>CM061753.1:200398871-201598871 GCA_030979885.1 Lolium multiflorum | reverse complement strand
ATTTCTGAAACCAAAAACAGCGCAAAAATCACTTCGGCATCTCGTTAATAGGTTAGTGCCGTAAAATGCATAAATATGACATAAAGTATGCATAAAACATGTAGATATCATCAATAATGTGGCATGGAACATAAGAAATTATCGATACGTCGGAGACGTATCAGCATCCCCAAGCTTAGTTTCTGCTCGTCCCGAGCAGGTAAACGATAACAAAGATAATTTCTGGAGTGACATGCCATCATAACCTTGATCATACTATTGTAAGCATATGTAATGAATGCAGCGATCAAAACAATGTAAATGACATGAGTAAACAAATGAATCATATAGCAAAGACTTTTCATGAATAGTACTTCAAGACAAGCATCAATAAGTCTTGCATAAGAGTTAACTCATAAAGCAATTATTCAATGTAAAGGTATTGAAGCAACACAAAGGAAGATTAAGTTTCAGCGGTTGCTTTCAACTTGTAACATGTATATCTCATGGATAGTTGTCAATGCAAAGTAATATAACAAGTGCAATATGCAAGTATGTAGGAATCAATGCACAGTTCACACAAGTGTTTGCTTCTTGAGATGGAGAGAAATAGGTGAACTGACTCAACATAAAAGTAAAAGAATGGTCCTTCGCAGAGGAAGCATTGATTGCTATATTTGTGCTAGAGCTTTGGTTTTGAAAACAAGAAACAATTTTGTCAACGGTAGTAATAAAGCATATGTGTTATGTAAATTATATCTTACAAGTTGCAAGCCTCATTGACACGTGTACAGCACGCGTCCGTTGGGAACCCCAAGAGGAAGGTGTGATGCGTACAGCGGCAAGTTTTCCTCAGTAAGAAATCAAGGTTTATCGAACCAGAGGAGCCAAGAAGCACGTTGAAGGTTGATGGCGGCGAGATGTAGTGCGGCGCAACACCAGGGATTCGCGCCAACGTGGAACCCGCACAACACAACCAAAGTACTTTGCCCCAATGAAACAAGTGAGGTTGTCAATCTCACCGGCTTGCTGTAACAAAGGATTAGATGTATAGTGTGGATGATGATTGTTTGCAGAGAAGTAGAACAAGTATTGCAGAGATTGTATTCAATGTAAAAGAATGGACCGGGTCCACAGTTCACTAGAGGTGTCTCTCCCATAAGATAAATAGCATGTTGGGTGAACAAATTACAGTTGGGCAATTGACAAATAGAGAGGGCATGACCATGCACATACATGATATGATGAGTATAGTGAGATTTAATTGGGCATTACAAAGTACATAGACCGCTATCCAGATGCATCTATGCCTAAAAAGTCCACCTTCAGGTTATCATCCGAACCCCTTCCAGTATTAAGTTGAAAACAACAGACAATTGCATTAAGTATGGTGCGTAATGTAATCAATAACTACATCCTCGGACATAGCATCAATGTTTTATCCCTAGTGGCAACAGACATCCACAACCTTAGGGGTTTCTGTCACTCCCCCATTTAATGGAGACATGAACCCACTATCGAGCATAAATACTCCCTCTTGGAGTTACAAGCATCAACTTGGCCAAAGCCTCTACTAGTAACGGAGAGCATGCAAGATCATAAACAACACATAGATAGATTGATAATCAACATAACATAGTATTCTCTATCCATCGATCCCAACAAACACAACATATAGCATTACGATAGATGATCTTGATCATGTTAGGCAGCTCACAAGATCCGACAATGAAGCATAATGAGGAGAAGACAACCATCTAGCTACTGCTATGGATCCATAGTCCAGCGTGAACTACTCACTCATCACTCCTGAGGCGACCATGGCGGTGAAGAGTCCTCCGGAGATGATTCCCCTCTCCGGCAGGTGCCGAGGCGATCTGAATCCCCCGAGATGGGATTGGCGGCGGCGGCGTCTCTGGAAGGTTTTCCGTATCGTGGCTCTCTGTACTAGGGGTTTCGCGACGAAGACTATATGTAGGCGACAGGTCGCCACACGGGGCCCACACGCTAGGTCGGCGCGCGCCAAGGCCAGCCGCGCCGCCCTATCGTCCGGCCACCTCGTGGCCCCACTTCGTATCATCTTCGGTCTTCGGAAGCTTCGTGTGAAAATAGGCCCCGGGCGTTGATTTCGTCCAATTCCGAGAATATTTCCTTACTAGGATTTCTGAAACCAAAAGCAGAAACAAAGAATCGTTCTTCGGCATCTCGTTAATAGGTTAGTGCCGGAAAATGCATAAATCTTTACTATTAAACGGCAATCGGCCGTACGTTGTACGTCCAAAAGTTTGTTTTGCATTTAGCCCCTTGATACATAGAACGTCAACCCGTGGTCCTAGATAAGCAGCACAGCAAAAAGAAAAAGAGCAACGGCCTCGACCGAGATCCGTTCGCCACAACGCCGCCCGATGCCGGCCGGGCGCTCGATCTCCAAGCCTCCTATTTGATTGGGGAGGAGCTTGTCGATGGAACCTTGGTGCTCCTCCAAGAGCCTCGCAGCTCTCCAGGGCGGCCGCTGAACTGGCTTCTGTCGGCTCTTGCGCTGGGAACGCCGGCCTTGACATGCGCTGAGCAACAGCGAACATCATTGCACAGGCACCAGACTGTTGGCGCTTAGAGTCATCGGGGCAAGGTCGAGGACAAGCAAGTACGGGCGCCCACGTCGGGGAAGGCCACGGCGACGCACGGAATCGAGCAGGGGACTGCGACGCAGAGATGGAGAAGGGCGCAGACGTCGAGGTCAGCCGGGCGGAGCAGAGCAGAGTGGCGCGCGACGGCCGGACGAAGGAGAATGTGGCTTGACGTAGCGCATATGCAGGCGCGAGGAGGCGAGCTGGGGAGGAGGAGGTGACGGGGTGGTGCGCGCGCTGCGCTCAGACGCGAGACGAGGAGAGGAGCTCGACGGGGCGCTCGGGGTCGGGGCAGAGCGAATGGAGAGAGAGAGAGAGAGAGAGAGAGAGAGAGAGAGAGAGAGAGAGAGAGAGAGAGAGAGAGAGGCGACGGGGTCGGGGAAGAGGAGAGGCTGAGAGAGAGTGGGAGGACCGGGAGGGAAAAAGGAAGAAGGGTCGGGGTTTTCGTGAAACAAATGTCGGCGGCGGGGGGTGGGATGAAAACGTGACAGGGGGTGTCGGTGGGGTTGGTTAGGGTTTTGTCCGGCGGGCCAGGTGGGCTGCCGGCTGGGCCTTCCTGGGCCTGGCCGGTTGGGAGGGTCTGCCCCTTTTTTATATATAAAACTGTTTTCTTTTATTTGTTCCTGATTATTTTTAAACCATTTTAAAATACTTTTGCTGCCAGAAAAATACTACAAAAATATAGATTTAGTTTTGAGATGAAAAGGAGAGAATAATTTTAGCAATAAAATAATATTTTAATCTTAACGAAATAGTTTAACATATACATGTATAATAACAACGACAACCTCATCATTTTAATTAAACAAAAAAAACCTGGTTTCCCCGTAGCAACCCACGGGTATTGTGCTAGTATGACATAAAGTATGCATAAAACATGTAGATATCATCAATAATGTGGCATGGAACATAAGAAATTATCGATACGTCGGTGACGTATCATTGGCCCCTCCTCATCA
This sequence comes from Lolium multiflorum, assembly GCA_030979885.1. Lineage (NCBI taxonomy): Eukaryota > Viridiplantae > Streptophyta > Magnoliopsida > Poales > Poaceae > Lolium > Lolium multiflorum. Next base: position 201,595,306 of record CM061753.1, on the reverse strand, counting down.
ACATCGACGTAGACGGTTGTTTCCTGCGTGGGCTGGGTGGAGAACAGTCGTTCGCCATCGATGTCCACCCCATCTTGCGTCTGTGTCGACTGATCCTATGTCTTTGTCCCGAAACCGACTTTGCCGATGAAGCCGTCGCCGTAGATCACGGTTGTAATATCGTCCTCATTGTGTCTCGTCCAATAGGCATACGAATCACCGGACGTCGGACGAATGACACACGACAGAGCGAGACACTGAGAGAGCAAACGTACCGGGCCGTCCATCGTCGAGTAGATGCTGTCATTTCCTCAAACAGGGTGCGGGGCACCAGCATGCTCTCCTCTGGGACCTGCCACGTCTTTTGTGTCGCGGCCGGGCACGAGTCACGCTCCTCGACGTCTTGTTCAGGTCAGGAACCGGGGCCCCATTGAAGTGGACTGGCGGCGCCGGACGCGAACCGCGACGCCCCGTGGATCTGCGAGGGTGCAGGCGTTTCAGGACGTAGCTAGAAACTTGCCGAGCTCACCGATGAGGTCGGGGGAGCGATGACGACGATCATCTCTTGCTTGACGAAAAGCATGGCCTCCGCTAGGCTTGGAAGGAGGCCAAGATGGAGGCCTGTGTGGGAGCTGGATTGGACCTGCATCTGACATGCCATTTGGGAAACGGCCTGCGCCTGCTAGACGACCGCCGCCGCTGCATTCCACTCCTTTAGATTCTTGCGCCGGCCGCGACGCTTCGCCGCCTGAACGGCTTTCTCCTTCTTCGACAACGACTTCTTAAAAACCTTCGGCTTAGCTTCCCAGCCACCAGTGGCGGCGTGCTTTGAGCCGGCTGGAGATGTTGCCTCCATTGGGGCTGTGGTGGTGGCTATGGGGGAGTGTGGGGCGATGGCTGCGAGCGTTTCCTCGGAATCCATGGTGGTTGCGGCGATGTGCATGTCCATCGCAAGGGGAGGGAGTGTTGGCGCCGGTATAGTTTAATTTTTCAGGCAGGAAATGGCAACTAGCGGGAATGTTAGCGGCGTCCCAGCCACTGACGCATGTGTCCTACTTGAGATTCGATGACACTCGACGCGTCCGCCGAGACGCAAACTAGACGCATATTTTGACCAAGTTTGCGTCTCTACGAACAACCCGATCACTATGCGTCAAGCCGCTGGACCTAGTTGCTGACACATTTACGGATCGCGCGGACGCAAACGAGATACAACAATCAAAGTGGAGATGTAATCGGACGAGGGATAGGGATAGGGGCGGGGAGGGAGGAGGAAGTTGTTGGACTGCACGCGGCCGCTGGTGCCGGAGCCCCGCGCGGTGGGGAGACCCACGCCGTTGTACATCGCGGCTCAAGAAGAAAGGATTTTTTCCCTCTCTCCTCTGCGATTTCGTAACGGACCCGGGAACGCTAGGGCACCCAGCGCCTATATATCGAGACGCCGCCGCCCCTTTTCCCGAGATCACCAAATCCGTCTTCACGCAGCGACCAAGAAATCCACGAATCCCCACCCGACATCGAAATCGCTCCTCGCGGCGGGTCAGAGATCGGGGCGATGGCAGACCAGGACTCCGAGCAGGCCATCGGCGACGCCAACGTCGCAGCTGCGACGCCTCAGAAGGTGGCGCCAGGCACAGGCTTCTCTGACTCTGAGTTGGGCAAGTATGCTGATGCCAAGGTGGATTCTGGCAAGTCCATGGGTGAGGAGGAGAAGGCCTTCCCCGAGACCAAAGGCACAGTGCCTGATGATACGGTGGAGAAGCACGGGACAGAACGTTATTATTCCACGGATGAAGAACTTGAATGGAGTGAATATGAGTCAGATGACGATGATGTTGAGTATCAGGTGATTGTGGACAAGGTAAACGCGAAGTACAACAGGTACATGCAGAAGTTGCTTGCTCGCTCAACATCGTTGGTGTTCGCTGATATTACCTCGACTGATTCTGACGATGAGGACGGTGCGGAGGCTGATGACAATGCCAAGGTTGTGGCTGCTCAGTAATCCAAGGATTTGAGATGAGCATGTAGTTTCGCTGGGTCTACCAATGTTTTGCTTGTGTTACCTATCTATCCACCTATTTGTCTATCTATATAATGACTATATCTAGTGCTCGTGTCTGTTAATTTTTTTAACGAAAATTCCGTTAATCTATGAATAATCATCAATAAGAAGTACTATACAAACAGATCTAAAAGCAATAAAAATTATAATTAGATCTTTGGACCACCTAGCGATGACTACAAACACTTAGGTGTGTCGAAGGCGCGACGCCGTCCTCGCCCCCCATCAACGGAGCCAGCCAAAGCTTGTTGTAGTAGAGCTTGTCGTAGTTAACAAACGGGAAATCATCGTGCTAAAACATCAAAGGACCAGTGCACCAAAGTAACAACCGTCGTCAAAGATGGCAACCCGAAATCGGAAGAGACTGATCTAAAACCACACCAATGAACACGAAAACAGACTATCCCAGGAGATCCGAATTTTTGCCAAAAGAGACCACCTGCCCCAATTCATTGACAAAATGGACCACCTGTGACTAAAATTGGCAAAAAGGACCACCTGCTGGGTAGCGGCATAGCCCCCAGCCGACACGTGGCACTTGCCGCCAGGGGCTGTGGCGGCAGGGCCCCGCCGCCGCACCAGGTGGCGGCACGTTAGCCGCCCTAAGTCGCCGTCCGGCAGCCGTTTGTGCTGGCGGGCCATGCCGCCCCTGCGTCCGGCGGCAGCACGACGTGGAGGATGCCTCCACTCCATCCGGCGGCAGGGCCCGCCCTGCATGCAACAGCGACAACTCACGTTGGCTAATCATGCATGCATGGTTCAATGTATCAATACATGCACATCGTCTAGTAGTACTAGCTTCTGGTTGCACCATATTTTATTAACTTAGCATGTAAGACTTGCATGTAATAAACAGCTAGATTAGCTACTACACATTTTATCTATCTCGATCGATGCGTACTACTAGTTGTATGCACAAACAAAACAGGTTTCAACTCCACTATTATTAACTACTTAATTTTCGTTGCATGCAAACATTAACATCTTATTTGAATACTAAAGATCTGCCAAAAATAAAATCATTAGCCAAATTATCTTTTAACTTATTTTAATTAATAACCAGAAAAATTCGGGCATGCAGCAGCGACGACTTTTGAGGCAGGCCTCGAGCGGGAATCCGGCCTGCCGACCAACCCTGGTGCACTGATTTCGAAAACCTGCTGCACTGATTTCGAAGTGACGACGAGACGTAAAGATGTCGGAGATTCCCGCTCAATACAGGAAATTGATCACCGAAAGCGGCCTATATGCGTAGGAATTCTGTGCTGATACAGCAATCCGAGCACCGACAGCCGATACCAATAATTGCGCCACATCTCCGATGCAGCAGGCATGATAGGCCAATCAGAGCAAGCGGCAATGACTGCAGGCCATAGCACCGGCCCATCGGAGTAGATGGTCGCCCAGTTTGCTGCCGAGCCAGGATACTGGTCCGCGTTCGTTGACATTAGCGAGCGTGTGGAGGGACTGCCGGAGGCGTTGGACGATGACGCTCGTTCTTCTTCGTCTGAATCCTCCTCGGACGAAGAAGCGTCCGTCCTTCCCGAGGGCGGTTGCGGCACCAATGGACCCTGAGTTCTTAAAAACAATGACCATCAGCGATGAATTCCGCTCTGTTCCAGGCCTAGGGGAGGCGAGTCTGCAGGTTGGGCAAACTTTCCCAGACAAGCTTGCATTCTTCCCCTTCATCGGCCTAAAATCCTGGTCCGAGCAAGGCACACTCATACTCACTCCAATATTTTGCGCACGAAACAGAGACGCGGAGAAGGCAAACTCGATCCTGCTGCTTCGATTTCTATGCGGGGAAGCCGACTTATATAGCCTTCAATTAGTGTGAGCAGTACCAAAAAATTAGTGCACAGTTATTGATATCGGCTGTCGGTGCTCTAATTGCTGTATCAGCACAGAATTCCTACGCATATAGGCCGCTTTCGGTGATCAATTTCCTGTATTGAGCGGGAATCTCCGACATCTTTACGTCTCGTCGTCGCCTCAAAATCAGTGCAGCAGGTTTTCGAAATCAGTGCACCAGGGTTGGTCGGTAGGCCGGATTCCCGCTCGAGGCCTGCCTCCAAAGTTGTCGCTGCTGCATGCCCGAATTTTTCTGGTTATTAATTAAAATAAGTTAAAAGATAATTTGGCTAATGATTTTATTTTTGGCAGATCTTTAGTATTCAAATAAGATGTTAATGTTTGCATGCAACGAAAATTAAGTAGTTAATAATAGTGGAGTTGAAACCTGTTTTGTTTGTGCATACAACTAGTAGTACGCATCGATCAAGATAGATAAAATGTGTAGTAGCTAATCTAGCTGTTTATTACATGCAAGTCTTACATGCTTAGTTAATAAAATATGGTGCAACCAGAAGCTAGTAGTACTAGACGATGTGCATGTATTGATACATTGAACCATGCATGCATGATTAGCCAACGTGAGTTGTCGCTGTTGCATGCAGGGCGGGCCTTGCCGCCGGATGGAGTGGAGGCATCCTCCACGTCGTTGAAAGAACATTTCCCGCCCTTTTGGGTTTTGTGTGTTTGATGTTAACACTAGTTATATATTTATGTGTGTTGATGTAGACAGGTACAAGTGTTCGGAATATATTTTTGCAGCGAGATGGTCTGCCAGTTCTGATGATCTGAAGGTTTTTTATCTCTGGCGGAAGTTCCGGCCCCAGCAGGCGGAACTTCCGCCCTGGTATGTTCTGCAGAAGCCCTGTCAGCGCAGTTTTCATTGCGGTTTTTGTTCCCTGGCCGGTCACCGGAAGTTCCGCCCTAGTTCCGCCCAATCTTTTGTTGACCAGGTCATCTGAGGAAGAATCTTCCTGGCGGAAGTTCCGGCTCCCCTGGCCGGTACTTCCGGTGCCAGCCGGAACTTCCGGCCATCCTGGCCGGAACTTCCGGTCTTACGAGAAATGGTCCAAACGGTCAGATCTGAGAGCTCCAATCATATAAATAGCTCTCTTCTCCAAAGGGACAAGTTGCTCAATCATTGCACAAGAAATCTGCCAAGCTTCACCACCATTAGAGCCACCTCAAGAAACACAAGATTTCCAAGATCTCCTTCCTCCCCCAACCAAAGCTCTTGATCTTTGGAGATTCGAAGGAGAAGCCATCGATCTACATCCTCACCGAAGCGATTTTCATTTCCCCTCATTTGTTTGAGGGATCTCATGCTAGTGTTCCTATTTGGTTCCCTAGTTGATTTGTGTTGATGTGTTGTTGTTGATTGTTGTATTGTTACAGATTTGGGAGCCTCCAATTCGGTTGTGGATGTGTGCCCCAAGAACCTTGTAAAGGCCCGGTTTCCGCCTCGAGGAAATCCCTTAGTGGAAGTGGGCTGTCGTTGCTCACAGGAGAAGGAATTCCGAGTGAGTTTGGCTTGGTGCAACCACAGCAAACGTAGACGTACCTTCTTGCAAAAAGGAAGGGAATCTCTAATCATCTCGTGTCATCGCGTCTCGGTCACCTCTATCCCATTCTATCTCCTATATATTGTGTAGCTATATCTTGCTTAGTTGATAACCTTGCCATATTGGTAAATTCACTTAGTTGCATATCTAGAGAATTTACCTTTGTGTCAAGCCTAAATTGAAAAAGAACTAAAAATTGGTTAGCACCTATTCACCCCCCCCCCCCTCTAGGTGCGGCATACGATCCTTTCAATTGGTATCGAGCCTCGGCTCTTATTTGGGCTTAACCGCCTAAGAGTATGCCGAAGATGGGGCTTCGGAAGAGGCCGGTAAGATGGTCACCATGGAGGACATCAATTCGTTGAGATCCTCCATGGACGCTCAAATGGAAAGCATGAGAAAAATGATTTCCGAGCTTTTGACTCCGGTCCTTCCTAAGGCTCCCACAGAGGTAAAGGACACGGGTGTGTTAGAAGAGGGAGGTGCTTCGGCATTACCCTCCTCTACTAAACCCGTGGAAGGTGATAACTTAAACACTAACAGTCGTGCTGCCGCCGGACGCAGGGGTGGCATGGCCCACCAGCACAAACGGCGGCCGGACGGCGACTTAGGGCGGCTAACGTGCCGCCACCTGGTGCGGCGGCGGGGCCCTGCCGCCACAGCCCATGGCGGCAAGCGCCACGTGTCAGCTGGGGGCCCTGCCGCCACCCAGTAGGTGGTCCTTTTTGCCAATTTCAGTCACATGTGGTCCTTTTTGTCAATGAATTGGGACAGGTGGTCTCTTTTGGCAAAAATTCAGGAGATCCGTCAGGCACACGACTCCACCTCGCCCTTCGCCGATGCAAGACGCCACCACAACGAGGTAGGGTAGGGAGGAACTTATTCTGATTCAGCATGTAGTCGCTGCTTCAACATCCCGAAGAAGACACTGATAACAACCTAACAAATAACAAAAACCTCCGGCCGGCGAGAGGTTGTGGTCCACCGCACCTCTAAGGCCATCGGAGACGGAGCCACATGTAGGTCCGTTATGCAATGGAATATAATGCTATCTCTAATAGGAGGTATGATCTTACGAGATGAACCTTGAGCAACCATTTTTTCTGCTTTTGCCTTTATGCCGCGTTGTTGTGACTTGTGAAGCCCTTGAAGCAGAACTGAAAGCTCTTCATCTGGCTACTGCTCGGAAGTCAGCGTCCCACATGGCCACATACTGTAGCCAGATGGTCGATCTCAGCTGTTCTTGGTAAGGAACAGGATAGATCTCCATACTTAAATGTTATTTCAGAGATTAAAGCCTTGGCATGTCAAGGTAGAGTTTGCAACTTAGTATAAGTAGATTGTGGGCAGGTTAGGTAGGATGACCACTGTCTTGCAAATTTTGCAAGATCAACTGTAGTTTGGCTCGGTTCGGGTCACGATGTTGCTCTTCAGGAAACCGAAGCTGTCTCTAACCCTTGCTGCTTAATAAGACTGGTTTTACCCGCAAAAAAATGTACATTATATGCTAGGAAATGTAGGAAAACCACAAAGGTAGCTCGAGTTACATGTACCTCATTTTTTGAAAAATTTAAAAATAAGACTTGAATTTTTTTAAAAAAAATCTGAAAATAAATATATATGTAGACAATCTTGTGTTCTACCAACATGCAAATATTATTACATTAACAATTTTTTACTTCCAGCATGTGCATGCACAAAAGAGTTGAGCCAAGACACAAGGCATCATAAGTTCACCACAATCACGGTTACAACTTACAAGCTTACACCAATATGGACTTCTTATGGGCAGTGTGTTATTCCTTTTCCTGAGATGAGCATTCTACTGTTTCTAACGTGTATATATATAGTTATGTACACAGAAGAATAAACAATACCGTAAAGTAAATCCAATCCTGAGCTACTACAGAACCAGATGCCATCAGCCGCAATGTACACAGATTCAACACATGAAACAACCGCAGGGAGACGCTGCAAGGAGGAAGATCCAGGCTCGTGAGCTGGATGGTGTGAGAGTATGAGATTCAGCAACGGAAACGGATGACGATGCATGAAATATCATCCTTGGTCATCCTGTCGAGTGCCTCGGATGTTAACCGCTTCGCTGCGGTCTGTGGGTCCTTAATTGACTTCACCAGATCAACGGCTTCCTGGTTCTTGACGACCTAAACCCGGTAAAGAGAGACAGTCAGAGGCTGTCTTATAAGAAAATTTTAGGAATACCACCACTCAGCGAATATGGATGCTTTTCTGTTCAGATACATATGGATGTTTCACCTATGAACAAGAAATTAAACTGTTTTACCAATGGGTACTAGACCGAACTTCTCCAAGTACATGTGAAAGTGACTGTCTCATGCTTATTACCTGCCCATCTACTGTGGGCGGCCAAGAGCTAGATTCTAGGGCCAGGTTACATGATGAAAAAATACCAACTTAGCCCATCTTAACTTCTTAAGTCACATCGGTCTTACAAAGGTTATCATGATCTTCCACAAATAAGGGTAAATACATACTAAGACGAAAGGATGTTCAAAATGAAAATTATCCAACACATAGTTATAGCTTATAAACTCCATGACGTGATGTAAATGAATATTCCAAAGGAAAGCAAGCACATACCTTCCATAATCCATCACTGGCAAGTATGACAAATTCTATACTTGAGTTTATGGGTACATGCTTAAAATCAGGTTCTGAGCTCAAGTGCGCCTTCAGGCTCTCATCGCCAAACGCTCTTGCAACAGCAAGTTGGCCATTTACCCGAGGAACATCACCTATGGGCACGTAGTTAAGATAACTGTACCTTGTGAATGGAAACAACAACAATCAAAAAACAAAACACTTACCAGGAAAAGTAGAAACAAAACCACCTTGCTTTTCGATCCTCTTCCGTTCATCAGCTGTATGGGGTTCATGATCAACACTAACCTGAATAGCAGTACCTCTTTCACATATAACAGCCCTCGAATCGCCTATGTTTGCGACCCACATGTCTCTGCCATCAACTACAATAGCAGTAACTGCTGTTGACCCACCTGGTCCAAGTTGCTTAGAATTTTCCAGAATATATTTGTTTGTAGAGCCGTATGCATTTTTTATTGCTTCTTGAGGGTTCGTCCAGAGGAGAGGCTACAAAAATATCATACAAACATCTCGTTGAAATTAACACTTCATATATACATAGCATTCCTCTCATGTTTTTACACGGATGGAAAAGAAAAACAAAAAGGATAAAACTTACCTCTTTTAGTATGTTGTTGAAAAGATTAGCTTTCAAAAAGCTGGACACAGTATCTCCCAAGTGGCCATCATAAATGGCAAAGAGACCAAGTTCATGATCATTTTCGTACTTATACTCTGCTACATGGTAGTCCTCCATGTCATGGCCAGATCTTCCTTCAACTAAGTGAAATCCATGTGTTACTTTGTTGCCTGACGACTTACTCCGTCCTCTTCCAGTATCAGAAGACGATGAATCGAGACATACTGCACACTTTACATAGATACATGAAACAGATCAGATAATATCGATAGAATCATCTTAACAGAAATTGTAATGGTTAATAAAGCAATGACCAAATGAAGCAAAAAAGGATATCTGAATCCAAAATGTCCTGAATAATCAGGATATCTATTGCAGTTTCTAACTACCAGAGATATCTGTGTGACTTACCCATAGGCCATATATAATTACATATACAGTGTACATGCTCTCTTTTGGTCCATTTTGTTAAGTATTTTCTTTCCTGTTAGTAGCTAGCTTTGTTAAGATACTAGGGGCATTTTCCATAAATGATTTTTTGTTGGTTCAGTTCACACTCTCTTTGTTTTCCCCCCTTAAGTAGCTAGCTTTCTTAAGAGGCTAGGGGCCTGCTAACGAGAATCAATTCAGAATTGGTGACATGGTTGAACCAAACCAAGCAGTGGTGGATCTAGGATCAGATAGGTGAGGGTGCCACGCTTAATTTGACCACAAAGATTTAATCATCTAGCATTTTAATACCTGATATAGCATGGAATTAGTCCTAATACTTGTATTTAAGAAGAAAAACTGTATTTTGGAGGGGGTGCCATGGCACCCCCACTGGATACGCCCCTGGAGCCAAGACTACATAGGTGCACACTGTTCCAGAGCCAGACTTCGTGATTAATAGTTTCATCTCCTTAAAAACACAAGTTGAAATGTATTATTAACCCCCGCTGAAGACATGTCAAACGTATGCCAACCTCTCTACCTTGAGCATCTTTCATATTGGTCAAAAGCAGCCATAAAACTATAAAGCACATAATTGAGAAAATAGCAATTAGATCGTTCTAAGACTTATCAAGAAGATAAGAACCATGTTGGCAATATAGAATGCTGATTCTTGTCTTTCCCGGAGAGTGTAGAAGCATTATCTTTTAATTCAATGTGTCCTAATTGAGCAAATACTTTGAACGGATACTAAATAAAATTGTAATAATCTCGACAAACAAAAAAAAGTATCCAATTTCTCCAAGAAGTACAGAATATCAATGTTATATCTGTACTCAAAGGGAAAAAAATGCCCATAATTTGAAATAACATATTAGAAGTTTAAGACACAAAGGACGGACATACGTCACATACCTAAGGACTGTGGTAAGGAATGAGGACACTCAAGCAATACACCCAAACTAGTTAGACAGCCAATTTTACTTGTTACCACCAATATCTAATTGTGGAAGAGATGGTTATTATTATTTTGCTCTGATTCAGTAGTTCTGGATAAATGATTTGAAGGTCAACACACTCTGCACGACTGCACCGCGACGTTCTATGGTCGCCATAATCCAGGAGATATATGGGTTAGTAGTACATGTGGCATGTGTCCTGATATTTATAGGAACGTGTGTGCAGTGGCAGGTGTCCTACTGTTTATACACCATCAATTCCACTTCGATAAAGCGCTCATAATAACTCGTTGAAGTCCAGAAAGGATGGTTTTGAGGTCTCGACAGACTGACAGACCAGACCAGATCTATGTCCAGCACCCCAAAATAGGAGTGTTGGACAATTTAAGCTAAAGGACCAGCAAGACCAGACCAGAATTCTGTATTTGTATAGATATAGAGTGTAAATAGCAAGTGGGAAAGCAAGATGAGGAGGTGCATAGGCTCTGTTTTTTCTTTTGGTTTTTGGTCAAGATTGCTCTAGTACCAAAATTTGTCTAACAATTTTTTTGGCTGAGCTTTTGGTTGCCGACCTTGGCCAACATTGGCCAAAAAATATCGACAAGACTAGATCACTAATCCTGACACCTCGGCTTCAATTAGAAGACGCGGGCTAAAAAAACACAACTTCACCAAGCAAGAAACCGTAGCAGAGCAGACGGTTAGTAGAGTAGATACTAAGTTACCCGGAGGATGGCGAGTATGCCGGGCCGCCTCCTGCGGCCGCCTCCGCGACGGCGGCCCGCCGACGAAGAGGACGAGGACGAAGAAGTCGCCGCCGGATGGGACTCCGCCCGCCCGCCACCGGGCATAGCGCCAGATCGAACGGGCCCTCGGTTAGTTACTCCTCCGTCGAGCTGTCTGAGGAGGGGGAGGAGAAAGGTCCTATAATTGTTTCCGCCTCGTGCTTGTCGCGGCTTCGGGGTCGACGACGGGCGGGATAGGAAACGGCGGCCGGCGCGACTGAGGAAGATTGTGTAATTAATCGGAATGGAGCTCAGTCTTCGGGGAGAGCGGAGCGAGCGATGGCGATGAGACGGTTGTGGAGTTTACGCGGGAAGTGGGGCCCGCCAAGGGAGGAAAGGAAGGGAAAGTAGGAAGCGATCGGAAGCCGACCGCGGCGGTCAAAGGAGACCGTCGACGAGGAGAAGGTGTCTCCCTCCGACGACGTACGGCGTGCATCATAGCTTCTGCCTTTCTGGTGCGATATATCACCGATTGATTGATCATCATATCTGAGTTTCTTTGAGAAATAAAAATACCAACTAGGGGCATTCCTCGTGAGCCCGGACCCCGGAGGATGCTAAATTCATACTCGACAAGGAGAAGGAGAAAGGTGTCTCCATCGACAACCTTGCTAAATTTAAATGGTACTGATTGAGGGAGTTAAAACTTCTTTTTTAACGCAAAATTTCTCGGGAGTTGGGTTTTATTGTCCAGGTGGGTTCCAATATATTTGTAGTTGAACGGGGTTCACCAGAAATTTACTTCCCATATACAGTAGGTCTAAACAAAGATATATAAAATGCAGCCATTCTGAGCCGTTGGATACTGTGTACGGCACTATAAATCATCACGCACTGCGTTATCAACAATCCTTAGAGCATCTCCAGTCACTTTTCCAAACCATTCCCCAAATGAATTTGAGACGCTCCGGACGTTTGATCTCCCCAGTCGCGCGCTCTAAAGCCCTTTTTGGTCTTGTGCGGCCCAACACGATGTATGCGTTTCGAACCCGTACCCGCTACACAGGAAACGCCGGACAGAACGAAAACCCGCGTTGTGAATGGCAGTCCAGCATCGTCAGCCACACAGGGTTGCCACGCACCCTTCGCCTACCTCTAGCGAACGTGATTTATTTTCGTGCGACAGTGCAGTTTCCCCAGACGCGCAGCGAGACGTCTCGTCGTGACATGTCCTGTGTGGCAGCGTTAATGCATGCCACCGCCCACTCGCATGCCTCCGATGTATAAATGGGGTGCTCGTTCATCGCCCCTCACACACAACCCTAGCACCACACATCCACAACCCTAGCCGCCACCCAACTTTCTCCAGACGCTCCATGGCAGGTTCAACTGGCCGCGAGTAGCAGGGGCGGTCGGGCTACACGCTCGTCGTCGCCTGAGGAAGAGGGTTGCGTCTACAACAAGTACTTCAAGTTCGTCATCTTCGTCACCAATGACCCTTTCGGCAAAAAAGAAGCTCCCGACGTGTTCGCCGAACTTCTTACCCACAGGGAGAGCCACGGAGACCCTACGAAAAGCAGGCTGCAACTTCTATTGGTGATCGTGGAGGTCTTGTTCGACAGAGAAGGCAAGATGTACATCCACACCGGCTGGAAGAAGTTCACCCGCAACCATGACATCAGGGTCAGCCACTTGTTGAACTTCTTCTACTACAAACACGACGGGCAAACAAGACCAGCCTCAATGCCGATGTATCCACTACCGGCCTCAATGCCGATGTATCCACTACCGGCAAGAGTCTTGCCATATCTACTACAACTACGGCTATGTATCCACTACCGGCAAGAGTCTTGCCATATCTACTACAACTACGGCTCGGGCGACAACAACAACGACAACATCAAGACTAGGGCCAAACCTCTAGTGTAAGTTTTTGTATGCCCTATATTGGTGTATTCCAAGGTTTCTGGTTGTTCTTCGTCTGTTTCTATGTTTTTTTCATGTAAAAGCGACGAAGCATCTCCAAAAATATAAATAAAGCATTAATTTTAAATAGAAAATTGTCCGGGGTTAGGTTTGGTGAACACTGCTAAAGAGGGATGCCCCAAGCGTGACACCAAGGTGTAACATCCCCTAAACGATCAATTCAGCGCTTTAACCAGATATTGTTTAGGAGACGCGACTAGAGATGCTCTTAAGCAGCTAATCAGTCATTCATCCCACCCTTTGACATGCTTAAGTATCAGTGCAGCAATGCTTTTTTTTTCACTCCAAACACCATGGAACCAGCATGAGCACATCGTTAGAACGCGCATAAAAAAAATCACAATTCAACAGGAAAATCTGCATGGTAACCTTGAGCACTCCAGTTCACTGGCATTTGGGTCTGCCGCTTCGATATGTCACATCCTAAAGGATGACTAAATCCGAAGGACCAATTAGACCCTAAAGCATTTCCTGTATGAACAATACAAAACAGCTGATTCAAGCAAGAAATTTTCAATAAACAAGAAGAGCTGATATATTTACTTTCCTAATCTCTAAGCTAACACGTTACCCACCAAACTGGCTCCCAACTGGAAAGAAGAAAAAAGCTGCACCTCCAAAGCTGTCACCTTCCCTAGCTACAGAATTTTGGTCCACATATCACCATAAAGAAAGAATGTGCAGATAAATATTTGTCGTTTTCAGGTCATTCGTCGATATCCTGGACCCACTGCAGACCTGCCATGGGAAAACGAAAGGTGTGAAACACTCGTGAACAAGAACAAGGGTGTCTATCCGACTAGTTTTTTCTTTGCCAAATTGCCCGAAGCTATGTGCCAGCGCATGAAAACCAGAAATACACAAGAATTTACAGGTGGCATTTTCTACGATAAAAGTTGTGAGGGCACTCAACTATGTGTGCACCACCTATTGTTATGTTTCCTTTATTTGCCAATTTCCATTATAGGTGGAAAACGGAGAACTTGTGATTAGCACTAGGTGTAGTATTTAGTAAACTCTATGGCCAGAATCTGCTAAATGCTAATATGGTGTTCTGGAGCAATCCCATAATCTAATAAAATCGGTATTTCTCAGTCGTACCAATAGATCCCTTTGTACTATAAATTAGTACTAAGCTGAAATGAGTTCTCAGAAAGCAAAACCGACCTTCTAATACTGACCCCACTGCTGCATTTGGGATCATAAGTCCAACAATCCGCTGGTTGTCATCTGTCGTCTCCAGGCGGACAACACGTATTCTCTTGTGAATCTTTCGGGCCTATTTGAAAATATCAGCAAAGTAATTGCCAATTAGAGAAGAATTTTGATTAAAAAAACCCACTGTAATGCTATCACACGTAGAAGCAGCAACACTGGTACATTTTTTCCATAAGCACGGCAAACTGGACTGTAGTGCGAATGAACTAGCATGCAGTCTGGCGTAACATTGGGATATTGAACAGAGGCAGCCATCTATAGTAAGAAAACAAATATTTTTGAAGAACAGAACAAACCTGCTTATTTAGGGCCTTTTCTACTGTGCCCCATACAGGAAGTATTAGTCCACCCAAAATATTAATCTCTTGTAATCTTCTTCCTACTGTACAGTAGCTCCCAAGTCTGCATTTGGGTCCATGCATACACTGAAAGACAGCCAAAAAACATGATTAAATGAGCTCACCTGAACCAACATGGTTAAAGTGCAGAACAGGATGGTGAAACATGTATTCTCTTAAAACGATAGTGCTATGTTTGGATGGAAACAGCATGCGTAGTAAGACTTAATACTGCCATACTGGTAGAATTATAGCTACTAAAACAAACGAGTTGACGAGCTGAAGAGTGAGAATAACACCATTATGCATCCTAGATGGCCCCCCTTTCAAACACACAAACTAAATAACCTTTTGATTGTAGAGATAAACAATAGCTCTAAAGGAGCAACATCATAGGTTGATGTCCAAGTAGTGCTGTACTGCAATACTTATATTTTCCATTACGTTAATAGTGAAAACATATTATTATTACTGTTGCTACTTCATAGATCCAATGTCAGTTTTTCTCGACGTTTTCCGACACCAGTACGAGCTTCTTACGGACACAAGGAACCTAGTTGAATATTAGTTTACGTATGCAAGTAGTTCATATAGGACCCTTCTGTTGTCAATGTTGAATAAAGAAAAAAAATCAATGCAGCATTACCTGCTTGGATGATGCATCATATTCTTCCTGCCAACCTTTCCCAATTTTTTCAAGTGATGAGGCCTTCTTGTACTTGCCCTTAAGTTCGACCAAAGGCATCTCTCTTACGGAAGGAAAAATAAATGATCGTTATAAGTATATTTGAAAATTCCACCAATCATATAAGACATTCAGTTACAACTATGCTAAGTACCCAAGATGAGCAAAGAGCTCCGTGGAGAATTCAAAGCATTTACTCAGCAAAAGTAAAACTAATGGTTAAATGATGAATCAAGCACCTTAAAGCTTCACCAACGGCAGGGCGAGTTACTCTGTACATTCCTTCTGTCGAGCTGGTGTAGCAAAAGTGAGAACATTAAGTACCCAATTCTAATAATGCACCAAAGCATACTGCAATCAGAACGCTGCATTAAATGTTTGTTGGCAGCTATGGAAATAAACATTAATGTTAGAAGCTTATGATCAACAATGTGCCCATCTCCAAGAGTTTCTGTTAATTCCCAGTTTCCAACAACTAAGATCAACTTCTATATTACTACATAATTTCGACCATCTCAAATGAACTCAAACTTTCTTGAAAATAAGAAGTTAATTTTTCTTAAGTCTTTCAATTTTCTTAGCCTACTTCTCT
Source organism: Lolium multiflorum (assembly GCA_030979885.1). Taxonomy (NCBI): domain Eukaryota; kingdom Viridiplantae; phylum Streptophyta; class Magnoliopsida; order Poales; family Poaceae; genus Lolium; species Lolium multiflorum. Next base: position 201,579,649 of record CM061753.1, on the reverse strand, counting down.
AGCATATGTGGAAACAGTGCAAGTCGACTAAGATGCTGAATTCTCCTCTAGGTCTCTAGGATACAAAAGTATATGGCGATGACCGCCCCTAGAATCGAACCTGACAACAGGTGAGGCGACCCAACCCTAAACCATTCCCTTGTCTGGAAACCCATGAAGCATCTTCCCTTTTCCTTTCTCTCCGGTTGGGACGAAGGACCACAAATTAGCACTCTATCTTTCTCCAGTATCTTCTCTTCCTCTAAATCATTGTACTCATTCAAACCAGGGCAATTTGGGATTTTCTTTGTTGACTTAACATGCTTAATCAGCATGCATGACTAGTTTTGGATAGAAAAGTGGACATATTATTATCTAGTGTGATTTCATGTGTTCAGGATGTTATGCTCCAGCTTAAGGCAATTCCCATGTAATTTGCTGAATATTAGTGTCTGGGATACTGTGAACAAATTTTTATGTGAAATGTGCAAATTGATTGTTATTAGCTTTTGCCACTTTTCATATCTCTAATAAGAGAAGTATGAAAAGTTTAACGACGATAACTAAAAGAAACCTAAAGACAAATAAATCAGATACTCATCCAACCACATCACATACCCTTCAAATGCTAGCATGAAATGTCTTCTCCCCATCCACTCTCTTCTGGACTCATAAAATCCATCATTAGAAGAGCATGCACCATCTTTCTGCCTTTCTTCAAAAATTGCATTTGCCGACTTGACATTTGGTCACAACAGAAATTAAATTGTCAAAAGGCGCAGTCTTAAAACCAGAGCAGAATCAAACAGAAATGCTGCCTACCTCCCAAGTAACTCCACGGTCAATTGTAAAAGTAAACAACACTGTAGAAGCACCAGACAGGCTGTCAACATGAACTGTCTGCACACATGAAGTTGCATTAGAATACTGGGAAGCACCTCCGGGATATAATTTTGTTTAAAATATCTACCACAACCCAGCCTGTGTTTTACCATGTGGGGGGTTTTGAGTTTGTGTAGGCTATGATTGCAAAATGCTTTTGAATTTCTGGTCTCTTTTTGTGGTTTTGTACTATCTCAGAGAAACACTACCTTTGGTGATTCTTTCATTTCAACCCTTTTTGCTTTAATATCAACGATACCAGAATCAAGCTGTCCTTCACTTCGTGCATTCTGAATGACCATATCAAGTATACTTGTGAAAAGATCAAATAACCTATTAAATTAAGTATGTTAGTAAGGTTACTAAGGTATCAGCCAAAAAGGTGTAAATATAATGAAAAGAACTAGTGTTGAAGAAACACTTGCCTATTCTGGATGTCTGGAGCTAATCCTAGAATACGATTGAGGAAACGGGCCACATCATGCATATCAGAATCAACAATCCTACCTGTAAGCCTTCCTCCATTTTTTCCAATGCCTGCGCCCACAATTGTCAAACAAGGAGCTCTGAGTAATATAATAAAAAACACATATCAAAAGTTAAATATGTAAAATAGTAGAGTATATGTGTTGTGAATTGCAAGCATGGTAAGCAAACTTGCAAATATCAAAGCATCTTTTCCAAGCAAGTTGGAGTAGGCAGGTAGGCAGGAATACATTGATATCAAAATATACTGCATAAATCAGCTACTTTAGCAATACAAAATTATTTAAGTGTTCAATGTTTTGGAGCACAGACCAGAGTATAATGTCAAACAAATTACTGCAGACTGGCATGGATGGAAAATAGTAGATCCAGATGTGGAATTTATATGATGAAGCGACCAAAATGCAAGAAGTTTGTGGTGAGCAGCATCTACAGCTTTTGGAAGTGTACCCATAAGAACACTTATGAAGTATATCCAGGTAGCAAAATAAACTCTCTATAGTACTATAATACTAATGCAAAAGACAAGTTTTAGCACAAACAGAATAGAATAGATATAACATATTAAATTCAAAAGTTGTATTACATGATAGATTGGACAAAAGGCCCCACAGAACTTTGACTACCATGAACGATCAACAACAGCTCTGGGATGTGTGCCCATAGAACACGATGTGGACATACCAATAGAAGACAAAGAAAATTTCTGAAGCATGCACTCGTTATTATGGCAACAAGAAACAAGTTCAGAAACAAACTTACAGATAGCAGCATCCCTGATAATTCCAACTGCCACTAAAGCAGCTTTTGCTTTAGTGATGAATTCTTGGAGACTACCTTGATTCTCAGAGCATCCCAAAGGCACAATTGGAAATGCATCCTGGTACCTTGAAAAGTATTCTTTAGACCAATGCATGACTTATGAAGCATTGAAACTCAGCGCCCATCCAGAAAAAAGGCAACGATAACTAACCTGTTCCATTATACTTCTGTACATCATTGTCAGGGCTTTCTTTCCATAAATACTGTCATAGTTAAAAGCACTAAGTGATGGCCCAGCTCTGCAAAAGTGCAAAAGTTTAGATCACAAGATGTAATCTTCAGAGGAGATCAAGTTTACAAAGGACTGAAATGATAAACCAAGAAAGAACCTTCGATCTCCTTGTGTTAAAGCTCCAAGAGACTCTAGCCGCTTTGCTACAATCGATGCAAATCGCTTTTCACCACCAAGGTTTGTAAACAGAATCCTACACTGACAAATGCTTAATTACAATTCAGATTTCTAAGTCAACTGAAAACAGGCATTTCTCTCAAGTAGTGAGACGAATTGGCCATGTTGAGCATGAACTTAAAGATGTGCCTCAAGTTTGCAGCAATCATAACTAATCCACGTTGAACCAACAACTAGTACATTCAAATCCTAGCTGTAGTTACTTATACTAACAGAAACAAACAGTTTAATGTGCCAACTGGAAATTTTCATAGTAAGGAAATGATATCAATACCTATATACAGGTGCAGAAGTTTGATTAGAACGATGCGTTCTCCCAAACTGCTGAGTTGCACGGTCTGCACTCCAAGGAAGTTCAAGTGTTATGTGCACTCTTCTTCTCTGACATATTTAGATAAGCAGTGTAAGGAACAATCCAATAGATAAACGATGTATGCACAGTTTTATGGATAGGCAGTGCAGGAAAACAGACCTGATTTTTTACCCTTCGATCAGCATGCAAAGAAACACCTGCTGATCCTGCTTCAGATATAATTGCGACGAACTTCTCTCCGTCCATGAATAGCTGCTTTTCATGCATATTGATCATGTCCAATGCAATTTCTTTCCTGTATAGATATTTATACGAATTAACTAAACAAAAGAAGATAAAAGTACTACCTCCCTACCAAAATATAAGACGTCTTAGTAGACTATATTAGCTCACTAAAACGTCTCATATTTTATAAGAGACAAAGTAATTACAAGAAAGCTCACTCACGTGTTCCGTGCCTGATAAACAACACCTTTTCCATCTGACGCTCTTATTAGCATACCACGCCTTCCAGTTATTTCTGCAACATTGTCAGGACCACCTAGCTACAAAATATATAACAAATGGAAATGCGTAAGGTATATGTAGCTCAATGCTTGAATAATCAGTTAAATCCTTTAGGCAAGCTGTTTCACTATGCTGAGTTATAGAGTACTTGTAGCACAAATCCTCCTTCTGCTATTAAATACTCCCTCAGTTCTGAAATACTCGACATTCTAGGACTAAAATTTGTTCTGAATTAGTCTACATTTTAGCTTTGTAATCAACAACAGTCAACAACACAGAAAACGAAGCAGTCATCCTCTCTCTATTGGATATCATTAATTTTATGGTAGCTTGGATTGGTTGTTCACATATCAAACTAGTACTATTAAATGAATTACTAATTGGTCTTAAAATTTGTAGAATGTAGACTAAAAGAGAACAGAGGGAGTAGCTTTATAATCAAGGGAGCAGCTCTATATCTACAGAAATTTGGAACAGGGAAATTCGCTACTCATAATCAGAAATCAGAAAGTTGATTACCTGATCAATTATATCATCTAGAGGATTATTAGGCAAATCTAAAGCACGAATGATGTCTAAAATCATTGACTTTCTCTCCACCGCAGTGTCATACCTGCAAATAATTACCAGGTAACGAGTCCTTAAACTGGGCACACCGAGTTAGTGAAAGGTTACTGATCCACACAATAGGTACCTCTTTGATAGTCCAGTTATGTAAGCATCCCTCTCTTTAAAATAGCATTCTAGCTTCTCTTTGCATGCGTAACATGACCAATCTTCAGTCAACAATCCAGTCCAAGGTGGAATAGGACACCCAGGGTGAACTCGTGTAGCACAACTAGAACACTGAAGCAACAAGCTCTTCTCCTGAAATGGCAACAAAAGTAATAAAAGGTGTTTCAAAACAAATTCAGTCTTCAACTCCCATTCCCTAAAACAAACTGAAACTTTGTAAGCAAGGTTCACATTTGGTAGACATCTGTTTAAAAAATTAAACCATGGGTAATCACAAACATATAATGGTAGAAGCAAAACTAAGAAGAGTGACTATTCATGTGAACAGGATCGAGAGACTTTCATGAATGAATGGAGAGAGGTACAAAAATTAGATCACTATAGTAAACTGTGGAATAAAATTTACTCTTTTTTATTTTACTTTTTTAACGTCCAGAGAGTGGAATGTGGTGAAATGAAAAAAATAAAGTTGGGCTAGCAAAAAAAAATGTCAGACCCAATTTGAATCAAAATGAAGTTAAAAGATGTTTACTGAAATAAGAAGCATAACAGGTCACCTCCTCAGTATTGCAGATCCGACACATGTAGAATTCCTCATCAGAATCTGTCAATTCATGGTCTGAATCCACTGCGATATATTACAGAATAGATAAATCAGTATCTCAAATGATTACATGGGAAATACCATAGCAGATCTGCCAGCCATACATGTAACAGTAGCAGTGAACTACTCAAGCCTATAATAACCTTGTCTGATTCACCCCTTTGAGCTATTTTGGAATTTGGTGTTTGACTAGTTATCGTTCCATAGTTAAGTTGGACAGATATATCATACAGTTGCATGTTGCGTTCAGGGACATGTGAGAAGAAATGTGAGCAATCTTGCATGTGAGGGCAACTATTGGATAACAGAATGATTGTGTTCTGCTCCAGAACTTATGAGATGCAATATGAAAAGAGTCAAAGGACAACAATAGCAAAACATAATTTATCTAATTTTATCCGAAGAGCAAACATAGAAAAGTACTTCAGCAACTTTCTGTTTTGAAGCATCTTTAAAGATTATAAGAAAACATTTTGGTTGACACTCCTCTCCAGATTGGCCATCTGAGAATTTGTTCTGTATGTAGCGCTCAAAAGATCAGTTGACTGTTTTGATTGTTAAGCCACAGCTTAAAGTGAAAATTTTGCTCCTAGTGGTTGGAAGAATATTTCTGTGTAACGCCACCAACTTCTGTATCATTCCACGTAAGAATTTATGCAGTTATGTTTTCAGGGACCTGGCACATTCAGTTAGTGAGAGGTATTTGGAACTTCATGCAGCAACATTCTATTTCACAATATTTCTCTCATAACCTCATAGGTAAATAATAGTGCAACGAGGAACATGATTGTTAGAAGAGCTTAGCGATATCGGTCGCTGATTAAAAATTTACAAGGTTATGAGAATCTTAGCCTTGTAAATCCAGTGTCTATGAGAACCTTAACCAATTCCAGTAATTTTTCTATTACAGCTCCCAAGAAGATTATTACAAGTAGATTATATCAAGAAAACAAAAAAGCAACTGCTTCCATAATCACGGCTATATGCACTTAGTGACTGGTATCAACAAATTCTCAAGAAACTTACGTGGAGAATGTGCATCCATTCCATCATCACTCCCATCTCCCATTTTCGTGAGTTTCCTAACTCGTCCTTTCAAGGATACGTCAAGTCCATAATGACGCTTACGTTGTACCTCCGTGACCTTTTCTTCACCTACAAGAATAAACATTGATAAAGAATAATAAGAAAAATTGCAAACCAAGAGAGCTAATTGGAGACCAACTTTTAAAATAGTTAATATTTAGCATCCTGGCCCCATCTACAAAGTTAGTTCGATGCAGACCTTGCTGAAAACAATCAGGTTTCAGAGGCAAGGGATAGTTATCTTCTACCAGCTTAAGAAGCAACTCTCTAGGACCAGAGATGAAGTCTTCCATTTCAACACCCTGCCACATAAACAAACATAAGTTCAGAATCAGTTCACCTCACGTTGCTACGCTCTAGAATAGGCAAGATGGGGAAAGGCTAGTTAGCAAGACAAACATATTTTATGACAGCTTCCTCTGTTCGAGCTTCTCCAGTGCTCTGGAGACCAATCACCACACATTTTTCTTCTGCTAAGGCTTCTTTCACCAACCTCACAACAGCAGGAACCTTTGCAGACATACACAAATGTCTAAAGAAACGCTGCAAAAAGAAATCATTGTTATTTAGGAGTATTTATTAACGAAACAAGGTGATGAGAGCCAAGATCAATGAACTCCAATAATTATTAATTAACAAGGATGTTAAGGTTATTGAAAATACTATAACATAAAATGAAAGAGGAACCACCTGATGGCTGGCCCAGTATTGCCTCCATATCTGAGCTGAATTGCCCTTGTCTTCTGCATAATATTCGCTTGCTGATAGGAGCTCGACACGCAACTCAGCCCAAAATTGAGCTGCCTTTCTATACATATTCTGCATGATTAAATTACAAAATAGAAATTGATCATTAGTTTTGTTCCATACTACTCCCTCCGTTCACTATTATAAGATATTTTAGATATTTCAATATGTACTAGATACGGAGCGAAATGAGTGAACCTACACACTGAAACGCGTCTAGATAAATGCATTTTCTGAAAAACCTAAAATATCTTATAATAATGAACGGAGGGAGCACATCCCAGACTACAGGGCTGAAGAAAAAATGGTTAGAGAAGATTATAAACTTTGAAGAAACCTTATTCTTCTCTTGTGATGATAAATAACGTTGTAGAGCAAAAAAAAGACTAACAATAAAGTAAAAAAAATAAAGGAGAAAAGAATTTACCATCATTCTTTCCTCTAGAGGTGCCTCCACAACATCAAAATCAACACCCTTATAACTAAGTGTGCGGCAAACATACATACCCCTGGCACAAGTTGAACAACAGCAATACCAAATGAATCATTCTGATTGAAATGGAAACCGAAGCAGCAAGACAACTCAGCTACCTAACAAAATATTTGATATGATACCAATTTGGGTCTGGCCTCTTCATGTCAATACTGTGCACATACAAGTTAAAGCTGGGTCATTGAGAAGTTCCAGTAACTCTAACCTTGCCTTCATGTCCATAGCAACAAGTTCAAGAGCACCCACACCACCTTTCTCAAGAGCACCTGAAAATTGTTTCGATAAGCTCAACTCATAAACGATAAGGTCATCCAAATATCCGTTGCTTTCACAGATAATTTTTGGTAATAATTGTCAAGCTCAGAAAATATCATAAAAGGATTGCAATACTTTTGGGTACTACGGAAAATTTGCTGCTAAAATTGGTAGATCCATTTCAAACCCAAAGATGACAAGAAAATCCATCAGTGAGCATAAACAGTAAGGAAATGTTTGTGGCATGGAACCAAAAAGCAGAAGGCTGACAACAACAAGCCAAATCAGCGCCCAGCAGCTACAGACCTATAGCAAGTCAGCAAGCCAATTGGTGACACATTGGCAACAAGATTAGCCAGGTCATCTTGTGCATGTATCCTCACCAAGAAAAAAAAATGTATGTGTACCTACACGTAAAACGAAGTAGGTGGTACTTTACTATGAATTCTTAAAGGGGAATGGATGTAAAACACCATTTCGTTTTGATAACATTGAAAATTGGTCAGTAACGGTCTTTACCCCAACAGACCTCGCATGATCCTAAGTTACTTACAGATTGCTTCTGAACCACCTTTTGTAGTAGAGAATACTATTATATGCTTCTAAATGTACTAGCCTACTACTATCCCCTGGACCGTGCCTTTATATATCGGGAATGTCATTATGATGATAGTTACCACTGGAATGTCAAAATGACTCTTATAACTGCTAAGCAAAGTGATGATCTGTGTGTGAACTAAAACAGGGTACAGATACCAAAGAAAAGATCAGGAGTTGAGACAAACATAAACCTAGAAATTGTTGAAAATTCTGAAATGATGTTCCATCTCCCCAGAGACCCAGCCGAACCATGTAGCCTAAATTCCGAGGCTCCGATGCACCAGTTGCTGAGCAGTAAACCACTCGAGCTTCAGGTAACATTTCCTGTGATGTTTGGGCCATCAATGTACTCATCAGACAAATTTTAAAGTATCGTCTCAAATACCAGGAAATATGTCAAAAGTGAGAAATATTGCCACACCAAGAAAGTTATGCATCTTCATTACATGAAAAGAAAAAGGGCATATCCGTAAAATCCTTATGCAAAACCACAGATAGTTGAAACTTTACAAATATTCAGACACAATCAGTGTATGGTGACTGTCAACTTAACCAGGACACTCTTACATATGAACTTTAGGACCTCGAACATCAAGTCAGACTATGATGGCAAAAGTGATTTCTTGTGATAAGTTGCCTTACAAAAATCTAATCAAGATTTATGCAGGTGACAGGATGATTCCGGGTTAAGGCTGTCGTGGTTTCACCATATATTTTATAGGTATGTAATTGATCTCTAAATTACTTAGTTTCACATACCATGCAGTCTACAGCAATAAAAATGTGTGCATAGTTGCTAGATATGAAATTTAGCTGTTTTCATATCCTTACAAAACACCTATATATATCGGCCTAGAGCCACATAAGTTGCATTTACTAACACTAGTAAGGTTCTGCTCATCACAAGGAGAACAGAACAAGGAAACATAGCAAATTATGCACACGCACCTGGATCTCAAGAACTGATTTACCAGTGCGAGTAGACTGGCCTCCTGCCTCAGGAATCAGATTTTTGGCCTTGTGACACTGCAGAGAACAAAGCATTTCAGCACACCAAATTAATGTACAACAGGTTTGAATGGAAATTTGGATGTTCTCTAGAAGGTTCTAAACTCTCCATTCAATTTAATATTTTTCTTGTCACTGAGTTCAAACCAGGCATGTGTTTACCTCATCAAACACCACAAGACCATCGAACTCAGATCCACACCACTGTACCAGCTGCTGCAAACGGGAATAGCCTTTCTCAGAGGACGCTATTAAACTGCTATAAGTTACAAAAACAACTCCATTTGTGATTCCAATGGCCTTTGAGTCTAACTTGGAATATGGCAGCTTGTTTAACGCGTGCACTGCAGAGCAAATATATAGCTATCAGTTGCTAATATCAGCAAATGAATATGAAACCAATAGCAGATCTAGTCGATGAGTAACAGAAGTATAATTCTTTGACTAAGTGTATGTGTTTTTCACTTCCAATTATTGCAGTAAATACAAGATGGGAATAGCATGGTTACCAATCAGTAAATACAAGATGGGAGTAGAGACAAAGATAAGAAAAAACTTTACAGTTGACTAGTCAGATTCCATTACTTCATGGCCAGCATACATACTGTAATTTAACTCCAGAGTTATGTGCACTATTTACTATTTTGTCGAAAAGTAATTGCTGAGAAGACTTCCATCTTTTGCAAATATGCAAGGACACCCTCATAATTAACAGCAGAAAGAGTAAAAGAAGAAAGCTCTACTTTCACAATACAGCCCTCACTCCTTCAGCACTTGCCGAGCAGGCACTACTGTGTACAACTGACTGAGGATTTGTAAGAAAAAACGATCTTCATATCTTATTCAGTACACCATGCATATAAACTGGATGCATTCCATCTTCAATAATTTGTAGAACAGATGGGCTTCATGACATTTATTCATACTTGTTTGAATAAAGTTACATTACATGTAAAAGTCTAATATAATTACAATACAAATGCACGTTGGAGTATGGATTGATATCTCCACAAACGCATGTGCCTAGCAAGCTTGTTTTGTTTCCTACTAATCACCAATTAGCCTAGTAGTGCATTATCCAATAAAATAACAAACACATCATGGTTTATCTAAACACTGTGAACACTTGTACTCCAAGCACCATATTTCAAATACTGTGGTTTTCAGGAGACTATATTTTAACTGTTGTGACACAAAATCTCCAACAAAACCTTATTTGCATGTCGACGGATTCAATTTAGGAGACTTGTAATTCAATGTGCTTATGACTCAATAATCGATATATGTTATATGTGTCGAATATTACCTTCCACACATTTTGCACCAACATCATCCAAATCCCTACGAGCGTCATATTTCAAGTCTGAACCAATGGAAATCCACCTGAATAATCCATCAACTGTTAATAATGGAATCAAGCAGTGAACAGCAGAAATGCAGCAAAAACAAATCTGTTTACGAAATAAGCTAATGAACCCAATTCCTTACAAAGCCTTATGTCTTCCCTGTTGCCAATTTTCCCAGATCAATCCAGCAATTGTACGGCCTTTACCAACACCAGCTCCATCACCAATGAAGAAACCTGCTCTAGGACCAGTAGGGAGATGATGAAGGTGCCTCTGCCATAGAAGAACAGAGACTCTCAAAAGGTGCAATACATATATATATAAACTTGAACAAAAAATAAAATCTCAACAAGAAGGTAGCTTACCTGACAAGCATACACTATTGTTTCTATTTGTAAGCAAGACAGCGCCTTGGTGTCATCCAATTCATCCATAATAGTCAAGTCGTACGTAGGTTCAGGAGGTTGCACAGCTGATAAAGATGAAGTCTCTACCACAGGGTCCGGATGAGGAAGACCAAGAGATAGCTTGGGAGGCCTCTGGAAAAAAAGACCATAAGCAATTTAGAACTAAAGATTAAAAAAAATAGCTAGAAACTCCAAGGCACAACCCTCCAGTTTACCACATATTTTTGAGAAAGAAATATCTTACATAGTCCATGAAAGTATCACCAACAGCGCCACCTTCATCTTCCTCACGCTCAACATCAACTGCAACCTGTTTGAAGCAAGCTATTAAGTCATTGGAGCAAAATAATGCATATGAATGGGGCAAATAATGGTATTAGTTAGTGCATGCACAAGCCGAGGATGGGCCATCTTGTATGGGCAGTGCACTGGTCGGTGTAGCAAATTCATACTCGGTTGCTCCGGATGATTAGATTTATGCCATGGAACCTCAACTACTATACCAGGAACTTAACTTCTTTTTTCATTATGTTGTACAGTAAGCACAGAAGTTTGCATATGATGTTCCTTGGAAAACTGCAGAACTCGCTGGATGATCATCATTTCGATGTCCACATGCTATCATGAGAAAGCACACTTGAGCTTTTAAGTAAAGCTCGGGTTTTTAGTGCAACCAAAAGCTCAAGTAGTCAAGTTGTAGTCAGAGAACTAAGAATCATAAGGAGGCCCATACACGACACAGTTAAGCTTGCTAGTTGTTGAGTCCACAAACAAACAAACGAAGAAATGCATTACTTGTGTAATATTACCTCTGTTCCAATATATAAGCCTTTTTAGATAGCTAACTCGGAAGCTGACTGTAACATTCATTCATATACACATAACAAAATCCTGCCAACATTGTAAATACCTCATTGATCTCCTCGGGCAGTTCTGGCGGCGGGGCCATTGGGGCCATGGGCATGCGCGGCATCATGGGCAGGAAGGGCATGTGCGGCATGGGTACTGGAGGCGCCGGCGGAGGCGGTGGAGGGACGAATCCAGGGGAGGCGGAGGCAAGGAAATGCTGGAGCTTGGAGATGTCGACGGCGAGGTCGACGTCGCACTGGGGGCAGCGGAAGCGGGAGAGGCCGTGCGGCACGTTGAGGATGGCCTTGCAGCGCGCGCAGGGGAGCTGGATCTTGGTGGGGTCGACGCCCTGCGCCCGCGGCCCGGAGCGGCGGGGAGCGGGAGCGGGAACGGGAGGGGGAGGAGGAAGCGACTGAGGCTGAGGAGGCGGCGGGAGAGCGGGGGGCAGGGAAGGAGGCGGAGGCGGAGGCGGAGTAGGAGACGCCTTGGGCGGGGAAGAGGGCATGAGCTCGGGGGGCAGGCGCTGCGCCATGCGGCATTTGGGGCAGATGAACTCGGTCATGCCGGGGGCCACGGCGAGGACGCCGCGGCAGCCGGCGCAGCGCACCTGGACGGCGGGGGCCGGCGCGGGGGCGGCCGCCGGGGAAGGGGAGGCGTCGCTGCCGGCCATCGCGGGAAGGGGGCGAGGATTTTGGCCGTGGAGGGTTTCTACCGGAGTAAAACCAAAAGTCTGGGTTTTCTTCAGAGGGCTTGCAGGACTGACTGACAAGCCGGAACGAAGATGATATTCGGTACACACGTATGCGGGAAACTCAGGCCCATTTGGAAGGAGCTTTTTGATTTCTACTATTTTCATCGAAATTTTAAGAAGATTCAAAACCTTCGAAATTTGTTCAATTGTGGTTGTTTGATTTGTAGCATTGAGTCTCACAGAACTTTTTCCTAGTGAGTTCTTTGTAGTACATCAAATCTAACACCTATTAAAATATCTTCGTAAGAATCATTTGGGTTTTCAATGATGAAATCAAACAAATTTTGGTGCATAGGGAATCTTGTAAGATTAGAATGGTACTACCTCCGTCTATAAAAAGATATCAAAAGTTTTTCTAAATTTAAATATATCTAGACACTCAATTAGTATATAGACACATCTAAGTTTGGACAAAACTTCAACATCCTTTTATGAACACAGAAAGTATATGATATTGCAAGCTCTCGTTTTGGGAATTCTGCAAATCAATCAAAGAGGCAAAAGAATAGTATATCTATACCTCATTTCATTGGGATTTCTCATGTAACTTTTTCTCTAAAGTGGAGTTACGCTTTCCAAAAGTGGAGTTAACCTTTCCAAAAATAGATTGTGACTTAGAAATATCTCACGAACAATGGTATGAACAGAAAATGGGTGTATGTGGTTTCTAAAAGAGCGTAAAACAAAGAATAATAGAAGAGTGGTGACGTTGGGAACTAACATGTGGTTGGATTGTTAGAAGGTCGCTAGCACCTCCAGCCTATCAAATATAAAATCCCAGGTATCACACTTTGGTGTCTCATAGAAAGGTTGATTTTTCTTTAGCCAGAGGCGACGTTGCCGTCGACAACGAGGCGCCCATGGTGACTTCGTCGATCTCAAGACGCGTCAGATCAGTTACTTTAACTCAATTCCTCGGATATGCTCATAGGAGTGAGGTGTGCGTATGTGCGTTAATAGGTAGCAAGGAGGGGATGGTTTCAACCTGGAGTGAAATTAGCAGCATTCAGCAAGCCTTGCCTTGTTCCTAAGCGAATGATATGGAATAAAAGAGCAAGTTATTAGCATAGAACATTCAGTTTATAATTTAAATTTAGAGTGGTAGCGGTTTACGTTTTCCGGGACTAAAATCTACCACATTTTTAAAACTTGTTTTACAGCCATGATTTCCTCAGACTCATATGTCGAGGCCAAATTAAAGAGGTGGACTAGAAATGATGAGGCCTAAACCTGAGGGTTTGCCCGATCTTCACGAATTGATCAAGATTGGCAGGGAAACTTGGGGGAAGGTACAAACACAAAGAACAAGATGAAATCACACACACACACACACACGCACGCGCGTGTGCACACACACACACACACAATCCGTGTCAAATCTAGGAGGTTCGGTTTTGCTATTGTATGCTGTAACATTCCAGGTTTCGAGACATTCGCGGGGTAGAAATAAGAAGGGATATGCATTGCATCGCAAAACAGGGAAATTTTTCGCGCCTAAATGCATAAAATACCTAGGGGTAGAAGTTTCTCTCTTGTTGCATGTAGGGTTGAGTTGTTGCTAGAGTGCGATAGATTTCGACATGATCTCTCAAAACCCTAGTTTTGAGAAGGGGATAAGTTTGAATTGACATTCAAATTTGAATTTGAATTCTAAATAAACATATAAGTAACCAATGCATATAAATCATTACATAGCTTGGAATTCAAATAAACTATTTGAATTCAAATAAGAATAGTAAATAAGAAGTAAATTTGAACTCACAATTAACACTATTAATAATATTACAATCAAAAACTCAATACAGAAAATCTGAGCTTTATTGATATAAACATATATATACATTGTATTTACAATATTCAATAAATATTACAAACAAATGAATCAATAAATAAGTAGAAACTTGCAAGTTTGTCAACAAACAGAATATAAACCTAGTCTAAACCCTAATTAAAGTCTTCTTGATCTTTATCATCTTGTTCTTGATCACCTGCAAGAAAAGGCAAACACACAAGGAAACAAAACAAGTGGAAAAGCCACTTGGCAGTCAAGAATAATAATCACAGGGATAATACCAACCACAACCGAGACTATCTGACATAGGTATGCCTAAAGGGCATGTCGAATAAGTACCCCAGGTCCACAGAAAAGCAGGAAGCCCATGGTGACATAGGTATGCCTAACAGGCATGTCGAATAAGTACCCTGGGTCTATAGGAAAGCATGAAGCCCATGGACTCGAAGCTTGGGAGGCCCAGAAGGTTGAAAGCTTTCAGGTTAGGAAAGTAGAGTTGTAATAGGAAACCTGTATCAATATTGGAATAGCCCAATGTGGCCTGATAATTTACAACTTGTATGACACGGAAAAGCCTCGGCTTTGCCTCCTATATAAAGGGGAAGCCGGGGGAGACAGAAGAGATCGAAACCATTGTAATCTGAACCACCGTAATATTGAGTTGAGCACCTTTGTTCGGCTGAACCTTCGAGATCTACTTACGAAAGCCTACATCTACAATACGTAGGCATTGACGAGTTAAACCCTCTTCAATTGGCGTTGTCTGTGGGGATTGGAGGCTGCAAGGTTCTGATCTCGATGGCATCTTCAACATAGTCGTCAACAACAAGCAACGTGATGGACGGAGATAAACGAGTTCAACCTGATCTCGCCTATTTTGTTCCTCACCCTCCCGCCCGTTTGCATGCATATGCCAATCTGGAGGAGTCGACGAAGATAACTTTCGGGAGCTTCTGTTTCCTCGTCGGGAAGGAAGGATCGCATCATGTCACGACACCGATTTTTTCGGGACTGTTGGAGGTTGAGCCCGATTTCTTGGGATCCTCAACATCATCTGTCGAGTCAGGCCACGAGGAAGTTTTGCCGCCACGCTTCACCAAGCCCGCCGATGGCGGGGCACTCGCCGATCTATTCGGCGACATGACTTTCTGGTCGTTCATGGCGTGTAACTCACACGTTCGTTGGGAACCCCAAGAGGAAGGTATGATGCGCACAGCAGCAAGTTTTCCCTCAGAAAAGGTTTATCGAACCGGAGGAGCCAAGAAGCACGTTGAAGGTTGATGGTGACGGAGTGTAGTGCGGCGCAACACCAGGGATTCCGCGCCAACGTGGAACCCGCACAACACACAAAGTACTTTGCCCCAACGAAAGGAGGTTGTCAATCTCACCGGCTTGCTGTAACAAAGGATTAGATGTATAGTGTGGATGATGATTGTTTGCAGAGAACAAAAACAAGTATTGCAGAGATTGTATTCGATGTAAAAGAATGGACCGGGGTCCACACTAGAGGTGTCTCTCCCATAAGATAAATAGCATGTTGGGTGAACAAATTACGGTTGGGCAATTGACAAATAGAGAGGGCATGACAATGCACATACATGATATGATGAATATTGTGAGATTCAATTGGGCATTACGACAAAGTACATAGACCGCTATCCAACATGCATCTATGCCTAAAAAGTCCACTTTCAGGTTATCATCCGAACCTCTTCCGTATTAAGTTGCAAGCAACAGACAATTGCATTAAGTATGGTGCATAATGTAATCAATAACTACACCCTCGACATAGCATCAATGTTTTATCCCTAGTGGCAACAGACATCCACAACCTTAGAACTTTCACTGTCCCAGATTTAATGGAGGCATGAACCCACTATCGAGCATGAATACCCTCTTGGAGTTACTAGCAAAAACTGGCCAGAGCCTCTACTAACAACGGAGAGCATGCAAGATCATAAACAACACATAGGTAATAGATTAATAATCAACATAACATAGTATTCTCTATCCATCGGATCCCAACAAACACAACATATAGCATTACGATAGATGATCTTGATCATGTTAGGCAGCTCACAAGATCCGACAATGAAGCACATGAGGAGAAGACAACCATCTAGCTACTGCTATGGACCCATAGTCCGGGTGAACTACTCACTCATCAATCCGGAGGCGACCATGGCGGTGAGTCCTCCGGGAGATGAATCCCTCCGGCAGGGTGCCGAGGCGATCTCCCGAATCCCCCGAGATGGGATTGGCGGCGGCGGCGTCTCGAAGGCTTATCGTGGCTCTCGGACCGGGGTTTCGCGACGGAGGCTTTAAGTAGGCGGAAGGCAACGCAGGGGCCACACGAGGCCCCACACCAGGCCGCGCGGCCAAGACCAGGGCCGCGCCGCCTGTTGTGGCGGCGCTCGTGGCCCCACTTCCTTTCCCCCTTTCGGGAAGCTTCTGCAAAAATAGGACCTGGCTTTGATTTCGTCAATTCGAGAATATTTCCTTACTAGGATTTCTAAACCAAAACAGCAGAAACAAGAATCGGCTCTTCGGCATCTCGTTAATAGGTTAGTGCCGAAAATGCATAATAATGACATATAATGTGTATAAAACATGTGAGTATCATCATAAAAGTAGCATGGAACATAAGAAATTATAGATACGTTTGAGACGTATCAAGCATCCCTGCTTAGTTCCTACTCGTCCCGAGTAGGTAAACGATAACAAAGATAATTTCTTAGTGACAATGCTACCAACATAATCTTGATCAATACTATTGTAAGCACATGTAATGAATGCAGCGATTTGAAACAATGGTAAATGACATGAGCAAACAATTGAATCATAAAGCAAAGATTTTTCATGAATAGTACTTAAAGACAAGCATCAATAAGTCTTGCATAAGAGTTAACTCATAAAGCAATAATTCAAAGTAAAGGTATTGAAGCAACACAAAGGAAGATGAAGTTTCAGCGGTTGCTTTCAACTTGTAACATGTATATCTCATGGATATTGTCAATGTAAAGTAATATAACAAGTGCAATATGCAAGTATGTAGGAATCAATGCACACACAAGTGTTTGCTTCTTGAGGTGGAGAGAGATAGGTGAACTGACTCAACGTAAAAGTAAAAGAATGGCCCTTCGCAGAGGGAAGCATTGATTGCTATATTTGTGCTAGAGCTTTGGTTTTGAAAGCAAGAAACAATTTTGTCAACGGTAGTAATAAAGCATATGAGTTATGTAATTTATATCTTACAAGTTGCAAGTCTCATGCATAGTATACTAATAGTGCCCGCACCTTGTCCTAATTAGCTTGGACTACCGGGATTATCAATGCACATGTTTTAACCAAGTGTCACAAAGGGGTACCTCTATGCCGCCTGTACAAAGGTCTAAGGAGAAAGCTCGCATTGGATTTCTCGCTATTGGTTATTCTCAACTTAGACATCCATACGGGACAACATAGACAACAGATAATGGACTCCTCTTTTATGCATAAGCATGTAGCAACAATTATTTTTCTCATATGAGATTGAGGATATATGTCCAAAACTGAAACTTTCACCATGGATCATGGCTTTAGTTAGCGGCCCAATGTTCTTCTCTAACAATATGCATGTTCTAACCATAAGGTGGTAGATCGCTGATACGTCTCCGACGTATCGATAATTTCTTATGTTCCATGCCACATTATTGATGTTATCTACATGTTTTATGCACACTTTATGTCATATTCGTGCATTTTCCGGAACTAACCTATTAACAAGATGCCGAAGTGCTTGCTGTTTTCTGCTGTTTTTGGTTTTAAATCCTAGTAACGAAATATTCTCGGAATTGGACGAAATCAACGCCCAGGGTCCTATTTTGCCACGAAGAAGTCCGAAGAGGAGA
The DNA here is from genome assembly GCA_030979885.1 of Lolium multiflorum. Taxonomy (NCBI): domain Eukaryota; kingdom Viridiplantae; phylum Streptophyta; class Magnoliopsida; order Poales; family Poaceae; genus Lolium; species Lolium multiflorum. The sequence goes on along the minus strand of CM061753.1, from coordinate 201,561,688 downwards.
CGAAGAGGGGCCACGAGGCCACACCTAGGGCGGCGCGGCCCCCTGGCCGCGGCCCTATGGTGTGGGGCCCCGTGCGCTCTCCTGCCCTTCCGCCTACAAATAGCCTCCGTTGCGAAACCCCGTACCGAGAGCCACGATACGAAACCTTCCAGACGCCGCCGCCGCCGATCCCATCTCGGGGATCCAGGAGATCGCCCCCACGGAGAGGGGATTCATCTCCGAGGACTCTACGCCGCCATGGTCGCCTCCTGTGATGTGTGAGTACCCCCGGACTATGGGTCCATAGCAGCTAGATGGTTGTCTTCTCCCATTGCTATCATTGTCGGATCTTGTGAGCTGCCTAACATGATCAAGATCATCTATCTGTAATTCTATATGTTGCGTTTGTTGGGATCCGATGAATAGAGAATACTTGTTATGTTGATTATCAAAGTTATATCTATGTGTTGTTTATGATCTTGCATGCTCTCCGTTACTAGTAGATGCTCTGGCCAAGTAGATGCTTGTAACTCCAAGAGGGAGTATTTATGCTCGATAGTGGGTTCATGCATTGACACCGGGATGTGTTCTAAGGTTGTGTTGTGCTTTGCCACTAGGGATAAAACATTGATGCTATGTCTAAGGATGTAGTTGTTGATTACATTACGCACCATACTTAATGCAATTGTCTGTTGCTTTGCAACTTAATACTGGAGGGGTTCGGATGATAACTCAAGGTGGACTTTTTAGGCATAGATGCAGTTGGATGCGGTCTATGTACTTTGTCGTAACGCCCAATTAAATCTCACTATACTCATCATGATATGTATGTGCATGGTCATGCTCTCTTATTTGTCAATTTCCCAACCTAATTTGTTCACCCAACATGCTGTTTATCTTATGGGAGAGACACCTCTAGTGAACTCGTGGACCCGGTCCACCTCTTCAAATACAATCTACCAATACTTGTTCTACTGTTTTCTACAAATAATCATCTTCCACACAATACGGTTAATCCTTTGTTACAGAAGCATGAGATTGACAACCTCACTGTCGTTGGGGCAAAGTACTTGGTTGTGTTGTGCAGGTTCCGCCGGAATCGTGTTGCGCCGCACTACATCCCGCCGCCATCAACCTTCAACGTGCTTCTTGGCTCCTACTGGTTCGATAACCTTGGTTTCATACTGAGGGAAACTTGCCGCTGTACGCATCACACCTTCCTCTTGGGGTTCCCAACGGACGCGTGTTGAACGCGTATCAATCGCTCTTACTTCAGACAAGACGAACATGCATAGCAACTCACATGATATTCAACAAAGAGTAGTTGATGGCGTCCCCAGGAACATGGTTATCGCACAACAAGCAACTTAATAAGAGATAAAGTGCATAAGTACATATTCAATACCACAATAGTTTTTAAGCTATTTGTCCCATGAGCTATATATTGTAAAGATAAAGAATGGAAATTTTAAAGGTAGCACTCAAGCAATTTACTTTGGAATGGAGAAATACCATGTGGTAGGTAGGTATGGTGGACACGAATGGCATAGTGGTTGGCTCAAGGATTTTGGATGCATGAGAAGTATTCCTCTCGATACAAGGTTTAGGCTAGCAAGGTTTATTTGAAACAAACACAAGGATGAACCGGTACAGCAAAACTCACATAAAAGACATATTGTAAACATTATAAGATTCTACACCGTCTTCCTTGTTGTTCAAACTCAATACTAGAAATTATCTAGACCTTAGAGAAAGCAAATATGCAAATCAGATTTTAGCATGCTCTATGTATTTCTTCATTAATAGGTGCAAAGTATATGATGCGAGAGCTTAAACATGAGCACAACAATTGCCAAGTATCACATTATTCAAGATATTATACCAATTACCACATATATCATTTTCCAATTCCAACCATATAACAATTTAACGAAGAAGAAACTTTCGCCATGAATACTATGAGTAAAGCCTAAGGACATATTTGTCCATATGCAACAGGAGCGTGTCTCTCTCCCACACAATGAATGCTAGGATCCATTTTATTCAAACAAAACAAAAACAAACAAACCGACGCTCCAAGCAAAGTACATAAGATGTGACGGAATAAAAATATAGTTTCACAAGAGGAACCTGATAATGTTGTCGATGAAGAAGGGGATGCCTTGGGCATCCCCAAACTTAGACGCTTGAGTCTTCTTGATATATGCAGGGGTGAACCGCCGGGCATCCCCAAGCTTAGAGCTTTCACTCTCCTTGATCATAGTGTATATCATCCTCCTCTCTTGATCCTTGAAAACTTCCTCCACACCAAACTCAAAACAAACTCATTAGAGGATTAGTGCATAATCAAAATTCACATATTCAGAGGTGACACAATCATTCTTTATACTTCTGGACAAAAGCTACTGAAAGTCAATGGAACAAAGAAATCCATCTAACATAGCAAAACAGGCAATGCAAAATAAAAGGCAGAATCTGTCAAAATAGAACAGTTCGTAAAGACGATTTTTTAACAGGCACCAGACTTGCTCAGATGAGAAAACTTAAAACTAATGAAAGTTGCGTACGTATCTGAGGATCACTCACGTAAATTGGCATAATTTTCTGAGTTACCTACAGAGAATTTTACCCAGATTCGTGACAGCAAAGAAAACTGCTAGCATAATCCAAATCTAGTATCTTACTTCTATTAGAGACTTTACTTGGCACAACAATGCAATAAAACTAAGATAAGGAGAGGTTGCTACAGTAGTAAACAACTTCCAAGACTCAAATATAAAACAAAAGTACTGTAGTAAAAACATGGGTTGTCTCCCATAGCGCGCTTTAACGCCTTCTTATAGCGCAGAAAGTGTGTATCAATTATTATCAAGAGATGGAGCATTGACAGTGGGGTTTGGAGTTTTCTCAACAATGCATTGTATCTTATCTATGTAAGTTTCAGAGGCTCCCTTTTCATTACCCTTAGGCTTGCTACTCTCATCAAACAAATTTTCAGGAACAATCCAATCAAAATTCTTTTCTAGTGCTTCATGCATTCCTAGGAGTTTAATAGGTATCGGTACTTTAATATCCCCACCATTATTAACATTATTAGTGCACTTTATTCTATCCATATCCATCTTTTCAAGGATACTGGCAAAATTGGTATAAGAGCCAAGCATATTATATTTAGTAAAAAAAATTCTAGCTTCTCTTGCTATACCTCCAAATTCTTTGAGAAGGGTTTCTAAAACAAAATCTTTCTTTTCTCCTTCTTCCATATCTCCTAGTGTAAGAAACATATGTTGTATTATAGGATTGAGATTAACAAATTTAGCTTCTATCATGTGTACTAAAGAAGCAGCAGCAATTTCATAAGTAGGAGCAAGTTCTACCAAGTGTCTATCTTCAAAATCTTCAACCATACTAACATGAGTGAAAAATTCCTCTATATTATCTCTTCCAATGATAGACCCTTGTCCTACCGGTATGTCTTTTAGAGTGAACTTAGGAGGAAACATGATGAAATAAGTAGAGTAAATGCAAGTAACTAATTTTTTTGTGTTTTGATATAGCAAACAAGATAGTAAATAAAGTAAAACTAGCAACTAATTTTTTTGTGTTTTGATTTAGTGCAGCAAACAAAGTAGTAAATAAAATAAAGCAAGACAAAAACAAAGTAAAGAGATTGGATTGTGAAGACTCCCTTGCAGCATGCCTGATCTCACTCAACGGCGCGAAAAATATGTGTTGACGTGGGAGTTGAAAATCTTTGGTGTAACTTTCTTCGTTCCCAACGGCGCCTAAAATATGCTTGATGGCGTGTAACTCACACGTTCGTTGGGAACCCCAAGGAAGGTATGATGCGCATAGCAGCAAGTTTTCCCTTAAAGAAACCAAGGTTTATCGAACCAGGAGGAGCCAAGAAGCACGTTGAAGGTTGATGCAGACGGGAGTGTAGCGCAACACCGTGATTCCGGCGCTAACGTGGAACCCGCACAACACAATCAAAGTACTTTGCCCCAACGAAATGCTGAGGTTGTCAATCTCACCGGCTTGTGTAACAAAGGAGTAGATGTATAGTGTGGATGATGATTGTTTGCAGAGAACAAAACAAGTATTGCAAGAGATTGTATTCGATGTAAAAGAATGGATCGGTCCACAGCACTAGAGGTGTCTCTCCCATAAGATAAATAGCATGTTGGGTGAACAAATTACAGTTGGGCAATTGACAAATAGAGAGGGCATGACAATGCACATACATGATATGATGAATATTGTGAGATTCAATTGGGCATTACGACAAAGTACATAGACCGCTATCCAAACATGCATCTATGCCTAAAAAGTCCACTTTCAGTTATCATCCGAACCCTTCGTATTAAGTTGCAAGCAGATAATTGCATTAAGTATGGTGCGTAATGTAATCAATAACTACACCCTGACATAGCATCAATGTTTTATCCCTAGTGGCAACAAAGACATCCACAACCTTAGAACTTTCTGTCACTGTCCAGATTTAATGGAGGCATGAACCCACTATCGAGCATAAATACTCCCTCTGGAGTTACTAGCAAAAACTTGGCCAGAGCCTCTACTAACAACGGAGAGCATGCAAGATCATAAACAACACATAGGTAATAGATTGATAATCAACATAACATAGTATTCTCTATCCATCGGATCCCAACAAACACAACATATAGCATTACAGATAGATGATCTTGATCATGTTAGGCAGCTCACAAGATCCGACAATGAAGCACATGAGGAGAAGACAACCATCTAGCTACTATGGACCCATAGTCCAGGGGTGAACTACTCACTCATCAATCCGAGGCGACCATGGCGGTGTAGAGTCCTCCGGAGATGAATCCCCTCTCCGGTGAGGCGATCTCCCGAATCCCGAGATGGGATTGGCGGCGGTGGCGTCTCGAAGGTTTTCCCATCGTGGCTCGGACTGGGTTTCGCGAGGCTTTAAGTAGGCGGAAGGGCAACGCTGGGGCCACACGAGGCCCCACACGCCGTGGCCGCGCGCCAAGACCTAGGCCGCGCCGCCCCGTTGTGGCGGCGCCTCGTGGCCCCACTTCCTTTCCCCTCGGCCTTCTGAAGCTTCGTGCAAAAATAGACCCCGGCTTTGATTTCGTCCAATTCGAGAATATTTCCTTACTAGGATTTCTGAAACCAAAAAAAAGCAGAAGCTCTTGCATCTCGTTAATAGGTTAGTGCTGAAAATGCATAATAATGACATATAATGTGTATAAAACATGTGAGTATCATCATAAAAGTAGCATGGAACATAAGAAATTATAGATACGTTTGAGACGTATCAGTCGTTCACATGAACCGATCTACATAGAGACTCGGAAAGCTTCACCAACTTCGATTGCACCAACATCAACAACTCTACTGCAAGTAGGGAGGTCTTCGCCGATCTATACGATGGTGTCACCTACCCTGAATCTGACGAAAATACAACTGCAACATATCACCAGATCTGTGTAATCACGGGAGGAGGTCGTGAAGAGGATGAAGAGTCTGAGGCTTTCGACGATTTGGGCAACCCTTACGTCGATCCCGCAGATCTCACGCGAGGAACGGGAAGCAAATATATTGGAACTGAGCCGCGAGAAAAAGTACAGCTGTCGCAGGAAGCACGGGATAGAGGTACAAGAGCCATGAACGGTATGGAGCCGATGACTACACAAGCTTCGCCGCAAGAGCTACAAGCATATCAATATAAACTTAGTCGCTCCAAACGTGAGTTAGAAAAACTGCAGCGAAAACTCGACGAAAGAAAAGCTGCATCGGATGCCTCAATAAGCGAGCGCAGGGCCAATTTGAGTCAACACTCGACAAACTCAGCAGACAATCAGAGGGACAGCCGCGGGAGAGCAATATCTCGTTTAGCAGGCATACCCGAAGGAGAACGGAGAACCTGATTCAAAACCTCGACATGTGTCGTGGTATCGTCACGGCATATGCCATAGGGTGGCTAATCGAAGTGGTTCCTGAGGGATCTCACGGCGGTATCCGGATGCGGGTATGGGCACGAGCGACACGGCGACGTACCCAGGTTCGAGGCCCTCCGATGGAGGTAAAACCTCTACTCCTGCTATGAGTGTATATGATGATCACACAATACAATGGTGCTCCTAGAGCTGTGTCCGGCTGCTCCCGGGAGGCTAAGGGAGACGATGGTCTCTCTCTCGGGCAGCTCTATGGGTGGAGCAAGAATGATCGATCCCCTGCACGAGAGGGGTAGTGCGGCTTATATAGGCGCCGTCACTTTACATATAAGACCCTATAGTTTACTGGCGCCCGGCTCCGGCTCCGCTCCTTCCCGAGGCGGTGACGTCGGAGCCGTTGAGGCATCGTGGCTGTCCCATCCGGCTGCCACGGCCAGGTATGGAGAGGAGGTGTCCTCGCCGCCGCGCCACCGAGCCGCACGATCGGTAAGCCCCGGGCGTCCGGCGGCGGGCACTATTGCTCCACAGTGCCCCGCGTTTTACGGAAGATGGAGTCAGCGGACTTTCGAACCCGATCACCAACCCGGCTCTTCCAGCAGCAAGACTCGCCAGCCTCGAGTCTGTCCGAGGTACAAACCCCCGGATATGGCTTGTAGAAGCCGGCCCAGCCACAGATTGGCCGAGCCAGCCGACTAGGACCCAGCGCCCGGCTTCCGGACCAGCCGGCCACGGCGCTGGCCGCTTCCTCACCCGGCCTTTGCCGCGAGCCGGCCACACCGGGCTGCTCCGCGTCCATTGCCCTATCCGGTCTTCCCGACATTAGCCCCCGGCCTGCAAGGTCCTGCGTCTAGAAGGACCTAGGCGGTTTTCCGGCTTCTCGAATATATTTGACGGACTTGGAGGGGCTGACCGAGAATTTCCATTCGCCGCGCCCTCATCCGGCTCGCTCCGGGGCTTTCTAGCCGGCCGCTTACACTTATGCAGCTTTTGTTTTCTCGCAAGTTTTGGTGGCGCTCCGCCTTGTTGACGACTTTTAGTCCGAGTTGAACTTATTGTCCGGCTCCGGCTTGCGCGCGCGGAGTCTCCGCCGCCTCGGGTCCTGTGCCCGACTTGACCGGCTCGACTTGCGCTGCGGTCGGTTCGCCCACATCAATGTTCCCGCCGGATCCTGTGAGTGGGGGACGTGGGTGGCCGCCGTAACCGCGGCCATGGGGGGAGTTACCGCGAAATTCCGATCGCCCACGATCGCCACGTGGCCGCGCAACGGCGCGCCAGGCGGCTATAAATGCCCCCGTAGCGGTACCGAGGCGCCCTTCTTCTTCCTCGCGCTTCGTCTCCTCACCAAGCTCTCTCCTTTCTTCGCTCGAGCGCTCCGTCGCACGCCAACACTCCCTGGCGAACTCCGAGCGCCTGCTCCCGACGTTCTCCCGCCGGCCGCCACTCCACCAATCCGGCGCCACGGGGCCGCGCCACGGAGGTCCTCAGCCGCCGCCGCCGTCGCCGCCGCGTCGCAAGGCTCTTCGTCGCCGTTCGCCCTGTGGTCAACCTCTTCCTCTTCTTCGACAATAGCCTCCGCCGCCGGATCGTGGAGGGCTCATACATGCGGGAGGACGACATCGCGGCTGGTGCGCCTCCGCCGATCCCGTCGGCTGTGGTCCGCCCGCCGGGCGAGGGAGACGGAGCCCGAGCCGCAGCCCGGCGAGCGCGGCTGCCTTCGCGCGCACCTTGACCGCGGGCTGGGCCGCCGGCTTCAACCTTCTTCCCATAGCTCGACAACTTCGGCCGCACCACACCGCCGGCCAACGCGTGCGTCCTCCTCAGCGCTGCTTCGTGGCGTTCATGGAGGCCTACGCCGGCTTGTGCCGACATCGACTGGAGCCGGCTGTTCTACTTGAAGGCGCAACCACCGAGGGCCGCCCGCGAGCCTGTGGCGCCGCCTCGATCTACACCCGGCCTGGTACGCCTTTCCCCAAGATCCCCACCGTTGACTCGGTGAAGAACTCGCATGTCGTTCTTCTATGTGCGCAACGAGGGCAGCCTCCGACCGGATCAACCTGCCGGAGTTCAACCCGGCTCCTCCGACCAGCCGGATCAACTGGAGCTACAATGCCCGCACGTCGGATCCGAACGCCGAGGTGAACCAGCTCGGGACTTCTTGGGGCAGCCGTCGGGCTGACAGGAGGATCTCCTCTGCACTATCGCCGAGCGCCGGGTGCTGCCGCTCCGCAGGCGCACCCACAAAATCGGCACATGTCCGGCCGGTTCGACCCGAACCGACGTCCATGGCGGTGCTCACCAAGGCCTGTGGCCACCGGGTGAACAACATCACCAAGGCAAACATGCCGGACGATCGGAACTACGGCCGGCGCCCATGACAGGGACCACCCGCCCAACGGGTAAGCAGTGTTTTTCGCGGCCGGCTTGCGGCTGCGAGGCTGACTTCCTTTTGCTTCTGCCAATTTTTGGCTTGTTGTTTGCTCATGCTTTTTCTGTTTTTCTAGCTTTTGAGCACCGAGGACGGCGACTCACGAGGAGGTGGACGCCGGATCACGCGATCCGGGACCAAGCCGCGACCAGGCCGGCGACGACGACCTGCTGCGAGGCGCCTGATCCAGGCGGCTGTGGGAGCACAATCCGCCCCCTCACCGGAGCAGCGGGAGGACGAGAGTCGGCGACATCCGGCACGGGGCCGATCCCGCGTGCCTCTCATACAGCGAGGCCGCCAAGCACCACGGCGACTTTGCGCCGCCAGGGGAGAAGGGGCCAGGCGAGCCTCGCTCCACTACCGCCTTGGAGGCGAAGGCGAAGAAGCTCCGCCAGCAGCAGCCGAAGAAGGTTCCGGAGCAGGCCGGGTGAGTTCTCTTTCTCTTTCTTGTTTGATTCCTTTTCTTTCCTTACTTTATGCTTATCTTCTTTGGTTTGTCCGGCTAGGGCTCCCATCAAGTTTGCCCAGGGTGGCGGCTCCCGGCAGTCGCGCGTCGCCGCCGCCGCGCTAAAGGAGGGAGCCGACGCCAGCCTTCATCGCGCGCTCCGCCACCGCCGCTGGGGCATCGCCCTTCCGCAGGGCACCTCTTCGCCGTGCCGCCAGCCTCAGCCCGATCGCGGCACGCGGGTCGAGCCGACTCGCAGCCGTGCTGGACGACATGTTCCCGCGCCGGACTCGCCTTCTGGACCCCGCTGCGGGGCCGTCGGCATGCCGCCTTCACCCGAGCCGAGTTGGAAGGGCTGCACCGTCCGCCCGGCGGGACCTGGAGGCTTCAGCCTCCCATCGACGGAGCCGGAGCCGCCGGGCGTGGTGGTGCTGGATGAGAGCCCTGAGGGGCACCTCGTGCGCCGGAGACGGCCTGCACCGGCTGGGCCATCTGCTGCTCCCGGAGCGCGCCGACGCCGGAGCCGACGAGGGATGAGCCGGCCAGGCGGGAGCCGGCAAGGGATGAGCCGGCGCACGGAGGGCGCCGACTCGCGCGCACTGGTGAGGACGGAAGCCCCATCGGCATCGCAGCAGGGCCTGCACGTGGCCAAGGGCGCTCTTCTTCTTCGTGCCGCCGCCTCCGACTCCAGCCTTGGCTCGGCTGCCACCATGGAGCAGCGTGGCTCCGCGCCGACTCCTACGAGGTGACCGGCCGGGAGGGAACCCGGCCAAGCATCGGTGGAGATGTTCTTCTCCAGCCCTGCAGGCCCACCTCAAGGCTGGGCTGCCGAGACCGCGGCCAGCGTTGCCAAGGTGGAGGAAGCCGGCAAGGTAAGCTTTATCTGTTTTTTGATTTGGCTATCATCCTGGTAGCCCTCCGAGGCATGGGCCGGCTGCTTGAGCCGGCCCGGGTTTCGCCTAGTGACCACTTTCTTTTTTCCTTAGGCGTGTGATGGATCGGCGCACCACTTTGTACAATCGCGCCATTACCCATTACCACAAGGCCAAGCTGGACCGGGCCGACTTGGCCGCGAGCGGGAACCGCCAAGGGTGAGCTCTTGCTTCTTTCGACTCGATGTCTTATTTTCTTTTGAATCTTCGTTGGCTGACGTTTCTTTCCGCCTCGCAGTTGAGCCGCCAAGGTCCCGCGGCTGGAGTCGGATCTCCGGGCTGCTCGCGCCCAGTGCGGCGAGGAGGCGCTGCAGCCGCCAAGCTCAAGCTAGCTGAGCAGGAGCACACGTGCGCCCGCTGGAGCAGAACCACCTCTCGGAGCTCAACTCCCTTAGGACGGCGGAGAAGGAGAAGGTGGACGATCCGAGCCGCGGCTAACGGAGGTGGAGAGGCGGTGCTTGCGCCGCAAGAGGAGGTCACCCAAGTCCACGGAGCTGATGGCTACCGCCAAGCTGGACGGACGAGATTGGCGACTTGATCGCGGCTTCGGGTGAGTGCACCTTAATGTTCCTTTCCCTTTGGCTGCCGTCGGGCTGCGGTTTCGTTAGTGCTCAGGCAGAAACTTCTGATGTCTTTGCTATCTCCATCTTCGGGGTGGTAGTCGGTTCTTGCCACGCTCGCCGTGCTTTTCGTTTAGGACTTCGAAATTTGCATTTTCAGCTTATTTCGGCATGATTTCGACTTGCTTCTTCTTGCCGGCCTTCCGAGACGCAGATCCTTCTTCCGTTGCTGGAGGAGCGCCGAGAGCGAGGGAGACCGGCGGAGGAGGAGTATTTCTCCATGGAGGATCACATGGCGGCCATGGCTGCGCGTCGAGCCCGTCACCAAGCTCGGCTGGGAAGGCTGTGGAAGAGCTGGCCCGATGCTGTGGCCCGAGGAGGCGGTGCCGAAGACATCTCCAGCCTCACCTCCCGATGGAGCGGCGCCGGATCGCTCGGACCGGAAGGAGCCGGCCACGCGCGCCGGCGCCGACATGGCGTGTCCTTCGTCCTCTCTGGTACGAGGTGGACCTGGGGCAGCTTGAGTTCCGGCGAGCCGGTGTGGACAAGCTCCCGGCCGAATACAAGGCCGCCCGCCTTGCTCGAGCCAGCATCGCCGACTTCGTCGACAAGGCCCTCTTCGTCGCGGACCCGAACCCTCCTCCATCCGAGGAATACATGGAAGATGAGGAGGCGGAAGACGAGCCCGAAGACGACCCGGCAGCCGGCTCGCGGACGCCTCCTCCGGCTGGTCCTTCCGCCGCCTTGGTTTTACTGTTTTCCAGCTTGTTCTTTTGCCAAGATATTTATTAAATCCCCGGGATGCCGGGGCGCATGTATGAATATTATCGTCCCTTTAATTATGTCACACTTTAATGTGTTTGTTAATCGTTTGTATGCCGGCTTGCTTTTCGACTCGTTCGCTTTCCCATCCGCCCCACTCTTTGGCTGTTCTTGCCGGTCGTACGTCTGACTTGTGATCCGTCAGCGGATCAAGAGCGGGCCGGGTGAGGTCAATATTTTTTGGGCGAGCTGAATTAAGCAATCTCGGCACTTTCATGAAAAGCAAGTCAACTCTTACTCTTTCCCTTAGTCGCTCACGTGTCACCTCAGGCCTTGCTCCCGCGCAGCTGACAGCCGGTTCGTAGCGATCTAAGCCGGTCGCTTAAACCGGATCACGTTAATTGTAAGATCAAGGAGAGGTTCAAGCCAATTGGCGAAACAGAGGTAAATGCGGAAACTTGTCGGAAACAGCGCTCTTGGCGCGGCTTCATAGCTTATAAAAGGGATACAAGGGATACATACATTCCTTCTCATGTGTAAAATGGGCGGAGAAACCTGGGACGTTCTCCTCGTCAGCCTTGTCCGGCTTGTTTTTCTTAGCCTCTTGGGCATCTATGAGATAGTAGGAATCATTGCCCCGCCTTGCTCACGATGAAGGGACCCTCCTGGGGATGACAGTTTGCGTCCGCTTGTCCGGATCAGCCGAGCACCAGGTCTCCTTCTCGGAATGCTAAGGGCTGACCTTCCGGCTGTGATAGCGTCTGAGGCTTTGCTGGTAAATGGTAGATCTAGACGAGCAGGGCCGAGCGGCCTTCGACCATGGTCGACTCCATCTTCGCGAGCTTCTTTGGCCCGGCTGCAGAGCTTGATCCTTGGCGCGTCAGGCTCGATATCGTCGGCAGGCGGCCCCGTATACGAGGAAAAATGGTGAAGCCGACTGAGCGGTTTGTCATTGCGCAGTCTCCACAGCACATTGGGCAGCTCTTCAATCCAGCAGCCGGCTGAGCGCTCGAGCGGCTCATCAGCCGGGGCCGGATGCCGGCTAAGACTAAGCCGTTAGCCTTTTCCACTTGTCCGTTGGACTGGGGTGTGCCACAAGATAGCCATCCGATCCACATTTCCCCGCAATAGCGAGAGAAGATGCCTTGGGAGAAGTTGTCGCATGCGGATGATGTTGGTGGGGGTAGCCGAACTCTCACAATGATTTCCTTGAGGAATGTCGGCTGTGGAGCCATCTTTCTTGATTGGCTTTGATCCACTTGGTGAATTTGTCAATCATCACCGAGAGGGGCTGTCTGGAATGGGCCTACCATATCCAAGCCCCATACGGCAAATGGCCATGTGATGGGGATGGTTTTCAAGGCGGAAGCCGGCCATGTCTTTTCTTCGAGGAGCGTCAGCAAGCTGCCCTTTTCAACAACTCTTCTGCTGCCTCTCGGCGCAAGCGTAAAAACCGTGCCGGAAGGCTTTGGCCACTATGGCTCTGGATGAGGCGTGATGTCCGCACTCTCCTTGATGGATTTCCCGTAGGAGTTCAATCCCTTCAGCCGGCCGCACGCTGGAACACCCCACTTACGATGCGTTTGTACAGCCGGTGGTTGATGATTGTATAGGCCTTGGCCCTTCTCTCAATCTGCCTGGCCTGGACTCTATCATCAGGCAGCACACGTGGAGGTAGGAGAGGAATTCATGCCCATGAAGGTACGCATCTTATCTCGAATACGCTAACCAACAGGGCCTCCTGCGTGGGAGCTTCCGGATCCGACCGCATGGCCGCCCGGCTTGCTAGCCGGTTCGGCTTGCAGCCCCCGAGTTTGGCGAAGCCCCCGGCTGGACTGAGAAGTCCCCGGGTTCACATGGTAGCCGGCGGGTTCGGCTTGTTAGCCCCGACTTGGGCGATGAAGCCCCGGGTTCGGGCCGAGCAGCCCCCGGTCAGCCGGCACGACATGGAATCGAATCCGGTGGCGGTATGATGGACGGCTTCTTGAGAACCGCCAAGGCGATGCCCGGCGGAATGGCTTGCCGGGTTGAGCCAATCTTGGACAAGGCGCACCGTTGTTTGCTCGTGGCACATGGTGGAATTCGCAGCCGTCGAAGAAGCCGGATAGCTGCTGGACATGGAAGGGGTATGAGGCCATGTTGGCGTCCCTTCGTCCCAGTCGCCCGATGCTTGCTGGATAACCAAGTCGGAGTCGCCAAAGCAAGTATGCAACGCACGCCAATCTCCTTGGCCAGCTTCAGCCCATGAATGAGCGCTTCATATTCCGCCACATTGTTGGATGCGGCGATGGATCTCGCAGGACGTAGTCCACCGATCTTTGGGAGAGGTGAGACGATGCTGCTCCCAAGCCGTTGCGCATCTTCAACCGTCAAAGCATCTTCCAGCAGTGTGAATCCGCAAAGGCAGGTACGCATCTCAGCCCGGTCGATCAAGAAGTCCGCGAGGATCTGCGACTTGATGGCTGTGCGTGGCTCGTAGAGGATGGTGTGGGCGGCTAAGCTCCAGGCCCACTTGGCAACCCGGCCGTTGGCATCCTTGCTGCCGATGATTTCCGCCATGGGCGCTGTGGCAACCACCTTGATGATGCTCTTGGAAGTAGTGCCTGAGCTTCTTGGCCGCCATGTAGACGCCGTAGGTGACCTTCGGTAGTGGGGGTAGTTTTGCTTCGACTGGGAGAGCACTTCGCTAAGGTAGTAAACTGGACGCTGGCTCCCTGCCGTCTTCTTTGCGCTCCACCACCAGGACAACGCTAACCACTCGGTTGGTGGCTGCGATGTACAACAGCATCGGCTCCATTGAAGCCGGCGTTGCAAGGATTGGCGCGGTTGAGAGCACGCGCTTTCACGGAGCTCCGCCTGCGGTGACCAGACGAACTTGTCCGCCTTCTTCATCAATTGATACAGGGGCAGTGCCTTTTCCTCAGAAAGAAACCAAGGCGGCTCAAGGAAGCCAGGCAGCCAGCAAACTTCGGGACGGCCCCGAGGCACCGCAGCCTTCCATCTTCTCCACCTTGATCTTGTCCACATTGATCCTCGCCGAGAGACGAGGTAGCCAAGAGCTGGCCGATTGCACTCGAATGTGCACTTGGCCGGGTGGAGCTTCATCCGAAATCTTCTCGGGATTGTGAAGGTTTCTCCGTGCCGGTCATCAAGGAGGGTAGTCGTCCCCTTGGTCTTTACAACGACATCATCCACATATGCGTGGACGTTTCTGCCGTTTGATCCTGCAAGCATTTTTGCATGCACCTTGGGTAGGCGCCTGCATTTTCAAGCCGAACGGCATAGTCAGCAATAATCCCCGTACGTGGGTAATGAACGGGGTCTTTATTTGATCGCTGATCTCAAAGTGAATCGGTAGCCTGAATAGGCGTCTAGGAAAGACACATTAGCCGGCAACAAGTCTATGACGCACCTATGCGCGTGTGGAAGGGATCCTGCACGCCTTGTTCAGCCGTGTCATGCGCCAGAGCCGTTCTTCTTCAAAACCGGCCGGTTCGCCAACCAGTCCGGTGTGCGCACTTCATGATGAAGCCGGTAGCTGTGGCCGGGCGATTTCTTCTGAACATGGCCTTCCTCCTTCGGCTGTCACCGAGAGGCCGCTTCACCGGCTTGGCTTCGTGTCGATTGGAGGTGGTGTCACTAACTCCTCAAGACACCCTGTGATGTCTCTAAGTCCATGCGAAGATGTCCCGATTTTCACGGAGGAAGCTGGTGAGCTTCCTATTTGCTGCTCAAGCCGGGACCGATGGTGACGTACTTGTCGCCGCGCCGGGTCCAGGATCTTCTGTGTGTTGTCGGCCGTCGATGAGTCGTCCTGCTCGGTTGCTCAGCCTCGCATGTCCTGGTTCTGCTGCTTTGGCGAGCGACGCGTCGTGGATGAGCTGCTTCGCGGCGATGACCGCTGCCTCACATTCGAGTCGGGTTAGCCATGGAGGCCGCGAGAATGGGCCGGCTACGGATGACCCCTGGGGCTGTGCAGCTTCATCTTCGTACCCATAATGGGGCACCGCCATGAACTTGGTCAGCCGGCCTGCCCAGAGCGCGTGGTAGGGACCTCACGAGGTCCACTCACCCGAACTCGATTCTCTCCTGCGGAGGTGATCCGGCTTTCCAACATCACCGCCGTGATCCGCCGATCGGGCGTGGCCCGGCACGATGCCGTGGAAGACGGGGCGAAGGGGCGCAACTCGGTTTCCGGATTCCTCAGCTGCGGGGTCTCCCGCTGCTGATGCCGCCGCCGCCGGCTGACATGAGGACGTACGAAACGCACGTCGCGCCGGGCGCCGAGGCGGGGTTTGAGATCATGGCGTAGCTGCTCGTTTGAGACAGGCCGGTGTCGCGGCGATCGCATGGCCTGCTCACCAGTTTAGGTGCCCTGGGACCGTATGACCGCTGATTCCAGGGAACGGGCCGCCCGGCTGCCTGTCCTCAGCTCGATGCGACATGTAGGCAGCACCGCCAGACATCGGCCGGCATGGTGCACTTGGTTAGCCTCATGGTGCTCGAGGTTGGCCGCTCGGTTCGCCGCCAGCGAAAGGCGGGGGTGGAGGCGGGAGAGGTTCACCGTTTGTCAGCCGCTTCATGAAGTGGCGTCAAGGGTGGTGTGGTTGGAGGGTTCTCAGCCGGGCTGGGGAGGCTCAGGCCAGGTCGAGACCGCCGAAGGTGTACTGGTCGCCAGCCTTGGCGGCGCCAGCGTCGCGCCCGTCATGCTGTCTCATCGCGCTACGTGGCTGGAGGCGACCGGGCGTCCCGCTGAACACCGTGACGCTGTCGCGGTAGTCCCGCCGCTGCCATGAGTGCTCGGCCTCGCTCGGCTTGTGCTCAGCCGGCTTGTGGTGGTCCCACCGAGAGAGCCGGCACTGTCAGCCCGCCGCCTGCCGCCTCTTCTCGCCGCCGCCGCACTTGTCCGCGCACCATCAGGCTGGCGGCTATCGACTGGGGTCACTACGCGTGCGCCCAGCACAAAGATGTTTGGTCACGGCAGCCTCCATGAAGAAGTTGATGGCCCTGGATCTCGGCACGCCCTTCCCAGGAGTTAAGCATCTCGCACCGGGGCCAGTGCACGCACGATCCGTCTCGGTCTGGCCCCGCCACATCTCAAGCTGCCGAGCACCCGGCCTATGTAGGTGCCTAAGAAGGTTTACCTAAGGCCTCTTCGAACCAGCCAGCCAAGGATGCTGCTGCCAAGGTGTTGTTGAGCCAGGTGCAACAGCGACCAGCATCAGTAGGGAGAGCACTTCCCATCGCTTGTTGCCTCAGAGATGCCGATCGAAGTGTGGAGTAGTCCCGTGCCCGCCCTCCGGCTTGGCGGTGCTGCCGTACTTGGCGTGTCGCGGGAGCTGGAAGCCGTCGAGCACGGCTCGTTGGCACAGGTCCGGAAGCACTTCTGGGGCAAGCCGGCATCTCCTCTTCCGCGATGCGGATTCGACCGGCACCGGACGAGGCGGTCTTCCGCGCCAGGCTCGATGCGGGGCCCACCACTGGAGCGTGTCGGGTCGGCCGTGGTGGCTTCGATCGTCGACGGCCGGGTTGACGGCGGTCCGGAGTCTTGGCTCCTGGTTCCTGCCCGGGGGCTGGCCACAGGCCTGCCGCCGCTTCTGGCCGGTGGCTCGGCCGGGCCCGCGAACTTGCGTGCGTGGCCCGGAGTCACAAGCCGGCGCAGCCGGGAGCGACTCGCCAGGTTCCTGCGCCTTCCCCACGTTACACCGCAGGCGCCGCCGAGCTGAGAAGCCTGGGGCATTGACGACCAGGTCAGCCGGGCCGTTTGTTGGCCGGCGCATGGTGCTCGGGGCCACCCGACATGGTCTGGCGGCGTAACCCTCGCCTTCAAGGCGGCACCAGCTCTTCATGCGGCTGCCGCGCATGTTCTTTGTCGGGGGTGCAGACGGGTAGCTCCGCTGGGACAGATGCCTGCTGGCGGAGCACCGTTTCGGACATTCCGGGCGCGTCGCGCTCGCGGAGCATCCGACCGCTGGTCGCGCGCCGTCTGGAGTGAGGTCAGCGTTGTACTCGCGCTTGGTGATCTCCAGCTGGCGCAGCAGCCAGTGCTTCGGTTTGCTTGAGGAGGAGTCGCAGGCGCCCCGTATCCGCTCCCTCGAGAGGTGGCGCCACAAGTGAGCGGGTGTCACTTGTTACGGCGAGCTCCAATGATAAAGCCTTTGCTTCCTGCCAATGGAGTGACGCCATGGCCTGTGCTGGGGCCACGGGTGCGCGGTTCTGCGGGAGCTCTCACGCATCATGACTTGCACGATTTACTTTGCTGGCGGGAGCGGCCACGCGGGCCGAGGAGGGTTTACAGCGCAGGACCTGCCGGGCAGCCACAAGCACGGCGACGACGTCGTGGTCACTGGCGGAGATGGACGCTGCCGGCTGGGAAGGTCATGGCACCAACAAGAAAGTCGCCGATGCGCCGAGGGAGCCGACTCCGTATCAAGCCTCGGCTGCACTCGCCGCGGTGGAGGTGAGGCTCGTCCGGATGAAAACACCGGCCGAGGATGCGCCGAGGGCCCCACGGTGGGCGCCAAATGTCGGCACGTCACATATGCCATAGGCGGGCTAATCGGGCGGTTCCCCGAGGATCTCACGGCGGCAGAATCCATGCGGGTATGGGCACGAGCGACACGGCGACGTACCCAGGTTCGAGGCTCCTCCGCTGGAGGTAAAACCTCTACTCTCTGCTACGAGTGTATATGATGATCACACACTACAATGGTGCTCCTAGAGCTATGTCCGGCTGTGTTCCTGGGAGGCTAAGGGAGCTGATGATCTGGCAGCTCTATGGGTGGAGTGAAGCAAGAATGATCGATCCCCCCGCACGAGAGGGGGTAGTGCTTATATAGGCGCCGCACTTCATATAAAAGGTCTCCTATAGCGTTTATCGTCTGGCCAAGCCCTGTCCGCTCCGCTCCTTCCCCAGGCGGTGACAGAGCCGTTGAGGCATCGTGGGCTCCCGGTTCGACCGGGTCGCCACTGGGCCACGGTAGGTATGAGAGGAGGTGTCCCTGAGCCGCCACAGCCACCGTAGCCAGCACGACGGGCCGTAAGCCCTCGGCGCTTGTCCGGCGCGTGGCACTGGCTTGCCCACGTTGCCCTGCTGACGCGGGAAGATTGAGCGTCATGGACTTTCGAAACCCGGGATCACCCAACCCGGCTTCCTTCTGGGCAGCAAGACTTCGCCGCCTCTAGTCGGTGTCCGAGGTGTTGCAAACCCGCCGGAGGAGCAGTAGAAGCCGGCCCAAACACAGCATTGGTGCCGGCAGCTGCCGACCAGGACCTAGAGCCAGCCGGCTCGACCAGCCGGCTGACGCAACCGGCTGCTCCTCAACCGGCCTTTGCCGCGAGCCGGCCAGTGGCCAGCCGGCTGCTCCGCGTCCATTGCCCTATCCGGGGTCTTCCCCCCGACAACATGTCCTTCATGTCAATAGACACGAGAGGGCACATAATCCCGAAAACACCAGAGGCAGGATACATGGTGACACACGCATACTTGATGGAAGCCAGACCACCTCAAGGATATCCTCGATCATCATTATACCAAATGGCTATGGCAGGAGTCGGTGTTATGGGTGCGGCGATAGCAGGAAGAGAAACCGCATCACAGCCCGAAAGTGCTCCACGCCGGAGCATCCCAAGGCAAAATAGTCCCCGACATACTGTGGCAGCAACGCGAGATGAGAGAAGGCGACGCAAGGAATACGGTAGCTCAAGCTCGAGTTGACAGAGCACGCGAGGAAAGAGGCCGAGAAAACAGAACCCGCGAAAGTCGCCATACAGCGGAAGACAGCGATGAGGACTTGTGCGGACTCCCTTGCTTTACATGAAGGGTTCATAAAACTCGAGTGCCCACTAGCTTCAAGTTACCCGACAACTATAAAAAGTTCGATGGGCTGCAAGATCCAGAGGATTGGTTAGTCGACTATTTGGAGACAGTAAGTTGATGGGTGGAACAAGAGCAACAGCGATGCAAAGCGTTCAGGTCCACCTCAGTGGAGTCGCAAGATCCTGGATGAAGAAGCTACCCGAGGGATCCATAGATAGCTAGGAAACTTTCGAAGACATGTTCGTGAGAAATTTTCGGTCCACTTACAAAAAACCAGCATCAATGTAGCAGCTAAGGACTTGCAAGCACAAGTCGGATGAATCGATAAGAACGTACATCCAGCGGTGGAGTATCATAAAAAACTCGGCTGAGCACGTGTCTGATGAAAGGGCAATCGACGCGTTTATCGCAGGAATACGAAGGAGAGACCTAATCGAAGAATTGGGGAGATCTAATCTGAGAACAGTGGCAGAACTCATGGAAATAACGAATCGGTGGACTGACGGAGAAGATGTTGTTCACAATAAACCGCAGAGGTCACCTGAAGAAGATCACAATAGAAACAACAACCAAAACATGCGACGTTTCCTCAACTTTGCGGAATATGACGGTCTCGGCCAAGTATCGGATGGCTTCCAAGGAAACAGTGGAGGAAATCATCGGGATGATTATCACAGGAGCAATGACCAACAAAGTTATCACAGAGATGCACCGAGTTCCAACAGACAAAACATTCGACCAAGGTTTCCAAGGCCATACAATGTGTCACCTGAAGAATTGTTGAACGGGTCGTGCCAGATGCACTTTTACGTCGACTCTGATGGTGAACATGGTAGTACTGGCGCCTCTCCCAACTATTGAGTACCTTAATTGGTCGATTCAACCAATAGGATTCAGTATAGAGGATCACCCACCTCAAGTTTCATGGCCAGGACATTCATCGATGGTATTACCAGTTGTTATCGAGGGATATCATGTCTCTCGCATATTTATAGATGGAGGAAGCAGTCTAAATCTCATATACGCGGATACATTGGGCAAGATGAACATCTCGCTGGCTAACTTGGCACCAATAGACACACGCTTTCACGGCATTACACCAAACTATCCCCTGGGCAAGATTGCACTCGACGTACAGTTTGGACAATAGGAAATTTCAGAAAGGAGAAACTGGAGTTCGAAGTCATTGACTGGCCGTCGCAATATCACACTCTCTTGGGACGACCCACATATGCTAGGTTTATGGTTGTGTCGCACTACACACATTTGTTATGGAGGATTCCTGGACCTAAGGGCCCAATAACTGTCAAAGGAAGTTTTGCTCTGTCAGATAAGTGCGACAAGGATTTTCACAAGCTTTCCGAAAGATTTGGAATGCAAGCTGAATACGAAGTAACCAAGTCCACCACTAATCATGATGTATTATCATACGAAGGCAGATCCTTGCATGAGCAAGTGTTCGGCACCTCAAAAAATTCCAAGGAAGTTCAGATCCACCCAACAGATCCTAAAGATTTACACATCCATCGCTACTCAACTTGATACCGTATAGAAAACGTCGGCCGAAGTTCCTCCGTAGAGCTGAAATCTTCGTGATGGTGCCCAAATTGACGATGCCAGAGTACCTATGGCGGAACTTACCGAGCACGACTCAACTGGATCCAAGAGCCGTGCCAATCCGACAACCTTGGCGGGCGCGCTTTCTCCGAAAGTTGAACCGCAGCTATGTTATCTAACATCGACTTGGAAGAAGATGGTTTCATCAAAGAACTAAAAACTGAGGCCACTTGCTAACCCGCTAGTCCCGAAGAAAACACTGAAGTCATTCGCATGTGCGTCGATTTCATGTGTCTCAACAAACATTGTCCAAAGAATCACTTTCCCTCCCAAGGATCGATCAGAGTATCGACTCCACGGCAGGTTGCGAACGTCTTTTCCTCCTGGACGCATATCCTGGTTACAACCAGATCTGGCTAAAAGAAGAGATGAAGTCAAACAGCTTATAACCCCTTATGGTGTGCTTTTGCTATAGGAAATGCCGAAGTTAAAAATGCAAGAGCTATGCATCGCAGGATGATGTATGCTCGCCACTTCAAAACTGGAGAAATTCAAGTATACATCAACGACGTTGCCATCACAACAAAGTAAGGGTTATCCCTCATCGACAATTTTTGAGAAACCTTCGACAATCTCGACAAATTCCGTCTCAAGTTGAACCTGACAAAATGCTCCTTTGGTGTTCCTGCGAGAGAACTCCCTGATATTGTGGTTACCATGAATCATACTAATCCGTAGGGCCAAGCTATTCTCGACAAGGAGAAACCAACCAATCTTAAGGAGATACAATAGTTAACTAGGCGAGTCGCAACTTTGAGCAGATTCGCTGCAAGGTTGAGTGAAAAAGCGTTGCTCCTTTTACGCGTTATCACAAGAAGAAAGTTTGAGGAACGAGGAAGCAGACAAAGCTTTTGAGCATCTTAAGCGCACACCCCACATCACCAAAGATTATATGCATGAGAAAAGAATCCTGTATTGTACATTATGCCCACACCCCTTAGGTCAACGCCCCGGTAGAGCGGGAAGAAGAAGGAAAAAATCATGGAGTCGAGCGATCAATATATCTCCTTAGTGAAGTCTTATCACCATCCAAGCAACGCTACCCATCGAAATTCATGTGCCAATTACTCGATAAATCTGGAGGTCCTATGTTTTGGAGTTCCATTCACTCTGCGAAAAAATCCGGCAGAATTTGCGACTTGATTGCTTTCCTGTTTTCGTATGTGATGTCCCGAGGGGAAAGTTTGATTCCCCAAAGGGAGACACATCCTGTAGCTTCTGGATTGTTCAAGATCTTCGAGAGAGGCGCCTCATTCGCCACTATTATAGGATGCGCCGAAAAATAATGTCTTAACTTTCTTGCTGACATGAGGACTCCATATGCCAGCTTCTGATAATGCGGGTCCAAGAGATTAGAAGGAGCTGGAGGTGACGTGATAATTGTTTTGCCGCAAGGCGACAAAATGAAGTACACACTACGGATGATCTTTCCCAACGCATCAAACAATGAAGCGGAATATGAAGCTCTCATCCACGGGATGAAGATGGCAAAAGCATGTGGCGCTACTCGCCTAAAAATCTTTGGTGACTCGCAATTGGTTGCACAACAGGTGATGAACAAGTGTGATGCAGTCAATGAAAGCATGATAGCGTATAGAGACGTATACAACGAACTCGAGAAAACCTTCGACGGTTGCGAAGTAAATAATGTGAGAAGACTCAACAATGATGAAGTCGACGTTTTGGAAAACATCGGCAATGCCTGCCCATAGGAGTTTTTTGGGACAAAATCAGCGAACCAAGTCAAAGAAAACGACAGCGCCGAAATAGTTGAAGAAGAAGGAGAAACCCAAAAGCCTCAGGGGCTACAACAGCCCTGTAATCCACATATTTCTGTTAAGAGGAAGAACTGCAGGAAGTCATGATGATACAAATCCCTTGGATGCAAATAACTTTGGCGAGTGTGGTGACCCCGCATACCACTCAAGATGTTGTAGTATGCTTGTGGTCACAAGGATATAACATTCAAGTACCATTCGCAAATGTTACAGACCCCTCGTGAGTAGTACAACAGTAACATAGCAGGTCCATAACTCATTCACATATTATTACAATTAACATACATATGATCTCCGAGCTCCTCTTGGGTCCTAAGAGAAGTACTCCCGGGTTCGAGGCGAACCCAACTTAACTTACAATATAAGTGTCTCATAGTTAAACATTTATTTCCTCGAGTAGCTAAATATTAAGAGTTCAGGCCACGGCTCAACTACTCATCGAGTATCTCTAGGGCTTTAGCCCTCTCCGGAAGCCTCTCTGACTGAGACTATGAGATGGGGGTCTACGCCTTCCACTCCTCCCCCGAGAGCTGGTTCATCATAGCCGATGATCTCGACTTCTTCATTGTTGTTGCAGTCCTCTTCCAGACGATTCAGACAATCTAAGCATGGGATTTAAGAGTGGTATGAGTACGAGCGTACTCAACAAGTTCATTATAGATAAGAGGTGTTTAATGCACTGGCTACGGTAGACCAGAAAGTCTCATACCAATGCAAGTTTTGATAAACATTTCTTCAAGAGATTGCTTTTGTTTCAAAGAGCTATGTCCGTCACCCTCCTTCTCCGGTTTACTAGAACTTCATGAGCTCCTTTCCGGTCAGCGTCAGCTCTCAATCCCGGAATGTGGAGTGACAGTCGCGCTCTACACTGCGAGAGGTGTGCTGCTTTACCCATAAGAGATCTTAACCTGTGCCAACCGGGCAGTTTTCCCGTCCACACTTCCTAAGGCCCGGTATAAGATCTAGCCAATCATGTTCCTCCGTCACTCGAACACCCACCCTTTGTTGCATGCGCCGACCCTGGTCCACGTCGGTCCCATTATTCCAGTAATTTCAGGGTGGACCCCGACAACACCCTACATTCCTACGCCGGCAGTCGCAACCCATCATAGACCGCACGGTGGGGACTTAAGGCTTCCCGAGCCAACGCTTGTTCTTCGAACGACAAGTGTCTACGAACTGCGTGGGGACTTAAGGCTTCCCACGCCTATGCTGCCGACAGATACAAGTGTCTATAAAGCGTATCCGTTGATGAACGAGAGGAAACACTTTTGACTACTCCGTCCCACCATATTGTGGTTAACACGGGTATTACGACACAAGAATCACTCGCGACATTTGTTGTTTAATCCTAGATGGATATAAACCCGTGCAATGGAACCTCCACCATATCACCACAATCCTATGGTTCCATTGCCCACCACATAGTCACATTCAGTTATGAAAGTAGTGGTTTTGATTTTTGTGCACTAGTGATACAATACTTTGTAAGTAATTTGATAAAAATAATTAAATGAGAGAGTGCGATGAACTTGTTCATACTTGTCTAAATTATGCAGTTGGAAGGTGGGGACTGACCCTTGTCCTCTGCCTCTCGAAAAATAGCATCATTGTCCGATAAGGGCAATGGTTAAAGAAGCAATTATGCATGATTCTATTTTTAGGGTTTGTTCCCCCTTCCGATGTCGGTATTATTTCATGTAAGAGGTTAATACTAAGAATAATTTGAGGATACTTGATTTAAAGTAAAATACAACCTGAAATGTTGTCAAGGTGTTTTGAAAGTCCAATTGTATTGTGGACTTATTCTCATTAATGAAAATAATATGTGATTTAAATCATTATTTAAATCATCAAAATAGGACTTATTTTTTAATTGTCTTCAAATATTCTCTTGATATTTTATTTAAATAGAGAATTGCTAATCCTTTTTCATATTTTTAAGTTTTTTAAGAGCTTTTAATAATTTTCCATTGTTTCAAAGTTTCATGTTTTTATGGAATTATGAAAAGTCCGTTGCCCCCGGCCCACCCGCGCGCGGTGGACAGTCACGCCGGCACCAGCTCCGGTCCAACCGACCCGAGCGGTCGCTCACTCCCCACGCGCCGCCCGTCCTAACCCTAATCCCCTCCGCTCTCACTGCGCCGCGTTCCCGCACCGTCGTCGAGGATGCTGCACCGCGCCAGGCTATGGCCATGGGCGCAATCGAACCGCCAGTCGACGGCGATTCGTTCTCTCCGCGTCGATTTGGAGCTGACGCCGTCCCTCGCTCGCCATCGACCCTCGCCGCCATGCCTAGGGTTTGGGATCCACTTGATCCCGTGGTTCCCCAAGCTCCGGCGAGATGGTGCTGTGGCCGCCATGATGGGGTGGTAGCCAGGGCGCCGCCATGGCCTCGGCTTGGCTCGGCGCCACCGCGTTTCGCGGCAGGCCGTGGGTCGCTTGGCGGCGGCTGGCCTGTCGAATTCTCGGGGTATGTCCCCTTCACCTCTTCTTCTCCTGGTGCCTCGTTCTTCTTCCCTCTCGCAGCTCTAGCCACGCTCTCCCAATGGAGGGCCTGCCGTGCTGTTGCTGCTGCTCTGTTGCGCCTGGCTTGCTGTGTGGCGTGTGCTGCTGCTGCTAGAGCTACTGCTATGGATCCTAGCTACGGTGCTGCCCTATTCTGCTTATTAGCTGGCTTAATTCTTGCTATCCTGATTGTGCACAGTTCTGTGCATGTTCCAGAGCCACATGCTTGTTGAATCTTGCATATCTGGCTTAGAACCTTCCCTGTGCCTCTGATCTATTTACTATTCTTGCCAGACATTCATGTGTATTCAATTTGGCTGCATTGGCTTGATTACCATGTGTAATCTTTGCAATTTGCAAGTTCCAGGGCACTGATATGCTGTCCCTTGTGCTCAATTTCATGTGTAAGCTTGGTTGAGCATTACTGCTGGTTAACTGCATGTTTCAGTGATGAACACCAAGTGCTGTGCTTATTTATCTTGATCTAGAGTTCATCCTGCCTTGGGTATGCTTCTGGATACAATCATTTAATTATCTATTTGGTTGCCTGTGAAACACTTGTAGATTATCTGTGGCCAATTAAATACTTGGTCCTTGCTCTGTTGCTTAATGATGCTCTAGCATGCTCTAGCATGCTATGGCAGGCTTTGGTGTTCATGTGCTCATTAACTGTTGGTCAGTATATGATTTAATTGTTGCCTGTGCCATGCTGTTACTTGATTCTATGTATGTGTGTGGCACAGATTATTGCAAGTGCTTGCTCAAGCATCTGCTGACACTTGCAGTGATCCATTGGATCATTAGCATGGGTCTGTTTTATGAATTACTTGTTAATTTCAATTATCTATGTTGCTTTAATTAATTCAGTGGATAATTGATGTGAACTATACAGTGATGATCATCACAGTTGGTTGGATTAGGCTAGATGGATGCCCACAGTGATTGGGAACCCTAGCCCTTCTTTGAACCCAATCAGGATATATGTATTTGGCTTGTTGGTGTGGTTGATCTAGGGTTTGAGGTGACCCTGGCAGTAGACTTGTGCTGCCCTAGGGTAGCTCCCCTATTTGTTGGCTGGCTGTGATTTGGTGGATAACTCACTGGAAGTAACCATGTTGGTTTTCCAGTACCTTTACTGTTGACAACAAAAATAGACAGGATCTGTCTAATATCTGATGGCTTGCTTGGCTTTAGGTGCTAGATGATTTTGGAATGGCTAGTTAGGGATTAATCCAGGTTGGATTTCTCTGGTATGTCATCTTGTTGACATGCCAATGTTCCCCTTGGAAATCTCCCACTGTCTGTTCTCTAGTTTGCTTGCACCAAAAGGCTTAGTAGCCAGATGATGATACAAACAGGGTTTCATACCCACTTTGCTTCTGTGATGCAAGTGTATGCTTATTTATG
Organism: Lolium multiflorum; assembly: GCA_030979885.1. Taxonomy (NCBI): domain Eukaryota; kingdom Viridiplantae; phylum Streptophyta; class Magnoliopsida; order Poales; family Poaceae; genus Lolium; species Lolium multiflorum. The sequence continues at coordinate 201,535,505 of CM061753.1, read as the reverse complement.
AGCAAAACAGAGTTTTGCTCAGGTTGATTTTGTTTATACCTCACACCAACTCCTAGATGATTTGTTGATGTAGAGGTTTTGCTTCGTGGATGAACTCAGGCTGGCTTATTTGCCCCGTCTCCTCCCGATGACCTTGTTTGGTTCGCGGTGAGTTGAATAGATTGAACAGCAAGTATGTCTGTGTTCTTGTGTTCTTTGTATAGCCCACGTTGAAGCCTGGCCGATGGATGAAGCAAATGACTAGGGTTTGGTTCTGAAAAAGTTATATATGGTGCTCACTTGCTCTCCTTGGTCGACAGCTCTTGCTTGTCACTTTGGTGACTCACTGTGTGTGTGTTGCATGCACACAGCCCTGTGAGCAGGCTGTGTGTGTGTGTAAGCATGTGCTGTGCATCTGGACCTGGAATCTGTCTATGGCATGGATCAGCTCGGCCACTTTGGTCCTATCTGCTCATTTCACATTTCCATTTGATTTCTAACCTGCCAGGTGGCTATGCCACTTGGCATAACTCCTTTTTGTTGTGATTTTGTGCAGGGATCAAGAATTGATCAAAATGGACATGGAGTTCATCAAATCCAAGATCAAGTGGAGATGATCTTGTAGTATTTAGACTAGGGTCATTACTTGTACTTTTCTTTTCATTTTCTTGTATTTTTCTCAATTTCACCAATTCTTGTAATGTGTTGTAATATTCATTTATTTCCATTATGAATATTGTAAAGACAATGTATCTTGTGTGTTAATTAATAAAGCTCAAAGTTTTCCCTAATGAGCTTTACTTTATTATGATTGTTCATATTGTTTATTATATTATATACTTAATGAATTTCCTCACAATTGAATTATTTAGGTAATTATTTAATGTTTGAATTTGAAATTCAAATTCATCATTGGTTTAAATTCAACCATGTCACTTTTAGAATTCAATCAAGCAAACTCTTCCCTCTCTTCTCAAACCCTAAACTAGTGAAGTGAGATGCAAGCTTTTCACTCTCGAAACCCTAACCCCGTAAGGTGTCGAGAGAGAAACTTGCCTCTTCGATGCAGTTTTTGTTAAAAAGCGCGAAATTTCCCCAATTTACTGTAGTGCAATGCACATCCCCTTTCTAAAATCTACCCCTCGATCGTCTCTAAACCAGACATTAATGCCTTTCCTCTTAAAGAAAACTTCATCCCCGGTTGTGGGTTGTAATACCTGAATAAATGGGCATGTTTTCTCAGGTCTTCCTCTTTTTCCCAGTTGGCTCTCCTGTGTGATGCTTCCATTGTATCTTGCAATACGTGATAGCTTTATTTCTGAGTTGTTTCCAGCTCTAGAATCTTGGTCAAGCCTCGATGTAAGTCAAGTCTGGTTGTAACTCGAGCTCATCATGTGATATTGGTTCATCTGGGGTCTTCAAACATTTCCGGAGTTGTGACACATGGAATAAACTTGAGCTAGCCTTCCCCGTAGATCCAATTCAAAGGCTAAACCCTGGCTCGACTCGTATCTTGAAAGGTCCTGTTAGGATCGAGTTTTCCTTTTACCCAAACCTGAGTCCTCCTTTCATCGGGCTTACCTAAGATATACCATGCTCCAACTTGTGGTTCCCATGTCCTTCTCTTCGATTCCAAGATAACTCTTTGCCGACTCTGGGTCATTCTGAGTCTGCCTCCGATAATGTCAATGATTTGTTGTTTTTCCTTGACATAATCAAGATTGAACTCTTGCTCTGGCTTCATACCAACATATTGGTGATCTACACTTCCCCATACGTAGCCCAACAGCCATCTGATGTCGCTTTGCAGCTATCATATGAAAACTCGCTAGTGGTAAGTGCCTTCCCATGATCTGGGTCTAGGGCACAAGCCCAAGCATATCCCTCAAGATCTGGTTGGTTCTCTCTGTTTGTCCACCTGTCTGGGATGATAAGCTACTATAGTCCAACTTGGATCCTAAAGTCATGGTGAGTCGAATGCTGATGTGAGCACGGATCCTCGATCCGATACGTATCTTCTTAGGTACTCCATGCTTATCACGATCTCTTTGGCGTAAAGATCGATGAGCTTTCCTTGATCCCCGCTGGTTTACCGCTAAGAAGTGGGCGCTCTTCGTCAACCGACCCATATCATGTCCTTCTTTTTGTTGGTCATGGGTAGTCCTGATGAAATCCATCCCTATTTCCTCCCATTTCCACTCGGGAAGGTAAAGGTTGCAACTTTCCTGTCAGACCTGCCGCCTTCACTGGCATGTATGGCATTCTTCGCGCATATTGTGCTATCTCCCCTCTTCATGTTATCTCACTGTAATAGTTCTTTAAGTCCATGTACATCTTTGTACTTCCTGATATGGAATATGTGTTTTGTTACTTCCCTATATTACTCCTTAATTTCTGTAGCAATATCCTAACTAAATTCCTTTTCCTCGATCCAGCAAGACCCGATTCTCCGCGATGAAATTCTGAGGGTCTTCCTATATCTATTCTTCTCATCTCCTCAAATAAATGGATCGTCCATTTGACCCATCATTATCTCATTCTTCAGGTTGACATTAAGCTCATCGGCTACTTGCAACGCGGATAACTCCTTCATGGGCTTCTTTCTCCCAAAGTTATTTGGCTTATTTATTTCCTTCCTTAACTCCTAGATATTTCTTGTTCCACTCCTAAGACTTTCTCACTGTGGCGTCCGCTACTACATTAGCCTTCCCTGGTGTGTAATGATTGTCAGGTCATAATCCTTGATCAATTCTAGCCATCTTTTCGCCTCATGTTGAGTTCCTTCTCCGAGTGAAGAAATATTTGAGGCTTTTATGGTTTGGGATAGAGCTCACACTTAGCTCCATAGAGAAAATGTCTCAAGTTTTGAGTGCAAACACGACTGCTGCTAATTCCAAATCATGTGTTGAGCAATTCACTTCATGAGGTCCTGAGCGTCTCGATCCATAAGATATCACTTTCCGATCTTGCATGAGTACAGAACCCAGTCCATGTTTGGATGCGTCACAATACACGGTGTAATCCTTGCTAACTTCCGGAACTGCTAACACCGGTGCCGTGGTAAGTTTCTCTTTGTGTGAGAGTTTGGAAAACTCTTCTCACACTCCCCACCACACGAATGGTGTGTTTTTCCTTAGCAACTTTGTCATTGGTCCTGCCATCTCAGAGAATCCTTCAATGAATCTTCCGATATTAACTCGTCATTCCTAGGAACTTCTGATTTTTGACAGCTTTGGGTGCTTCCTATTCTAGAACCGCTGCTACCTTACTCGGGTTAAATAGCTATTCCATCTTTGCTAATGACATGACCAAGAAATTCAACTTGATCTAGCCAAAATTCACACTTACTAAGTTTGGCATAGAGTTGATGTTCCTTAGTGTTTGCAACACCAACCTCAAATGTTCAAGATGTTCTGCCTTGCTCTCTGGAATATATCTAATATCATCGATAAATACGCGATGACAAACTTCTGTCTAAATATGTGGCATGTAGATCTTATTCATGAGATTCACGAATATTGCTGCATTGGTCAATCCCAAAGGTACTACAAGGTATTCATGGTGTCCATACCTTGATACAAGCGCTGTTTTTGGCTTCTTGATCTTTATCTCGTGATAACCGGATCTTAGATCAATCTTGAAAAAGTCTCCCGCGCCTCTCACTTGATCAAATAGATCTTGTATTCTCGGGAAGTGGATACTTGTTCTTGACTGTGACGTTGTTCAAATTCCCGTAGTCTCCGCACATCCTTCTTCCTCCATCTCTTTTATCCACAAGATCACAAAAAGATCCCCATGGTGAAACACTCTCTTGAATGAATCCCTTTTGTCCAAGTCATCCACTTGCTCCTTAAGTTCTTTCATAACTCCCTTGGCCCCATCTTATATGGTGCTCAACGGAGTTAAACTTCTGGGGATTAGGTCACAGTGAATTCTATCTCCCTCATCCTGTGGCATACTGTAATTCCGCAGGGAACACATCCTGGAATTCATTTACTACATGTATATCTTCTAACTTCACCTCCTTCATGCCGTTCAGCTGTAGCTCAACTTCAATCTGTGTATGTTTGTCGCCTTGGTAGATCATTCTACTTTTCAAAGACACCGTCTTGTTCACACAGTCGATCAATGCTCCATTAGTTTCTAACCAGTTCATACCAAGAATGACATCAATGTCCTTCATCGGTAAAATGAACAAGTCCGTGTCAAACGCGCACTTATTGATCATAATGACTTGTTTTTGTTTGGCATGGGTTACTACTATCGCTCCCCCCGCAGAAAGTATTGTATCTAACTTAGTGTAACTAATCCCATGTTTGGTGATGAATTGTTGAGAAACAGAATGATGTAGTTGCACCGTGATCAAAAAGTACTGCCAGATGAGTGAGACCGGGAGCGTACTCATCACCGGTCGTAGTTGACTACCTCCGCACCGGTACGCTCAGCTGTCGAAGGGCTTTATTCTTCCAATTGCCTCCGATGTTTCTCCTCGACCTCCACTCCCTCTCCAGACCCACCCTCCGTGTTTCTCTTAAGGGCCCCTTCAAGATGTGCCCTCCTCGCGAGACAAACAAAGCATATAATCTTTGGCTTCTGCGCTCTTTGGCCAAATGTCCCCGTGAATCCATACTTCGCAAATTATTTGATTTGGCACTGAACGCTTGGTTCTTCCTACTACCGAGTAGTTGCTGTTGTTGTTGTTGTTGTTGTTGTTGTATCTCAGTTTGCAAAGCTTGTATTAGGCTTGTTACTAACAAACCCCTTAGGCTCAAACTTGGCCTTCCTCTTCCTGCAATTGCTTGAAATCATCTTCTAGTGTGATGGTCGCATCCACCAATCCTTGAAATCTGCCTCATCATAATGAGTCTGTACTTTGAACTCGGGACTTAACTTCTAATCTCTTCTTCTTCTTGTCCCTTGTGTTGACTTCTTCAACAACATATGGGACAGTTTAGAGAACTCCCGGACATAGGTCAGGATTGCCTTGTCCTTCCGCGAGATTTTCAAATTTCTTCACGCCTAATTCACAATACTTTCAGTGACATTGATTCCCCAACTTCTCAGACTCCCCGGTAAATACCTTTCCAGCCGGATAAACTGCTACAATATTGTCCCACCAAGATGCGGCGGGTCCACACAGCAAAGCATAACGAACCTCCTCTTGGTCGTTACATCCAACTGTGTTGAGCTTTCGCTCAGTATCCATCAGCTAATCTTCCGCGTCCATTGGCTCCGGCGTAAGCGAAAGATATAGGCTTAGTGTTTTGAAGTCTCATAATGTGGATCTGGTTCTCGTGTCTCTCCACCCTGTTCTCACTGGCAGCAAACTGCGGAAGAATGTGAGCTCACGCCCATACACGCCGTCTCCTTCACTAACTGCACATGCACGGATAAAATTTTTGCCGCGCCATGGGTGGTGGTAGGAAATCGATTCTGCCGCACCCTCTCACTCTCCCTCTTCCTTTGTTTTGCTTCGCTCCATGCGCCGGTGTCGCTCCCTGCCTCCTATCTGCTCCCACATAACCCCTAATTGTGAACATGAAGATGATACTCAATTACCCATGTTTTCCGAGCCTAACGCACTAACTAGTCACGAATGGGAATCAAGAAGCAAATCCAAATCATAAAAAACATACCACGTATATACATACTTAAGTGGTCTTATTACAATATTCGAAGCGATGTGAGTATGCAAACCCACTTATTAAATTGAGAGAAGCAAATTTATACAAATATTACAAACTATAATACACGTGGTACTTGTGTATTATAGCCTCGCCTCCCCTTGTGACTCTAGTCGATCTTCACTCCTGATACCCATGCTTCCATCCGGTCGAACGTGTCGTCCTCCTGGAGCAGAAGACCCCTGAACATAAGGTCTCCCGCTGGGCTTGTAATCTGAATCCCATGATGATCCTTGTGAGAAATCCTTCGCATTCGCAAACTGATCGTTGAGTGCATCATAGTCCACCGTGTACTCCCCTGTAGCCCCACCATAAGGGTTACCAAAACTCATACCCGACTCAACTTGTGTCGGATATCCTCCATCCACTCCTTCATTACTAGGTGACAAGGTATCAACTTGTCAATGCCTATGGATTGTAGGCTAGGGTTTAGTTGGAAGTAGAGGGTAAGTAGATCTCGAAGGTTTCAGCCGAAAAGTACTCGACGATTATGAAACAGTTTGTAGACAATGATTCGATTATTTCTCCCCTCGACTCCCCTTTATATAAGAGGTAAGAGATCACAAGTATACAAGTTACAGTCCTGGACGGCGAACTCATCCCGCTGACATGGGACACACTTCCGTGGCTACAACTCTTGACTTTCTTGATATATCTTGGGCTCCCAATCTTTCTTATTCTTTCTAGCGGGGTCTTTAGTAAACCTCTCGGTACTATCTTCTGTGCCCATTTGGGATGCCTATGTCATAGGCCCCGAGATTTTGCTTGAATCAGAGAATCAGGGAAAATCACCGTTTATTTTTATTCGAAAGCTTCAACTTTATATTTCTTCACATAAAATTCTATATTGTACATGGATAATGTAGTTGGGGTTAGTTCATCTCACATTTATCTGTACTAGTTAATCGTCTAGGCAATCCTCTAGGGCCCCATTTCAAGATCACTACCTCGGGATATGATCTCGGATACTGGTAAACTTCGACAGGTGTCGTTTAAGGTCTTACCATTCTCGTCGAGTCCCCACAATTTATCGTACCAATCGTCCGTTAGATTTTCTTCGTATCTCGTTGATACGATAAAGGCAGCGCAGCGTATCTTTGGCGATGCCATCAAAGAGAACGGATTCAGTCTTACTCTTCGCAATTATATGTATCTCGTAAATTGATCGAACCGGCGTTCTGAGAATATATTGTCAAGTGCTTTTCGGTTGTTGGAATGGCACATTTTATCGAGTCAAATATGACTTATATTGTTCTCCCGATGGTAATGTAGAGTTAACTACAACTCGAAATATACTCTTTGCCTTTCTATCTTTTCCTTGTTAATTTATCGGGGCACGTCGAACAAATGCTCCCCGATGGGAGTAGTTCCCTCTCGAGGCTGCCAAACCAAGAACTTGTGCTTGCCAGCTCACATTTTAGTCCACCTGTCGCTATATTGTCACATAATATGATCTCTTCTTTTTTATCTCCTGGTGCGCGAACAGCGCCTCCCGAGTGTGAGTAGTTTCAGGCTACAACCAAGAACTTGTGCTTGGTTGTAGGCTCAATTTCTATATTGCCATAATCGAAAACTTTACTTTATCGAAGTAGCCCCAGCGTCAGGGCAAAACTCAGCTTGATCAAAGGCTCCCGAAGTATTTAATAACTTCTCCTGCCGCCAATCTTCTTTTATTTTTCTTGTCGACATGTTTCCTTAAACAAAATTGCTTCATCTCTGTTTATAGTCTTGATTTTTCGCCTTGTGGGTCCATTGTTTCCACCATGTTGACACGTCGTGCTGGGACACACGTCTCCGCTTTTCTCGCGCATCGCCGCACGTTCCTTCACAGTAAAAATACCTTTTACCCCTTGTATCTAGAAGATCTTTTTTCACCACACGATTTCTTCATCCAACGGCGCACCGTCACCCGATTCTTATATAAATCTTTCTTCAACCTCCGTTCATCCTCGCTGCGCCGCCATCCGTTCCTCTTCGCAAAGCTTCCCCGCGCCCAACTCTCTCGATCATCCGGTACCACGAGCATTGCTCCGCCATTGCCGTTGATGCCACCGCGTACGCGACTCACCCGCCAAGCACTTCGGAATCCAAGATGGCCGCCGAGGATCTTGATGGGAGAGATCCAAATCTCCAACCAAAGACATCAACATGTCGGCAGGCTTGGCCTCATGAAGAAGGAGGATGCCATCCGCTTTCCCAGCGAAGAAAGCACCCAAGCCTCCACGGAGTACCCCAAGTTAGTTTTGTTGATCACCTTATCCGTGGTCTTTCGACCCCAATTCACGATTTCCCCCTCCGCGGCCTTCTTTTCGTTTATGGGATTCAACTGCACCCGCTGACCCCCAATTCCATCCTTCACATTTATTTTCATCACACTTTGCGACTGCTTCCTCGGAATCCCTCCCAATTGGGCTCGTGGAAACGAGCTTTCGCCCCTCCGCCGCAATGGCCCCCACAACGCCACTATAACATAGTGGCGTTGTTATCTCTGTTCGCTCCTCTGTCAATTACTTCGACGACAAATTTCCTGATTCTGTCCAAGGATGGCGCAAAAGTGGCTCTACATTCACGAAGAAAGCGCCAACTCCGTTGAACACAACATAGTTCCTTTCGACTTGGCGCACCGGCCGCCGCTCCGGGATGCCGTCGCTTTCGAGGAAGAGAAAAAGGCGTGGTCAGAGGCACCTGTCTCGTATTCATCACTCTTCAAACACTCGACAGGCAAAGAGCTGTTCGGTGTTCAAATCACCGCTTACTTCCTGGATTAGAGGCAAACTCTCTTCAGCTCGCAAAATCCCCTTTGACGTACTGGGCAAAACGACGTCACCGTAATCTCCAACGATCTTTCTCACAGAAGGACTTGGAGAAATTGGTTCGAAGAGTTTCTCGACTAGCCAAGAAGGATCCTATTCCCTCCTCTTGTCGAGTAGAACCATACAGTCAATCCTCTCTCCGAGGTATTTTGTCTTCTCAGTTTTTGTCTTGTTCTAAACTTTTCCTGCATCTCATTGTATTGGTATCTCGCTAATTTCCTTTGTCGCTATTTTCGTGCAACCATCCTAGCTCTGCTCTCCCTTCCTCCCTCTTCCCGAGGATGGAGAAGTCGAAGAACAGGCCATCGCGTCGAAGATACCAAGGTTCTTCTATTCCCAGTTAGTTTCCGGGTTCTCGGACAGCGGCAAGCACCGGAGGAGGGCTACCTGGATCCTCCCCGCCGTTTCTCCAAGGAACAAAAGGAAAAGGACTGATGCCGAGGATTTTCCAGCACCTCCAAGGCCGAAGAAGCTGTTCCTTCATCGCAAGGCAGCTTACGATCCTTATGTTGAATCCTCGTCGCTCGTAAGTCGTCTTTATTTCTCCCCCTCTTTTTTTTTTTTTTACTCGAAATATTTATCTTGTCTTGTTTTTAGCCGATTTTTAACCAACAGGGATGACGAGGAAGAAGTACCAACTACCGACGTGGCTCCTCGGACAAGCACGCCACGTACGACGGTTTACACGCCAGTTGAAGGAGAAACCTCGCCTCCTCAACAAACCGTCGTCACCACTACTCCTCCTTCAAGCCCCCTTGTCTCTTCACCAAAAAGGACAAGGGTTGGAAAAGATTGTTGAACCCGCCCCTCAATTAGGCAGTCTCGCTCTTAGCGCAGATGTAAGCTTGTCGACATCTATATTTTTCTTATTTGTTTTTCACACCTTTTTTTCTTTTTCTGCTTTGCTGTTTCTCTTTGCCGTGTCTACTCCTAAACAGCCTAAGTGATCAAAGATTCTTCCCACACGGCTCCCAATTTATTGATACCCGTGAATATGCTAATGTAGCCGAAGGTAACGACTTTTATACTTGCTGTTTTTCCTTGGATTTTTTACTCCTGTTGCTTTTCGCGATTTTGATCTTCTTCTCTCTTTTCCATATCTCGGCGAGAATCCTGCAGAGCCAACGAACGCGCCAACGCACTTGCTCAGAAACTTGAGCAAAGTGAGGCGCTCTAAGAAAGCCGACCTCGCTGCTAGCAAAGCCAAGGTCAAGCCGATAGCTGGGCATAAGCCACGGTGCTCAGAACCGTAAAAAAACAAAGAGGAGTCAGAGAACGTAGTGCACAAGGAATCGTGATCTCCTTCTTGTGGGAAGAAGGAACTCCATCATTGCAGGGGTTAGTTGTCCCTACATGTACATACAGCAATACAGACAATACAATGCCTGGACATATACGTGTACGGCTCTCGGTTCATACATGTCGTCCACGACGGCGACGCAGGTACGTAGCTCTCGGCGCCGGTACGGGCACGCACGGGCGCCGGTGGGGCGTCCCGGTCGTGATTGCACAGCCGAACCACCACAACACCGGAAAATGGCCGGCAGTTGTTGCTCGCATTGTTCCCCTACTTCTTCCCGAGGAAAGAGCACGACTTTCCTCAACCTTGCCAAGATGTTCAATACACCTAAGACCTTGGATCAAGATGCAAGAAAATACAATATGAAGGTTGCCGAAGTTGAGAACACCGAAGGCTGCTGGTTGCCGATACCGATTGGGACTATTGATCGGATGAAAAGTTGGCGCAATTTGCAGATAGAGCAATCAAGATGGAGGTCGTTGATTAAGGCAGCCAAGCCCAACACGAAGAAGACCTGCCTATCTCGGGATCAAACCCTCTTCGACTCCTATCAAGGCCTGAGGTCTAGTTGCATGCCTCTTTATTTTTCTTTCTGCTTTTGCTCTTGTCGCCAAAGTAGTCATTTGGCGACTCGTACTTCCTTAGCCCACTATAATGCCTTTGTAATTATTCCAAGAGATTAATGAAAACTCTATCTGTGCTTGTTGTTTGATGTTGTCTTGTTTAAATTTCATGGAAATATTGGATAACTATACTCCATCTTCCGCTCCTTCCGATGTTTCGCCTCTTCTCACAAGCGAGAACTTTTGCTGATACTGCACCTGGCGACGATACCTTGTCGCAAGAACTGAACGAACTTCGACAGGAAATGTGATGCTAAAAGCAAACACTTGTGATGATGGAGCAATCTCGTGGTCATCCTAAGCCGAAAAAGTTGCCTTCAAAGAAGCCTGCGAGGGCCGTGGCTGCCAAGGCAGAAATTGCTGCTTCCGAGGGCCGGAAAAGGCAACCACTCGAGAAAATTTCATGCTCGACTTAATGAATGAAGCCAGTGCAGATATACGGGTATGCTTGCTTCATCCTCCGATATCTTTCATCCTCATGCTATGTCTCTTAAGGTTTTCCCTTCGTTGTTTTGATAGGACCCTTTAACATGTCGAGGAAGAGAGGGTAATGCTAGGACGAACTCTCCTGTTAACCTTTCCTCGACCATGGTTCTTTGTTTCTGGCTACCCTGCAGGACCCACAAATTGTCGATTCCCAAGATCGCACCTCAAACTCGCGATTTCTTGACTGTATTCTCAAGACCTTGTCCATGGTTTACAACCCCATTCCTCTGAACGTCCAACCAAAAACTCTCCCTGAATTGATGGAAAGACAAGGATGCCCACAGGATTCATGATTTTGTCAAAGCTCAACCGGTAGCCGGCGCGCATTTGCTCTTTATCACCGCATCTGCCACTACAAATCTGACCTTACCCAAGTTGTCGAGAAGGTTCACGATGAGGAGAAATGCCAAGAGCTAAAGATGATTAACACGAAGGTTACGCCATAGCCGAAGAAATGATTTAGACCTTCGATGGATGCCGACCTTTTTGCCGATGGCCATTATGCCGATTTTCTCGGTGCTTCTACGAAAACAGAATTACCTTTGATGACATATTGAATCAAGACTAGTTATTTTCCTCTTGTAGATACTTTCTTTGTAATCCATGACTATATTGTAAAGCAATCATTATATTTCTCTCTGTCTGCCTAGCCTGGCAGCTGCCAAGACTTTCATCACATTTATATATTTACAGGTTTTGGAACCAAGGCATTTATATTTAAGGGCGAATATGAGCCCCCCGAGCTTCTTTATTGAGTACTATTTTGCACCCACGAGGTATTTTAATACCAAGGCAAGGTTTTTTCTTTTTTTGATGGATTACATTGAAATTCGTTTGAGCGAAGACTTTGAATATGTCGATAAAGAGAAAGGTATATTGACACTATCTTTATCAAATAGCAGCAGCCCGCCTCATTAAAAACCTTTCTCCGGCCCCACTGTGCTCCGGAAAGAAAAGAGTGCGTTCGAAATCATGCAAGCGTTTACAAAGATATTGAAGTTTACAAGGACTATATTTCTACTCTAAGGCGTAGAACCGCCCGAGTTGCGCCACGTTCCAGGGGTTTGCCTCCTCCACCCCTTCTTCTTGTCCTTTATCCCGTATGCTCCTCCTCCGATTACTTCCGTGATAAAATGTAAGGGCCAAGTCATGGTGACTCGATTTCATGACTTTTTGCGTGAGCCGAAGAACCAGGTCTCCCACCAAAAGATCTTGCCGCAAACGCGACTGTACTCCAAGTCCCGTTGGTTACCCGGCACAATACTGCCCCCGGCTTCACTGCGCGTCCACGTCGTCTTCTAGTGCTTTTCTCACACTTTTCGCCATACGAACACACGTGAGAGCAGCTCATCTCGATTGGTAGTACTCGTCGCTCCCATGAACCAAGAAAACGGAGTCATGTTGTTTGCTTGGTGCTGCTCATGCTCCACAACACACTTGTAGTTCTGGCCAGTATGTCGAGCTTTTTCCAAAGGTCCTAATAGGCGCTTTGCCATTGTAGATTATACCATTGGCTTTCTCGACTTGCCCATTGGTTTGAGGATGCAACTCATTTGTGCAACTTGATACCCACCCTCGCAATAATCTTTGAATCTGTGATGTGAAGCATCGTCGTTGTCCGTGACGATGCTGCACTCCAAATCTGAAAACGAGGCCTTTTATGAATTTCACCTGATGCTCCGTCTGGTGAATTTATCGCCCGTTTCTATCCACTTTGTAAATTTGTCGCCAAGCCACTAGCATATACTCCTTTCCTCCCCGGCCAGGATTTGCCTTGCCCACCATATCACGTCCCCATTGAGCAAAGGGCCATGACAATGGTATTGGTGCCAGCTCCGCGTCGGAGAGTGAGGTTTTACAGACTTTGACACGCGTCGCAAGTTCTTATTATGTCCTTGGCGTCCTCGATTGCTGTCAACCAAGAGAATCCTGCCCGAAAAACCTTGGCCACAATAGCCGACTACCTGCTACAGGCCACATATTCCTTCGTGTACGTCCTTCCAGAATTATTCTTCCCTTCTGTGTAACACACCTTGTGTACGCCCAAATACTTCGCCATACAGCTTCTCCTTTGACCACCGTGAAAGCTTTGGAGCGTCGACTTACTGCTTCAACTCGATCGTCGGGTATTTCTTTCCTGAGGATGTATGATATGTACGGCTGCATCCACGGTGTCCTGTATCATCATGACCAGGTCCCGCTTCTCTCTTCTTTCTTCTTTTCTTGCTTTTCCCTTTTGCTAAGTTCCTTCTCTGGTTTTACTTTGTTGATTTGGTGACCTCTCCTCATCTCTTCCCAGAATACACCAGGTGGTATTGAAGGCATTGCCACCCGATGTTTGCAAGAACGTCGCCTTCGTCGCTCAATCTCAATATGATTTACTTCGCATCCATCGAACAACTTCTCGGGCTCGTGTACACCCCCTTGTATGCCATCATGCTATTAATATTGATCAAGTACACATTAACCATAATTTGCCGAGTCACCAATCAGAGTCGCCAAAGATTTTTAGTCGAGTTGCAACGCAAGCTTTCGCCATCTTCATCCCCTGTATGAGAGCCTCATATTTCAAGCCATTGTTAGATGCGCAGGGAACGCTATCCTAAGGATGTACTCTAACTTATCGCCTTTCAGTGATATGAGTATCACCTGCCACAGCCTCCTTCTAGCTCCTTTGGACCCGTCAAAGTTCATGGTCATCTGTGTTCGACAAGTCTGGAGGTCCCCACAGATGGTAACTCCATCCACTCGCAATGAAGTCCTGCAGACAGCACTTGGATTGCTTTTCTTTTTTTCATATGTGATGTCCCGAGAAAGTTCGATTCCCCAAAGGAGACACGACCCGTAGCCTGGTTGTTCAACATATTTGACAGGGAGCTTCATTGACCACTTCAAGATCGGATGTCAGGTGTGGCGCACTCGTGCCGCCGCAACACCTATGCTATCTGGTACTGAGGATACCTTTGTTTTGAGGCGATAAAACTTCACAAACGAAGTACATCGTCTCTGTGACGCGTGGAGTTTTCCTTTTCTTCTTCCCTTTCAACAACTAGCACCGTGGCTCACCACTTCGTCAAGGCGCAGGGCTGCGATACAGCAGAGAGGCCTCTTCTTTGGCGCTCACCAAAATTGGTGGTGCTCGAGATTGTGCGCTTCAAACCTTCGAAAGCTCTATCTGCTTCCTTGAATTTATCTCCTGCTTTATCAAAGCGAAATGGTAACGCTTTTTCACCTAGCCTAGCGATCAATCAAGCCAAAGCCTGCCACTCGCCCCGTTAACTGTTGTATTCCCTTCAACTTTGTTGGCTTCCCCATTATGATAGCTTGTATTTTGTCGGGATTTGCTTCAACCCCTCTTGCTGAGACTAGAAAACCCAGAAGTTCTCCTGCTGGGACGACAAAGGAACACTTCGTCGGTCTGCTTCTCAGCAGACTTACACGAGGTTAATGTGCTTCTTTGAGATCCCTCGATCAAGTGTTGTCCCCTTTTTTGACGTTATGACGACATCGTCGATGTATACTTGCACGCTTTTTCCGATCTGTGTCGCCAAACACTTCTGCATCATTCTCTGATATGTTGCTCCCGCATTTTTAGACCGCGCTGTTCATAGCAAAACATTTGCAAGGTGTAATAAACGCGCTCATCATTCCTTCTTTCAATCTGATCCTCGTTATAACCAGAATATGCATCCAGAAGGAAAGACGTCCGCTGAGGAGTCGATAATTTGATCGATCCTCGGGAGGGAAAAGTCTCTTTTGGACAATGTTTATTGAGATACAAAGTCGGATTGACATGCGACAGACCTAGTAGTTTTCTTCGCACTCACATGATTTGCCTATGTGGCTTCTGTGAATATCTCTTTATAAAACCAAATTCTTCTGTAGTCGATTGATTGGACAAAGATGGCTTTGCGGTTTGGTTCAAAAAAGGAAAGGTTGTTTGATTGGTCTCGCTAGTGGATCCAAGTTTAGGTGGTGCTCGGCAAGTTCCCTGGTACTCGCATGTCACCGACATGCAAAGATTTTCCAGGGCTCACGGAGGAACTCGACGAGCCGCTTCCTATGCGATATCCATGTTTGGTAGATGTCGCTCTTTTTTCGGTCTCTGTGAATCGCACTTCTTTCAATTTTTTCTCAGACTGAAAGTTGATTCTTTGTTTGGCCTTCCAACGTCTGGCAGTACGTCGTTCGTCATGCTTTTTGACGCTAAGTACTCAGCTTGCATCCCGAAAGTTTCTGGCAGCCTATGAAAATCCTTGTCGCATTTATCGGCCAAGGCAAAGCTTCCTGACTCGTGATTGGTCCCTTTGGCCCGGCAACCTCCACAATGTATGTATAGTGTGGCACGCCATAAATCTAGCATATGCTGGGTCGTCCCAACAGAGCGTGGTAACGCAACGGAAAATCCACGTACTTCAAATTCGAGCCTCTCGATTCTATAATTTTCTCGGGTCCCAAACTAACGTCGAGATTGATCTTCCCAATGGATAACTTGGTTTCTCCTGTGATGCCGTGGAACCTTGTGTCGTTGGTTTCAAGTTTGCTAAGGATATGTTCATCTTCCTCAATGTATCGCATACATAAGGTTCAAGCTGCTGCCGTCTATGAACACTCGAGAGACATCAAATCCCGCGATAACTCGCTGTGAGAACAAACGCCCGGTCGAGGAACTTGCTGGATGATCCGCTATTGTGAAGCCGATATCTTGTCCTGACCAATTAAGGTACTCAACTGTTGGTGGAGGCATTTTCTGCCATAAACACCCGTCGTGAGATTACTTTCCGAGCTCTATGGCGGCCTTCCCTTTTGAATCATCGACACCGCTCCATTGAGTTAGGATCAACATAAGGTGGTGGTGAAGTGCTGCCGCTATTCGATTGTCGTCTGTAATCGCGAGAGGAGGCGGCAAGTGAATCTCGCTTCTGGTTTCTCGGGATTTCTGTGCTGCCCGCGTTGCTGCCGTATACCAACATTGCCCGAAAATTTCGACAGTCTTCTGCAAGTGCCCTGACTGTCTTTTTCCGTTGCCGTCGAGGAAAAAGTGCATCTGCACGGTCCATTCATCATCTCTTCAGGACACGAAAGGTCTTGGGAACCTAGGCCCGCTATTTTGCCTGTTGCGTGAATCATCCCCGTTATCACCCGCTGCTCATTGCTTCTCCGGTAATCATTCTCGTTGCTTCCTCCTGTATTTGTCCCGAAAACCTGCCGAAATTTGTCCGAGCGTAGTTCTCTGTAATGCTGAGGAAATCTCGCCTGCTGATAGTTTGACCACGGTCCTCTCTCCTGCGACTGTGCCGTTTGTTGTGGACAGCGTTTCTCCATCTGCCCATTTATTTGCTATTCCATTAACGCGGATACTGTCTTTGGATTGGTCCTTCCCAAATCCTCGACAAAATCTCCACGCCGACTCCTGCGACAAACGCATCTATTGCTCTCTCGTCGATATATTTCTGCGAGTTTTTGATGATATTCCACCTTTGGATGTACTTTCTCATTGGCTCATCTGGCTTTTGTCGACATGCTCTCAACTCTAACGACGCGGGTTTTTTTGCATCGTGATCTGACCTGACGCGCCTCGAAACTTTCCCCACCGTCGATAGATCCTGGAGTGAGTTTCTTTATCCACGATCGTGCGGCTCCACTCAAATGCACCTGAATGCTTTGCATGGCTGTTGCCCTGGTTCCCGTGAGCTTCACTGTCTCCGATAGTCGACTAGCCAATCCTCCGGGATCTTGAAGGCCGTCGAACTTTTGAAATTGTCGGGTAGCTTGAATCCTGAAGGGACTCGAGTTTTTCCGGACTCTCCTCGTGAAGCATGGCAAGCCGCACATATCTTCGCGAAGCTCGGAGATTGCCGATATCCCTCGCTTGTCGTGCTCTGTCGACTCTTGCTTGTGGCCGTATCTCTTGCTCCACTTGGTCTTTCAGGCTGCCGCCGTTGCCGTCGTGTGCGTGGACTATTTTGCCTTGCTGTTCCTTCGGGAGGCGTTGATACAACGCCGTCCATAGCTCCAACTCCCGCTATCGCCATATTGTATAGTGTTTCCTTGGATCACCCGGAGGTGGTTTAGATGCGAGGATAAAAGCTTGTGTCGCCATATACCCAGCTTTCTGGTGTCTTAGGGATAATGTTTTCTTGTGTCTATCGACATAAAGGACATGTCGAGGTTTTGAACCAAGTGCCTCTCGCTTTCCTGCATGTGTTGTAACCTGATCTTCCTCTGCTCCGAGCCTCCCCGTACTATCACCCGGTTCTAGATTGTCGACTCGATCTGCCCTTCTCCCGCTCGGATGCAGCCGCCTTTCTCCTGTTCAACTCGCCCTGTTTTTCCAAATCCCTCAGCCTGTGCGTTTATATTGATATGCTTGCAACTTCTCGTGTGCTGTGGTAGCCATTGGTTCTGTACCGTTCATAGCTCTCGCGGCTCTGTCCCGAAAGTTGATCTATCTCGCGGCTCCGGCCCGACGTATTTGTTGCCTGTTTGTCGCAGATTGAGGGATCGTATGGATTTCCCGACTGTCGAAAGCCCCGATGTCCTCTGATTTTCAATGGCGTAAATCTGATGATACTTTGTACTCAGATCTACGTTGGCTTGGGTGACATCATCGTTGAGATTGATGAAGACCTTGCCCACCGTGAGATTTGTCGATGAAGTCGTGAATGTTCGACATCGCTGAGCCATCGCTTATATGAATCCGCAGATGACAAACGACATGTCGTTGAAGATCTTGGCGAGTTTCTCTCTTGTTCGTGTTGATGTAGCGTGTCGCCAAGTTTCTCTTCTTCTCGACTGCCGACGACGATAGCTTGAAAAATGCATCGACCTTCGACGATCCCGACGAAATCGGAACCTCGACACGATACGATCCTTCCTTCTCGCGCGAAGTGAAACCTTCCGAACGTCATCTCCATGGGCTCCGCCAGATACGCATATGCATCCAAACGGAGGGTGGGTGAGGAACAAAATCGACAAGACCAAGCACCGATCCGTTTACCTCGATCCATTGTGTTGGTTGCGCTGATGATGTCGAAGATCTTGAACGTGCTATCGAGATCGCATCCTACGCCAAATTCCCAACGACGGCGCCAATTGACAAGGTATCAACTTGTCAATGCCTATGGATTGTAGGCTAGTTTAGTTGGAAGTAGAGGTAAGTAGATCTCGGTTTGCAAACGTACTCGACGATTATGAAAACTAGGCTAGACAATGATTCGATTATTTCTTTCTCGACTCCCCTTTATATAAGAGGTGGAGCGAGGGATTCGTGCTACAAGTTGCTGAGTCCGGGACGGTTTCTAACTCATCCCGCCGGAACACATAACACTTCCTATTACAACTCTGGACTTTCCTTGATATCTTGGGCTCAATCTTCTTATTCTTCAGTAGTGTGGCCTTAGTAAACCCTGTACTATCTACAGTCCATTTGGGATGCCTATGTCACTAGGATAACTCTGGTTCTGGGTTGTTGCGTCATTATTCATCTCTCCATCATAATACACAGAAGTACTATGAGTTCTAGTATCATCTCCCCAACGCCAACCCCTGGAATTCTCGATAGGAGTCTCGGAACGCTGGTTGTTTCCGGATTCCTCTCCGCCTTCGTATCCCCCATAGGAACTACCGATAGTTCTGTAACGGTGTAGGTTCTCAAGTGGATCAATACGATGTAGTCCTGCCAGAATAAACCGGTGTGTTCACATTCTCCATAGGTTCTTTTCCCCTACTCTCCTCCTTGGGTTCAAGCATCGTATCAATTGCTCCTATCAGGAGATGGTTCAACTGAAAGAGTAATGATATGAAGTTACGGCTATTATCCATATATTTTGCCGCTGCTATGGGTTTGCGTTTGGCATATTTGTAGTGGTTGAGCATGGGATCTTCTTTCCCGATTATGAGGAATATGGGAGAACTCGGAATCCATAAGCTCTTTGTCTTATGTTCCCGTATGTCGGGATGGCCCTCATAACAGCTATATGTTGTATTGGTTGTCCTAGCTTCCCCACTGGCATGACTACGCCATTCCCAAAGATTCGGAAGTCGCAGTCCTACCTGCACTTGGCCAATACAGACCATCATAGAACATGTACTACGAATCTGGAGATCGCACCTGCACCCAGTAACATGGCTCGTAGGATATCAGCAAGTACTCCTTGGTATTGTTCAAAGGTGGAATCCATAACTTTCGTTTCTTCCCTGTCGTGAACTTGCCATGTTGACGTAGAAATAGAAAGATTATAAGATTAGTAATAATGCATCATAATAGAGATAATAAAGAATTATCGCACTAAAGATATGATTGTTTTGTATATTCTCAATTGAATATACACCATATTTTTAGAGAATTCTTTACTAGTCCTATTTGACTCCTAACGTTTAGTCCCATTTACTAGGTTCCAACCTAAGGTCAAAGCTTTTGCTCTGATACCAACTGTGGTGACCCTGCATACCACTGCATGTTGTAGTATGCCACCGTTGATATAACATTCACGAAGTACCATTCCGCAAATGTTACATCCCTCGGAGTAGTACAACAAACATAGCAGGTCCATAACTCATTCACATATTATTACAATTAACATACACATGTCATCCCTGAGTTCTCTTGGTCCTAAGAGAAGTACTCCTGGGTTCGAGGCGAACCCAACTTAACTTACAATATAAGTGTCTCATTAAGCTAAACATTTATTTCGAGCAGCTAAATATTAAGAGTTCATGCTGCTCGGCCAACTACTCATCGATATCTCTAGGCTTGTTCTCCTCAGGAAGCCTCGATCCGTAGACTATGAGATAGTCTACGCCTTCCACCTCCCCAGAGCAGGTTCATCATAGCCGATGATCTCGGCTTCTTCATTGTTGTTGCAGTCCTCTTCAGACGATTGACAATCTAAGCATGGGATTTAAGAGTGGTATGAGTACGAGCGTACTCAACAAGTTCATTATAGATAAGAGGTGTTTAATGCACTAGCTATTAGACCAGAAAGTCTAATACCAATGCAAGTTTTGATAAACATTTCTTCAAGAGATTGCTTTTATTTCAAAGAGCTATGTCCGTCAGCCTTCACCGGTTTACTAGAACTTCATGGAGCTCCTTTCCTGTTCGCTCCTCAATCCCGGAACGAGTGACAGTCACGTTCTTACACTCGCAGAGGTGTGTTGCTTTACCCATAAGAGATCTTAACCTTGGTGCCAACCGGGCAGCTTTCCCGTCCACACTTCCTTAGTGTGAGGCCCGGCATAAGGTCTAGCCAATCATGTTCCTCCGCTCCCTCGAACACCCACCCTTTGTTGCATGCCGACCCTGGTCCACGTCGGTCCCATTATTCCGTAATTTCAGGGTGGACCCCGACCACGACAACGGGGCTCACCATACACTCTGCCGGTGGGCAACCCATCATAGACCGCAATACCGTGGGGACTTAAGGCTTCGACCACCGCTTGTTCTTCGAGCGACAAGTGTCTCTGGTGTCGTGGGGACTTAAGGCTTCCCAGCTACCGCTTGCCGGCATACAAGTGTCTATGGTAAAGATCCGTTGATGAACGGAGGTGGAAACACTTTGACTACTCCGTCCCACTGATATTATTATGGTTAACACGGTATTACGGCACAAGAATCATGCGACATTTGTTGTTTAATCCTAGATGGATATAAACCCGTGCAATGGAACCTCCACCATATCAACACAATCCATGGTTCCATTGCCCACCACATAGTCATATTCATAGTTATGAAAGTAGTGGTTTTGATTTTTGTGCAATCGTGATAACCATAATACTTTGCAAGTAATTTGATAAAAATACTCAATTGACATGAGCAAGTGATGAACTTGCTGAACACTGCAAAGTTTTGCATTGGAAGGTGTGGACTGACCCTTGTCTCTTCAAAATAGCATCATTGTCCGATAAGGGTGGTTAAAGAAGCAATTATGCATGATTCCATTTTTAGGGTTTGTTCCCCTTCTGATGTCGTTATTATTTCATGTAAGAGGTTAATACTAAGAATAATTTGAGGATACTTGATTTAAAGTAAAATACAACCTTGAAATGTTGTCAAGGTGTTTTGAAAGTCCAATTGTATTGATGGACTTATTCTCATTAATGAAAATAATATGTGTGATTTAAATCATTATTTAAATCATCAAAATAGGACTTATTCTTAATTGTCTTCAAATATTCTCTTTGATATTTTATTTAAATAGAGAATTTTATGCTGATCCTTTTTCATATTTTTAAGTTATTTTTAAGAGCTTTTAATAATTTTCCATTGAATTTCAAAGTTTCATGTTTTTATGGAATTATGAAAAGTCCTTTTGCCCCAACAGTGGAGCCCGGTGGGTTGGCTAGAACCCGGGTCCAACCGACCCGGCGGTCGGCCGCTCACTCCCGCACCTCGCGCCGCGCCCCTAACCCTAATCCCCTCCGCTCTCACTGGCGACCCGCGTCGCCCGCACCGTCGCCGGTCGATTCCGGCGGTCTCCGGCCGCCATGGCCTTCGCCATGGGGCGCAATCGAACCGCCAGACGACGGCGATTCGTTCTCTCCGCGTCGATTTGGAGCTGACGCCGTCCCTCGCTCGCCATCGACCCTCGCCGCCATGCCTAGGGTTCGGGATCCACTTGATCCCGTGGTTCCCCAAGCTCCGGCGAGATGGTGCTGTGGCCGCCATGATGGGGTGGTGCTGTGGCGCCGCCATGGCCTGGCTTGGCCTGGCGCCACCGCGCCCAGGCGTGTGCCGCCGTGGCCGCCATGGTGGTTGGCCTGCTCGACCCTGGTATGTCCTCTACCTCTTCTTCTCCCCTGTGTGCCTGTTCTTCTTCCTCTGCTTTCTCCCAATGGAGGCCCGCGTGCTGTTGCTGCTTCTTCGCCCGGCTTGCTGTGGCGTGCCTTTGGGTCTTTGCTAGCTACTATGGATCCAGCTGGTTGCCCTATTCTGTTTATTAGCGGCTTAATTCTTGCTATCCCGATTGTGCATATTCGTGCATGTTCGAGCCACATGCTTGTTGAATCTTGCATATCTGGCTTAGAACCTTCCCTGTGCCTCTGATCTATTTACTATTCTTGCCAGACATTCATGTGTATTCAATTTGGCTGCATTGGCTTGATTACCATGTGTAATCTTTGCAATTTGCAAGTTCCAGGGCACTGATATGCTGTCCCTTGTGCTCAATTTCATGTGTAAGCTTGGTTGAGCATTACTGCTGGTTAACTGCATGTTTCAGTGATGGACACCAAGTGCTGTGCTTATTTATCTTGATCTAGAGTTCATCCTGCCTTGGGTATGCTTCTGGATACAATCATTTAATTATCTATTTGGTTGCCTGTGAAACACTTGTAGATTATCTGTGGCCAATTAAATACTTGGTCCTTGCTCTGTTGCTTAATGATGCTCTAGCATGCTCTAGCATGCTATGGCAGGCTCTGGTGTTCATGTGCTCATTAACTGTTGGTCAGTATATGATTTAATTGTTGCCTGTGCCATGCTGTTACTTGATTCTATGTATGTGTGTGGCACAGATTATTGCAAGTGCTTGCTCAAGCATCTGCTGACACTTGCAGTGATCCATTGGATCATTAGCATGGGTCTGTTTTATGAATTACTTGTTAATTTCAATTATCTATGTTGCTTTAATTAATTCAGTGGATAATTGATGTGAACTATACAGTGATGATCATCACAGTTGGTTGGATTAGGCTAGATGGATGCCCACAGTGATTGGGAACCCTAGCCCTTCTTTGAACCCAATCAGGGTGATGATATATGTATTTGGCTTGTTGGTGTGGTTGATCTAGGGTTTGAGGTGACCCTGGCAGTAGACTTGTGCTACCCTAGGGTAGCTCCCCTATTTGTTGGCTGGCTGTGATTTGGTGGATAACTCCGAAGTAACCATGTTGGTTTTCCAGTATTTTACTGTTGACAACAAAAATAGACAGGATCTGTCTAATATCGATGGCTTGCTTGGCTTTAGGTGCTAGATGATTTTGGAATGGCTAGTTAGGGATTAATCCAGGTTGGATTTCTCTGGTATGTCATCTTGTTGACATGCCACCCTTGGAAATTCCCCTTCGTTCTCTAGTTTGCTTGCACCAAAGGCTTAGTAGCCAAATGATGATGCAAATGATTTCATACCCACTTTGCTTCTGTGATGCAAGTGTATGCTTATTTATGAGCAAAATAGAGTTTTGCTCAGGTTGATTTTGTTTATACCTCACTCCAGCTCCTAGATGATTTGTTGATGTAGAGGTTTTGCTTCTGTGATGAACTTGTGGTTGGTTTACTTGCCCTGCTCCTCGATGATCTTGTTTTGGTTCGGTGGTGAGGTTGAGGTGAGTGATGGCTGTTCTTGTGTTCTTGTGTTCTTACCAGTGAAGCCTGTCGATGGATGAAGCAAATGACTAGGGTTTGGTTCTGAAAAAGTTATATATGGTGCTCACTTGCTCTCCTTGGTCGACAGCTCTTGCTTGTCACTTTGGTGACTCACTGTGTGTGTGTGTGCATGCACACAGCCATGAGCAAAGCAGTGTGTGTAAGCATGTGCTGTGCATCCGGACTGAATCGTCTATATGGATCACTGGCCACTTTGGTCCTATCTGCTCATTTCACATTTCCATTTGATTTCTAACCTGCCAGTGGCTATGCCACTTGGCATAACCTTTGTTGTGATTTTGTGCAGGATCAAGAATTGATCAAAATGGACATGGAGTTCATCAAATCCAAGATCAAGTGGAGATGATCTTGTAGTATTTAGACTAGGGTCATTACTTGTACTTTTCTTTTCATTTTCTTGTATTTTTCAATTTCACCAATTCTTGTAATGTGTTGTAATATTCATTTATTTCCATTATGAATATTGTAAAGACAATGTATCTTGTGTGTTAATTAATAAAGCTCAAAGTTTTCCCTAATGAGCTTTACTTTATTATGATTGTTCATATTGTTTATTATTGATTATTTACTTAATGAATTTCCTCACAATTGAATTATTTAGGGTAATTATTTAATGTTTGAATTTGAAATTCAAATTCATCATTGGTTTAAATTCAACCATGTCACTTTATTTAGAATTCAATCATGCAAACTCTCCCCTCTCTTCAAAACCCTAAACTAGTGAAGTGAGATGCAAGTTTGTCGCACTCTCGAAACCCTAACCTGTAAGGTGTCGAGAGAGAAACTTGTCCCCTTCGATGCAGTTTTTGTTAAAAAGCGCGAAATTTCCCCAGAATTTACTATGCAATGCACATCCCTTTCTAAAATCTACCCCTCGATCGTCTCTAAACCTGGGACATTACAGTATATCACGAAGAAAGAAATACCCGAAGATCCTGTAGAAGCACGAAGAGTTATCCGGCGATCTAAGGCGTTCACAGTGGTTAAGGGAAAACTATACAAACGAATTATATCAGGTGTGCTGCAGAGATGTGTTACACCCGAAGAAGGACGAGTCATATTAAAGGACATACATGAAGGGATATGTGGCCATCACGCAAGCAGTCGAGCAATCGCACCAAAGCTTTCCGAGCTGGATTTTATTGGTTATAAGCCATAGAGGATGCGAAGGAAATCGTGCGCACTTGTGAAGCTTACCAAAGATTTGCATCTAAACCTCAGTCTCCAGCAGCAGAGTTAATACCAATACCTTTGGCATGGCCTTTTGCTCAATGGGGACTAGATATGGTGGGAAAATTACATAAGTCTTGGCCATGTGGACACGTTTATCTGCTTGAAGCAGTCGACAGATTCACCAAGTGGATTGAGGCAATACTAGTAACTTCGGTAGATGCAACATCAGCAGTAAACTTTATCAAAGGGATAGTTTTTCGGTTTGGCGTCCCTAACAGCATAGTCACGGATAACGGCAGCAACTTCACCTCCTGAGAGTTCAAGGATTATTGTGAAGGTGTAGGCATCAAGCTGCGGTTTGCGCCTATCGCACATCCGCAAACAAACGGTCAAGTTGAAAAAGCAAACGACCTCATATGCAATGGCATCAAGAAATGTCTGCTGGCACCACTCGAAAAAGCGAGACACGCTTGGGTCGATGAGTTACCGTCCGTGTTATGGAGCTTACGAACAACACCAAATGCAGCAACTCAAGAAACTCTGTTCTTCCTAGTCTATGGTGTTGAAGCAGTGCTCCCGATAGAAATAGAACATAACTCTCCCAGAGTTGTGGAATATGACGAAGAGGCTTCGCAAAAGGCGCTCGAAGATGATATCGATGAAATTGATGAAGCAAGGGATGTGGTGCTCTCAAGAGTGAGTGCATATCCGCAGAACCTTAAAAACTATCACAGTCGACGTTTGCGGCCTAGATCCTTCAAAGTCGGCGATCTAGTTCTTCGACTCAAGCAAGAAGGTCATGAGAAGCTAGAATCACCATGGTTGGGGCCATACATCATTACCACAGTTATTCCACGAGGAGCATATCGACTAAAGGATAAGAAGACCTGCAAAGATGAAGGGAACTCGTGGAACGTTACACAGCTGCGACATTTTTACGCTTAGAAGGAGGCCAATATAGTAGCAACCATGTAAACATACATTGTACCTGAACAACTCGCAAGTTTTCAGACGCACTCTTTTCCTTTCAGGGCACCGAGTGGGGCTGAAAGGGTTTTAATGAGGCGGGCTTGGTTTGCTGCAATATAAAATCGTTGAAATAAAAGTAGTGATGACAAATATCTTTATTTTCTTTGCAAGCAACACTCGGGGGCTAGAACCCGCAAAATAAAACATAGCTTAACTCGACGAATTTGGCAATATATCCACCTTGGTTTCACAAAGGACCTCGCGAACAAATAACACTCTTATATCACCCCAAATACTCGGGGGCTAAGAAGAAAATTACAAGTCAATAGAGGGAAATATTATCAGAAGAATTTGCTTTGACTGTCCAACTGTCTCGCGAAGTTTTACAACAAGATACGACAATATAGTACACATGAAAATTGTTGTCTATACAAGGACCCGATAGTTAAACAAATAAACATACAACAAATACATACATATATAACATTGCGTCTTCGCTCAAACCTCACGTAGAAAGGAGTATAAGGAGTCACTATATCAACCTATCTATATTTTCCCTTGCAGCAAGCATCTGCTACGTCGAATCATCGTATCAGTATTCTTTGAAGAAAGAGGAGTCTATTTCAAGTAGTTTATCTATCATCTTCTCGGTAACAGAGGACACAACCGCATTGTGCCGGTTAAGGTTTATTTTCCTCTTCGGGCTCTTGACAAGAACATCTTTCACGACTTTGTCAAGATCCATCTTCGGGTGGTAAATCCTCAGCCAGATCAAAGCAAATTTAGCGCCAGCCATCATCCTAGCCTTCACGAAGTCATGAATATTGCGTACATCCCTGAAATTATCTATGAGTTGGGTAAGATTCTCGGGTTGAGGATTGCGAGGAAACATGGCGTTGTATACCATGGCCAAGGTGTTGTTGCAGAAGTCATGAAACTCCCGAGTCTGGGTGGCACGGTCTTGAAATTGAACAATACGACGACACCGTGCCTCATCCGCCTAAAAGTCAATATTATTATCTCTGGCAAGACGTAGAAGGTTGTCAACCCGCAAGTTTACTCTCTGTTCTTCGGCTGCAGTATCTAAGAAAGCACCTATGAGAGACAAAGGAAAAACAATATAGTACACATGCAAAGATGGAAAGGAAATGTGAAAGTGGTGAGACAAGAAAAACGCACCAGCCATATCTTGACTCGCATAAGTCATAAGGTCCAACATGTAGTTTTCACGTTGCACAGTGCGAGCGGCGTTGGAAGTCACAACTTTCTCCAGTTCAAGTGATTCTTGCGCCTGACGAAGAGCAGTTTGTTCGCGATCCGAGGATTTTCGCGCTTGTTCCAAGGCAGTCATGGTTTGTTTCTTCATCGACTGAAGTTGCTATCGTAAATCTACCATTTCTTTTCTCATCGAGTCAGGGCATGATGAAACGTCCAAGGAAGCATTGTCAAGCACTTTCATAGAATGTGATGCAGCGGGGGATGTGTCGGAGTATCCAGCCCCGGTATAGTTGTCAAAAATCAACTGGAAAGCAAAAAATTATGGAAATCAATTACTCAGCAAGGCGAACTTTTCATTCATAGCCACAATACATTACATAAAGGAGTTTTCAAAATATGTGGCTCATAAGGCGCTTACGTAAATGATCAGGAGCAACAAAAGGCGAAAGATATCTACAAAGAAAAATGAGTACAAGGTTGTCTACTTGACCTTCGTTTGGGCAGCGCTGGTAGAATCAGAAGACCTTGGGTCAAGAATGGCAATGAGCTTCCTCGAGAAGACCTTTGCATCCTTTATCAGAACCTTCCACCTTTCGTTGTTCAAGCCTTTGACAGCTGCAACTTTGGTCCAGCCGAAGTTTTCCCCACTGGCCTCCACGAGAGCAATAGTGCCTTCGACTCCAATATTCAAGCTTGCTTGGCGATGCGCAAAGGCTGGATCATCTTTTCCAAGGAAGTGTTTGGCGAATTGGTCAAACCTCTCGGTCTGTTGGGTCTTTGGAAGAAAGTGAGGGAAGATGCGTCCAAACACGAGCATAGGCTAAGCTTAGGGATGTTGATGCATGTAAAATGCAAGCATGAACTTCGTAGTTTATGCACATATATAATGTTATATTCATATTTTATATTGTTTTTGGAGATTTTCTAAAGAATTCCCTCTCCTTTGGTTTTAACTATGTATGGCAGAAAACACCTTCTATTAGTATTTTTCAATTTCCAGGAGCTACGGGACTCGAAAAAGAGCAAGGTCAGAGGCCACGGTTCTGAATTTTCGATACAAACAAAATGATATAAAGTAGGAAATCAGGAGATCAATTGGCTGGGAGATAGGGCCTGTGGCGTGCCTTTCCCCTTAGGGTTCGCTACCTAGGGCCTTTTCCCCGTCGACCGTCCGATTCACCTCAATATTTCGCCCACGGATTTCGTTTGACCTAAAAACCCCTTATATATACGACCCCCAGGGTTTCCTCGAAGAGACGGAGGCGGAGATAAAAAGCACATAAACAGAAAGTTAGCAGGCCGCCACCGGCTGATGCATGTAAAATGCATACATGAACTTTGTCCTTTATTAGAATGAATTCCTACATATTTGCAACACATATGATGATAATACCATGTTTTACAACCAAAAAACCACTATATATATGACCTACAAGGGTTCTCTAGAGGAGAGCGCCGCAGAAACACCGAAACACAAAAGCAGAGGCTGCAACAGCTTAGATTGGAGGGGAAACTCCACCGGAGCCACCGCTGGAGGGATCTGCACCTTCTCCAATGTATTCCTCATCAACACCATGATCAAGGGGGAGTACATTAACTTGATCTATTTATCTCATGTTCTTCATAGTTCTTAGTGCCATATGAGCTGCCCAACATGATTATGGTCACATATGTAATACATATGTGGTGGTATCTTTATTCTATGATATGATGCTATAAGATTTTACTATACTTTGTGTAAGATGTATTGATAGTTGCATATTATGTACCCCGTTCTTAATTATTGGTTCTGGTCCAACTTGTATGCAAAAACGCGTGTGGGGTGATGTGTGTGTTAGATGGAATAGCATGATTTTACTGATTGAATAATGACAACAAATTCATGATCTATTATGGCTTTGCCTTTTCTTTTGCTATCTCACTAGGGATAGAGTGAATGCATGTGCTATATTCGCCACGTGATAAAAGTGATGATCTTGTTTGTTCAAGGTAGCATATTGGATATTCAAACATCATGTCAAAGTACTTATGAATATACACTGTTAATTCTTAATACAATATTGCTTGAATTTTTTCATGTATTGTGGAGTATAAGAGAGATGTCTTGCATCATCTCTATTTTAGGAAGTGATGTCCATATGAATGCTTATCTTATACATGTTAAACTTATTTTCCTCGTATCTCATTGATGAATTGTTATTGTCCACTACAACTTAAAAGAGAGAATGGTTAAGTGAACCCATGAATACTGGTCCAATTTTAATCATAAGAAACACATTTCCATCACATTTATCTTATTTTTTATTTGCATCACTATTTTAATCCGAAAATAAAAAATTACTTTTCTATCTTGTTTGCACTCAAAACCCTAAAACAAACATACCTTTATCACTTTTACTTATTTTACTTTACTTGTTTAGTTTATTTTACTCTAGTTACTACTTTATATTATTTTAACTTACACGAAACATTGTGCTTGGTAACCACACGGTGAAGTTGGGGACACAAGACTTTAATTTATTTTGCAGGATTGCTGGAACAAGAGAGGGAGAGATAACTCTTTACTCTATTCCCCGAGAGTCAAGTCACCCTTGTGGGGAAAATACTCCGCTGACACAACACTCTGCACTTGGAGTCCCAACGTTCAAGACCTTTTGCTGGTGCTGTCAAATGCTATCAGCGGCGGGAGATCAGAGGGGGGAACCGCTGCGGGAATCGCCTCCGGTGGACTCTTGTACTGATATATGAGTGCACAAATATGTTGGGGTGTACATGAGGTTGTCACCATTGCATGATGATAGGGAGAGGAACAAACAGAATTCGACAGAAACCATGTCCCAATTCTTAGATATTCATGGTATATCAATTCATGGTTAATCAACGGGGTGTATAACCGTGGGGACCTTTAAACTTAACGGTGGTTGAACTTTATGTCTTAATAAGTCTCGTTCACTCTTAATTGGCCTTAGGATCAATCACTAGTGGTGTATTGCACAGATATATGGCTGCACCTATCTATAGCTTCTCTCTATGGTAAATTAAATCCATGGTTTAATAATGAACCATGTTAACTTACCATAACAACAACTCAATTCCTATCGTATTCCTATAGCGGAATTCCTGTAGGATAGAAGATACATAGAGTGTACTACACAGTATATATGAATTAAACATATTCATTAACTTAAGTATGTCCTCAATTTTCTTTAATGAGTTGATATTATATTAATTGAATATACTTTTTGTTTTACGAGATTTTTGCTAAATTTGAATTTATGCCTAATTCACATCCTTCCTTGAGTTACTCCACTTCACCTCACAACCCTTACTTTCCTTGTTCTAGTTTCACTTCCAGCAATTATTCTTAGTACTTTACAGTCTTCTAGTTCCTAGTAGAAAGCTCTTCACACACACACATACACACACACTATAGATTCTAGCTTTGCATAGAAGATCATATATATGGGTTATAGGGCTTTAGAGAATAGATAGTTTACCCTCAGCTCCTCGTGGGTTCGACACTCAAATACTTATCGAATTCACTTGGGGGTTATCACCTGGATGTCAACCGGAGGAGTGCGAAGCGACCCATCTAGTGCATGCAACTAGCGCGGCTCTCATCGTTTCCCCGCGGCGGTGGCGGTGGACCGTTGGAGCTCAGGTGTACACCTGATCCATGCATAAATCCAAATGAATGGCTCTGATTAGTTGAGGTTGTTTGTTGTCTCAGTTATTTTGTTAGTATTTCTCTCACTATGTAGTGTTGATATCCCCTACAACCATGTGTAGTTTCTTTTTGTGTGTGCGAAACTTTGGACAAGCATATCATGATGTAACTCGTTTAGTAAGCTAGATTTCTGAGCTTTCTAGTATGTTTAAAGGCCCATTTGAAAACTGTCACTAAAAATGGTTAGAGGCATTTTGCAAAGTGCGGCTATAAACATGCTATTTTTAGGGGCAGTTTGCTAAAGTACGGCTAAAGATGTATAGACTCAATTCGCTAAAGTACGGCTAAAAATGTATAGAGGCAATTTGCCAAAGTGGGGCTAAAAATGTATAGGGGATTTTCTGAATTGCGGCTAAAAATATCTAAGGTATTTTTAAAATTGCGGTTAAAAATATATAGAGGCATTTTTCAAAGTGCGTCCAAAAATATATAGGGGCAATTTGAAAGTACGGCAGAAAATACTAGTTTTAGGGGCAATTTTTCAAAGTGCGGCTATAATTTTAAGCGACACGATTAAATTGAGCATTTTTAAGTACCCCTAAAAATAATTAGAGCCACTTTAGTTATTTTAAGGGTATTTTAAAATGCGGCTAATAATCTCCTCTCCCATAGTGTATGGCGACAGCGCGCCGGTCGCTGCTTCTTATGCTGCTACCGCAGCTTCTCCTCCTCCGCTCCTTGTTGGCCGCCGCGACGCCGTCGATCAACACGAAAGCCGTGCCGCCGAGGGGAAGGGGACCTATCGGGGGGAAATGTAGGAGGGGCTCTTCCTGAGCTTGCTAGCGCAGGATTAGCCGTGGCTTTCCACTTCAATCAAGGACACAACGCTTCCTTCTCCGTGACACCGATGTGATATCCTGGCAGGGACTAGGGACTGAATAGTCAATATTGTACGGTGTGATAGACACCAGTCACCAGATAAGGCAGGGCTCCATGGTCTTGTGTGTAATAGAGACTACTACTAGTAGGGAGCACGGTCTTGTGTGTCCACATACCAGATTTTCTCGTCTCTCGCTCGTCGTACATGTATGGCCGGCACGAGAACATCCAAGTGAATCACGTCAGCTGGTAGGAAATTCGCCGCTTTCATCCACTCTTGCCGGTACAATCAGTCTTAGCTATGGCGACAGCGCCACCACGCCGCTCGCTGCTTCTGCTGCTTCTGCTCCTCCGCTCCTTCTTCGCCGCCGCCACGCCGTCCATCACCACGAAGGCCGTGCCGCGGCTGCCGGGTTTCAGCGGACCCCTGCCCTTCTCCCTGGAAACAGGGTAAGTACATGTGTGCCCTGCATGCTCTGCTCTCCAGCTTCTTCTTCTTCCTCGGTTGATCGGAACATGATGCGATGTGTGGTGGTGCAGGTACGTGGAGCTGGACGACGGCGTCCGCCTCTTCTACTACTTCATCCAGTCGGAGCGCCACCCGGAGGAGGACCCTGTCCTGCTATGGCTCACCGGCGGCCCCGGATGCTCCGCCCTCTCCGGCCTCGTCTACGAGATGGGCCCCTTCTACTTCGACTTCGAGGGGTACACGGGGAGTGGCCTGCCTACTCTGCTCTACAAACCAACATCTTGGACACAGGTTCATTTGGCTGAGACACCCAAGTTTTACATACGGAAGTAGTACAAAATAGATAATGGAGGGGGCTAGCTGGACATTTGTTCAGAACCGTTGTTGCACCCATTTCCAGCATTTCTATTGATTTTTTTTTCTCAGGTGTTCGCAAAGAACCTTTTTTTTTTTCTTATGTCAGTCCCTCACATGTGGGACGTGTATTGTCAAATTAGCTATCGCTGATTTAGTACAAAGTTATACTAAATTAGAGACAAATAATATGGTACTAGTTTCACCATATTGTTTTGACTAAAGACAATAGGGGCGTTTTCATTTCAGTTCAATCATATTGTAGGTTAGCAGTGTCATCTTCGTGGATTCTCCGGCAGGGACAGGCTTCTCGTATGACACCACGGGCAACAGGACCATACCAAGTGACACCATTGCTATTCAACAGCTGCACACCTTTCTCCAAACGGTTCACATTTCAACTTCATTTATATGCTTCTTATAACAGAAAGTACAGATTAATCATCGGTGCTGATTTCCGTTTGGTTTCTTTTCTCTGCAGTGGTTTGATGAACACCCAAAGTTTTTGCCGAATCCGTTCTACGTTGCGGGTGATTCATATAGCGGCATAATCATACCTCCTCTTGCTATGAAAGTTGCTAAAGGTATTTGGATCTCGTGATTATCGACAAGGATTACTACTTGTCTTACGAGTTTGTCCGAAGCGTGTATTTTTTTTATGAGTACAACATGCATTGTTCTAACTAAACATTTATTCCGTTATAGGGATAGAATATGGTGATGAGCCACTCATCAATCTCAAGGTATTCTATATTATTTCTATAATTTTTCTTCCAACATATTATTTAAGTTTCATATTTTTCTACCATGGTTATGTGCACCTACCGAGGACCCTGAGGTATCCCTCCTTTGGGAAAAATATCTTTTTTACTGCAATGCTTATTTCTCTTCTTCCTAAGCTTTGTACAGTAATGGATGTACATCTAGAGCTTTATGCCTATAGAAGTTTTTCTTTGTTTACTAATTAGATAGGGGCAAGCTCTCTCTTTATCAAGGTCAACAAAGTTTAGTTCAACAACAACATGAGAAAACAAATATAATTTATGTTTAACCTTGAATATTTGTGTCCACATATGTCTGGATCAGATCTATGTAGTTCTTCAACTTCAGTGGGTAAGTTCAAAACATGGTTACCATATTTTGGTAAAATTCACTCTTCTGCCATTTACTTTGTTTGGTCAATTTTCTTAAATATGAATATATTTTTTTAAAAAAATGGGACTATCCTAGGCATTAGCACCTGATGCCTTTTTTGTAAGACAGAAGTCCACATGTGATAAACCCAAATTCAGCCCCCAATGAGACTCGAACCTGGGCCGGCTGTGTGCAACAGTGTCTCCCTTGCCACAAGGCTACAACCCAGTTCTCAATATGAATAATTACATCACATAAAGAAACCCTAGGCTCCTCGCGTCGCGCCCGCGCGCGACCGAGGGCCTCCCCTGGCGGCGCCCCTCCTCGTCCACCTCCCCTCTCCTCCCCTCGCCGCCGCCAGAGGCCGTCGGGCAAAGCCCGCGGGCGGCGGCGGGGCCCCCTCTCGCGCGGAGGTGGCGGCGCGGGCCCCTGCGGCCGGCGAGGGCGTCGCGTTGGCTGGTGGGCGCGACGGCGTGGCCCCTGCGGTGGCGGCGTGGAGACACGGACGGAAGGGCGCGCTCGCGACGGCGGCAGTTCCCCGGAGCGGCCATGGTGGCGGGCGGCGCGAACTCCGGCCTGGGCGGGCGGAGGATGACGAGGGCGACGCGAAGGTGCTTGGCGCGGCGTGCGGCGGCGCGGCGCCCGTCCGGCATGCCGCGGGGGAGCTCCGGCGTGGTGGGGGCTGCGGCCTTGAGGGATCTGGCCACCTCGAATTCGGGTCGGGGCAGGGGCCCCGGGCCCTTTTCGAGCCCATCGTCGCCCAGATCTGCTGATCTCCGGCAGCCATGGGGGCTGCAGGTGGTGTTCCCCGGTTGCGGTGTCGGGGGCGATGGCCGGCCTGCTCCTCGTTCGGCGTCCGGCGGCCTCGATGCGACGCTCCTCTTCCTTTTCCTCTTTGCCCGGTGTCGAGTTGGGAAGCCGGGGCACGGCCCTGGAAGGTGGGAGTCATGATGGTTGGCGGGCGAGCCAATGACTCTGGTGCTGGCCGGTGACCACGGCCGTGGGGGCGGCGTGGTGGTCGGCGAGTTGAGTGTTGTGGGGTGTAGATGGCGGTGATGTTGCCAAAGGGAAACCTTTGCCCCTCGGGCCACGGCGGCGGCGTCCACGGACGGCGTTCCCTTGTTGAAGGCGCCGTGAGGCCAATCTCCGTCACTCTACTTCGTCCGGGTGAAAACCCAAGATCCTCGGATCGGGCGGTGGCGGCACTCCGGTGTCGTCTTCTTGAAGACACCGTCTTGGAGCCCACAGCGCGAGGCTCACCGTTGGTTGTGACGGAGGTGATTCTCTTCTTCGATCCTTGGCCTTCCTTGTCGTTCCTTGCGCGCGCTGTGGTTTGTGAGCAACGTGGGTCGGTCCCCGGTGGTCGGCTTCTTGGCGGTGCGATTTGTTGGTTGAGGCGCGCGTGAAAAATGGCTCACTCTCGAGTGAGCTCCGCCCGACACTGTAGACTCCAGTTCTACCCCGAGTCCTCGTAGGCGCTTTGGCTGAGCTTGTTGGTCCAATTCTGGCTGTAGTTTCTTCGGTAGTGCGTGTGGGTGTGTGGTGTCGTTTTATAAGCTGGATTCAGCACTTTGTATCGTTCTCGCTGTTGGTGGCTTTGTTAATTCAAAGTCGGGCACTTGAGTGCCTTTTATCTAAAAATATGAATAATTACAAACTAGAAGTCATTGTTCCTTGCAACAAGGCTCTAAGTAGTCGGCCGAGACATGTTTATTTTTTTTCATTGATAATGGTAGTTGAAACTTTACGGTGACCTTTGCTTTTATGTGTCCTCTGAGATACAGTCATAGTACAGAGGTCAGCAAATGTGTTTGGTTACAATTCAATGTTTACCCTTTCTCTAATGCAATTGTCCCTTATGATATTTTCCTTTCTATGTTTAAATGGCTAGTGCATGCTGAAACTTTATGTGATCCTTGAATTGTAATGGTTTTGTAACTCTGGATGCATAATAAAGTTAATAAAAAAGGCCGTATGTATCAGTTGATGTAGAGGCTGGGGTCCTCCCCTTATCGAAAAAAATTGTCCCTTTGAAAATTGTTATACATTCTTACATATGTGTGTAAATCCGTGATACTCTTATACTACCATTTGTAAGGAGGGATTAATTAATACCCACATCAAATTTATCTTAACTGATCAGGGTGTAATTGCTGGCAATCCATTGACTGATGCAATGACAGACATCAACGCTCGAGTTCCATATCTTCACGGTATGGGAATTATACCAGATGAACTCTACGAGGTGACATAGTCTTTAACTATGATAATTTTTATCTTTTACAATCTCATTCTATGCCACACGAAAATGACAAGGACAATATTTCCCCACATCTACTCGATGTTGGCAAGCTTCTGCTCCCTCTCAAGAAAAATATGATGCTTCTCAATCAGAATGATAAATATATATTTACTCAACTACTGAATAAAGTCAAATGTGTTCATTTTACTTGGAGTATCATTGAGCAGGAGATATAGTTGAACTTAAATCCCCTAATCCGCAGGCTGCTCATGATGGCTGTAGAGGAGAATACCTTAGGCCATCGACCGCTAATTGTGCCAATTCCCTCCAAGCCATCCAAGACGTAAGTGACAATACCGACCATAAAGAAAGAAAAAAAAGTATATGTTGATTATGTGAACAAGGCATGATACACTAAGCTAGAGGTAAGAGCTACTTGGTGACTTAATTGGTAATTTTGGCATGGATATTGCAGTGTATAAGGGATTTAAATGATGTACACATCTTGGAGGCACGTTGTCCAGAATATCCAAGCCTCACCATTCAGAAGCAGCAGGCGTTGCAGGATCATGGTAGGAAAAGGCTATTAGAGTCCGCAGTTTGGTCTATCTGCAGGGTAAACATTTCAAATATTAATCTTAATTTCTTCTCGGTTTTATTTTCACTTTCTCGCTTGCTTTTTATTTTTATCTTTTTATTCATGTTCATATTGCTTTTATTTTGTCGTTCTAATTGCACGGTGTTAACTGTGTCAAAATCTTAATTGTTGAGCTTAATTCGGTTGATGCAGAATGCCACATACTTCCTATCCGAGGTATGGACAAATGACGAAGTTGTAAGGGAAAGTTTAGGTATTCACAAGGTAAGGTAGGGGTTTGCAGTGAGAGAGTTCTCTGAATGCAATCAAAGCAGCCCTCATTTCGTCCATAACGAAGGGCTTATATGCGGTGTATATACTGTGCAGGGAACAGTTCCATCATGGCTACGATGTGATTTCGATATACCTTACACAATGGAAATTGCCAGTGCAGTCGATGATCATTTATCATTGATTACTAAAGGATACCGGGCCATGATCTACAGGTAAGTGAGTGATCAACTTTTTCTGACACCCGTTTCTCCCGCATCTCCATAATAATTCTATAATGTATTTGACTGAATAGTCAATATTTGTGCGGTCATGTGTGACGCTGCAGTGGCGATCATGATAGTAAAATATCTCATGTTGGCACCCAAGCATGGATAAGAAAACTTAGCCTTCCCATCACAGATAATTGGCGACCATGGTATGTGGAAGGTCAAGTTGTAGGGTAAGCACCGATTCACAATTTATATTGTTTTGTATACATTATAAGTCAAAATTATGTTGTAATTCTTACTAGCGTCAGGGAAAAATAGTGATATCCCCGACTAATTTAGCTTTGATTAATGCGAATACTATATTTTAGTACATCCATAAAACCTAGCAAAACTACACACATATATATGCATGAAAATACATTCGAGACAAAGTTGCGCATGTATTTTTTTCAAGTATAAAATCTAAATAATTCAAAAGATAATAATTTGGTAAATAAAAATCAACTTACCTATGTCCAGTTGTCCACAAGACCACAAGGTAGCTTTTCAAATACAGATGAATCCAATAGTTAGACTTCACAGATACCGTTAAACGCCCAAAACATGTGACAAGGGTATTATGCTTATTAGTAATAAAAATTAAACATTTGTAGTTCATTGTATGCGCCAAATACTTTGATGCCTTATGCATTGTTTTTCTTTATCTTATTTTCATAGGTTCACAAGAACTTACTCCAACAATCTGACATTTGCAACTGTAAAGGTATGTGTTAGACACATATATACAGCTTCAGTTTTTTACCAGAGCTGGATAGCATCCTTATCCATATAGAAAACAGTTCATCAAGTTAATGAATTGTTTAATTCAACTACGTGCACCTGTAGGGTGCTGGACACACAGCCCCGGAGTACATGCCCAAGGAGTGTCTTGCCATGATCGATAGATGGCTCTCAGGTGAACCTCTTTAAGGGGTCGACTGATGTTGGGTGCGTGGAGGTTCTTAATGTCAATTGTATATGTAAGGTAGCATATATGTAACGGCAAACTGAGCATACCCCAATTGTTTAGGCTTTTATGTGCTGGAATGGAACCTGTCCACCCGAGTTTAAGTCATAGAGGCTGTTAACTACGAGGTCCCCATGGTGATTTCGCCAACCTTAAATATACTTTTTTTTGTGTGAATGAACCTTAAATATACTCATAGGGATAGACGTGTGTGTGTTCCCAGTGGCAAGTGTACATTTTTTCGATAAATGATGCTTTATTACTTTTGGGAAGCAATTACATCCAGTCTCTGCATAACCAGGATGCACATAGCCGTTTAAATGTCTGGATTCAAAGTATATAAAAACAAGGCGAAATACATATCGAAGCGATGAATCATATAACGCCTAAGATGAGGGTGGCGCTACAATCCGTAGGCTATGCTGCCACCCATGTAGGGAAAAAGTATCCTCGCCGCCTCCAACCGTGTAGACCTAAATAGTGTCTCGATTCTCCACCCGTGAAGAGGTAACCACGAACGGAGAATACCTGTACATCTGTAGATGACCAGCAACAAAGAACAATTTTTATCGTTAAAAATCTTGTCATTTCTACTTAGCCAAAGCGCCCCCACCCTAAGAAGCAACTTAAACCTTGAACCGGCACCTTGAAGCCAGTTGCCAAAGACATTGGCCACACTAGTCGGAGGATACAGGGTAGACGCTACTTGGATGACTGACCAAATAGATCTCGCAAAATGGCACTGGAAAAAAAGGTGTTTAATAGTTTCATCATGATGACAGAAAACACACCTTGAACTTCCGTGCCAATTCCGCTTCACAAGATTATCCTTAGTAAGAATAACTCCTCGACGAAGGTACCATTCAATTTTTTTAATTTTTAATGGTATCTTCATCTTCCAGATTTTCTTATTATTATCAACTGGTGTATCAGAATGAAGGATCGCATTGTATAACGATTTGACTGAGAACTTACCATCTACATGAAGATTCCATCTAAATCCGTCCGGTTCAGGCGATAGGTGAATATCTCCCAGTCGGTGAATTAGATCATTCCATGCCAATAGTCCTTGTCCAAGTAAAATCCGTCTAAACGTCACATTCGGGGGTGAGGTAGCCATTACTGCGGCAATGGTATCACCTTTGCGACGAACAATACTATACAGAGCAGGATACTATTCACTTAAGGGAGCATTGTCTAACCAAACATCTTCCCAGAAACGTATCTGTTCTCCATTCTTAATCAAGAAAGTACCATGGCGAAAGAAAACATTCTTTGTCGCCATGAGACCAGCCCAGAAGTGAGAATCCCCAGGTTTGCAAACCACTTGGGATAACGTCTTCGAGCCAATATACTTTCTCCGAAGGATAGTTTGCCATATCTCATCCTCGGTAAGAAGCTTAAAAAGCCATTTACCCAGCAGAACTGAATTCTTAACCTCTAGGTCGTGAACTCCAAGTCCGCCTTGATCTTTGGGACTACAAACTATGCTCCATTTCACCAGTCGGTATTTCTTTTTCTCGCTATCCCCTTGCCAAAAGAATCTGGATCGATAATAATTGAGTTTATGCAGAATTCCTTTCGGCAGAAGAAAGAATGATAACATATACAATACCATATTAGTGAGTACCGAATTAATGAGTACCAATCTTCCTCCCAGGGACAACAATTTACCTTTCCAACTACTAAGGCGTTTTTGTAATCTTTCTTCCACAATTTTCCATTCAGCAATTGTAAGTCTTCGATAATGAATCAGAATACCCAGATAGCAAATAGGAAATTGGCCTTGCCCACAACCAAACAACTATGTATATATATCATTTTGGGCATCACCGAAACAGAACAGTTCATTTTTATGGAAATTGTTTTTCAATCCCGACAACTGCTCGAACGCTGCCAAAATTAATTTCAGATTGCGAGCCTTTTCAAGATCATGATCCATAAAAAGAATTGTATCATCGGCATATTGAAGGATAGATAAACCCCCATCAACCAGATGTGGGACCACACCGTCAATTTGACCATCAGACTTGGCACGCTCTATGAGTATCGCCAACATATCCGCTACAATGTTAAATAACATTGGTGATAGCGGATCCCCTTGACATAACCCTTTTCGTGTTTGGAAATAGTGGCCGTGTCATCATTAACCCGAATTGCCACACTACCTCCATACACAAAATCATAAATTAGAGCCCGCCACTCAGGAGAAAAGCCTTTCATCCTGAGTGTCTGCTGTAGAAAAGACCACTTGACCTTATCATACGCCTTTTTGAAATCTAATTTTAAAATAACCCCATTTAATTTCTTAGTATGCATCTCATGTACCGTCTCATGCAAAACTGCCACTCCATCAAGGATATTCCTTCCTTGCATGAAAGCAGTCTGTGATGGCTGAACGACATGATCCGCAACCGTATTAAGTCTAATGGTGGCCACCTTCGTGAAAATTTTGAAACTGACGTTTAAAAGGCAAATAGGTCTATATTATTGAATCCTTTCTGCCTCATTAACCTTCGGTAACAAAATTACTTCACCAAAATTTAGATAAAATAATTCTAGTTGTCCTGTGTGAATATCACTGAACAAATCTAGAAGATCCGACTTAATGGTATCCCAGAAAGTTTGATAAAACTCCGCTGGAAAACCATCTGGACCCGGTGCTTTGTTGCATTCCATTTGGAAAATTGCCTTCTGAACCTCATCCTCAGAATAAGGTGCGGTTAGTAGGCCATTCTCTTCAATAGAAACTTGGGGTATATCATCCGTTAAGTCCTCGTTAAGAGAAAAGGAGCTTTCCTCCGGAGGACCAAACATGTCTTTATAGTAATTAGTAATGTATGATTTAAGTTGCTCATGACCTTCAATCACCCCTTCATCTTGGATAAGAGAGTGAATATGTTTTTTTCGATGTC
The DNA here is from genome assembly GCA_030979885.1 of Lolium multiflorum. Lineage (NCBI taxonomy): Eukaryota > Viridiplantae > Streptophyta > Magnoliopsida > Poales > Poaceae > Lolium > Lolium multiflorum. The sequence goes on along the minus strand of CM061753.1, from coordinate 201,495,126 downwards.
TTCCATTAGCCAGACCATGAAAGTATCGCGTATTGGAGTCACCCTCTAAAATGAATTGGGCTTTGGATCGTTGTACCATTTGAGTTCCTCTTCGCGGAGAAGACTCGCCATCTGCGCATTGGATTGATTCTTAAGTTCAATCTCTGGCGTGGACAACGGTCTCACTTCCGCTACTACCTCTAGTTCATCGATCACTTTCGATAGTCGAGCCTTCTCTTTATTCAGAATACCAACCATATGGGCAGCCCAACCAGAGAGATGTTTGCGCATTGCCCGCATCTTATTATTCCATCTCAATATTGGAGTGCTACCCCCGACTGGTCTTTCCCAAACCTTCTTAACCATCTCATGAAATTCATCCCGGTGTAACCAGCCAAGTTCAAATTTGAACGGCCTCTTACAAACAGGACGGGGATTCCTAGTGGTTAGGAGGATAGGAGCATGGTCAGACAATTTTTCAATACGTTCTAGAGCACGGATGGACACCATAGGGTATTTATGTTCCCATTCGGTATCCATCAACACGCGATCTAGTTTCTCGTATGTGGGTTCAGGCAAGTTGTTGGCCCAAGTAAACTGTCGATCTGACATGAACACCTCTCTTAAGTCCAAGCTATCAATGACAGCATTAAACAAGAAAGACCAATGTCCATCGAAAAGGCCTTTGGTTTTCTCGTGAGGAAATCTCAGCAAATTGAAGTCCCCTCCAATTAGAATCGGATGCGGGTTATCTTTTGCGAGATTTACCAACTCACGTAAAAAGTCAGCCTTAAAGGCGTCCTGAGCAGCACCATACACAGCAACCAGACTCCAAATGAAACCGTCCGCTTTGTTCTGAATATCGAGTTTAATATGATACTCTCCATCAGAACTAGCTAAAACAGTCATGGTGTCTATACGGACGCCAAGCAAAATGCTCCCAGACCTACCACGAGGCGGACGAGAAAACCACTGAAAATTAATCCCGCCAGACATATGAGTATCTGTGCTTGTGGTGTGCGAAAAAAATAAGAGTCTGTGCCTGACATTAAGTATACTCACAGGGATAGGCGTGCGTGTGTTCGTAGGAGCATGTGTCCGTGCATGTATGTGAGCATATACACTTGTACTATGTTAAAAAAGGATGTTGTCTGCAAAAAGTAAGAGTCTATGGCTGACAAGACAGAGAAGTTCACGACTAGATCACAGGTTGTTCCGCATTTGGGGTGCGGAAATCCCATTAATCTACCAACTAATGTAACGAAACTGAATAATGCAGCATATTTCCAAACTCGTGCAAAGTCAAAGTGCAGGCAGATTGTAAATAGATTATTGACGAAAATCAATTGCACACAAATGCAAATAAGGTGCTCCTAAATCCTAATCACCAACATGCATCCCACTGTCATCTTCTGTGGATTGATAGGTTCCTTCGTCATCAGAATCCGAAGCATGCTGCAAAGCATCGCATATGAAAAACTTTCTATGCAAACAGATTGAGAGGTGAGTTTGAAAAGTTCCATGGCTTATAGAAAATTGGTATCACTCACCCTATTTTTAGTCTCCATGCCCATCAACAAAATGGCTCAGCTGAGCATAAACACCATCCCAATGTGGAACTTGGACTTGCCTTGCATGCACATGCATGTATGCCTCCAAAATTTGGGATGAATCCTTTCTCACAACCACTTTTCTAATCAATTTACTTCCTAGAAAAGTGATTGATTTTGAAACTACTGGAGAATGTCTTCTCCACATTAAACCCAACTATGACTCTCTTCGGATTTTTGGGTGTACCTATTGGCCGAATCTTTATCCCTACAACAAAAGAAAGCTTGCATATCTCTCTCTAAACAAATTAACCATGGCCAGGAAACACAACCACATAATGGTACATCCGAAGATGAACACATGAAAACTTAGGAGATGTTAAGAACGCATTTTTGCATGGTGTTCATGAAGAGGAGGTTTACATGAACACCTCCTAGGTTTTGAAAATCCTAATGCTCCTCATTTTTTTTGTAAGCTGGATAAAGCTCTCTATGGTCTCAAACAAGCCCCCTCGAGCTTGGTGCTCTCGTATTAGCTCCAAGTTGCATGATCTTGGTTTTTGACCATAAAAGGAAGATACATCCTTGTTTTTATATCAGAAGTCATGTATCACAATATTCTTGTTGATCTATGTTGATGATATCATTGTGACAAACTCTTCTGGTTTACTTAAAGATCTCGATGAAAACTTTGCAATCAAGGATCTTGGTGATTTGCACTTCTTTTTGAAAATTGAAGTGAAGAAAATACATATTGGTTTGTTGCTCACACAGGAAATAAGTTACTTGACAAAATTGGCACGCACAAATGTAAGTCAGCGCCCACACCACTGGCCTCTAAATATACTCTTTCACTTGTTGCTAGCAATCCTCTTGGTCCTAAAGACAGTATAAAATATTGCAACATTGTTGGTGCCTTACAATATCTTACATTGACAAGACCTGATCTATCCTTCTGAGTTAATAAGGTATGCCAGTTTCTACATGCTCCTACCACTGTTCACTAGATAACTGTTAAGAGAATACTATGCTATGTTAAGGATATTGTTGGTATTGGTACTCCCGCCGTCTAAAAATATGTGTCTCACTTTTGTCTAGATACAGATGTATCTAGATGCACTTTAGTAAGAGATACATCTGTATCTACATAAAATTAAGACAACTATTTTTTAGACGGAGGGAAATATTACTTTTCAGTCCTCTTCATCTACACCCTCGAGTGCCTTTTCATATGCAGATTGTGCTAGTTGTCTTGATGAAAAACACTCCACCGTAGGTTTTGCAGTATTTATAGGACCAAGCATGATTTCTTGGGATGCCGGAAAACATGCTACAGTTTCATGTTCTACTACAGAAGCTGAGTATAAGGCATTAACAAATGCCATTTCTGAAATGATATGGTTGAACCACTCCTTAGTAATCTTGGAGTTCAGCTGAAGGAAAGACCTTGCTTATGGTGTGATAATCTAGGTGCAACATATCTATCAACAAATTCAGTGTTTCATACAAGCACCAGACACATTTAAATTGATTTCCACTTTATTCGAACAAGTAGTTGATAAAATGCTAAATATTAAATTTATTTCAAGCAAGGATCAATTACAGATGGCTTCACCAAAACAATCCTAGTCAAGAACCTTCATAAGTTTAGGCGTACAAAACTTAGATTAAAGGGGCTGTTGGAACTCTTGTATAACCGTATGTGACCTGGATACAATGTAGTACACCACCCCAGGGCGTACCCCTTTGTAAGCCACGGCATGGACCTTTTCATGCTTTGCATCTCCAACGAGGCGACATATTTTGGACGTCCAAATTGTCCACGGTTGTCCGTTTGTGTCGTCTCGCGGATGCGAAAATAACCGCGAAGCGTGAATTGTTCGTTTGTTTCGGGGGCCATTCCAACGGTCCGACGCATTTTAGACACCCTACTGTTTTGTTTCCCTGCATTTTCTTTTCCTTTTTGTTGAAGAACTCCCCAATTTGTACATCGATTGCAAGTTGTCCTTAAAGAATCTTTGAATGAGACTCGAATCGAACAAGCATACAAACTAGAGAACAAATTTAAAAACAAAAAACTATAAGCTAATTCTTGGCCTTCTTGTTAGAAGGCCCTGCCTCGTCGTCCTCACGGACGCGCCTCTTGCTTGTCACCTCCTCCTCGGAAGAGGAACTGCCGGACGACGCGTCCGTGGAGGAGTTTCAGTCAGACGAAGTGGCATCTTCATCGTCGCCTGTGAACGGACGACGACGCGCCGCCTGCGCCCTTGCCCGGGCCCTTGCCTCCTTCCTTGCCGCCGCCTTCTCGTCCGCCGCCTCCAGTCGTGCGAACTTGGCGTCGGAGTCCTCCTCCTCCTCGTCGCTGCCAACGGCGCCTCCGTCCTCCTCCTCCTCCTCCTCCGGGCCGTCGCTGCCAACGGCGCCTCCGTCCTCCTCGACCTCCCTCGGCGTGGAGCCAGGGTCGCTGGGTGTCGCATGCGTTTCCCACCAATGCCACCATCCCGACGGCTTGCCCTCGCTCTCCGAGTCCGACAGCAAGGACGAGATGCTCATGGCGCCTGGCTAGCCGGTGTTGGAGAAGAAGAAGAAGATTGGCAGGCGGTTCGACGTGAATTACATCAGACGCAGGGGTTATATTCTGCGGGGATTAATGGCGGCGCGTATAACAAAGAGGCCCGCGGTTGCTCTTCCGCGGTGGTTTGGCGCTCCATTCCGGCGGTTGGCAGGTTGATCGGCGCAGTTGCCACTCCGGCTGTTGACATCGGCGCGCTTGCTGTGCTTTAATTCGAAGCCGATCGAGCCAGGATCGCTGCCAGGCGGGCCCGTAGGGGAAGCGAGCGGATGCTAAGCGCGACCGTGCAGTGTCCGCGGAGACGCAAACGTGCCACGTATTCGTATCACGTTTGCGTCGTTGCGGACGTCCCGGACATGATGCGTCCCTCGCTAGAGCAGGGTGCAGACGCATTCCGTTATGCGCGAACGCAAACGGTCGCACAACGTCCGTTTGCGTCGCTCCATTGAAGATGCCCTTATATAACATACAACCCGAGCCCTCTCAACAGGGCATCGGTTTCATCCTAGTTATTTGACACGTGAATCTCTAGGGCTATCTCGGAATAGGCCGTGGCTTCCACTCCAAGTTCCTGTTTTACCCGAAGAAAGGATGGTTTCTTCTCCGTGGTACCTCTAAGGGCATCTCCAACCGGGCGACCCAAACGGACGCGTTGGGCCGTCCGTTTTGGGCCGTTTGGGTGGCCGAGCGGACACCCGGACAGCGCCCCGCGTCCGCGTGTCCGTTTGGGTCGCACGCTGCGCCCAACGCGCGGACGCACCGCATATGTAATTAAAATAACAAAAATAAAAATAAAAAAGGAAAACAGCCAAAAAAAACATTAAACTAGTGGTTAATTAAATTTAGCCCTATTTTGGGCAATTTTTACAAAAAGAAAGCCCTATATGGGCTTTAAACTAAAAAAGAACCCTACATAGGGTTTGCGAGCACGGTGGCCGCGGCATACTACCCCCAGTAGTACATCGTCGGCCTCGATGACGACGACGCCCCGGGCGGCGACGCGCTGTTCCGGCTCGACACGCCGGAGGGCACCGGGGACTCGGCCAGGGCTCCCACTGCGCCCTTTCCCGGGCGGAGTGCGGGTTGGGCGGGCTCGCCGCCTGCGCAGCCGTGCCTGCGCGCGGACTCCTACCGGAGCTGCTCCTCCGCCGGCGCGCGCTCCTCCTCCGCCGCGCCGCGCTCCTCCTCCCGGCCGCCGCGCGTAGCCTCCTCCGACGGCGCGCGCTCGAGGAAGGCCCACTCCGCCGCGCTCCCCGCCTTCCGGCCGCCTCCTCCAGCGGAGGCGCAGCGCCTCGGCGAGGTACGGCCATTTGGCCAGCTCGTCGAGGTCTGCTGCTCGCGGACGCCAGCGCCGCCGCAGCTCGGGTCGTTCTCCTCCTTCGGCTGCGGGCCGGGCGCGCTCGTTGATGTAGAGGCCGCCCCGCCAGCCCGCCTGGTGGGCGCTGCGAGGCCGCGCCGTCGCGGATGTGAAGCATGTGCGCCGCGCATCGTGCTCCACCTCGAACCACAAGTCCCGCTGGGACTTGCGTCGCCGCGCGGTCTGCTGAGGTCCGCCGCTGAGCGGCGCCTCGGATCTCGCCGTAGGGCGCGGCGGAGCCGGGATGGGCGGCACCGGAACCCGATCCGGCTCAGTGCCACCGTGAGGTGCACGTCCCCACGGCATTGGGACGCCGCGTCCGAACATCGCGCCACCGCTACGGTGTAGAGATCCGGTCACCTGGGAGCGCCGCGCCCCATTGCGCCGGCGCGCGACTTGCCTGCCGGCCTCGTGGTCGTTGGCGGACGCTCGAACTCGCGCTTCGGGGCCATGGCGGCGCGAAGCTTCGAGCTCGCGCGTGCGCCGAGTGGAAAGGATCGGATAGGACGGTCCTCACCACATTTAATAGGACGGGGCGGGCCAGCCAGCGGACGGGCGGACACGCGAGGACGCGTGCATTCGACGCAAACCCGGCCAGATGGGCCGGGTGCCCGACGGTGGCGTGTCGTCGCCTGCTGCGTCCCGCGTTTGGTTTGACCATCCGGACGCGCGACGCGGATGGCGCCTTGGAGATGCCCTAAGCCCTAACAATTGTTCTAACACACACATGGTCTATGAACACACACTCCGGGCTAACTCAACAGGCCATTACATGCCCTGAGCTCCAGTCCTTCCTTGAACAGTCTCAACTAGCTTAGCACAAGCCATTTCCCATTCCAGATTTTTCGTTCCAGATTTTTGTTATGAAAAAACCGTGTACCTCTCCCATTCCAGATATTTCACATTGGTCAAGGCCTCAAGGGTACAAAAAAGGAATGTTTAAAACTTATTTCTATTTTTATGTGTTTCACGGCCCTGACAGGAACTAGGGAGTACAGGGTGTCCAGACACGAGGTAACGTAGCGCTCCATGGCACCGATGTGATAGACACTAGAAGAGAGTAATACGGTCTTGTGCGTCCACACACCAGATTTTCTCGTCTCTCGTCGTATGTCCGGCAGGGGATATATATATATATAAGAAACATTCAATCGAATCACGTCAGCTGGTAGGAAATTTGCCGCTTGCATTTCGTCCACTCCTGCCAGTCTTAGCTATGGCGACAGCGCCACCGCGCCGGTCGCTTCTGCTGTTACCGCAGCTTCTCCTCCTCCGCTCCTTGTTGGCCGCCGCCGCGCCGTCGATCACCACGAAAGCCGTGCCGCGGCTTCCCGGTTTCAGCGGACCCCTGCCCTTCTCCCTCGAAACAGGGTAAGTACATACGTGGTCTGCTCTCATCTTCTTCTTCCTCGGTTGATCGGAACATTGTGCGATGTGGACATGTGGTGCAGGTACGTGGAGCTGGACGACGGCGTCCGCCTCTTCTACTACTTCATCCAGTCGGAGCGCGACCCGGAGGAGGACCCCGTCCTGCTCTGGCTCACCGGCGGCCCCGGATGCTCCGCCCTCTCCGGCCTCGTCTACGAGATCGGTCCTTTCTACTTCGACTTCGAGGGGTACACCGGGAGTGGACTGCCTACTCTGCTCTACAAACCAGCATCTTGGACCCAGGTTCATTTGGCTTAGACACGCAAGTTTTTGACAACAAGATAGATAATGGAGGGGTCTACCTACCATTTCCAGCACCTGTATTAACCTTTTCTTACGTCAGTAGCTGTGATTAGCATTGTGTATAGTGTCATACTGGTTTGACCGTAATGTGTTTACGAAAGACGACGGCGATATTTTCATTTCAGTTTGATCGTATTTGCAGGTTAGCAATGTCATCTTCGTGGATTCTCCGGCAGGGACAGGCTTCTCGTATGACACCACGGGCAACAGAACCATACCAAGTGACACCATCGTTATTCAACAGCTGCACACCTTTCTCCAGACGGTTCACTTTTCACCTTCATTTATATTATGCTTCTTCTACCAGAAAGTGCAGGTTAAACATTGCTGCTGATTTCCGTTTGGTTTCTTTTCTCTGCAGTGGTTTGATGAACACCCACAGTTTTTGCCGAATCCGTTCTACGTTGCGGGTGATTCGTATAGCGGCGTAATCATACCTCCTCTTGCTATGAAAATTGCTAAAGGTAGTTGAACTTCCGTCGTCGTTATCAGCAAGGATTTCTCCCCAGCAATCCGTCTTATAAGTTTGTCCAAAGTGTTTTTGTAAACGGAGACAAAGTACCTCATTTATTAATTAAGAAGAGAGTGTTCGGTTTTTAAAAGAAAACCAAGCAAAGCCTACAATAACCGAGCTAAGTCCACACATCTACATCCAAGTCAAAATAAAAAAAGACTCAAAACATCAAGGTTACACCCACTCTAACCAACAGATAAGACCACAAAGCAACACGAACAAACACCCAAAAATAACACACCAGCACCGCGTCAATAGGGACAGACCATCCATGACATTGGGGGCACTCATCAAACCACTGCGGATCCAGAGTAGACAGCAGCTAAGGTGGTGAGAAAATCGCAAAACTTCTCTGACAACGATAGTTATAGTGCTGCCGACAATCCAGACTTAGGAACCCAACGCGTGTCGGACCCAGGCGAAAGAGAGACTGTCCAAAGCGTGTATTGTATTTTCTTTATACAATGTGTGTTGTTTTAACTACATATCGCTTTTGTTATAGGGATAGAATACAGTGATGAGTGGCTCATCAATCTCAAGGTATTCTGTAGTACTTCCACAATTTCTCTTCTGCATATTATTCAAGGTTTATTTTGTTGTAATTGCAAGGTTTATTATTCTCTTTCTTAAGGCTTCTAATGGGCACACTTACAGATTTTTATGTCCATACAAGTCTTCTTTTGCTTAAATCTATATCAATAAATTAAGCTAATAAGGCAGGGGTAAGTACTCTATCAAGGTCAACAAGGTTTAGTTCAACGTAAAGTTTAAAATAGGGGTTATGCATCTTAGCGGCTATGGTGAAGCTAAGCCATTTAGCGTTTTCTGCTAAACAAGAAAGCTTCTAGAAAAATCATGCATCAAATATTCATATCATTTATAAATATGATTTTTTTAATAAACTAGTCCATAATTGCATATTAGAGCATCTCCACTCGGCCTCCGGTAAAGCCGTTTCGCCGGCCGTATGGGGACACTAGCGAGCAGATTGCAGTTGTTCCGCTGCCGTCGGCGCTCCTTCTTCTCCGCCTTGGCCTTGGGCCAGGCGAGAACAAACTCCATCGACGCCGGCTGCACCTGCACCTCCTCAAAGGAGACGCACATGGCCATCCGCTGGCCGGGGAACTCCTCAAGGTCGTTGTTCTCCTGGAGGGCGATCTAGGGGGCCGCTACGTCCTGCGCGACACCCACTCTAGCTCCAGCTCCGGCTTGGGCCTAACGAGGCGGAGGTGCCCGCACATTGAAGACGGCTGCCGTGGAGCGCTTGCGAGTGTTGATGGCGCTGCCGTCGGACTGCTTCCACGGCGGCAGCTCGTCCTCGATCTCCTCCTTGACGGCATAGGGACAGCGGCGGGAGGACGCCGCTAAAGAAGCCGGCGACATAGAGGAAGATGACCCCCTCGTTGCTCTAGAAGACGAAGAGGATCCATATGCCATCCGCCGTGAACGGTGGTCGGGGCGCGGCGGGTAGCGCAGCGACGAGTGGTTACCCGCCTGGATGTGGCCGAGGACAGGGGCCAGAGTTCTCCCTGGTGCGCCCCACCAGATTCTTCTCACCGTCTTGTTCTTGTTCTTTGGCGGCGCGCCCTCCCCGTCGTAAGCCGCGAGCTCCCGCTAACATCGCGCCTGGAAGTAGGCGTTCTAATTGTCAGGGTCCCAGCGCGAGTCTGCCCGCCGCTCCTCTGACGATGATGCCACGCTTGATGGATCGCCACCAGTTAGCCCTAGTCATCGGAGGGGCAGCACATGTTGGGCGGGGCCATGTGCCGCGCCTGGTACAGCATGGTACAGCAGGTGCGACTCCCGGTCATGGAGCGTGCGTCGGCCGAAGCCATTGGCTGCCACGATGTCTCCTTCGTACCTAGCGGCCATTGAGCTGAGGTGGCTAGGGTTCCTGCTACGTCGATGTGGGTGTCACTTTCTAGGGTTCTGCGTTGTGGAATGGCGATGCCTCGGAAAACAGATAGGAGGGCTAGATATAGGCGAGAGAAACGGCGGGAAGGCGCGTGTGGCACACAATTACAATGACGCGTCCGCCGATAAGACGCGATAGCTCGCCTACACGGTAGCATGTGCCATTAAGCTCTTATGTCTGAAAACGTGGCGTCAAGGACGACAAATGACGCGTCTATGCGACTGGCAGCTGGGCCCGAGTCTTTCACTAGCCGTTGCACCATGTGTGTTGGCTCCGGTCTGGGAGCGTCGGATGAGAAAACGGCCTCCGTCGGCCCGACAACAATTGGGAGGAGGGGGAGGGGCTAGGCAAAAATTTGGCTCTCGCGGCCCAAAGTCGTTTGGAGGGGAGGGGGCGATTGGAGATGCTCGTGCATACCTTGATCTAACTTTCAAATCCAAATATGAAAATATTTGGGTTTGGTGGGAGAAATAGCGCAAATTTTAAGCTCTATTTAGCGTCTTCACGCGATTTAGCAAGCTATTACTAGGGGATTCTATTTACCGCTAAAAGAGCACATCTTTAACGGGAGCGTTGTGATTCCGCTATAACGAAGAGATAGTGCGCTAGTTAAAACATAATTTTTGCTTAAAGTTGGATATTACTGTTCAAAGATGTGTCTGGGTCTGGATCTGATCTATCTTGTACTTCAACTTCAGTGGGTAAGTTCAAAAGATGTTTACCATGTTTTGGTAAAATTCATTCTTCGTTTGGTCATTTTTCTTAAATATCTATAAATCACGAACAACAATCCAACGTTCCCTGAAAAAGGTATTAAAGTAGTCGGCCAAGACATGCTTAATTTTCTATTTCCAGTGATGCATCTGGTAGTTGAACCTATACACTGATCTTTGTTTTATGTGCACTCTCAGATACAGAAGTACGCAGATGTTTTTTTTTTTTTACAATTCAACGTTTATTTTTCTCTAATGCCTTATTCCCTATGTAAAATTGTTTTAACCTTATATATGGGTGAATCTGTGGTTATCTTATACTCTCTGTAAGGAGTAACAAATTAATACCCACTGATCAGGGTGTCATTGCTGGCAATCCATTGACTGATGTAATGTTGGACTTCAACGCTCCAGTTCCGTATCTTCATGGGATGGGAATCATACCGGATGAACTCTACGAGGTGACATAACGCGATTTTTTGGCACTCATAAACCCTAAAATTTGTAATGATTTTAACTATTAAAAAAATCGAAATTCTCTTGAAAACAAAAGATGATCAAGTATTATACTTGTATAAAAATGTTTGGACTTGAAATGATTCTCATGTATGGGGGGTAAAAAAGGCAGATTTTGTCTTTTTTACCCTAGATACAATGATAGTAATTTCCACGCGAATATTTTTATACAAGTACATTGCTTGATCATCTTTGGTTTCCAAAATAATTCGGATTTTAAACCTTTTTTAATTACCTTTTTTTAGTATCGGATGCTTGGCATCCATGAACATGAATGTATTTTCCATAATATTATCTTTTAAGATCTAATTCTATGCCACACGAAAATGATAAGGACAACATTTCCACACATCTACTGTCATATTGGCTAGCTTCTACTTCCTCTCAAAAAAAGTACTTCCTCTGATCCATAAAAATTATCGGAATTTTGTACTAAGTTAGTATAACTTCTGTACTAAATTCTCGACACTTATTATGGATTGTAGGGAGTATAACACTTCTCAGTCAGAATGACTAAATATATTGACTTAAGTACTGAATCGAAGGCTGCTCGTGAAGGCTGTAGAGGGCAAAAATAAAGAGATACATGTAGCTTGGCCTCTAAAAAGTATGTTCATGTTTACTTAAATTCCAAAATATGCAGGCTGCTCGTGAAGGCTGTAGAGGGCAATACCGTAGCCCATCGAACGCTGATTGTGCCAATTCCCTCCAAGCCATTGACGATGTAAGTGACACTAGCGACAATGTGTATGTTGATTGTGTCTGTATTAACGCGCAATACACTTAGCTGGTAGTAAGAGGTACTTGTGAGTTAATCGGTAGTTTTTTGGTCGGATGCAGAGCACAAGGGATTTGAATGGTGTACACATCTTGGAGAAAAATTGTACAGAATATCCAAGCCTCGCCATTCAGAAGCGGCCGAGGTTGCAAGATCATGGTAGTAAAAGGCTATTAGAGTCCGCAGTTTGGTCAATCTGCAGGGTAAACATCTCAACTATTAATCTGAATATCTGCTCGGTTTTCATTTTCATTTCTCATTTTATCTATTTTTAGTTTTGTTTGGAGATTTTAGAGGATATCCTGGGCGCCTCACAGAGGCGCTGGCAGTGTCCTATTGGAGGCGCCGGCACCTGCTCCTTAACTTGGGAAGAGGTTGCACACACCGGCTACCCCGATAAGAGTCCCAAAAAATTAAACAAACAAATGTAAATAAACTATGAAATTTCATTCAAATTTAGGTTTAGTTACAAAAGTTTGAATGAAATTTGAACTAAAATAAACTAAATCCTAGTCTATTGGCCGTTGGTTGGGGCCCGCGACAGACCTGCCCCGTAGTTCTTCCCCTACGCTGCCACCTCTTGCGCCAGACTCTCTACCCTTACTTCGCGCATCTGCTACCGCCACAGGCGTTGCTGGAGCTTCTCGGTGACGCTGGGCTTTCAGCACCGTCCGCCACTAGTGGGATTCCTCTTCCTGAGCAAGCCTCGCTTTCTCGCGGATGGCCGCCTCAATCTAGCGATGAGCGTTGAGCTCAAGCAACCTTTGTCGCGCGGCCGCCCGCTCGCCTGAGATCTGGAGGCATGCTCGAAGTTAGCGGCGTTGGTCTCCTCGAGCACTTGATCCCGGATGCTTATGGTTGCCCTGGAACTGCTCCTCGCCGCCTAACTACGCATGCTCCTCCGTGACCTAGACGTCCGTGTCCACGATGAACACCTCATTCCACTCGTCAAACTTGGAGTCGTCAAAGAAGCTCGTCATCGGGCCGCGGCGGGGCCACGGGCTCGGATTGCAGCGGCTGGCTGCAGCGCCGGTGGCATGAAACCGTTCCTCCCTAGCATCGAGTACATAGTAGCAAGTCGGTGCGGTATTAAAGACAGCAACCCACCGGAGAGCATCTGAGACGTCACGTTTAAAGATGGAGACGGCCCTGGAGTCACTGACATGCAGGTCCCGCCCCTAAAATCCGACGCGGCAAGGGGCGTCGACGTTCCCGTTTGGCACCATGTTGGTTGGGGCCGGCGCGGAGTTGTTGACAATTTTATTGGGCTCCGAAACACGTCGGCTAATTTTGGAATGAGTTGGTGTGAGCCGAAAAACAAGGCTGGCCGCAAATAGCCATTGGGATCGCTATTGGGGATGTCGGTGGAGACGCTTTTATTGCTTTCATTTTATCATTCGGGTTGTCCTGTGTTAACTTGTTAACTATGTCAACATCATCATAATTGTTGTGCTTAATTCGGTTGATGCAGAAATCCACGTACTTTCTGTCCGTGGTATGGACAAACAACGAAACTGTAAGGGAGAGTTTGGGTATTCACAAGGTAAGGTAGGGGTATATGTTTGAGAGAATTTCCTACACGTTTTCTGCAGTGAAAGAATCCTCTGCATGCCATCAAAGAAGCCCTCGTTCCCTCCATAACGGACTTATTTTGTAGATATAATTTATACTGTGCAGGGAACAGTTCCATCATGGCGACGATGTGATTTCGATATACCTTACACAAAGGAAATCACATATGCAGTGGATGATCATTTAGCACTGATTACTAAAGGATATCGGGCCATGATCTACAGGTAAGGGAGTGATCAACTTCCTCTCTCCGACACCCGTCTCCTTAATTCTATATATGTGTGACGCTGCAGCGGCGACCATGATGCTAAAATACCTCATGTTGGCACCCAAGCATGGATCAGAAAACTTAACCTGCCCATCACAGATAATTGGCGACCATGGTATGTGGACGGCCAAGTTGTAGGGTAAGGATCGACTCACAATTGATATGACTCAAAAGTTGTAGGGTAATTCTTACTCGCGTGTCCAAAAATAAAATGATATCACCGGAATCAGTTGCAACCCAACTAATTTAACTTTGATCAATGGGAATATTACATTTGAATAAATCCATAAACCTAGCAAAACTACAGACATATATGTGTTCTTGAAAATACCTTCAAGAAGAATTTGTGCATGTATTTTTTACCAAGTATAAAATCTAAATATTTCAAAAGATAATAAATTGATAAATAAAAATCGACTTACCTATGTCCAGTTCTCCGCAAGGTAGCTTTTCAAATACAGAGGAATCCAATAGGTACACTTCAGAGAAACCCTTCAACGCCCAAAACATGTGACACGGAGTACTATGCTTATACTAGTAAAAGTTAAACATTTGTAGTCCACTGTATGCGTAGCAAGGCTGTATGATCTCTTCCATGCAAAGGCTGGGGTAATTTTCCATTTCAGAAAAAGGCAAGTATTGTTGATGTCTTATACATTTGATTTTCTTTCTCTTATTTTCATAGGTTCACAAGAACTTACTCCAACAATCTGACATATGCAACGGTAAAGGTACGTGTTAGCTTCCAGTTTTTTACCAACGCTAGATAGCATCCTTATCCATATAGAAAACAGTTCATCAAATTAATGAATTGTTTAATTCAACAACGTGCACATATAGGGTGCTGGACACACCGCCCCGGAGTACATGCCCAAGGAGTGTCTTGCCATGATTGATAGATGGCTCTCGGGTGAACCTCTTTGAGGGGTCGACTGATGTTGGGTGCACGTGGAGGTTCTTAATGTCATTTGTATATTTAAGGTAACATATATGTAACGGCAAACTGAGCGTAACCCAACTGTTTAGGCTTTTATTATGTGGTGGAACCTGTCCACCAAAGTTCAAGTCATAGAGCTCGTTAACTACTAGGTGCCTGTGGTGATTTTGCGAATCTTAATAAGCATACTCATAGGGATAGACATGTTTGTGTTCTAGAGGTAAGTGTACATGCGTGTATGCAAGCATCCACTCTCGTACTGTGTTAATAAAAGAATGTAGTCCACAAAACATATTCTGGGCAGGCAAAGTAAGAGCCTATGCTTGACATTAAGTATACTCACAGGGACATGCCTGTGTGTGTTCGTAGGGGAAAGTGTGAGTGGGTGTATGTGAGCATACACACTTTTCCTCTGTTAAAAAAAATAGAATGTGGTATGCAAAACATATTCTGAGGAAAAAGAAAATCTATGCCTAACAGTTCACTGATATAAGACAGGGAAGTTCACGACTACATGACAGGAAGTTCCACATTTTTTTGGTTGCGGAAATCCCATCAATCTACCAACTAACCTAATGAAAATGAATAATGCAGCATATTTCCAAACTGCAACATGTGCAAAGTCACTGTGTAGGCAGATCGTAAATAGACTATTTACGAAAAGCAATTGCACACAAATGCAAATCAGGTGCTCCTAAATTTTAATCACCAACATGCACCCCACTGTCATCTTCTGCGGATTGATAGGTTCCTCCGTCAGCAGAATCCGAAGTATGCTACGAAGCATCGCATATGAATTAGATCAATGTTTCACCCTCAAATAACACTCCATAGTAAGTCGAATTTGTTGGATTACATGTGCAGCTAGAACGGATCAGTAAAGTAAGTTTCGCTAAGCCTTTTTTCGGTATTCATCTTAGGATAAACTTAGTGTGCAGTCCCCAGGGGAAAAAGACAAATGAAGGGTACAAAAAAGACTGCTTACAAGCAAAACATGGTGTATTAATGACTCATCTATTGAGATAATGCACATATGAAAGGAAGAGCAGATACGATTGTTTACCTCATGTGATGACTCGTCATCCTCTGCCCCAGGTCCGCCAGCTGCTGAAGAACACGAAGCATGCTGCAAACAGGCACACAAGGATGAAAATCTGAACCCTCACTTGGACAATAAATCAACTTAAATTTACCCGTCGAATGTTTGGTGACGACATGCTATGCATACTCTCTTCCAAAGACTGGAACCTGTTCTCCCAAGTTTTATTCAACTGCTGTGTGGTGTGATTGATCAATCCTTGAATCATGACTCAAAACTGATTCAAGGATTGAACGATGTGAGGCGAGGTGGGTTTCCCCAGGGGCCGCAACCCCAACCACCACGGCGACACTTACCTACCTGTTATGTACCTTTCCCCCAAACAGGATGCAATGCATATGTCCTGATAACGCGCAAACTATGTGACTCATGGAACCGACTAGGCAAGTTAGTGAGTCGAGAGGCTACCATGATAGGGCCTCGTGTGGTTGTACGCTCGGTGTTGGTTCAAGAGGCGATAACTCGTTTCCTAGGGTCGGCAGAAATGAAACAACCCACCACATCCCAATGTGCCCTTTAGTCATGTTTAACAACATCTCTACACGTCAACCTATCATGCTAGTGTCATTTCATTGTAAGGCTCCAGTCCGAAGACCGGAGTAGCAGCGTAACAAACTAAGCATGGCTAAGAATAAAGATATAAAGGCTCTAGCGATGCATACATGCCAAACCTAGTTATGCTAGGAGCAGTAGATCACGGATCTGAGGCTACAAGGGTGGAATATGGAACAAATAGGATAACTCTACATATCGATAAAAGACAGTTGAATCGTATGCAATATGTAGGAACCAGAAGTAAAAGCATTTCGAAAACATATATGAACCAGGCTAGGGCTTGCCTTTGTCCCTGTCAAACCGAAGTGGATCTTCGATAATATTATACTTGACTTGTTTGTCGGTGGAAAAATATTGACCTTCGGTGCTGTCGATCTTCATCATCGTCTCGGGCACGTGTTCTATCGATCGCGAAGAAGAAAACACCAGAAAATAGAGAAATAACATTCAATACATGGCATAATGCAATGCACATTCAAAAATGATGACATGACATGTTTAAAGGTATTGAAATCATCCCTAAGCATGAAAGACAATTTAAATGGGTTTGGAATACCCTAGGGTTAGCATTTCCATAAACCACATAATAAAGAAAAGCGTTCTTTTGTTCTCCTATTAAAGACAGGGATTAAAGTTGTTTAACAATGCATGATATTGCTACTAAAAGATTTTGATATATTATACACATTTTCCTGATTTAAAATGAATAAGTTATGAATTTTACAAGTATTAATCAATTTCTGGAATTTCTGGAAAACATTAAAAATCTGACAGCCCGGGCCCACTGTTAGGGTTTTATTCATTTCTAAAACATTATCAAAAAGATTAAATATCTGACAGAAGGGGCCCATGTGTCATGGATTTATTATTTACAAAAAATAAATAAAATAAAGACAAAAGGTTGATGGGGCCCACGGGTCAACCGCCGGTGGTCAACTCCAGCGGCCAACACTGGCGACCACGCAGAGGTGGCGCTCTGGAGCTCGCGCGACTGCGCGCGAGGGTGCGTTGGAGGAGCCTAACCGAGGCGCACCGGCTGATGACGGCGCCGCCCGCCAATTGTCGCCGAAGACTCGTCGGCCACGAGAAGGAGCGGCGGCGTGGGCAGAGCGATGGCGCGAGCGTGATAGAGAGGGAGAGGGAGAGGGGCAAGGGGAGCCAGAGCACCGGGAGCTCACCCCGAGGCGGATGGATTCGGCGGCGAGGTGGGAGGAGGTCGTATGGCGACGTGGCGGTCGGCGGCGTCTCCGCCGAACGCGGAGAAGACCCTGGCGGCGTGGTCGATTCCGAGCATCCCCGCTCGATTCCTTCGGTGTAAAGGTGTCTAGAGACGAGGCATACCTAATGGAGGTCGCGGCTGGGCGTGGGGTGGCCGGTAGCGGCGGCGCGAAGCGGCGTCTGCCGGCGGCCAGGGTTTGGTCGGGCGCACGCAGTAGCGAGAGAGGATACAGACGAGGGAGAGGGCTTCGTGGAGGCCTTATCCCCGTCCAGGGGCGGCGAGCGGCGGCGCGCATCACCTCACCGGGATCGACGGCCAGAGCGGCGGCACGTAGCCCAGCGTGTGTGTCTGCCAAAGAGGACAAATACTTTTTTGCGCATAACCCCCTGCGTTTTTCTATTTTCTCTGGAAACTTAAAACAGCACTAAAACAAATCCTCTTAATAGTTTTGCAACCTTTTGGAGATCCAAATTAACTCAAATATTCTAGGGGAAATATTTTGTGGCATTCCTAATAACAATTGAAAGTCCACATATTTTTGTTTCGAGGTTTTCAAACAATTGAACACATTTAAAAAAAGAGAAAGACTTGCATAAACCTATGGTTTCGACTTTAATTTATTTGCAAATTTTTCTTAATGAATTTTTGATGATGCTCGTGAATGCACAACCAAATCCTAACTAGAATTTAGAAAAACAGGGATGTTACAGAAGCGGTATTGGGCGAGAGAGTGGCAGTCAACACTGGTGATGGAGTAGGGTCGCAGAAGGCAGTAGCAACAGTCACCTGCTGGTGAGTACCAGTGTACAACCGGTCCTCAACAGATTTCCTCCCATTTGGTAAATGCATGAAGCCTTTTTCTGCACTCTTGTGTTGTCCCGTAGCTTTGTTGTGGTGACTCAACTTCCACTTGCACATGATGGCTGTCATCTTTTATCTCTTGTATCACATTAGAACATTCCTTAGGCATCCCATGCTCCTGTGCTGGACTGCAACTCCGGTTGGCAAGAGCGCCCTTAGCCCATGCCGAGTATTGACTGTAGCACTGTGGAACACCGTTAACTAGAGATATATCTACAGATAGAGGAGTCAAGGTAACATCAATGTTGTCCAACTCATTTGGTCCCGCTCGAGGTGCCTGCTTCTGAGACAGTGAGCTAGCGTGAAGAGTGACAATTATTCTGTCAATATCTGAAGAATTAAATTGATTTTCATCCGGAGAAGGAACTGGCTCCTGAACAGTATTGCTTTTCCCAATATCTTCTGGCTGGGCAGACGAATGCTTGTTACATTTAAGATGAAGCTCTTCGTTTGAAAATTTCCATGGCTTCTTTCAGCAAATTGGTGTCACTCACCATGTTTCTTGTCCCTATGCCCATCAACAAAAATGGCTCAGCTGAGCATAAACACCCTCACATTGTGGAACTTGGACTTGCCTTGCTTGCACATGCATGTATGCCTCCAAATTTTGGGATGAATCCTTTCGCACAACCACTTTTCTTATCAATTTACTTCCTAGCAAAGTCATTGATTTTGAAACTCCTGGAGAATGTCTTCTCCACACTAAACCCAACTATGACTCTTTTCGGATTTTTGGGTGTACCTATTGGCCAAATCTTCGTCCCTACAACAAAACAAAGCTTGCATATCTCTCTCTACACTTGTGTGTTTTTAGGCTATAGTACTTTGCATAAAGGAGCTAAGTGTTTGGATGTGACCACTGCTCGTGTTTATGTGTCTTGAGATGGGGTCTTTGACAATAATGTGTTCCCTTTTGCTTCATGTCATCCTAATTCTGGTAAACGCCTTAGTCAGGATATTCTTCTTCTACCAACGAAAAATCATGCATCTACCAATGACGATACTCAACTTGATGATCGCATGCCTTTACATATTATACCAATTGCAACTAACCATGGCAAGGAAACACACCCACCTGATGGTACATCCAAAGATGAACACATGAAAACTTGAGCGAAAATGATGAAGAAACATAGTCGAACGGCTCCAAAGAAAATTCTACACAAAATGACGAAACGAGCGCAATCCGAGGAAGATTCCGGTGCAACCTTGGACTATGGAAGCTCTGATCCCGAGGAGGATCAGCCTGCAAATGGCGCTTATCCAGGTGTTGGCACTGCTCCTGAGGGGCCTCCTTCCCGCGCGCGTCTCAACCCGCCGCTGGTCTGCATGCATCACCGCTCTCTATTGTGGGACCCGCACCAGTCCCCTTCTCCCTTGGCCGCATGCACCGGTCCACGTCACCCATTGGCCAGGATCGGTCCCTCCCACGAGGAGACCCTTGCTCCCGCCAGGCTGCACCTGACGCGCCTTCGACACGCCCTGCTCCACCCACGGATGGAGGATCTTCTGTTGATCCTGATGCTGCCACTGGTTAGCTCGATGGATCCTCTATGGTGCCACCTACTACAACAATTCATGTGGCTGGTGTTCAAACTCGACTCCAAAAAAGTATCAAACATCCAAAAATTTATAAAGATGGTACAGTAGTAGGAGATATGCCCAAGAGGCAATAATAAAATGGTTATTATTATATCTTCATGTTTATGATAAATGTTTGCATACCATGCTATAATTGTATTAACCGAAACATTGATACATGTGTGTTATGTAAACAACAAGAAGTCCCTAGTAAGCCTCTTGTATAACTAGCTTGTTGATTAATAGATGATCATGGTTTCGTGATCATGAACATTGGATGTTGTTAATAACAAGGTTATGTCATTGGATGAATGATATAATGGACACACACCCAAATAAGCCTAGCATTAGATCAAGTCATTAAGTTCAACTTGCTATAAGCTTTCAATACATAGTCACCTAGTCCTTCGACCATGAGATCAAGTAAATCACTTACACAGGAAGGATGCTTTGATTACATCAAACGCCATTGCGTAAATGGGTGGTTATAAAGATGGGATTAAGTATTCGGAAAGTGTGAGTTGAGGCATATGGATCAAGAGTGGGATTTGTCCATCCCGATGACAGATAGATATACTCTAGGCCCTCTCGGTGGAATGTGGTCTAATTAGCTTGCAAGCATGTGACTAGGTCACAAGAGATGACATACCACGGTACGAGTAAATAGTACTTGTCGGAAACGAGGTTGAACTAGGTATGGAGATACCGATGATCGAACCTCGGACAAGTAAAGTGTCGCGTGACAAAGAGAATCGGTATCGTATGTAAATGGTTCAATCGATCACTAAGTTATCGCTGAATGTGTGGAGCCATTATGGATCTCCAGATCCCGCTATTGGTTATTGGTCGGAGAGGAGTCTCGACCATGTCCGCATAGTTCACAAACCGTAGGGTGACGCGCTTAAGGTTCGATGTTGCATAAGTAGATTCGAAATATGAGATGGAGACCGAAGTTTGTTCGGAGTCTCGGATGGGATCCAGGACATCACGAGGAAGCCCGGAATGGTCCGGAGAATAAGATTTATATAAGGGAAGTTGATTTCTAGGTTTCGGAAAAGTTCGGGATTTTTCCGGTGGAAGGCCGGAAGGTTCTAGAAGGTTCCGGAGGGGTCCACCATGGGGACCACGACCTAGGCGGGCCAACATGGGCCGAGGGGTGCTGCCTTGCCCTAATGGGCCAGGCGCACCAAGCCCCAAAGGCCCAGGCCGGCCACCCCTTAGGGTTTCCCAAAACCCTAGGGGGTTCAACTTGGGGGGCAAGTTTCCCCTTCCCTCTCTTGGCCGCCATAGGCTTGGAGGAGGGGCCAAGGCAACCCTGCCGCACCCTATATAAAGAGGGGAGGGGTAGGGGCGCAGCCTTCCTTCACCCTGCACCTCTGGCTGCCCCTCTCCACCGCTAGTCTCTCCGCCAGGCGGCCCTGGCCTTTTCTCCTCCACCACCACGCCGTCATGCTGCTGGAATTTCGAGGGGATCTACCACACCTCCGCTGCCCGCTGGAACGGGGAGAGGACAGGCTTCATCGACACCGTACGCACGACCGAGTACGGAAGTGCTGCCGGATTGCAACACGGGACGATCGACTACATCAACAACGAGATCTAATCTCGTAGGCTTTGGAATCTTCGAGGGTTAGTCTCACACTCATCTCGTTGCTTCGATCTTGGTAGATTAGATCTTGCTTCTTCCTAGATTGGATCTTAGTTTTTGGTCATGTTCACGGTAGAATTTTTTTGTTTTCCATGCAACGAACCCATCAACAGTAAGGTATGATATGCTTGCATCTATAGATAAGCCACACTCTCTCACTGGTCAATGATGCTCTTGAGGATAGGCATTGTCGCGAAGCAATGGAGTTGGAATATGATGCATTGCTTCAAAATAAAACCTAGCATTTGCTGCCACCCAGCTCCAATAAAAATTTGATTGATTGCCAATGGGTTTATCGCATCAATAAGAGAGTAGATGGCACGATTGACAGGTATAAAACTCGTCTTGTTGCAAAAGGTTTTAAAGAAAGGTATGGTATTGATTATGAGGATACCTTCAGTTTAGTTGTTAAAGCAGCCATTATTAGTACTATGTTGGCTGTTTTATTCTCTAGAGGTTGGAATTTGCGGCAACTAGATGTCAAGAACGCATTTTTGCATGGTGTTCATGAAGAGGAGGTTTACATGAAACACCCCCTAGGTTTTGAAAATCCTAATGCTCCTCATTTTATTTGCAAGGTGGATAAAGCTCTCTATGGTCTTAAACAAGCCCCTCGAGCTTGGTGTTCTCGTCTTAGCTCCAAGTTGCATGATCTTGGTTTTACACCATCAAAGGAAGATACATCATTGTTTTTATATCGTCATGTATCACAATATTCTTGTTGATCTATGTCGATGATATCATTGTGACAAACTCTTCAGATCATGCTATAACTGGTTTACTTAAAAATCTTGATGAAAACTTTGCTATCAAGGATCTTGGTGATTTGCACTTCTTTTTGGAAATTGAAGTGAAGAGAATACATACTGGTTTGTTGCTCACACATGAAATAAGTTACTTGACATGCGCAAATGTAAGTCAGCAGCCACACCACAGACATCTACATATCCTCTTTCACTTGTTGCTAGCAATCCTCTTGGTCTTAAAGACGGTATAAAATATCGCAGCATTGTTGGTGCCTTGCAATATCTTACACACACAAGACTTGATCTATCTTTCTCAGTTAATAAGGTTTGTCAATTTCTACATGTTCCTACCACTTGTCACTAGATAATTGTTAAGAGAATATTGCGCTATGTTAAGGATATTGTTGGTATTAATACTTTCTCCGTCTAAAAATATGTGTCTCACTTCTGTCTAGATGCAGATGTATCTAGATGCATTTTAGTAAGAGATACATTCGTATCTACATAAAATTGAGACAACTATTTTTATACGGAGGGAGTATTACTTTCCAGTCCTCTTCATATCCAGATTGGGCTAGTTTCTTGATGACAACACTCCACTGTAGATTTTGTAGTATTTATAGGATCAAACCTGATTTCTTGAAATGCCAGAAAACACGCTACAGTTTCACATTCTACTACAGAAGAGTATAAGGCATTAGCAAATGCCACTACCGAAATGATATGGTTGAAGCACTCCTTAGTGATCTTGGAGTTCAGCTGAAGGAAAAAAAATCTTGCTTATGGTGTGATAATTTAGGTGCAACATATATATAAGCAAATTCAGTGTTTCATACACGCACCAAACACATTAAGATTGATTTCCACTTTATTCGGGAACAAGTGGCTAATAAAAGGCTGAATATTAAATTTGTTTCAAGCAAGAATCGAATTGCAGATGGCTTCACCAAAACAATCCCAGTCAAGAACCTTCATAAGTTTAGGCGTAATTTAAATTTTCTTCCAAAATTAGATTAAGGGGGCCGTCAGAACTCTTGTATAACCGTATGTGACCTGGATATAATGTAGTACACCACCCTAGGTCTTTATCGAAAAAGTACACCACTCTAGGTTATACCCCTTTGCCACGGTAGGGGCCTTTTCCTGCCTTATATAGCATGGAACCCGAGCCCTCAACAGGGCATCGGTTCCGTCTTAGTCATTTGACACAGTGAATCTCTACGGCTACCTTGGAATAGGCCATGGCTTCATTCAAGTTCCTGTTTTACCCGGAGCAAGGATGCTTTCTTCTCTGTGGTACCTTTAAGCCCTAATAATTGTTCTAACGCACACTCCGGGTTAACTCAACATGCCAGCCCTGCGTTGCAGTTCTTCCTTGGACAGTCTCAACTAGCCTAGCACCAGCCATTTCTCATTCCAGATTTTTCAGATTTTTGATTCCAGATTTTTGTTCTGAAAAAATCGTGTGCCTCTCTCATTCCAGATATGTCACATTGGTCAAGGCCTCAAGGGTACAAAAAGGAATGCTTAAAACGTATTTCTATTTTCTAGGACTGTGTTAATTTCCTTTTCAGCTCAAGGTCCTGTAAGATGTAGCCACCGTTTTTTTCTTAATATAATTTGCAGCTCGAGGTCTTTCTAGACCCATCTCTTGTTCAAAAAAAAAAAGATAGGGACTAGGGAGTATAGGGTGTCCAGACACGAGGTAAGGTAGCGCTTCATGCCACCGATGCGATAGACACCAGTAGAGCGTAATACAGTCTTGTGCGTCCACACACCAGATTTTCTCGTCTCTCGTCGTACATGTATGTCCGGCAGGGGATATAAATAATCGAAACATCCAATTGACTTACGTCAGCTGGTAGGAAATTTGCCGCTTGCATTTCCTCCACTCCTGCCAGTCTTAGCTATGGCAGCGCCACCGCGCCGGTCGCTGCTTCTGCTGTTACCGCAGCTTCTCATCCTCCGCTCCTTGTTTGTCGCCGCCACGCCGTCGATCACCACGAAAGCGGTGCCGCGGCTTCCCGGTTTCAGCGGACCCCTGCCCTTCTCCCTCGAAACAGGGTAAGTACATACGTGGTCTGCTCTCATCTTCTTCTACCTCAGTTGATCGGAACATGGTGCGATGTGGTGGTGCAGGTACGTGGAGCTGGACGACGGCGTCCGCCTCTTCTACTACTTCATCCAGTCGGAGCGCGACCCGGAGGAGGACCCCGTCCTGCTCTGGCTCACCGGCGGCCCCGGATGCTCCGCCCTCTCCGGCCTCGTCTACGAGATCGGTCCTTTCTACTTCGACTTCGAGGGGTACACCGGGAGTGGACTGCCTACTCTGCTCTACAAACCAGCATCTTGGACCCAGGTTCATTTGGCTGAGACACCAAAGTTTTAGATAATGAGATAGATAATGGAGGGGTCTAGCTGAGACACCATTTCCAGCACGTGTATTGTCAGTAGCTGTGATAAGCATTATGTATAGTGTCGTACTGTTTTGACCGTGATGTGTTTACGGAACACGACGGCGATGTTTTCATTTCAGCTTGGTTATATATTGCAGGTTAGCAATGTCATCTTCGTGGATTCTCCGGCAGGGACGGGCTTCTCGTATGACACCACGGGCAACAGAACCATACCAAGTGACACCATTCTCATTCAACAGCTACACACCTTTCTCCAAACGGTTCACTTTTCACCTTCATTTATATGCTTCTTCTAGCACCAGAAAGTGCAGGTTAAACATTGGTGCTGATTTCCGTTTGGTTTCTTTTCTCTGCAGTGGTTTGATGAACACCCACAGTTTTTGCCCAATCCGTTCTACGTTGCGGGTGACTCGTATAGCGGTGTAATTATACCTCCTCTTGCTATGAAAATTGCTAAAGGTAGCTGAACTTCCGTCATCGTTACCACCAAGGATTTCTCTTTAGCAATCCGTCTTACAAGTTTGTCCAATGCGTGTATTGTATTTTCCTTATACGAGTACAAATTAAATGCGCTGTTTTAACTACATATCGCTTTTTTTTATAGGTATAGAATACGGTGATGAGCGGCTTATCAATCTCAAGGTATTCTATAGTATTTCCCCAATTTATCTTCTAACATATTATTCAACGTTACTTTTTTTGTAATTGCAATGTTTATTATTCTCTTTCTTAAGGCTTCTAATGGGCACACTTATAGGTTTTATGTCCATGCAAGTCTTCTTTCGCCGCTAATAAGGCAGGGGCAGGTTCTCTATCCAGGTCAACAAAGTTTAGTTTAACATACAGTTTAAAATAGAGGGTTATGCGTCTTAGCAGCTACTATTTCCAGACGCTAAGAAAGCTACAGGGAAGATAAGTCATTTAGAGTTTTTTGCAAAACAAGAAAACTCCTAGAAAAATCAGGCATCAAATATTCATATCATTTATAAATACAAAAAGAAATCCAATAGAGTAGTCCATAATTGCATATTAGAGCATCTCCACTCGGCCTCCCCATACGGCCTCCGTCCCAGCTGTTTTGCCGGCCGCCCCCGCGAGCAGATTTGAAATTTGAAAAAATGTGAACAAATAGGCATATTTAGGCAAATTGAAACGAAATTAGATGAAAATATTTCATAAGGCGAATTTACATAGTTAAATTTAAACGGATGTAGAAGACAGTGTAGTCTTGGTAGCTGTTGTTGTCACCGTTATCCTTGGGCGGGGCCTGGTGATGGCCGCCAAGACTGCTTCCTTGGCCGAGGTCGCCGCCACGGCCGCTGCCCTGGCCAGGTTCACCCTAGCGGCGCGGGGCGGACAACTGAACGATATCATCAATGCCGACCACAAGACCGACGAGGCGCACGCGCTCCCGCTGCCACCGATGCTCTTCCTTCTCTGCCTCGGCCAAGGACCAGAACTCCAGCGATGCCGGCTACACCTCCTCAAAGGAGGCACGCATGTCCATCCGCTGGCTGGGGCACTCCTCTAGGTCATCGTTCTCCAGGAGGGCGATTTGGGTGGCCGCTGCTTCCTACACGGCACCCACTCTGGCTTCAGCTCCGGCTTGGGGCTGACGAGGCGGAGGCGCCCGCGAGGTGGAAACGGTTCCCGCGGAGCGCGGCTCTCAAATGACCATGCCGCTGCCGCCGGACCGCTTTCCCAGGGGCATCTCGTCCTCGATCTCCTCCTTGACGGCGGCGGGAGGACGCCGCTGAAGAGGCAACCGACGCAGAAGAAGACGGCCCCCTCGTCGCTTTGAAAGACGGTGAGGATCTCGACGCCATCCGCCATGGCACCCAACGGTGGTCAGGGCACGGCGGGTGGTTACCCGCCTGGATGTGGTCGAGGACGACGGCCAGGGTTTTCCTCGACGCTCCCCAGCAGATTCTTCTCACTGTCGCGTTCTTGTTCTTCGGCTACGCGCCCTCTCTATCGTAGGCCACGAGCTCCCGCTCCCGTCGTGCCAGAAAGTAGGGCGTTCCAAGAATCCCACCGACGCTCAACCTCTAATCATCGGAGGGGCTGCGCATATCAGGCGGGGCCATGTACCCCACCTGGTACAGCATGCGCGCCTCCGAGTCATGGAGCCTGCGGCAGCCGTAGCCATTGGCCGCCGCGCCGCCTCCCTTGTACCTAGCGGCCATGGAGTTGAGGTGGCTAGGGTTCCTGCTACATCGATGTGGGTGTCGACTTTTTAGGGTTCCACTGTGCGAAACCGGGTAGATATAGGCGAGAGAAACGGCGGGAAGACTAGGCGAGGATGCATGGGAAACTGCGGGAAGGCGCACACTTACGGAAAGGCCTCCGCCGATGGGACGCGACAACTCGCTTGCACGGCGGCAGGCGCCATTAAGCGCTTGTGTCTGAAAACAAGGTGTTGAGGAAGACGAACGGAGCGTCTGTGCAGCTGCCAGATAGGGCCGAGTCTTTGCTGGTTGTTGCGGGCTGCCTCCCCCTCCCCCACCCCACCCGGGTTGGGTTCGGCATGAGAGCGTCGGGCGAGAAAACAACCTCTGCCGGCCCAAAAACATTTTTTTAGGGAGGGGGAGGGGGCGGCTGGGCGGAAATTTGCCTACGGCGCTCCCAAAGTCGTTTGTTGGAGTGGGCTTTGGGGGGAGCGGGCCAGTGGAGATGCTCTTACATACATTGGTCTAACTTTCAAATCAAAATATGGAAATATTGTGGCTTAGCGGAAGAAATAACGCTATTTTTGTACCTCTACTTAGCGATTTAGCGAGCTATTAGCAGGGGATTTTATTTAGCGCTAAAACAACACATGTTTAGCGGGAGTGTTGTGACTTTGCCATAGCGAAAAGATTAGCGCGCTATTTAAACCTTTAGTTTAACAACGGCACAGAAAAAAGAACATAATTTCTGTTTAAACTCGAATATTTCTGTTCAAAGATGTGTCTGGATCTTTTTTTTGACGTAAGTTCAAAAGATGGTTTACCATGTTTTGGTAAAATTCATTCTTCGTTTGGTTATTTTTCTTCAATATCCATAAATCACGAACAACAATCCAACGTTCCCTGAAACAAGGCCCAAAGTAGTCGGCCAATACATGCTTAAATTTCTATTTCCAGTGATGCATCCGGTAGTTGAACCTTTACACTGACCTTTGTTTTTATGTGCACTCTCAGATACAGAAGTACGCAGGTGTTTTTTCTTACAATTTAACTTTTATTTTTTCTCTAATGCCTTATTCCCATGTAAAATTGTTTTAACCTTCTTATATATGGGTGAATCTGTGATTATCTTATACTCTCTGTAAGTGACAAATTAATACCCACTGATCAGGGTGTCATTGCTGGTAATCCATTAACTGATCTAATGTTGGACTTCAACTCTCGGGTTCCGTTTCTTCATCGGATGGGAATCATATCGGATGAACTCTACGAGGTGACATAACGCGAATTTTTGGCACATATGTGCTATGCATCCTATAAACTTCAAAATTTATAGTAATTTTAAATATTGAAAAAAGAATCTAAATGCTGTTGGAAGTAAAAAGACAAAATTGACAAAAGATACAAGCACAGCAACTCCCGCACAAATATTTTTATACAAGTACAATACTTAATCATCTTTGGTTCCTAATAGGATTTAGATTTTTTAAACATTTTCTAAATTACTATTTTTATGTATGGGATGCTTTGCACTCATGAACATGAATATGTTTTTCATAATTTTATCTTTTAAGATCTAACTCTTTGCCGCACGAAAATGATAAGGACAACATTTCAACACATCTACTTGATGTTGGCTAGCTTCTACTCCCTCTCAAGAAAAACATAACGCTTCTCCGTCAGAATGACTAAATGTATATTGACTTAAGTAAGGTTAAGTGTGGAAAATTTTAAATGGAGGCTGAGCTACATGTAGCATTTTATTTCCACTGAATTCGTATTTTAAACTTCAAAAAACATTGAGACAAAAATCTAGTGATAGCTAATGATGTATAATACAATGGTATAAAATCTCAATACAAACTACTTCATATATAAGACTACACAAAAATGGCAATTCTACATAAATTAATAGTAGTGAAACTAAAATCTGTCAGATTTTATCAATTTCGTATAGCCTATAATACAAATCAGTTTACCTTGAGATTATGCACCATTGTAGAATACATCATTGGCTATCTCAAGAATCTTATTTCGGATTTTTTTTGAAATTTTAAATATAAATTTGAAGTGTTCGAAAATAAAGAGATACATGTAGCTTGGCCTCTAAAAAGTATGTTCATGTTTACTTAAATCCCTAAATATGCAGGCTGCTCGTGAAGGCTGTAGAGGGCAATACCGTAGCCCATCGAACGCTGATTGTGCCAATTCCCTCCAAGGCATTGACTATGTAAGTGACACTAGCGACAATGTGTATGTTGATTGTGTGTGTATTAGCGCACAATACACTTAGCTAGTAATAAAGAGGTACTTGTGAGTTAATTGGTAGTTTTTGGGTGGGATGCAGATCACAAGGGATTTGAATACTGCACACATCTTGGAGAAAAATTGTAGAGAATATCCAAGCCTCGCCATTCAGAAGCGGCCGAGGTTGCAAGATCATGGTAGGAAAAGGCTATTAGAGTCCGCAGTTTGGTCTATCTGCAGGGTAAAAACATTTCAAATATGAATCTGATTTTTTTTTCTCGGTTTTCATTTTCATTTCTTATTTTTGCTATTTTTTAGTATTGTTCAGAGTATTTAGAGCATCTCACTGGCGCGTCTCCAATAGGCGCTTGAGGACGCCGGCACCTGCTCCCCAATTTGGGGACAGGTTGCACACACCGGTGACCCTGACAAGAACTTCCAAAAAAATTGAACAAACAAATGTAAATAAACTGTGAAATTTCATTCAAATTTAGGTTTATATACAAAAGTTTGAATGAAATTTGAACTAAACTATACCCTAGTCTATTAGCCATTGGTTGGAGCGCCCGATGGGCCTGCCTTGTCACCGTTCTTTCCCTTCACCCGCCTCTGCGCCCTTGCATCGCGCATATGATGGTGCAGCATCGCCGCAAGCATCTTCTCAGTGACGACGGGCCTTCAGCACCGCCTACCTTTTGCGGGATTCCTCGTTCTAGGCGAGCCTCGCTTTCTCGCGGTTTTTTCAATGAAATGCCTTTGCGTTTCTCGAAAAAAAAGCATCGCCGCAAGCATCTTCTCATTGACGACGGGCATTCAGCACCGCCTACGACTAGCGGGATTCCTCGTTCTGGGCCTCGCTTTCTCGCGGGCGGCCGCCTCGGCCTGGCACTGAGCGTTGAGCTCAAGCAGCCTCTGTCGCTCGGCCACCATGAGAAAATGACATGCCTCCTCCTTGGCGGCCCGCTCCCGCAAGATCTGGACGGCGTGCTCGAAGTTGGTGGCGTTGGTCTTCTCGAGCACTTGCTCTCGGATCCTCGTGCAGGGTTCCGCATTGAAGGAGGCCAGGACCGCCTCCTGCTCCAGGTCACCATGGAACTGCTCCTCGCCGCCCGACTGCGCCTGCTCCTCCGCGACCTCGGCATCCGCATTCGCGATGGACACCTCGTTTCACTTGTCAAACTCGGATTCGTCGAAGAAGCCGTCGAAGTTGAAGTCCAGCTGCTCGAGCTTGTCGTCTGGCTGCAGCGGGGCCACGGGCTCAGATTGTGGCGGATCTTGCTGGGACGGTGGTTGCGGCGCCGCAAGAGGCATGCGGTTGTTCCGGCCTAGCACCGGGTACATGTTGGCGAGCGGGTGCGGCATTGTGGTGTGGAGGCGAGTGTGAAAAAGGAGAGTGCGGCAGTGAGCAGAGAGGGCACACTAAATACAAATGAACGGGGGTGACCGGTGTGCCCATTTACAGTGGCATCTCCGCATGGGGAACAGACAGGTTCATTAAAGACGGCGACCAACCGGAGAGCATCCAAGCCGTCGCATTTAAAAATGGAGCCGGTCGTGGAGTTGCTGACATGCTGGTCCCAACCCTGAAATCCGACGTGGCACGGGATGCGGGTACGCCTATTCGACACCCAGTGGGTTGGAGCTAGCACGGGGTTGCCGGTGATTTTATTAGCCTTAGAAACACGCCGGCTATTTTTGGAACACGCTCATGTGAGCCCAAAAACAAAGCCGGCTCCAAATAGCTATTCGGGTAGCTATTGGAACCGCCGGCGGGGATGATTTTATCGCTTTCATTTTATCATTCTAATTGTGTGGTGTTAACTGTGTCAACATCATAATTGTTGTGCTTAATTCGGTTGATGCAGAATTCCACCTACTTTCTGTCCGAGGTATGGATAAACGACGAACCTGTAAGGGAGAGTTTGGGTATTCACAAGGTAAGGTAGGGGTATAGTATATATTTGAGACAATCTCTGCACCTTTTCTGCAGTGAGAGCATCCTCTGCATGCCATCAAAGAAGCCCTCGTTCCTTCCATAACGGACTTATTTTGTAGATATGGCTTATACTGTGCAGGGAACAGTTCCATCATGGCTACGATGTGATTTCGATATACCTTACACAAAGGAAATCACCGATGCAGTGGATGGTCATTTAGCATTGATTGCTAAAGGATACCGGGCCATGATCTACAGGTAAGAGAGTGATCAACTTCCTCTCCCCGACACCCGTCTCCTTCTTAATTCTATAATGTATTTGACTGAATAGTCAATATTTGTACATTCATGTGTGACCCTGCAGCGGCGACCATGATGCTAGTATACCTTATGTTGGCACCCAAGCATGGATCAGAAAACTTAACCTGCCCATCACAGATAATTGGCGACCATGGTATGTGGACGGCCAAGTTGTTGGGTAAGGACCGACTCACAATTTATATTGTTTTGTGTACATTATATGACTCAAAAGTTGTAGGGTAACTCAAAAGTTGTAGGGTAATTCTTACTCGTGTGTCCGAAAAAAAAATTGATATCCCCAAATCAGTTGCGACCCAACTAATTTAACTTTGATCAATGGGAATATTATATATGAATAATCCACAGTGTGTGTGCGCGCGAACACTTTGTTTTTAAATATCTTCAAGAAGTTGTGCATGTATTTTTACTAAGTATAAAATCTAAATATTTCAAAAGATAATAAATTGATAAATAAATCGACTTACCTATGTTCAGTTGTCCGCAAGGTAGCTTTTCAAATACAGAGGAATCCAATAGTTACACTTCAGAGAAACTCTTCAACGCCCAAAACATGTGACACGGAGTACTATGCTTATTATTAGTAAAAGTTAAACGTTTGTAGTCCGTTGTATGCGCAGCAAGGCCGTATGATCTCTTCCATTCAAAGGCCAGGGCAATCTTCCATTTCGGAAAAAAAAAGGCAAGTACTGTTAATGTCTTATACATTTGTTTTCCTTTCTCTTATTTTCATAGGTTCACAAGAACTTACTCCAACAATCTGACATATGCAACTGTAAAGGTACGTGTTAGCTTCCACTTTTTTACCAAAGCAAGATAGCATCCTTATCCATATAGAAAACAGTTCATCAAATTAATGAATTGTTTATAGGGTGCTGGACACACAGCCCCGGAGTACATGCCCAAGGAGTGTCTTGCCATGATCGATAGATGGCTCTCGGGTGAACCTCTTTGAGGGATCGACTGATGTTGGGTGTATATGTAAAGGCAAACTGAGAATAACCCAACTGTTTATGCTTTTATGTGGTGGAACCTGTCCACCAAAGTTCAAGTCATAGAGCTCGTTAACTACTAGGTGCATATGGTGATTTCACGAGTCTTAATAAGTACTCCCTCCGGTCTCTTTTAATTGACTCGGATTTAGTACAATTTTATACTAAATTTGAATCAACTAAAAAGGAC
This sequence comes from Lolium multiflorum, assembly GCA_030979885.1. Lineage (NCBI taxonomy): Eukaryota > Viridiplantae > Streptophyta > Magnoliopsida > Poales > Poaceae > Lolium > Lolium multiflorum. Next base: position 201,462,747 of record CM061753.1, on the reverse strand, counting down.
CGAAGGGAGTATACTCATAGGGACAGACTTGTTTGTGTTCGTAGAGGCAAGTGTACATGCGTGTATGCGAGCATTCACTCTCATACTGTGTCAATAAAAGAATATAGTCCGCAAAACATATTCCGGGCAGGAAAAGTAAGAGCCTATGCCTGACATTAAGTATACTCACAGGGATAGGCGTGCGTGTGTTCGTAGGGGCAAGTGTACATGCGTGTATGTGAGCATATACATGTGTTGTGTTCAAAAAATAGAAAGTAGTCTCTAAAACATATTCCGAGGCAAAAAGTAAGAGTATGCCTAACAGTTCACTGATATAAGACAGGGAAGTTCACGACTACATCACTCCGCATTTTTTTGGGTGCGGAAATCCCATCAATCTACCAACTAATCTAATGAAACTGAATAATGCAGCATATTTCCAAACTGCAACATGTGCAAAGTCACTGTACAGGCAGATTGTAAATAGAATATTTACGAAAAGCAATTGCAAGAAGTGCAAATCAGGTGCTCCTAAATCCTAATCACTAACATGCACCCCACTGCCATCTTCTGTGGATTGGTAGGTTCCTTCGTCAGCAGAATCCGAAGTATGCTGCGAAGCATCGCATATGAATTAGATCAATGTTTCACCCTCAAGTAACACTCCATAGTAAGTCGAATTTGTTGGATAAGCTAGAACGGATCAGAAAATTAAGTTTCGCTAAGCCTTATTTTCCGTATTCATCTCAGGATAAACTTAGTGTGCAGTGATCCCCAGTGGAAAAAGAGAAATGAAAGGTACAAAAAGGACTGCTTACAAGCAAAACATGGCGTATTAATGACTCATCTATTGAGATTATGCACAAATGGAAGGAAGAGCGGATACGATTGTTTACCTCATGTGATGACTCGTCATCCTCAGCCCCAGGTCCGCCAGCTGCTGAAGAACACGGAGCATGCTGCAGACAGGCACACAAGGATGAAAATCTGAACCCTCACCTGGACAATAAATCAACTTAAATTTACCTGTGGAATATTTGGTGACGCCATGCTAAGCATACTCTGTTCCAAAGACTGGAACCTGTTCTCCCAAGTTTCATTCAACTGCTGTGTGGCATGATTGATCATCTCCTGAACCTGATCCTGAGTGAACATCTGCGTTCTATTTCGACCTGAAGAACCTGGGGTGGACTTTGACAAAGGGCCTATTTGGGTTTTGTCAATGATACCAGGGAGTCCATAGTACCTCCCTCGATTGCGTCCCCCTACCTCCTGTGACCATGCAAGATGGGGGTCTAGTCCAGTATCACCTGCCTCCTTCAAACGCCGCTGGAATGCCTCCTGAAAAATATAGTATGCAGACATAGATAATTCTAGCAAATTCGTCAAACTGAGTTCTGCGACATTGCAATGTACTTATTAACCGACTTATGATACAAATGACTGAATACGTACCATGGTTCGCCTAGCTTTCTCAGTAACAAAGTCCCCCTTACCGCCGTCATGTTTATGGGTCTTATTAAATAGCTCGACTTCCGATACTGGCTTCCCACCATTTTCTATCATCTATTTCAATTCAATAAAATTCATAAGTAGGTGGCTAAGTGTGTGTCAGGAATAAACGTCAGTCTTAGTCTTACCATAAGTTTGCGATGCATGGTTATGCTCCGTGAGCCTGCTGTGTGCTGGGCAGAACCTCCTGTGAATCGATTCTTCCTCTTCTGGGCAGAGACCTGCAAGATTTCTTCTGAAGCCCAGCGCTCACATAGCATCTCCCACCACTTTGGAAGCATCCATTCAGGAGGGAATGGCTTCCACTGAAGCGGATCGTCATCCTCTTGCCCGACAGCTGCAGGGTCTCTGCGCGGCAGCTTCACTTTTTTTCTAGCACCTTCTTCGTCCAAATTTGACTGTCCATTGGACTTGGGAACATCCGGAGTTGCCTTTATCTTCCTTGATGCAAACAACGCGAGTCTAGCCCTTCTCTTCTCATCACACAGGAGTCCAGTAAACTGTCTGACTGTTCTGCGGTTGAATAGCTTCAGGCACTCTGCTTCCCGCCCAGTGGCCCACTTGTAACGTTGCTGCAGTAATCAAAATAGAAGGGTGTTCAGAGTTCAGACATACTTGATGAATCTACAAACCACATTCTTGGATAAACTTTCTTACAAGGAATTCATCCATGATGATAGCCCTTCTATCTGAATGATACTCATAAAAATGCAGAACCGATTGTCCTGGGTGCACTTCAGTTGTTTGCTGACTAACCCGCCTGTAAGCTGATCCTGGATGCCACTGTTTAAGAAGTAAAGTGATGGTAGAGGCCACCTTGGGACAAGGAGGATCAATATCCCATGTGCTGCTAGTACGAAAAGTCAATATGCTAAGTAGAAGAAGATTACACAGTACAAGTTAACCCCAGGCATCTGATGGAAACGCAAAAAATCTGAGAAGACTTACTCCACATTAATCGGGGTCAGAACAGGCCTATCAGCTTCCCTGCGTGGTTCAATGAGTTTTGTAGGGCCACGTGCCCTGCGCTTAGATTTCTCATATCCTGTGGTACCAGCATGTGCATCCTGCACGAAATCAATTATGCAATCACTTGCAAAGAACAATACGTGGACACTTCATATTGGTTATTCAGATAAATTTCATTGATAATCATGAAGAATTTCGGTTTAATCGAAAAATATCGATGAATTCGCAATCAGAACTTTCCAATCTACTACCTCTGGTCGGTTTTAATTGACGCGGCGTGTGCCTACTTATAAGCTAGCGATGCGTTAGCTCCGCGTCAATCTTTTCTGACCGGAGGGAGTAATTGATTAAATTATATGTTATTTGGTGACAGTGCATCAAAGAAACATCCCATGACGCTATGCTAAAAGAAGAGAGATGACATGCCTGGGAATGGAAACTTTCTGGCGGTTGGCAATATGGTGGTGATCGATGAACTGATGATCCTGTAAGAGCGAGACAACAGCCGACAATTAGATACTTTAAAAACAGTGTTGAGAAGATATCAATATAGCTGGGTAGAAACGCACTTGAAACAGAAGGCGAAGCGGTACTGGGCGAGAGAGTGGCAGTCAACACTGGTGATGGAGTAGGGTCGCAGAAGGCAGTAGCAACAGTCACCTGCTGGTGGGTACCAGTGTAGGACCGGTCCTCAACAGATTCCCTCTCATTTGGTAAATGCATGAAGCCTTTTGCTGCACTCTTGTGTTGTCCCGTAGCTTTGTTGTGGTGACACTTAACTTCCACTTGCACAGGATGGCTGTCATCTTTTATCTCTTGTATCACAGAACATTCCTGAGGCATCCCATGCTCCTGTGCTGGACTGCAACTCCGGTTGGCAAGAGCGCCCTTAGCCCGTGCTGAGTATTGACTGTAGCACTGCAGAACACCGTTAACTAGAGATATATCTACAGATAGAGGACTCAAGGTATCATCAATGTTGTCCAACTCATTTGGTCCTGCTCGAGGTGCCTGCTTCTGAGACAATGAGCTAGGGTGAAGATTGACAATTATTCTGTCAATATCTGAAGAATTAAATTGATTTTCATCCGGAGAAGGAACTGACTCCTGAACAGTATTGCTTTTCCCAATATCTTCTGGCTGGGCAGACGAGTGCTTGTTACATTTAAGATGAAGCTCTTCGTTTGAGACCCTATGTTTCTTCTTGTGCTTCCCACCAGTAGTCGAGCTGCTCTTTTTCCTCTTCTTATCCCATCCAGCTGTGTTACCATGCGACTCAACATGCACCTGCTGTGCACAAGCAGCGTGGCTCGGATGCGTTACTGTCTCCTGCTCCACAATACTAGACGCTGAAGCATGTCTAGCTTTCTGGTTTCCATGACTTCCAACGGTGTTACTTTGACACTGTCCATGTGCCTCCTCTGTATGAACTGGATAATTGGCAGGCGCACCTTGTGACAGCGGTGCATTGCTAACCTTACTAGGACACTCCAGCACTATCCTCTCTGCACAAATGGGTACGGAACTAGCAGAAAGTTTAGCTTTCTTCTTGAAATCATGCCTGACAACAGTCCCGCTGGGTAATTTAATATGTGACTCCTCTTCATGGAATAACTGATCAACATGTGCATCATCTGCACACCCCACATAAACGGAAGCCTTTGGGCTTGATCTGAGTGAATTGGTTGACTCTCTATGAACTGAACGAACAGAAAAGGGTTCATGTGTCTGGTCAAAATGGTTTGGCTTATTGCATCTTCCTACTTGCACCTGTCCTACATGAATCGCTTGGCTTAAGGGCTCTTCCTGCACCCAGTCCACAGCACCACATGACAAAAAGGATGAAGAGAATGTTACTAGTCAACACATGCTTGTACATGTACAGTGGTCGCAAAAGGAAAGTATCCTACTCTAAGTTATGAGGTTTCCACAAAGAATGATACTGTCATATAATGCAATGTTTGGATACCAAAGTGTCAGAAACTGTTTGGAAGGAAAGAAGCAACTTTCCATGCAAATAATCAATAAAAGTAACTTAACAACAATGATTTTGAAGGACTAGGGATCAGAGGGGAATGGAATTATGTGTCTGCACTTCTTCCATAATGTGTACTCGACATAGACATAATATGTTTGCTAAGTGCGGAAAAGCCCAGAATCTCTGGATTTTACTGAAGTAAACTACTCCCTCTGATCTATAATAAGTGTCGGAGCCTTAGTCAACAAATTTGAACTAAGGCTCCGACACATATTATGGATCGGAGGGAGTACTAGAAGTCAAAATAGGTACCTGGGAAAGAAATGACAGGATTCGTCATGCCAATCTAGCAAGTAGAAAATACAAAATTGAACAATAGGTATCTAAGGAGGAGTTTAGAAAACAAATGCTAGTAAGTAGAAAAAAAAGGATTAAAACCTCTTGGTCTCATCCAAGATCTCAACTGCCAATAGTTCAAGCAATCTGTAGATGTACACATCACACATCTCGAAAAAAATATGCAATGCGGCTAATTGGTCCAATTTTACTCCTCTGGTATTACTGAAATATTTAGATGCTGACACTAAAATTACAGCTGCTCGTCTCTACTCTGCCATAACCGGGCCACTGAAATGCACAATACAAGAGTCTAGAGCCAAGCACCTCCGGCCGGCACAGGGACGAGGGCGCGCGAGAAGCAGCGCCCGGCGGCGAAATGACCTGGACGCCGGACCGGAGGCGGTCGCCGTCGACGGGGAGGTCGGAGTCGCACAGCGGGCAGGTGACGCGCCGGAGGCCCCACGGCACGCTCAGCACGGCGCCGCACCCGCCGCACGGCATCCGGTTCCCGGTTCCCCCGCCGCGGCCGTGGTGGAGCGGCAGCGCGCGGCGCGGGCGCGGCGGGGGCGGCATGAGCTCCGGCGGGAGGGCCTGCGGCGTGGCGCAGCCAGGGCAGGCGAACTCCGTCATCCCCTGCTCCACCTCCAGCGTCTCGCCGCAGCCGGCGCACCGCACCTCCAGGGCCTCCGGCGCCGTCATCGGAGACGGAGAAGGGAGGTGGGGCTTAGGGTTCGGATTTGTTTATTTTTGAGGGTATTGTTGGGGAAAGTGAAGCGTGGAACATGCGTGACAGACGACAAGTGGTCTGACCCAATAGCGCCGACAGGGTAAGCTGTCACCCGTCGGTGAACGCAAACGAAAGGAAACTTTCGCGGCTTTGGGACCGTCCACGGTTTCAAAACGTTGGCGCCAAACTAATTCTGCTCGTTTTCTTTCTGACATAATCGATGATGTGACCTCAAGTAAAGAAAATCGCAATGCGACAATTTTGTATTGTGGACTACACAAAAATAACAAGATCTGATAAAATCTAGAGATTTACACATATGCATATCTAGATTCACAATTTATCATTTTTGGTAGCTTGAAATACAAAGTACTAATAGAAATTCATGTTTTGCATATTTCGGGGAAATATCATTGCCTACCATGGATTTTCTAGTCGATGAGTCATAACTTCAAGGTCGATTCAATGTCTCAACTCTCATTCGGCTAGTCACGGCTAACCTTGACTAGTCCAGTTTTCTTGACTCAAGCGACTCAAAAAAAACCGCATGTTTTTTTTTTAATATTGTCTGCCCAGTTATGGAAAACCTAGATCGAGGTGTCCAGTTTTCCCCTATGAAACCCAAAATGAATACTCACCCCTGTTGGCTGAGTCCTCTCCCTTGGTCGTTGTTGCCACGAGCCTGCAGCCCCGCGCCGCTGCAAGCCCATGGCACCACCACCTGTTCCTTTTGGCTCCTGATATTTTCCACCACCATTTGTTGTTCCTCTGAGGCTCCACCACTAGTTGTCGTGGGTGTTGGCAACGGTGGAGCCAGGAATTTGTCACGCCACGGGCGAACAACAAAGGGCAAATTTTTTGTCTATAATTACCCCAGTTGTAAGGCATAACAGAATATAGCTAATTTAAGCACTATATTTAATGGTGTTTCAACAATTCAACTCACAACTTCAGATATAATAAAAGGCAATATGTAGCATACATGAAACAAAACTACAAAATATGGTACCAAATGGATGATCAGCTTGTCGAGCCTCCCATGACTTCATCTTCGATAGTAGAAGAAGCCAGCCCTTGAAATATAAGATGTTGATCGTTCATCAGTACATACACAAGCAACATGAGATAGTTCATAATGGATGCAAAAAATGAAAACTTACTTCTAGGACAAGGTAAAAGGTCTTTACGAGAGCAATATCCTTGAAATCGCTCTATGATCTTTGACTCTTCAATACTAACAAATACATCTTGCTCAATATAACAGACCATTCTGTGATTCATCCAATCATCACCCATCTTGTTCCTCAACCCAGTCTTGATGATGCTCATTGCTGAAAAGGCCCTTTCCACTGTTGCAGTTGCAACTGGTAAAATTAATGCTAACTCAACAAGGCGATAAACCAAGGGGAAAGATGTGTGCATATCAGCTAGAACCATCTTCATGGCAAGATGACCAAGGTCATTACAGTTCATCAAATGAGAATCAGTTCTTGCTTCATGGATGAATGATTCCAATTGGTTTCTAAGGACAAAAGCAACTTCATATGTAGAGAAGTCAACAACATACATATTAGCAAGCTCAACTAGTTTGTCTTCATCATAATTGGCAAATGAATTTCTAGGATCAAGACAAGCTATGCATTTGAACAATTGAGTGGATCTTTCAGCAAAGCGGTTGTTCAACTCAACAATAATTTGATCATGCAGAACATTGAATATTTCAATTCTGAAATAATGATAGTATGTAACCAATTGACCACCCCAAGTCCTTGAACGACCATTGGATGTCCTTGTATCTTCCATGTTTGGCACTACAATGTTGTATTTGAGACAAAAATCAGTTACCTCTTGAAGGAGCACATCCCAACCATCTTGCCTTATCTCTTGAATTTTATCCAATGTGGATTTGATCAATCCCACAGCACGCACAATGTTCTGATTCTTCTTTTGCAAGCAATATGACAGATCATTAGTCTTGCCCAATATTCTAATCATAATATGCAATATGAGAACAAATTCAAATGTCTCCATGTGCTTTATCAACCCCCAAGCTGTGGTTCTTTGTGTAACATTCTCTGCATCAAGGAATAGATTTTCTAATACCTTCAGAACAGGTTTCCACATCAAAATAAGGCGGCATAAGGTCCTATGATGTGATCCCTACCGTGCATCACCAGGTCTTGCAAGATTAGTTAACTGATTTTTTCCCTTCCCACCAACAGTTTCCCCTTCCTCTAATTGGCGCACAATTTCATCATGTTGCTCTTGGGCCAATTGATCATGTCTCTTACATGAAGCATTAACAATGTTGACAACCATGCTAGTATACTCAAAAAAATCCCTTATTGATGAACAACACTTAGCAACAGCAACAACAACTAATTGCAATTGATGTGCAAAGCAGTGTATATAATGAGCATATGGATTTTCATCCAGGATCAACCTTTGCAGCCCACGAAATTCCCCTCGCATATTAGAAACCCCATCATAACCCTGCCCTCTCAAATTAGACATAGATAAGCCATTAGTAGCAAAGATACCATCCAAAACTGTCTTGAGTGAAGTTGCTCTAGTATCAAGAACATGCTCAATTGCAATAAATCTCTCAATCACCTCGCCTCTTTTGTTGACATACCTACATAAGAGAAAAAGAGCTCAATTAATACTTTGCAAATATGAGAAAATATATGTGCAAGAAATAGACATACAATTCAAGACAAGGTTACTACCTCAAACACATTGCCATTTGCTCCTTAATACATGCATCTCTGGACTCATCAACAAGCAAGGAGAATTTACTATCTCCAATATCCTGAATAATGGCTTTGGTGGTCTCTTCTGCACAAGCCTTGCACAAGTCCAATTGTATCCCATGTGAAGTCAGCTTATGGTTGTCCCCGGCTTCCCCAATCAATTTTTGTGCTATTGGATCTTTCTTTGTGTACCATTCCAGAAGCTCCTTAAAGTTACCCTTATTCTTCGATGTAATAGACTCATCATGACCACGAAAAGCAAGGCCTTGTAGAAGCAAGAACTTGACAACACCCAACATAATCAAGAGACGAGCTTTGTATTTTTCTTGTTCACTATTAGTACCCCGAACAAGCACATGTGGAATATTTTGCCTCTGATTTTTGAAAGCCAAATAATGTTGTCTAGCCTTATTATGAGCACTGTCATGTTTACCAACATGGCGACTAAGAACACTAGGGCCATCCTTCCATGTTTTAAACCCATTCTTGGTAAATGCTTCAATAACATAGTTTTCAGCTCTTGGTTGCTTAAATAGAAAACAGAAAAAGCAAAAGGCAGCCTCTTTATCAACACTATACTCCAACCAACTACGGTGATCATCGTACCAATAGTCATGAAAGCTTATGTAGCCACTTCCTACCCATTTTCGTTCATATGTATGATTAGTTGGTTGGCATGGACCCCTACTAATATACTTCCTTCTAGCAAGATCTCTAACATCTGGATCCAACTGCTCAATTGGTTTTCTCAAACCAGGATCTGATTAAATATCACCAGGCCCAAGTGCAGCTGTAACACGGGGATTATTAACACTAGCTTGAGTTGAAGTGCCTGATTCTGTGGTTTGCAATTGGAAAAAGCTATCAATTCTATTTCTTTTGTTCATCTTGTCCTCCTGTAAAAAATAATTTGTAGCCAATTTAACTAACACAGCTAAGAGGACAGAGCACTGAGCAACCTAGCTAAAGGAGAAATCTAGACATTCTAACAATACAACGAATTTAGGGAAGAGCAAACAAGGGGAAAATGGGGAAACCTAGCTGGCCGGGAGGTGGGCGAGCCGGCGACGCGAGGCTTCCGGCCGGGCCGGGAGGTGGGCGGCGGGCGCGGAGCGGCGGAGCGGCCGGGAGGTGGGCGGAGGGCGGAGGGTGGAGCCGTGGAGGGCTGGAGCCGGCGGCGCCGTCCCGTGCGTGGAGTCTGGAGACCTGGAGACTGGAGTCGTCGTGCGTGGAGTCGCGTACTCGCGTCCTCGCATGCGTGCTGTGGACGGCACCGTGTCGCTCGCTTCGCCTGGGCCAGAAGTGAGGAGAGGAGAGCTGGGCTGGGCTGGGCTGCGCCCCGGGCCGAATCCTAGATGTAAGCTACGATTTTTTTTTCACGCCCTAGGCCGTGGCCCGTGTAGCCTGGGGCCCAAATCCGCCTTTGGGTGTTGGTGTGCTCCTCCCTCCGTTGGTTGATGACCGAGGATGGAAGATCCAGTGCAAGCATATAATATATGGCAATCATCATGTAAGAACCGTGGCCACAAGCAAGATGAGTTGGCCACCTTGCGACCACAATTGATCAGTATGCCACGAGGCCAACCTTGTTGCGAGCTCATTGAGCAAGGGTTGCCAATCCGCCTTCCTAAAGCTTTGGGGGATACCGAGATCCCAAACATTAACAGGGGAAACCCACCGCCTGACACGAAAAAATTAGGAGGATGGCTTCTAGATCCATGTCGTCACATGTACCGGTGTAATGACACTCTTTACTAAGTTTGTAACAAATTGTGATGCTTCTCCAAAAATAGCGAGAAGCTCCCTAGCCGCAATCCGCGCACTATCACGTGGTCTCATGAACATTGACACGCAATGCGAAAGCATAGTGTCTCCATGCATGCTATCTTTTGTGTAGATGTAAAAATATGTTATCAAAACTTAATGGGGTGCAATCATATTATAGCTGCACATGAACACCCTGACTGGCCCAAAAAGCTTGGGCTGGGCTAGGACTGTGCTTGACAAATCTTTGAAATAGGGAAGAGGCCCGGCTTGAGACCTAACACGTATCGTGGGTCTTTTCTTTTTTGTGTAGGGCTTTGTTAGGCCCGGCCCAAAGAATGCCCAAGTATCATACATATTTTGGTTAGGTTACCATAAAAGCCCTATATATTCCATATAATTTTGCCTGCATTGAAGAGTTGTGCTAATAAAAATGTCCCCCCCCCCTACGTGTATTTCCTAGCACCTCCACCAGTGGAGAGCACAATGCTTGTGACGATGAAGAACATGATCTTGCGATGTGCTCAATGTAGAGTGTTGTTGTGTTATATTTTTTTTGCACTTTGTTGTATGTTGGTGGGCATAGGAGTGCCAATCGGTGCGAGCATGGGTTAGACAGCTAAAAGAATGTCCATGTAGGGCAAAATTGAGTTGAAGAATAGGTATGGTGAGGCAAAAAAAAATGACTTGAAGAATGTCGATTCGGCTAAATTCCATGAAATCGTATTTTAAACTAATCGCTTCACATCAACGTATCCCTCACTGGCTGCAGGGAACCACATGGCGCATGGGTATGGTATGGTGAGGCAAACCGCGGCTTTCACCTTTCAGTCAGCAGCGTGGCCAGAAAGGAAAACGGGAAGGAAACAGCCGGAGCAAAAAGAGGCAGTTTCAGTCGGCGCGCGCTGCACGGTGCGGCACCGCCCACCCTGACCGCTGGGTCCAGCCACGCGTGTAATAGAGAGAGCGGTGGCGGCCGCAACCGTGCCGAAGAGGACACGCGAGCCGCGAGCGGCAACTACCCCGCTTGACTTTTTCCAGTAGCTCGTACGTACAGCGGCCACCACGCGCCGACAGCGACCCACGCGGCCGCGCACGCTCGACGTTGCCAGCCCTACCTGCAAATTCGGTCCCATCTGGAGAGCCAGCCGAGAGCACGTAGCATTCCTTTTTTTTTTTTTTTGAACAAACGTAGCATTCCTAGAGCGACGGAAATTAACAACAGCTTACCTTACGTTTAGTTTTTCACACGTCCACAAAAAGATCCACATACAAAAGGGCAGTGGAAATCTTAATGATAATTTAAAGCATTCGTACTAGCAACCATCTTTCTCAAACCCAAGGAAAATATCACTCACGCGACATAGATCGGACATAGCCCAAACACAACTAGTACTAGACGTAAAGCAACTATGTACAAACTGGCCTCTCCTCCCTCCGGCCACCTCCAGCCGGCGAAGCCACCGGAGAGGAGGAAGGGAGGAGCTAGGCGCCGAAGAAAGACTCTCAAGGGGAACGGGAGAATAGAGAGAGGGGGCCTAGAACGCCCACAGCGTTCTTCCACCCACTAATTTCAAAATCTAGGAAATGAACCTTTAACACCTCCCCTTTTTTGTAGCTCAGTGGCTAGAGCGTGGCGGCGTGGTCTGGCCGGTCAGAACTCGTATCCCACGGGCGCAATATTTCGTGTGTGTTTGGCTCGGTCCTCACACCTTTTCTACCTTAATTAAGATGTCCCGGTGGTCTTGCTTTTTTTTGTTGTTGTCGTCCACAACGTCACACTGTTTTTTTAAAGGAAATTATAGTAGAGAACAGCTTTTTTAAACGGTGGAAGGCAAATGCCTAAGTTAAAAGAGGCTTCCATCAGTTGCTCGTAGATTTGAAAACGGCAGTCCATTCGATCGGACGGCGGAGAGAGCCGTGGCCCCGACCCCGGCCAGCCACGAGACCTCCACGAGTCGTCCCTAGAGGAAAGCCAATGCAGCCGAACGCGCACCGCGGAGCCGACACACGCAGGCACAAGATGGCAGAAGCACCGCCCACCAAAAGAAACCAACACGAAGTGCCGCCCGTACGCGGTGCGCGCGTGGCGTGGTTTGGCCGGTTAGAATTCGAATTCCATGGGCGCAATATTTCGTGCGAGTTTGGCTCGGTCCTCACACCCTTTCTACCTTAATTAAGATGCCACGGTGGTCTTGCTTTTATTGTTGTCATCAACAATGTCACACTTTTTTTTGAAAAAAAAGGAAATTGTATTAAGAGAACCGTTTTTTTTAATGGTGGATGGCAAATTTTGAAGTTAAAATAGGCTGCCATTAGTTGCTCGTAGATGTGGAAAACGTCAGGCCATAGGGTTTGTGTATTCTAGATTGTGCGGGTTTCGTGTGTTCTTGTTCGGCAGGCCCTCTCTTGGTCTTTATATAGGAGGTCAGGTCTCAAGATTCATGTCCGAACTTAACTAGGTTACATAAAGATCCAATCTATTCTATCCTTTATCGACATATTTTTGCCTTGTTCGTCAAGAATCCGTCTTCTTGTAAGTCTTCTCTGTAGTAACCGGCGTATGGGTCCACCTTACATCAGGGCAATCCTCATGGGCCCCTTGTTGAGCCAAATAAGGTAGACTAATGTCGGGTAACCGAAAGGTAATACCCACATCAACATTTGCAGCACAACACGGAAACATTTGCAAGAGATGCTTAGGGCGTTGCAACATCTCCCTTGTGGGTTTACATCATTATTATATGGCCGAGTTTAGAACATGTCAACGAACGCATGCAACATTGAGAAACAACTAATCTATGTGTTGGAGCACCAAGCTCACCAACGAGGAATCTGACTACCCGAGCCACGTTTGCGCCAGATCCGATGGCCTCGGGCCGTCTACCAGCAATAACCATATTTCTCAAACCCAAGCACATCAAGCAGACCAATTTTGAGCTCTAACACGAGCTGAAGTAGGTAGGAGAAGGGGAGGAAGAGAAGTAGGAGATGCACATGGTAATAAGTAACACCCCTAAGCCGTAGGAGAGCCTCCTCACCCAATCCTAATATCACTCACGTGGACTGAATCATTAACCTAAAATTTAAATGGAAAATGTTTGATCAAAAGAAAAACATCTCGTATCATGTAGAGGGAAAATAACCCTCTGATTTCAAACTCTAGTAAACGAAGCTTTAACACCTTCCCTTTTCTCTGTCCTCGACAGTGTATGAGCTAGTAGTTCAGTGGCTAAAGCGTGGTGGCGTGGTTTGGCCGTTACAATTTGAATCCCACGGGTGCAATATTTCGTGCGGGTTTGGCTCGGCTCTGAGACTACCTTAATTAAGATGCCATGGGATCTGGCCGGTGAGAATTTGAATTCCACGGGCGTAATATTTCGTGTGGGTTTGACTCGGTACTCAGACTACCTTATTAAGATGCCATGGGCTCTGCCCGGTGGTCTTGCTTTTTTTTTTTTGTCCTCGGCAACTTGACACCTTTTTATGAAAAAAAAGGAAATAATAGTAGTAGGATCTTTTTTTTTTCGAACGGTGGGTGGCAAATGTTGAAGTTAAAATAGGCCGTAGATCTGAAAACGGCAGTCCATTGGATCGGACGGCGGGGCGAGGCGAGGCAAGGTCCCGCCGCGTTACACGTGAGCCACGAGAGCTACACGAGTCGTCGCTGGACGGAAGCCAACGCGCACCGCGGAGCCGACGCACGCAGACGCAGGCACAAGACGGCGCCACCGCCCACCGAAAGAAACCAACAGGAAGCGCCGCCCATACGCGGTGCCCGCCCGCGTGGCCCCACCTCCACCTCCACCTCCACCTCCCTCCGCCGCTCCTCCCCAGTCCCAGTCCCAGTCCCAGTCAAAGTCGCCGCCCACCCTCTTCTACATATAGCCTCGTCTCTCCCCATCCACCTCCAACTCACCCACCTCCTCTCCTCCCAATCCAGCCAGCGCAGAGGAAACCCGGTCACCCGTAGCACTCACTGACTCACTCACCGGCCGACCGACCGTCAGCTAGTCCACCATGGCGCCCAAGAGCAGCTCCTCTACCCAGGCGGCGAGCGCCAGCAAGGGCGGCGGCTGCTGGGGCGCGGAGCCGAAGCTTCGGGGCGTGCGGAAGCGGCCGTGGGGCCGGTACGCGGCGGAGATCCGCGACCCCGTCAGGAAGACGCGCGTCTGGCTCGGCACCTACGACACCGCCCACCAGGCCGCGCGCGCCTACGACGCCGCCGCGCGCAGGCTCCGCGGCCCCGCCGCCAAGACCAACTTCCCGCCCGCATCCCCCTCCGCCGCCGCCTCCGCCGCGCTCCTCCACCTCCACAACAAGACGGCACCGGCGCCGACCAGCGCGGGCAGCAGCACCGTGGAGTCCGCCTCGTCCTCGTCGTCCCGGGACGACTCCTTCCTCGCGGCCGCGCCGGCGGAGGCCTTGCTGGAGCTGAGGCTGGGCACGGCGGTCCCGGCGGTGGTGGCCGCGCAGCCGTACCTGTTCCTCGACCCAAGGGTGGCGGCGGCCGTCACCGTCGCCGTGCCGGCGCCGGGAGGCTGGAGCGAGGAGCGGAGCGACAGCTCCGGGTCCTCGTCCTCCGTGCTGGACGCCGCCGAGGCATCCCCCGCCGTCGGCGTCGGGTTCGACCTCAACCTGCCCCCGCCGGCAGAGATGGTGATGTAGAACCAGACGACCTGGTTTAGCTGGTCAAACCGATTCGTTCGTTGGTTTATCCGTCCGTCACTGGATCAGTAGTGCAGTACTAGCGGGTTAATTAGGCTTAGCCGTGTACTAAATTACTGTCCCTAATTGTAAATAGGCAGCTGCATCTGCCTCCTGTAGTTGTAAATTCGCAATGCAAGAGCAAGAAATTACAAGGTTTACTACCAAAAAAAATTACGACTTCGTATTGCTCGTTTTGAGATCAACAACAAACATCCGAGCTTCAAGCTGAAACTCGAGATGTGCCGACAAGCTTTGCTGAAAAAACAAGGGACTTGCGATCTGATCTGCAATTAGCAAAGAAAAGTTCGCTCAAAAGAATTAAATAAATAATAGACGTGCGTGCATCGTACGCGGCAGCAATACCATGAGCTGAAAAAGGACACGTCGTCGCGACGGCGCCGGCGCCGCCGACGGAGAGATAGATAGCAGCAGTAAAGAAAGAAGCGGCGCCGCCCCTGCGGATGGACCTCCCAGTTGTCGAGTTGAGACGAAAGCTACGTGTCGACGAGGGCCCACAGTTGGGCGGCGGTGGCGTGGGGCGTGGAGAGCATCCACGCGCTCGGCCGCACCGAACGCGGCACCGCACCGACGCGGAAGGTGCGCGACGCCGGCCACCAACGCGTGGAGATTTGCTCACCTACACTTCCTCATGTCCTTGTTAATTTCTCCTATAAAAGCTCCTAGACTACCCTCTCAACCAGGCCATCCAAAGGGGCACATTGATCTGGATCGTTCGTTTTGCAATGCACAGTAAATTCTGAAACCCACTTTTCATCTCAGCCGTCGGATGCAGTAATGTTTTTCCTACCGGCTGCTGTCTGTTCTGGGTGCATGACGGCTGGGACCATGCATGCGTGGGGCCGTTTGTTTGAGACAACCAAAGTTCGGGCTCGCGTCGCTCAGAAAATCGAAGACGGTAGAAACCCTAGCCAACCAAAATCCTCCTCCTCTCCCCAATCCCGTGCCTCCCGTCCTCCCCCAATCCCCGCCTCATCTCACCTCCTCCTCCTCGCTCCCGCCCCTCGACTCCGCCAGCCGCCGAGTCGCCGCCGCCGCCGAGTTCTCCTCCCCCAACCCGCGCCGCCGCCTCTCCTCCTCCCCCAACCCGCGTTGTCGCCTTTCCTCCTCCCAAGCAGGACCGCGGGGCTGCTGCGTGGAGCACCGGGAGGCGATGGTCACCGCCGGTCGCGGGCGTCGCGGTGCAAAGAGCAGGTGGGGCCGCATCAGCCGTCGCCTTGGGTCGTTGCCGTCGTCGCGGCTCCTCCATGCCATGGTCGTCGGACAGCGCCATGGAGCGCATCTCCAACAAATCGCGAATCCGGGACATGACATGGATCCGCTCCGTCGACGACCGGAGGCGACGGGCTCGCGCGGGGCAGATCCGCAGCGGTGGCGACTGGAGGCGGCGGGCGCGGCCGAAGATGGGCCGGCGCGGGGCGGATCCGCTCCGGCGACTACCAGAGGCGAAGGGGCAAGGCGGCGGCCGCTCCATCCTTCCCCACGTGCTGGTTGTGCTGATTCCGGGCTGGACAGGTCGGTGCTGGACCTCAAGGGCGTCTGCTCCACTGGCAGGTTCATATCTCTCTCTCTCTCTCTCTCTCTCTCTCTCTCTCTAATTTTCTGGATAATTTTAATCCCTAGATCTACTCCTTTAGATCTCTGGTAGAAATTATGCTTATTGTTGCAGATAAAATATTTTCTATGTAACTGTGCACCATCCCCTTTTGTCTCTCCATGTGCAATGCTTTTAGAATGTCCAGGAACATATTATGAGATCCAACGCAGAAATGGATGCCAAACTGAATCTTGCTGGTTTGATCTCACCTTATATACTGTGTTTTTGTCAATTATATTTGCAGTGCCTGTCTTGAGCGTATAATTGACTGGCTATAGTATTATAAAACAAATTAGTAAAGGCGGCAAAAGCATGGCTTG
The DNA here is from genome assembly GCA_030979885.1 of Lolium multiflorum. Classification (NCBI taxonomy): domain Eukaryota; kingdom Viridiplantae; phylum Streptophyta; class Magnoliopsida; order Poales; family Poaceae; genus Lolium; species Lolium multiflorum. Next base: position 201,446,081 of record CM061753.1, on the reverse strand, counting down.
CTCTTTTGAGCTCTCTCAACTGAAAATATTGTATGCTTTTGAAAATTTAAATAATAGGAAATTCATACTATTTCAGTTGGGCATAACGTGTGACCATGATGATATTTTGGGAATCTGGTGTTCTGTTGTTGTGTCTTTACCACATATCATACATGTGCGTGTGTGCCAATAAAGAATGGAACATAGTGGTAGTCAAAGTGGTTTATATATAAGAAAAACACCAGATTATATATATGTGGATGTCAAGGCTTCTATTTCATTTCACTAGCTGAATTAGATTCAGCGCATGTAATTAATGGATTCTACTCAAATGGCAGTTCCCTTTTCTTTAAATGCCGCAGCATCATTTGTGCCAAATATTTTTTCGCACAATTTATGTTTGCGGTTGCAGCAAGGAAGGTTATATTAGTGTGGAGATGTTCAATGCTTATTGAGTTACGTTCAGCTGAATATTGGAGATCCTAAATATTCAGAAGACTAATTACTGAACATTCTTTTCTTTTCTGTTACTTGTTTGCTGTTTGTTATTGTGAAACAAAGATTGCATGTGTGGCTAATCTCTTATGTTTTGCCTAAATTGTTGGAGAACAAATCTTTTAAGTTATTTTTTTCTCAGATTTGTATATCTTTCATCAACCTGCAGTTGCTGCTTCTGAAGATATGGGGAAAAGCAGCAGATGAGAGCTTTGAGATACTTGATAGGTACCGCAAAGAGTCAATTTTGTATATGCTTGAGCATAATCTACAATCCATCCTATTTTCTCTCTCGATCTGCTCTGTTTATTCTGTCTCTTGCTAACTGATGCAGGTTCTGTTCTTCCTTTACCTGAATATACACCGCTCTATCTAGGATCTAGATGGCACACCAGAAAACTGAGTTGTAGATCAAATGAGATTATCATATGAAGTAAGACCGTCAGATCCTAATTCAATTTACTTAGATGACCATTCTATTTTGGGTCTGAACCACTTGTTTATGTCTACGAATTTGTAGCTCCCTTTGCATTCTCTTGGAAATTAACTTTTGTTGTGATATATTTATGCTCAGCTTGCTCTATATTCCAAGGTGGTGGTGTCTTGATTTCGCCTTCTCATGGCCTCTGCCTGTGCGTTGGTAAGTCACTCTGTGGAAGCTCTCTCTCTACATCACATGCGATATTTAGTTTGTCACGAGCCCACTCCTGCATTTGTGTTGCACTTCTAATCAGTATACCAAACTGTAGTCTTTTGACGTATTTCTTGCCTCCATAATTTAGTGATGAACTAATTGCCTTATGTATGTTGATCCCTCCCCTAAGGAACAAATCTTGCATGCAGCACCTCTTTGTGTCTACTTGCAAAATGTATTTTTTTTTTCTCTGAGGAAAATCAGTGTTGAATGCTTTCATTTTTCTAGGCTGATTCAGCATGAGCATTCATGAAGAACTATTACTTGCCTGATTGTGTTCTTAACGCTAGAAAATTAGAGGCCAAAGCAACCAAGAGATGATGTACCATTTCTTGTTCAGAATCCAGTTTGAGAATCCGAAATGGTGGTGGTGGATGGTTTGGATTAGCCCAGGGTTTGGGAATGGGTAGTTCGTGCTATCACGCAATGCAAGTGTGGCGTTGATGATACTGTACTGAGTATTCATTGCAATTTTGAAAGTCAGAGCCTGCTCATTATCGAGTGTTTAGTTGCTTCAGATTCATATCTCAGATTAGTACAAGGAAAATATGTGTAACCTGAGATTGATTTATTCAGGTTGCGGGATCATCGGTGCACCAAGGTCGTAACCGATTGAGAAGAGGGGAATACCAGAAATGTTCTCCTTGTTCTACGGCCTGTGGAACCATGTGTTTAGCAAGACAGAGTTCCGTGTACTCATACTTGGAGTCCATAAGGCTGGGAAGACGGTAATTCATCTGAAACTTATGTTTACATGCATGAAGTATTGACCCAACCATGTCTCCTTTACGTGGCAGTATCCTCATGTTGAAGATTGAGTTTATTTCTATATGATTATTAGATTTACACTAAAACTTGACATGCTTCTAATGATGACTATGCAGACCTTGCTAGAAAAGTTGAAGTCAATCTATTTGAAAGGAGAAGGGCTTCCACATGATCGTGTCGTTCCAACTGTGGGGCTTAATATATTGAAGATGCAAATTTGAAACTTGTTTTTTGGTATCTGGGAGGTCAGGTATGATTTCTTGTGCTATAGACAAGCTTCCCCGTTCACCATTCGGGGTTGTTTTCAGTTTATGGAAGATAGATGGGCGTTTGCTCATCTATTAATGGATATCAAAATGATGAAACCTGGGAGAGATCTTGCTCAAGAATATTAATTGTAACCATAGTAGAGCTGCACATGTTTTATCTACTTTTGCTAGAACCGGGCAATACACTGATTGATGTTTGGCTACACTGGTCGCCAGATTGTGTTTCACAGCTTATTTTAGTTTGACTGTAAATCTTTACTTGAGCAACAAATGTCGCATTCCATTTCAAACAGAATGACTCATTGACGCTAGAATCATGCAATTGCATTTTCTCCATGCTGTCACTCTAATTCCTGGAGATAGAACACTCTTCATTTTGCAAACCAAGGTAGCTAGATTAGGTAGCTGGCAAATGTAGGCCAGTTTTCATTCCCTTGTTTCAAAGCCTCAAACATGAAATTTTCCTGAAGATATGCAAACTATTGAAATATTACAGTCAATGTTTATACTGAAGGCATGTAACCATCATTTTTTACAAGTTTTCGACATTCATTTAAGATCTGCAGAAAATGTTTATCTTATGTAAGACCTTGCTTCAATGCTGCAGTGATCTTGGTCTACATCCTTTATATGTACCTTATAGCTGTGCGAAAGTTTCTCGTTTACTACTACTGTATAATCTACTTTAAGTGTTGTACAAACATAAACTTTGGCTATGAATGATGATTGACAAGTTACACCTTTCACGTTATGTGATTTATGTTTTGCTTAATGAAGCATATTAAACTGTAGATATGATCTTAACTTCATGACAGCTAACAAGGAGGGATCAACTTCATTCGTAAATTTCACAAAAAATACAAGTTCGATAATAATATTTTTCTAGCTATTGCAAATTCCAATGCGGATTACATGTTTTTGACAGCCTGGCCTAAGAACAATATGGGAGAAATATTATGATGAGGCACATGCTATAGTATATGTTATTGATTCTGCCTCCGCATCAACATTTGAAGATACCAAATCTGCTCTTGGTAAGTTGCTTCCATTTCTTCACAGAACATTAGTGTAACCTGTATCTGTCCTTGGGACTGGAAAATTTTGGATTTACTGGAGTGAATGGTGACTGGAACATTGTTGCTGCAGAGAAAGCGCTTCGACATGAGGATCTGCAAGAGGCCCCACTACTCATATTCGCAAACAAACAGGTTGAGGTTTACCTTTCAGTTATCTGAAATGTCATATATACTACAAAATTACATAACAAAACTCGATACATTCACTCTCAGTTAAAAAGGAAATTTCTTGGATGAAAGTTGGCCCTTGTGGAAGAATTCTATCATGTGATGCACATTAGTTGTAACTTTGGAATCCAACTCATACTATTTGAGTGTCAGAAGATGTCAGTTTACTTTCCATGCATCATAAGGTGAAGAGCTCAAAATATGGAAGAGTAGAAACATACATTTAACCATGTGCTTGCGCTGATAGTCGAATTCTTTTCAGTCTCAGTGTTGGAGATCACAACATTTTCTAAGTGGAGAAAGACAGACTGGGAAAAATAACTGCCCATATTATTGCTTTGAGTGCTTTGCAAGCTCATTTCATCTTGATATGTTGCTTTCGCCAGTGCCTCTTATGTATTCATGTTTGAAGGCTTACCTGTATCTATCAACAGGATTTACCAGCAGCAGTCACAGAAGAAGAGTTGGACAGACATCTTCACCTTAAAGAGTTTGATGAGAGGCCATACATGTTTGTGGCTGGGTCTGCCTATGATGGGTAAGTAGAAGAACCCCTGAAGTTTCCGAACTTATCTGCCTCACATTGGAAACATGATTCGTTATTATGCTTACTGTGGTGCATATTTTGCGGAGTTAAATGGAATGTTGGCACATGGCGCTTGCACTCAGGTTGTTTCCAAGGGAAGATGTTTGCCCTTCCACACTGCTTCACCAAAAAGAAAGATGCATGCCCCCATTCTTTTTGTGATATAATCACGCCTTCTAGATAGATTGTTTCTCTGACAGGTAACTTACTGTCACTTGGTGTCATTCTCTGTATTTTTTTTTTGCTATTACATATCATGCCCTCGGCGCTAGCATGCCCTCGGCGCTAAAATTATGGTTGTCAGGGTACTGTTAATCTCGCTAATTCAGGTTGTTCTGCTCTTGGCCGTCGGCGCTCCTGGCCTCCCAACCAGGATTCTCTTCCCTCGCCAACAAAGACTCCGGGAGGCCAGTGAAGCTAGAGCGAAGTGGTAGATATGTGGCGTAGCTTTTAATCAACGGCATGCTCTTGTTCAGCTCGAAGGTTGAGACCTTCCTCCTCTCACCGATTTGCTTTGGTTAGTAGAACAAACTACACGGCACATGCTTGTTCAAATGCTTCTCCCACAGATTAACATCTCTGTTTATACTTGTTCAAATGTTTTTTATGTATAGATTTGAATATGATAACAGAGGTCAGGTACAACCTCATAATTTCAGTTTTCATCAATCCTGCTGTGTTCGCATGGTAGGTTGGTAGCGGCTTAAGAAGTTCAAGCAATTGCCCTGTATTTGTATGAGTAGGCCAGAGTACATATCAGTAAAAGCAATATAATATTTAGGAGCCAGTTTTAGGTGTGGTAGCCAAATATCAGTAAAAGTAGTTGATATTTTGCATGACCATTTTAACCATTACCTCAAATGGTACCACTTTATAGTTTGTTAATTACAAAGATGATAATCTACTTTTTTACAATGATAATCTACTTTTATGTAAAGATGATTATAGAGGTTTCCAAAGCCGGGCACAGCCTGCCCTGCCAGGCACTATGCTTGTCGGCGCCCTGGCCGCTCTGCCTAGCGCCTTGGTCATCTACTCTTGAGTTTTCCCATGTGGTTCTGTTTGAAAACCATACAAATAGCAGACTTGTTAACACTACAGTCACTACCTGTTTCATTGCCAAGAAATAATGGCATATTCTGATGGAACTTTCATGTGCAAGTATCGGCCATGGGGTATGAAGTATGAGGGTGACTATGAATCGGTGACTATGTTGATTGACACTTCTCCCGGACAAATGGGTTAGGAATAAACCATAATGGATACTTAAACAGTGAACTAGCGCCAGAAACCTGTTGTGAAATGGTGATGGATCAGCTTGTGATCCCGCTGTCATCTCTCTCCCTTGACCTGATGGTGCTGGACCCTGCTGGTATTCATCTCCTCTTTATGTACTCTCTCGACTATCAATCTTCCTCTAAGTAGCTTCTTACATCAATATAATATGAATATACCTGAATATTATTAATGAGGAAAAGTAAGCTGAACCTTCAGCTAGCATTGAAAAGTATTTGGAGCGGTTCAGCCCTGAAGTAATTTCTCCTTTTCCTTCACCATAGATATAATCTCTTGTAGTCACGTGATAGTGGATACATGAATATCATGAAATAGGTTGAAAAGAGAGGCTTGCGATTGACCACACACGTTTGACCACACGTTTTGAGTTACCTGAGTGTTTTTGCAATTTTCTGCTATGTTACGATATACTGATTTCAGTACTATGTTCAATCTTGCAACAACACTAATGTTAATTAATGGTAATTTCTATAGGCTAAACCTCGCGGTCACTGCTGTTGTCAGCAGTTCATGTATTTTTCTCTATTAATATGCTCATCTCTGCTTGGAACTTCCGGCAAACAAATGTAACCTGGCGATGTTATCATATCAGGCCCACGTATCATGTTAATATTATGTCTATCGTTGAAGCTGGCTACTAATCTGCAAGATGTCTTTTGGTCTTTCTGCATTGCAATAGCAGGTTTCAGTTCATGTGTTAACTTTGTAAAAGGTGCAAAATACTTGAGCATAGATGGATCACGAGCATGCTGCTTATGGAAAGTGTGATTTTATTGTTTGTTATGTGCAAAACTTTCCGGGCAATTTATCATATAGGTAACGCATATAGATGGTTTACTCTAATTTAGGCATTTCTCTCATGTACTGATTCTGCCATTCGCGCAATAGCGCAAGATGTGCAGTTTTGGGGATTAGGCAATTATATATATATAGTTATTTAATGTGTATTCTTGATGTTATCTTACTAATGAAAGATTACTATCCATGATTATTATAGATTAATTATGAGGACTTGGTGCTCCACTATCTCATTCCCCCACTCAGGTGAATGGCCAGTAGATGTCAGCGGGATGTTTTGCGCCAGTGCACGATGAGGAGATGGTGGGGCCTTCTGGCGTTCTTGCAGCAATGGCTCACCTTGCGGTATCCTCGGCCAGAGTTTGGTGATCTTGCCAGCAACCTTGCCATCTCGAACTTGTCCCCAGGTATACCGTCTCCCTCCTGTCCCAGTTGGGCAGCCTATGGAATCCGTGATTTATGTTTAGGTTGTGTGGTGTTCTCAGTGTTTATTGTTCAGATTATTGTTTGATGGTTGGCACAGATGCAAAAGGAGAGGTGCAAATTTGGATTGAATGATGCCTTTCTTACTAAAAAGAAGAGCTCATGTTCTCTGTTAAAAGTATTAATCTTACTGAAAGATTTAAAATATATTGGGAATAATAATTTGAAAGCTTGACCTTCTTTTGTTATCATGGTGCACATGCCTTATCTCCATTGTTTCCCAGTGTTGGACAATAATTATACTGCCCCTTCATACAATGGAGCTGGAGTGCATATGGAAGTGTGTTGCATGTCACAAAAGAATCAAAAGAATCAGCGCATCACTTCCCAAGATAGAAAGCTTTTATAAATTTGTGAACATATGTTTGTATATTCGTATTTTCCTCAACAGCTTGAAATCTTTGGAAAGTAATGCCTCACACAATTCAGTAACAAGTTCTTATTGATTTCTTTCAGGTTCGGTTCACATGATGAATTGGGGACGATACCGCAGAAGTTCATCCCCGCCTCAGATGGCTATATCAATGCAGTCATGGTAATGGATTGTCCAAATGCTGATCTTTTTAGATTTGCTGCTCAAGAAGAGCAATGGTATGCTTTTTCTCAGTCAGCAAAAACATGTAAATAATTATGAGTACAGCCTGATGAATCTGCGATGATTCAGGATACTTGCTCACTAACCTGTATCGTAACAGATACCATTTGGATTTGTTGAGAGATGTAGAGGTGCCGACGTCTACATGTTGTGCCACTGAAACCATAATTGCGTTTTTTCTGTGTTCATAAAATAGACTGCTTAGGACTCCTATGCATTGAAAAATATTTAGTGAAGCTCTTATTGCATGATACTGGCATCCATGGTTTGTATGTATTTCCATGTACAGAAAATAATATAGCATTCAGATGTCTTTGCTGGCTACTTATGGTACAATATTTTCTCGCTTGTGTCTTTGCGTCAGTGCCTTGTGGTGCGCTGCTTCAACTATGTGTTGTTTCCTACGCTGTTAAGATAATGTGATGCCCTACCTATCTGCCTTTGCGCTGCCACCTGGTTTATCTTCTCTGTTGTGGAATCAACCTCATGTGGTAACTATGCATGCTTTTCTAAGTAGAACCTTATCGGATAAGGGAGGGTTCTTGAAAAGTCACCCGCCGGCAACATTTTCTTTATTTCAATCTTTTGATCAACTTCTGCTTTCTTCATAAGGTACACAGATTGTAGTGTTATTGACATGTAAGTTGGTCAAAGCAATCATATGTTCTTCAATCATGGCCTACATATTATGCTCAATGTGTGTCTGCATATGGCTTAGATATAAATCTCAAGCATATATAATATCATGGATAAAACTTATGGTTGCAATATTGTCTGGCTTTTGTCTTTGCCCGCAATGGGAGATAAAGAATAAAATAAAACTAGAGGGAATGGCTATCCATTTAGATCAAGTAACGAGCTAATTTAAAGTAAGTTATTATAAAAACTATGACTTGAATATTGTCTCGCTTCACCCTTTTGCGCCAGCGGTGCAACGGGTTTTAGGATTTTCTGCTATTTCTCTAAATGTATTATGTTAGGATTCGGGAATGACAACATATTGTCTTAGAATTCTTAAATGGTAAATCCATTTTGTACTCTATCAAGTGTTAGGTAAATCTTGGGGCGAGCAATAGAAGGCTGATGGCGTGGGTGACTGTGGTTGGTGGTGTGGATGGTTGTGACATGGTACTTGGTCAACGGATTAGGTGGGATAAGGTAAGGGAATGGAGGGAGGTGTAGCAGATCAACGCGGAGAGGTAGGGAGATACGTTAAGAGGAAGAGGTTGGCCCATTGACGCAAATCACAATGGGATGAGCGGTACCAGCTGAGAAGGTAAATATTTGCAATAGTTTCTGGTTCCGTTAAGGGGCTCAAATTCTCGAACCAAAAATTTTCTTTCTTGCTACTCACAGTAAGTAGAAACATTTTTCTTGGAATTAGTGATTGTCCTTTTATGATTCTTTTTATGATGTTACCTCTTTAGATACAATAATCATAATTTGATGGGGGAGCCTATACAAAAACATAAAAGCTGAAAAAAACAGTGTGAAATTGTACGAAATTCGGAAATTCAATTTGGCTCCCGGGTACGTATGCTCCCTCTACCAAGAAAATATATTTCTAAGTGTCAAAACACCGCTCCCAAACTACTAAATTGTCATCTTACTGCAACGCCTCGATGAAATGGTGCGTCTACAGTTATACTAAAGCAGCTAAATTCCAAGATAATTTTTAATATTAAAATAAGCTAAAATTTACAGGTTAGATTCTGCCATTTGCGCGATAGCGCAACGGGTCATCTAGTTAAAATTAAATCTACAGATCGCGACGGCTCGGCTGCACATTAGATCACCCACGAGTCCACGACGGTGGAAGTACAAGTTGGCAAAAGGATGATATGGCACAACAGTTAATAATAAGAGAGTAATAAGAGAGGTGAGAGTGGTATTATAGTTACATATTGTATCATAGTACATAAATTATAAATTTAATAGTACCAAATACATTATGTACATAAATTTGCATTGAGATTTAAAAAAATATCAAATACTATGTATGATATTACCTCATAATATTATGCATTATACACGCCTATCATAAATAAATATCATATGCATAATATTAGTGTATGATACTTTTCATTATGACTAATCTTACCCTCTCCGTCTCGGTTTAACATACGCGCACGCAATTTAAGAAATTGCTTTGACCATTATTTTAATCGATAAAATGTGAAAAATATGTGACAAATCATATCATTGAAAAGCACCGCCACCTTTCTGCCCTGATTTGTACCGCTTCGGTCAGCTCGCGCCACCGAGAAGCACACCTGCCATCCGCATGTCCATTTCCCCTATCGTGGAAGGCGTGGCGCTTCTCCCCTTTCCGTCGAGACTGTTCCTGGCCGCCCGCGATTGATTTCTAGCAGAACTAGATGGGAGGCGGAGCCAGGCTCGGAACCGCCAACCATTTCTAGTCTGCCACCCCTTCGTGGGGTGCCTTCCCGGCCTTGCGAAACCGTATCCGTGCTCCGTGCTCGATTTGGTACCCGTCGATCATAATTACCGATGCTTCCGCTCGACTTGGAGTTCCGAGGTATGATTTCCGTCTCTTTTTAGTTTTGTGATTAGATTTAGCACAATTTTTTTACAAATAATGAAAATAACGGAAGAATTACTCATGAAATTAGATGAGTTCTTCGTGGAGCGAGTCGTGGACTTCAGCCCGGAGGTTGTTAGTTGATTTCTACTTCGATTCCTCCTCACTGGATGATTCTGACTGCGATTCCGACGATGATGACGAGGACATTGTGTTGATGGTCGCCGTGCAGGACCTCCACAGAGAAGCCAACAAGAAGAGGAAGCGGAGGGGAGCCACCGTTGTTGGATGTGCATTCTGCGGAACTGCGCGCTCGACAACGAGATGTTGATGAGCAACTTCTTCGCCGAGGTACTCATCTAGCTTTCGCACCTATTCCATAGACGCTACAGGATGAAGCGAGAACTCTTCGTCTTTATAGTCAAGGCATGCGAGGAGAATTCTGTTTTTTCACTCGTCAAAACTGCCGCCAGCCTCAACGGTTTTAGCGCCTACCAAAAAATGCTACAATGCGGATTATTGCCGTGCAATTACTTTGAAATACACCGACGAGTATCTTCACATTAAAGAATATAATACGTTTGTCGTTGGCTATTCGACAGTACCTCGGAGGAGGGATCCTCACGAGGGGGAAAAGAAATAGGGGCCATCGGGCGGAGAGTCCTCGGGACGGTGGTACGCGATTTACCCAGCTTCGAAACACCTGCACGATGGCAGGGTCTACTGCTGCTTGTCTGGAATTATCTGAGCACTTTCGCGTTGTTACAATGAGTTGTGGTTGTGCCTCTAGGGCTCCCGGGATCCGGCTTATAAAGGTGCTCAGATCTAGGGTTTACACGGAGAGTTCTAGCCGGAATACAAGATGCCTAACTACGGAATATTACATTGCCGTGCACGTCAAGGATCCACCTTTCCTTATGCGCCGTGTTGGATCAGGATACTTCATGGGCCTTCATGGATCCGACTATCTTCATAGGACGGTTAAGATCCGGCTCCTGTTACCTGGGCTAGACTTCATCCATCTTGATCTACAGCAACTGGACCGCCCGATGGGGCCACATGCCACCATCATCGTCTATGGGCCACCCGGGCATGCCAGATCTAGGCCACGCCGTTGATACACCCATAAAGTATACCCACAACAACGCCCAAGTTTGTGTGGACAGTCATCCGTGTCTTTTGAGATGACTATCTCCAAGCTCCAAATGAGGAGGACGCGGAAAGGCTCATGTCAACGAATGAAGCAATGGGCGGCCGACCATGCTTGGGGAGCATGAATTTGGTCCGTCGCCGATTCGTGGTCAAGCGGAGCGCTGCGCACCAAGTCCGGTGACCTCGACCTCGCCGGCGCCACGGGGAACCGCCATGCCATCGCCGGTAAGTCCACCGGACCCGTAGAAGACGACTTAGCTTAGCTAATTTAGTTTCCGGCTACTCAAACCATCTTACCACATGCATGCAGCCGGAAACATGCCCACTAGTTCACCTAAGTATACTGATAGCTCTCCGAATAGCCCCGAACCAAACTCCGCAGAGCCAAAGTTCATTGAGCCCATTGCATTCCTTTCGCCCAATGTTTCCGACATGAGATTAACTCAACCATTTTCCGCCTCTTCCAACAATTGCCTCAACCGGATCCCAACATTAGCGGAGATCCAGGAAGAACTTGAATGACAAGCTAGAAATGGCCTCTAAAGTACAGGAAGCGGAGCAAAATAAAGCTTCGAAGGCCTGGAACCGCGAAGGCAAAAAGGGTTAGTGGAGGCCATGCGAAGTGAAGGAAACAGAGCTCAGGGATTTCCAGACCGAGGGAATGATTGCTCCGGACTGGAGCTTCATGAAGGACTTCGTCACCCCCAAGCCGGATCCGGACGAACGCGTCCTTACGAAAGCTTGGGTGGAGTGTGGCCTGTCGCTCCCAAGTTCCGAGTTCTTTCTCTCCGTCCTCACCACATACGGCCTCCAGCCACATAACATATGCCCCAACTCCTACCTTCTCCTCTCAAACTTCGTGACACTCTGCGAAGGGCATCTCGGAATCCGCCCACACATCCATATGTGGCAGTTATTTTTCCGCGTCAAGAAGGAGACAAAGGATAAGGTGATGGTGAATTACGGAAGCATGACCTTCATGCTCTGCCCTGGAAGAATGTATCCGCCACATTCATCTCACGAGTCCGTCCGGTATTGGAATGCCGGATGGTTCTATGCAAAGAACATCCAGGTTCCGGACGTCCATGAAGGGCTTCCCAAGTTTATCAACAAACCCCCGAAAGAGTTAGCCAGCTGGAGCTTCGTCCCCGCCCTCGCCCAATACCCGGAGTTGGATAAAGCTGCGCGGAGGATTTCCCGGTCAGTCCACGACGGGCTAACCAAAACAGATCTGACTCTCAGCTGGTTTTCTCGCCGGATCCAGCCGCTGAAATATAACAAGCGGTTGATCTGTGAGTACACCGGGGTTGACGACCAGCTCCGAGTCACCCGCGACAACCTGCCAACGGATTCTCTGAATAGGAGGATCAAGATGCTCGTGAAGATTCCTCGGGGCCAACCGGTCCCGGAGATTGTTAAAGATATCAAGACCAACAACCAGTGTCCTCCGGTACGTATTCGTACTTCAACATTTTAACTTCTCATTTTTTACGTGTTCTAACTTCTCCATGTTTTCCTCTCCAGCTCAATTCTTTGGCGGAGGAGGATTTTCAAAGTATACTCTGAGTACCTACCAGCGCCGACGCGGCGGAGGAGGATCCGGAGGATGATGACAAGTGGAGAAGCAAGCTCCCTAGAAAGTGGCTCCCCGAACCATCAAGCGTCCCCGCACCAAGGTTTCCGGCTCCGAAGCCGGAGCCAACGGCGAGGCCTCCGCCAAGAGGGCCAAAACCAAGCCACCCCCGCTCAACTCGAAGAAGGCGGAGCGCGAACGCCTCAAACTGCTGCCCACAACAGGGAAAGGATCGCGCCCACCGATTCCCAACGCTACGTAAGTGTATCGGAGAACACATCTCATTTTTAACTTGTGTAACTTTTTTACTTATATGTTTCCTTTGCTTGTTATAGGAACCCAACAACCACCACAGCGTGGGCTAACATCCAGAAGCCCATCACGAAATATATGAAAGCATCTCCGGTTGTTGGGCCCATTACTCCAACTCCGCCAAGCACCTCTCATGCTGCTCCCCAACCGTCTCCGCCCAAAGCTCAACCTTCCCCCACTCCCGCTACCGATACCCAAGTGGAAGTTATTCCCGTGAGTAGCGAGAAGGTGGGCGGAAGCAGCTCCGGAACGAAGCGACCTACTCCAGAGGAAGCCCAGGTCCAAGGTCAAGAGGAGGCGGAGGTTAACTCTCCGGAATAGGCTGAAGCTATGGCTAGTGATGCCGTTGGATTTCCGAAGAACTTTGGCGATCCGACCGACCTTATCTCTACCCCTAAGGCATATTCTCACAAGTTTTTCAATAAACTTACTGAAGCGGAGAAATGGGATCTAGAGCAGGATCTGCTAAACTCCATGCTCAACAATGCCTGGGGCAAAGCTGACGCTGAATCGTCGCAGATTCAGAACTTCAAGAAGGAGATCGGGCAGTTCTGCGACCAGCTCCTCGTCAAGCGCAAGGTACCTCCCAGTAGCCCCCAAGTATCTAGGCGGAAACTAGCAAGAGTTAGCACCTGGATACTTAGAGTAGACTATATTGAAGAAGATTTTTAAATGTTGTAGTAGCCCCCAAGCGTTATGGCGGAAATATTTCCGGTAATAATGCTTCGAAAAGGTCAACATTTTTAGAATGCATTCAGAAGTTATTCCTGCTCTATTTCTGTTATAGGAACAACAAGTCCTGCACTATGAGCTTCACAAGAATATCGCCTTGCAGCACAGTGTTACCCTGAACCAGGCGGATAAAATCTGTGTTGCTAAGGAAAAGAATGCGGATCTAGAAAGGCAGCTGGCGGAAAGCCAGGGTATGTTTCCGGCCAAGCCTGTCATTAGTCCAAATTCCGAGTATTGAATTGATTTTTCACTTAACTTTAACAGGTGCATCTTCTTCCCTTGCCACTGCATCCTCCGAGCTGGAGAGCCCGCGCTCCTCTTATAAAGATTTAAAGACAAAGCTCATGGAGGCAGATCAGAAGAGAGAATATGCAGAGAAGCAGCTGGCGGAGAGGAACTCTGAACTCATCAAAAAGGAAGCTGATTTTGCAATCAAGCGGAAGGTTGACAACGACACACTGCAGAAACTGCAAAAAGAAGTCCATGGGCTCCGGAACTACATGAATACTGCGGAGAAAGCCTAGAACCTTCTCAACACAGATGTCATGGGTAAGTATCCGGAACTTCCAAGTTAAACTTATCCTTGAAGTCAATCTTACGCTTGTCCCTGACCATTTTGTGCAAAGCCGCTTGGATACGACGAAGAGCGCCGCAACCAGTTTCCACGTGATGACCTGATCCAGCTCGCCGGAGACGACTGTAAGGACTTGATCTCAACCTGCCGGAAAATCTGCCACAACCTGGCGATCAGGGACAACCGTACTTGCGACGTCCACGATCTTATTCAGAGAAGGGACATTCTGCCAGAACTAGTTGTTGATCTTAAAGCCTCATCATCTCGGGGCGCTGCTGCAATGTCCTTGCAAATGTGCCTGGCCCATGTTTCGGAGCTCAACATTGACAGAGTCACTTCCGGTGTTCCTTCGACCTCAGATGTGAAGGCGCTCTTGAATGCAGTCAGTGGTTATGACACCCGGATCGCATGGCGTATCCGTCATGAAGAATTTTATGACAAGGTCGTACTTCCTATCGACGAACCTCTTGAAGCAGAGATTGAGAAGGAACGCGAGGCGGAAGCGCGACCCACCAGATCCGGCGATGGAAGTCAATATACCTGGACTAGCTCCAAGGAGGCCAGAAAGAACAAGTCCAAGGGCAGCGCTGCATCTCCGACTGAGGAAGATGAGGAAAGTGATGACGATGATGTGTCTTCTCCGCCCCAGGATGAAGATAAAAGCGAGCCACAAGCTGATGTCGAAGGCTGTTCTTCTTCGACCAAGGAGAAGTAAAGAACTCATTCCTGCGGGAAGAAAACAATGCATCATTTTGGCCCCATCGAGGGTTTGTAATATAACTTAAATATTCTTAAGTAGTTAGGACAAAACGATTTGCGTGGCCGGAAAAACTTATCCTGCTATCCGTTCAATATATGCATGTTTTGTTTATTGTAAAAGCAAGTGCTACTTTCTAAGTTTTCCGGCTTGCTTATTTGACCTTCCGCGAGCCGGAGGACCTTTAGCCGGAAACGCTCGCCTGCGGCGACGAAGCCTAATGACGATCCGTCAATAACCACGGAAACAAGCCACCAGCCAAGGTGCCGGAAGTCGCTACCAGGAATCCATAATTTCGCAACGAAAAACTTTTCCACCAAAAAAATTAAGCTTACGCCCTAAAGGATGATTTTGAAAATCACAACTTTTATACACGCCTAGGCGGAAATATCCAGCTCTGCGGTTTTAGTCGGAAAAAACATACACGATCCAGAAATGAATAACTAAAGGAGATAAAATACTCAAAGAGTGAACCATATGCTTTATTTCATTGATCATGTATAACTATTACAAAGCATGTAATGCGAAAATTGCTAAGTGTGGAAAGGACGTAGTTGTGCTATATTCCAGGGATGATCTGTTTCATCATATATGTCATCCGGATCCTCTAGCTTTCGTTTCCGGTGCCAATTGGCAGGTCTCTCTTTTAACTCGTGGAAATCAATGAGGTAGTAAGATCCGTTGTGTAGCACTTTGATGATGACGAAGGGTCCTTCCCATGGAGATTGCAACTTATGATCTTTCACCTGTCGAAGGCAGAGGACCAGGTCACCTTCCTAAACGAGCGATTCCGAACTCGACGACTATGGTAGCATCAGAGTTTCTGCTGGTAAATGATGGAGCGCTAGTTAGCTAGGTTCCGAGCTTCTTAAATCAGGTCCACAGATAGTTGTCTAGCCTCGTCAGCAGTATCTTCGTTGTAGGCAGGAACTCGCGGGGAGTCGTGAATGATGTCGGATGGAAGCACCGCTTCATATCCGTATACTAGGAAGAAGGGGGTAAACCCTGTTGATATGTTAGGGGTAGTTCGTAAACTACACAGAACATAATCTAACTCCTCAGCCCAAGCTCCGGCTGCGCGACACAGCGGTTCTTCAAGGAGAGGTTTGACTCCAGCTAGTATGAGGCCGTTGGCTCGCTCGATTGTGGATGCACCACAGATGCTAGGTCAAGGCGGATTCCTACGTCATTACAATAATCCTTCAGTTCTCCTTGAGCAAAGTTCGTGCCATTGTCTATGATTATGCTTTGTGGGATGTCATATCTCACTACGAGGCTGCAGACGAATTTTAGTGCCGTAGCACCATCGGCTTTCCTCACTGGTTTTGCCTCGGTCCACTTACTGAACTTGTCGATAGCGACCAAGAGGTACTCAAAACTGCCAGGAGATGATTTTTCCAGTTTTCCGACCATATCTAGCCCCCAGACCGCGAACGGCCAAGTAATAGGGGCGGTCTTCAGCTCCTGAGCTGGAGCATTTGGTTGAGTAGCATAGTACTGGCAACCTCGACAGGTTTTCACTATTTTTTCAGCATCTTCTTTAGCTATGAGCCAGTAAATTCTTGCCGAAAAGCTTTTGCAACGAGGGACCTGGGAGCGGCGTGGTGCCCGCAATCACCTGCATGGATTTCTCTGAGGATTTCAATGCCATCTTGATTTGAGACGCACTTCAGAAATACCCCATTTGCGCTTCATTTGTAGAGTTGTCCATCAACTATTGTGTAGGATCTTGCTCGTCTGACGACCTGACGTGTGACGACTTCGTGCTCCGGCATCTTATTGCGGTCCATAAGGTAATACAGGAAAGGCTTAGTCCAAGCCGGAGTGATTACCATCACCTCCTTAGCCGGAGATACTGCCATATCTGGGTTTTCCGGGTTAGCGCCCTTCATCGAGGGTATCCGTAAGTGCTCAAGGAAAATTCCGGGAGGAATGGGTTTCCTGCCGGATTCGAGCTTGGACAACATATCTGCCGTTATCATCTCTCCTGATGTATTTGACTTCATATCCGAGGAAGCACTTGGCAATCTTATCAACTTCGTCTCTGTAAGCCGCCATGACGCAGTTTCTGGCGTTCCAGGTTCCGGCTACTTGTTGTGCCACCAAGTCGGAATCTCCACAACATATGATGTGTTTGATCCCAATTTCTCTAGCGATGCGCAGACCGTGTAGTAGAGCCTCGTATTCCGCCATATTGTTTGTAGCTTCGAAGTGAATCTGCAGGACGTACTATAGTTCTTCTCCAGTGGGGGACTTCAGGATAACTCCAGCCCCCGAGCCTTGATGTTGCTTGGATCCGTCGAAGTGCATGACCCAAGTTTCAGGTTCCGGCTCTAGTTCGGCATCTGGAGCCTCTGTCCAATCAGCGATGAAATCCGCCAAAATCTGGGACTTGATCGCGGTCCTGGCTTCGTAATTGATGTCGAAGGCGGATAGTTCTATGCCCCACTTTGCTATGCGTCCTGTTGCTTCAGCGTTGTTAAGAATCGTTGACAATGAAGCCTTGCTCACAACTGTCATGGGATGATCTTGGAAGTAGTGTCTCAGCTTTCGGCTACCTAGGTACACACCATAGGCTAGCTTCTGAAAGTGAGGGTATCGTTGTTTGGATTCCGTCAATACCTCGCTAATGTAATAGACTAGCCTCTCGACTCCGTGTTCAAGATCTTCTTCCTTTCTCTCCACCATGATAACGAGACTGATGACCTTTTTGGAAGCTTCCAAGTAGAGGAGCATAGGCTCTTGTCGTCGTGGCGAAAGAGCAGATGCCATGGGATGGCTTAAGTTGGGGCCGAATGGGCGCTAGAGGATTCGGGGGAGGGTTTGCGACTAGATGGGATGAACTTCCGGATGCTTTCCTCAAGAACACAACCAAAGGCCGGTATGCAAGAAGAGAGACAAGAGGAAGAACTCTTTACTAGATCGCTTGCTTCATTGATCTCAACATGATTACAGGTGCTTGGATACAAGTTCTATCGTCTAATCTCCTCTGTGGACACGCGCCGTATGAGGCGTGTGCCCCCCTCCTTATATAGGGGAGAGGGTGGCTTACAGAACAAGAAACCCTAATGGCATCTTTGACTGGACAAACTACTTTACAAAGCTACTTTAATCATAGATGACGCCGGAGTCTTTAATCGGGGACGCGACCTCCGCTTCTTTCGCGTCATCTCTCTTTTGGCGCCAGGGCTCGATTAAAGCCGCTTTGCTTAGCTCATCCTTGTCTTCTTGCTCGAAGAGAATCTTTGACCAGTCCCGCCAACAGGCCCTTCTCTCCGGTATCTTGTTTACCGGGTTCCGGTATCCCCTCTTGGGGATACCAGCTTAGCTTCACTTAGCCTAAACTCTTACCTTTGTGTTCCGGTTAGAATATTAAACCGGTATCTCGATGGCTCAAACCATCCGGTTTGGCATGCCTTTGGCATACCGGGGGTTATCCCCCCAACATTAGTCCCCGAAGCTGGTATAGTCTGGAGGATTCTATCCTACAGACCATGCCAGGTTTTCATGTTTTTAGGATACCGGTTTAATCTCTCCAACTTGGATCCGGCATCTTTGCCCTTATTCGTCTTTTCTCTCCTTGCAAGGTATTCCCCGGCATCTCTTTTCTCCGGTATCATTCGCATTTACTCTTTCCTCGGTGAAGTCGAGAATATCTCGGCCCCGCGCCTCAGGACACGCACTGTTAATCGGCGCGCGTGTCGCGGTCATTTCGCTTCGACTCCCGCGCGTGCATTAAATGCACCACTGCGGATCCCACTTGCCACTTCGGATCTGTGTGTGCCTCCGTGTGTCCTATCTTTTCCGTGTACCTCCTTGCCACGTGGCGGCCCGTGGTGCCGTCGCGGCGAACCGCCGCGGCCCGACGGTTTTCGGCCCACGCTCCCTCTTCTTTATAAGGAGAACTGCCCCTTCTTCTCCCTCTTCTTGCATTCTCCATCCTTCGCGCCAAGGGCCAGAAGCACAAGGCGCCGGCATCTGATGCCGGTTCCAGTCAGGCCCTGATGTCTACTTTCCCCCTCCTTTCCTGTAGACAGTGTTGGGCCTCCAAGAGCAGAGGTTTGTAGAACAGCAGCAAGTTTTCCCTTAAGTGGATCACCCAAGGTTTATCGAACTCGGGGAGGAAGAGGTCAAAGATATCCCTCTCATGCAACCCCCAACCACAAAGCAAGAAGTCTCTTGTGTCCCCAACACACCTAATAGGTGCACTAGTTCGCGAAGAGATAGTGAAATACAGGTGGTATGAGTATATATGAGCGTAGCAACGGTGCGAAAATAGCTTGCTGGCTTGTAGTTGATGGTGGTAGTATTAGAGTAGTAACACAAGAAACAGAAACAAGCGTAGTAACTCAGCAGTATTTAGGAACAAGGCCTAGGGATTACACTTTCACTAGTGGACACTCTCAACATTGATCACATAACGAATAGATAAATGCATACTCTACACTTTTGTTGGATGATGAACACATTGCGTAGGATTACACGAACCTCAATGCCGGAGTTAACAAGCTCCACAATAATGCTCATATTTTAGTAACCTTTAGTGTAAGATAGATCAACATAACCAAATAGATCACATCAATACCATCATAGTAATAATTAACTCCACAATCTACAAGAGATCATGATCATAGCCTACGACAAGAACCACACGGTGCACACACTAGTCACCTTTACACACGTGCAGGAGGGATAGAACTACTTTAATAACATCACTAGAGTAGCACATAGATGAATTGTGATACAAAACTCATATGAATCTCAATCATGTAAAGCAGCTCATGAGATCATTGTATTGAAGTACATGGAGAGAGATTAACCACATAGCTACCGGTACAGCCCCGAGCCTCGATGGAGAACTACTCCTCCTCATGGGAGCAGCAGGTGATGAAGATGGCGGTGGAGATGGCAGCGGTGTCGATGGAGAAGCCTTCCGGGGCACTTCCCCGTCCCGGGTGCCGGAACAGAGTTCCGTCCCCGAATTGGAGTTTCGCGACGGTGGCGGCGCCCGGAGTCTTTCCGGAGTTTCGTCAATTGGTGTCGAGGTTTTAGGTCACGACGACTTAAATAGGCGAAGAGTCGGAGTCGGAGGGCTGGGCTGCCCACCATGGGGGCGCGCCCCCCCGGCCGCGCCGGGGTGGTGGCCCTCTCCCCCTTCTCTGGCCCTTCTCGTGTGTTCTGGATGGTTCCGGAAAAATAGGAACTGGGCGTTGATTTCGTCCGATTCCGAGAATATTTCGTTACTAGGATTTCTGAAACCAAAAACAGCAGAAAAAGAACTGGCTCTCGGCATCTCGTCAATAGGTTAGTTCCGGAAAACGCATAAAAATGATATAAAGTGTGAACAAAACATGTTGGTATTGTCATAAAACAAGCATGGAACATCGAAATTATAGATACGTTGGAGACGTATCAGCATCCCCAAGCTTAGTTCCTACTCGTCCCGAGTAGGTAAACGATAAAAGATAATTTCTGAGGTGACATGCTACCAACATAATCTTAATCATACCATTGTAAAGCATATGAGATGAATGCAGCGATTCGAAACAATGTAAATGCAATGAGTAAACAATTGAATCATATAGCAAAGACTTTTCATGAATAGTACTTTCGAGACAATCATCAATAAGTCTTGCATAAGAGTTACTCATAAAGCAATAAATTCATAGTAGAGACATTGAAACAACACTATGGAAGATTAAGTTTCAGCGGTTGCTTTCAACTTGTAACATGTATATCTCATGGATAGTTGTCAATGCAGAGCAATATAACAAATGCAATAAGCAAGTATGTAAGAATCAATGCACAGTTCACACAATGTTTGCTTCTTGAGGTGGAGAGATAGGTGAACTGACTCAACATTGAAAGTAAAAGAATGGTCCTCATAGAGGAAAAGCATCGATTGCTATATTTGTGCTAGAGCTTTGATTTTGAAAACATGAAACAATTTTGTCAACGGTAGTAATAAAGCATATGTATCATGTAAATTATATCTTACAAGTTGCAAGCCTCATGCATAGTATACTAATAGTGCCCGCACCTTGTCCTAATTAGCTTGGACTACCGGATCATCACAATGCACATGTTTTAACCAAGTGTCACAAAGGGGTACCTCTATGCCGCCTGTACAAAGGTCTAAGGAGAAAGCTCGCATTGGATTTCTCGCTATTGATTATTCTCAACTTAGACATCCATACCGGGACAACATAGACAACAGATAATGGACTCCTCTTTTATGCATAAGCATGTAACAACAATTAATAATTTTCTCATTTGAGATTGAGGATATATGTCCAAAACTGAAACTTCCACCATGGATCATGGCTTTAGTTAGCGGCCCAATGTTCTTCTCTAACAATATGCATGCTTAACCATAAGGTGGTAGATCGCTCTTACTTCAGACAAGACGAACATGCATAGCAACTCACATGAAATTCAACAAAGAGTAGTTGATGGCGTCCCCAGTGAACATGGTTATCGCACAACAAGCAACTTAATAAGAGATAAAGTGCATAAGTACATATTCAATACCACAATAGTTTTTAAGCTATTTGTCCCATGAGCTATATATTGCAAAGGTGAATGATGGAATTTTAAAGGTAGCACTCAAGCAATTTACTTTGGAATGGCAGAAAATACCATGTAGTAGGTAGGTATGGTGGACACAAATGGCATAGTATTGTTTGGCTCAGGATTTGGATGCATGAGAAGTATTCCCTCTCGATACAAGGTTTAGGCTAGCAAGGTTGTTTGAAGCAAACACAAGCATGAACTAGTACAGCAAAACTCACATAAAAGACATATTACAAGCATTATAAAACTATACATCGTCTTCCTTGTTGTTCAAACATCTTACTAGAAAATATCTAGACTCTAGAGAAACCACTCATGCAAACCAAATTTTAACAAGCTCTATGTATTTCTTCACTAATAAGTGTAAGGTATATGATGCAAGAGCTTAAACATGAGCACAACAATTGCCAAGTATCACATTACCCAAGACATTATAGCAATTACTACATGTAGCATTTTCCAATTCCAACCATATAACAATTTAACGAAGAGGAAACTTCGCCATGAATATTATGAGCTAAGAACACATGTGTTCATATGCAACAGCGGAGCGTGTCTCTCTCCCACACAAGCATGATGTAATCCAATTTATTCAAACAAAAACAAAAACAAAAGCACACAGACGCTCCAAGTAAAGCACATAAGACGTGACCGAATAAAAATATAGTTTCAAGAGAAGGAACCTGATAATTTGTCGATGAAGAAGGGGATGCCTTGGGCATCCCAGCTTAGACGCTTGAGTCTTCTTGATATATGCAGGGGTGAACCACCGGGCATCCCCAAGCTTAGAGCTTTCACTCTTCTTGATCATAGTATATCATCCTCCTCTCTTGACCCTTGAAAACTTCCTTCACACCAAACTTCTCATAAACTTCATTAGAGGGGTTAGTACATAATCAAAAACTCACATGTTCAGAGGTGACACAATCATTCTTAACACTTCTGGACATTGCTCAAAGCTACTGGAGTTTAATGGAACAAAGAAATCCATCCCACATAGCAAAAGAGGCAATGCGAAATAAAAGGCAGAATCTGTCAAAACAGAACAGTCCGTAAAGACGAATTTCTAATAAATACTTCCGTTGCTCAAATCAGAAAACTCAAAACTAATGAAAGTTGCGTACATATCTGAGGAACACGCACGTAAATTGGCATATTTTTTTGATTTTTCTACAGAGAGAAAATCCCAGATTCGTGACAGATAGAAATCTGTTTCTGCGCAGAAATCCAAATCTAGTATCAACCTTCGATTAGAGGCTTCACTTGGCACAACCAAACACAAAACTAAGATAAGGAGAGGTTGCTACAGTAGTAAACAACTTCCAAGACACAAAATAAAAACAAATTACTGTAGCAAAATAACACATGGGTTATCTCCCAAGAAGTTCTTTCTTTATAGCCATTAAGATGGGCTCAGCAGTTTTAATAATCCATTCGCGGGAAATAGTATTTGAAGCAAAAGAGAGCTTCAAGAGGCAAATTCAAAACAAATTTAAGTCTAACATGCTTCCTATGAAGAGGAATCTTGTACACAAATGAATTCATGAAGAACAAAGTGACAAGCATAAGAGGATAAAACACGAGTAACTTCAAGATTCTCAACATAAAGAGGGGAAACTTAATATTATTAAGATGCATATAACCATATTTCCCTCTCTCATAATAACTTTCAGTAGCATCATTGATGAAATCCACAATATACCCATCACTTAAAACATTCTTATCATGGTTCATATGCATAGAAGTATCATTAAATTTGGCATAAGAAGAGTTATTCTCATTAATAGTAATTGGAGCAAGATTATTATCAAGAATTTGAACATGGTAAACAAGTTGCCTATTAAGGGGATTGTTTTTGGTAATCCAATCATGACTATGACAAGTTTCATAAGGATAGTTAGAACCTATATCATAGCATTCTTTATAATAATCATTAGAGATCGGAGGCATAGTGTCATCATAAGAAATAGAATAGTTATCCTTCACAATCGGTTTATCCGTGTCCACACCATTATTGTTATTAGAAGGAGATGTATCAAGAACATAATGACCAGTAGCTAAAGGATTTGCAAACACCTCTTCCCCAAGCTTAGAGCTTTCTATATCATTATGGGAGGAAGCATGGATAGTACTGACACTATGGCAATTATTATCCTCATCATTTTCAGAATTAGTTTCCCAGATTTGCAATATCAAAAGTAGTGTGCTCATTCAAATCATGATTGCTTATGTATGTAAAGGGCATAGGAAGATCATCATATTCAGATTCATTATCACAATAATCATTAGGAGCAACATACTTACGGTTACCTATTGTTATCTCATATACGCGGGGATATGATGTCACCTCTTTCTTTTTATTCCCCTTCTTCTTCTTCTTCTTCTTCTTCTTCTTCTTCATTCCCTTCTTCTTCTTTTTCTCTTCCTTCTCCTCGTTCCCTTCTTCAGGAAGAAGAGGCTTGAAGGGTGGCTTGTCCGCATAACCTGATTTACTTTCAGAAACAATAGAAGAAACTTGGGAGGATCCCTCCTTTTCGTAATTAGTTGAAAACACACAGTCCTATCATATTTTGGCAAGGTGTCATCTTCTAAAATATTTTGTATGTAAGTATTTGTATGGCTATTATCAATGCAATAAGAAAAACACCCATGCAGGACATCATCAATATCAAGATCACTCATATGTAACAAAGAGATTTTTCTCGACAGTTCTTCACACCCCAAAAATAAAGTAAGTTCATTATGCTGATTAGGAGTAATTTCATCATCACAATACAAATTTGCAGCACTCATTGGGTTCAAAATATCACTGGAGGAGCATTGAAAATTAAAATGACCCACTTCATGGCAAACTTCACAAATAAAAGGATAGAGGGCACACACTTTTACCAAGATCATCTAGAGCCCTAAACCACTTTCTAGTTTTTTCATTAGCATGATGGATACAATATTCATCTTTGATTTGATTAATTCCACAAGGTCTATGTATTCCACAAAAATTAACATGCTTATAGGAAATAGCATTCTTAGGAGTTTGAGCATGCTTATTGTAATAATTAACAACAATTTCATTCTTCATGCAAGCCTCTTTAAAAGGTTCATGATACTTATCAAAATTATTTTTAGGTAATTCAAAATGAGAAGCAAAGGCTTTATAAAGATTTGCAGCAACTTGAGAGTCAAGACCATAAGTAGCACTCATATTTCGAAATTTATCGGTATCCATAAAAGCTTCAATGCATTCATAATCATAATTTATACCTGACTCTTTACCTTTGTCGTTCTCCCATCCTTCAGCGTTGTCCTCAATCCGATCAAGAAGATCCCACCTAGCTTCAATCTCCTTGCTTGTGAAAGATCCCTCCGAACAGGCATCCAGATAGTCCTTGTGTTGTCCTGAAAGTCTCGCATAAAAATTGTTAACAATAACATTACGGGGAGCTCATGAATAGGACATTTGAGCATTAGAGATTTCAATCTCCCCCACGCTTGAGAAATACTCTCTCCATCACGAG
Organism: Lolium multiflorum; assembly: GCA_030979885.1. Taxonomy (NCBI): domain Eukaryota; kingdom Viridiplantae; phylum Streptophyta; class Magnoliopsida; order Poales; family Poaceae; genus Lolium; species Lolium multiflorum. The sequence goes on along the minus strand of CM061753.1, from coordinate 201,421,144 downwards.
GATAAAAGTTATAAATATAATTCCTATCAATATGCACTTCATGCGGAGGATAAAATTTAGAATAAAAGAGAGATGCAATTTCCTCCCAACCAAGAGAATGCCTATTCTCCAACAATTTATACCAATGCGCCGCTTTACCAGACAGCGAAACAGAGAATAGCTTCTTCCTCACTTCATCCATAGAGATACCGCACACTTGAATAACCCACATAATTCGTGCAAAAACAGAAATGATCTCTAGGATGGACAGTTCCATCCCCTTTATAGTGGTTGTCCATAACACGTTCAATAATTTTCATGGGTATTTTATACGGAATACTTTTAGCAGGTGGATTTAAAATATCAAGCATTATTAGAGTTATCGCATATGGGAGATAAAGCATTATCAGAACAAATTTTTCCCCTAAAGATGGGAAGCTAAAAAGACCACAAAAACTAGCTTCCCCAAGCTTAGACTTCTTCATAGCATTAGCAGTAATTGCATTCATACTAATAACATCGCTACTAGCATGCAAATAAGGTTCCATAGGTTTTTTAATTTTCGCATCAAACAATTCTAAATCAGGAAAAAGATTAAAAAGCTCACTAATTTTTTTGTTGTTTTCCATTATGCCTAACTAGTGTAAACAAGAAACAAAAAGTTGCAATTGCAGGATCTAAAGGAAATAGCTTCGAGCACAAACACAATGGCGCCAGAAAAGTACTACCTGGAACCGGAGTATGAGTGCCTTTTACCTTTCCTCCCCAACGGCGCCGAAAAGTGCTTGATGTCTACTTTCCCCCTCCTTTCTAGACGTTGTTGGGCCTCCAAGAGCAGAGGTTTGTAGAACAGCAGCAAGTTTTCCCTTAAGTGGATCACCCAAGGTTTATCGAACTCGGGGAGGAAGAGGTCAAAGATATCCCTCTCATGCAACCCTGCAACCACAAAGCAAGAAGTCTCTTGTGTCCCCAACACACCTAATAGGTGCACTAGTTCGGCGAAGAGATAGTGAAAGGTGGTATGAGTATATATGAGCAAGAGCAACGGTGCGTAAAATAGCTTGCTGGCTTGTAGTTGATGGTGGTAGTATTGCAAAAGTAGTAACACAAGAAACAAAAACAAGCAGCATAGCAGTATTTAGGAACAAGGCCTAGGGATTACACTTTCACTAGTGGACACTCTCAACATTGATCACATAACAGAATAGATAAATGCATACTCTACACTTTTGTTGGATGATGAACACATTGCGTAGGATTACACGAACCCTCAATGCCGGAGTTAACAAGCTCCACAATAATGCTCATATTTTAGTAACCTTTAGTGTAAGATAGATCAACATAACCAAATAGATCACATCAATACCATCATAGTAATAATTAACTCCACAATCTACAAGAGATCATGATCATAGCCTACGACAAGAACCACACGGTGCACACACTAGTCACCTTTACACACGTGCAGGAGGAATAGAACTACTTTAATAACATCACTAGAGTAGCACATAGATGAATTGTGATACAAAACTCATATGAATCTCAATCATGTAAAGCAGCTCATGAGATCATTGTATTGAAGTACATGGAGAGAGATTAACCACATAGCTACCGGTACAGCCCCGAGCCTCGATGGAGAACTACTCCTCCTCATGGGAGCAGTGATGAAGATGGCGGTGGAGATGGCAGCGGTGTCGATGGAGAAGCCTTCCGGGGCACTTCCCCGTCCCGGCAGGGTGCCGAGAGTTCGTCCCCCGAATTGGAGTTTCGCGACGGTGGCGGCGCCCCTGGAGTCTTTCGGAGTTTCGTCAATTGGTGTCGAGGTTTTAGGTCACGACGACTTAAATAGGCGAAGAGTCGGAGTCGGAGGGCCTGGCTGCCCAGACCATAGGGGCGCGCCCCCGGCCGCGCCGGGTGTGGTCTGTGGCCCTCTCCTTCTCTGGCCCTTCTCGTGTGTTCTGATGGTTCCGGAAAAATAGGAACCCGTTGATTTCGTCCGATTCCGAGAATATTTCGTTACTAGGATTTGAAACCAAAAACAGCAGAAAATAGCAACTGGCCTCTCGGCATCTCGTCAATAGGTTAGTTCCGGAAAACGCATAAAATGATATAAAGTGTGAACAAAACATGTTGGTATTGTCATAAAACAAGCATGGAACATCGGAAATTATAGATACGTTGGAGACGTATCAGGCCCCTCCCTCCAAGCGCTTCCGGACTGAGCCCTTGGGGAGAAGGAAGTGGGCATGCGTCGCGGCGGGCGATGCCCCGCCTCTGCCTCCGTTTTCTTTCTTGCTTGCCTCTTTTTGCCAAGTTCTTTTTCCGGTTACTTTTCTCCAACTGTTTTTCTTTCTTTTTCTCAGCCCTGCGCTCAAGCTTGGCTCAAGGCCGGCTCTCAGGTTCCGCAAGGACCTCAACCCCTCCTCTCGCTCAAGCCCGGCACCATCCGGTGCCGCAACACTGCCTCCTCCGGGGGCACAACAAGTTTGGGGCGTGCGGCCCCTACACCGCCGAACACCGCACGGAGGAGGATCTTTCCTTCCCTCCAGAGAACCAGGATACCGCAGCAACATCGGCGCGAGGAAGAAGCTGCCGGGCGGCGGAGCCCGGCTCCTCCCGTCCTGAAGAAACTTCCGCCCGGAAACTTCCGTGCCGGAAAGTTCCAACTTGGGTGGTGCCCCTAGCGCACCCCTTCTCCAAGAACTACTCCAACGCCGCCACCGGATGCGCCTCGCCCCAAACCTGCCGGGCTGCTCCAACTGCGCCGCCGCCCAAGCTCTCCAAGCTAGTCAAGGGGAAGGCGACGGCCTCCAAGGCCCTTCCGGTGGACAGCAGCCCTTGGTGCTGCATGTCTCCAAGGCCGCCGGTGGTGCCAGCGAGAAGGCCACTGGCCTGCTCGGCCGCATCACTGAGTTCCGGCGCGGGGGCCGGGAGCTGGGGCATCTGCTGCCCTATGCCCAGCAATGGAACGCCGCGGATGTGACCCGGGCGACCCACGGCGTGGGCAAGGACAGGCAGCCGTTGCCAGACCCTGCTGGGGACCGATGCTCCGAGGAGCATTTCATGCGGCTCCGCCGAGCCGTGAAAGAGCTTGACAACGCGTGGTTTGATTCCACGAACAATCTGAGGGTAAGTTTCTAGCACTCTTTTCAACTTTTGCCGGTTCCCTTACTTCCGGATTTTTCTATCTTTTCTTCAGTTTCATGCCGGTTTCTCTCTTGTCTATCTTCCCAGCCCCGAGTTTTGTGGTGAGCGCAGCTTTTAGTACAAAACTTTAACTTAAAACTTAGCGTGAAACCGGCATTGCCAGTCCCGAGCTTCGGGTTAAGAACCTTGTTCTTAGCGCGAAACTTAGCTTAAAACGCGCAAAACTAGCACTGCCAGTCCCCGAGTTTTGGGTTAAGAACCTTGTTCTTAGCGCAAAACTTAGCTTAAAACGCGAAACTAGCACTCCCCGAGTTTCGGGTTAAGAACCTTGTTCTTAGCGCAAAACTTAGCTTAAACACGCGCAAAACTAGCACTGCCAGTTTCGGGTTAAGAACCTTGTTCTTAGCGCAAAACTTAGCTTAAAACGCGCGAAACTAGCACTGCTAGTCCCCGAGTTTCGGGTTAAGAACCTTGTTCTTAGCGCAAAACTTAGCTTAAAACGCGCGAAACTAGCACTGCCAGTCCCCGAGTTTGGGTTAAGAACCTTGTTCTTAGCGCAAAACTTAGCTAATCTCTTTTTCTTGAACAGCTCACGGTGACGCTCGGAAGGTCCTCTTTGAGGAGCTTCTATGGGAGCATCGGGACCTCGCTGAGGCACATGATAAGTGCCAAGGTAAGTTTTTGTACCACCGGCATCTTCTTACCGGAAACCTTTTTTCCTCCTAACATTTATAATTTTTGCTTAACAGTGATCCCGGAAGCTTCCATTGAGGCTCTCAAGGAGCAGCTCGCGCCGCCCAACGTACAATTTTCCCTCTTTCCTGTTGGCCTGGTTTTCTTCTCATCTTAGTAGTACAACTTTGTTAACACCTTCTTTTCCGGGTTTCAGGGGAGAAGGACCAGCTCATCCGGCAGCATCAGGAGGAGCTGAGCGCCCAAAAGACCAGCTACCAAGAGCTCAAGTCCCAGTTCATCCAGCTGGGGCTTGACCATGCTAAGGCTCTGAAAGCTGCGACGCAGCGGCCAAGATGCATGAGGCTCTTGAAGATGCCAACTCCAACACGGTGTTGCGGACTGAGCTGGAGGAGCTGGCCAAGGTGCAGAAAGCTGCCGAGGAGAAGGTCGCGCGGCTCGAGGCGGAGCAGAAGGAGTACGACCGGCTGGTCGTGCAAACTGATGCACACGCCTTCCGTAAGTTTTCTCCTTTTCCCTTTTCCGATTTCTGCTTATAAGCTTTTTTCTTCCAATCGTATTTTCTTTCCGTTACCTTTCTTTCCGGTTGCATTTTCTTGCGGACGCCTTTCCTTAGCCTCTTTCTTTCTTTGCACAGGCCTCTTCCCAGACTCTCAGAGGTTTGCTGTCAAGAAGGTTGACGAGCACCGCACTGCCCAGGCCCAAGAGAATCTTGGCGTGCCATGGACCCCCTATGAGCGCCGACAAGAGGATCCGCGAGTGGCAGTGCTCTGCTGCCCGCGCTGGAGCAGACTCTGCCCTCCGCGTCGCTTGCTCATGGTATCCGGAGCTGAACTTGGACGCCCTCACCGGAGTGCGCGAAAACCGATTCGGACCCGATCCTCACCGCTAAGCGGCAGGATCGCGCGTACTACGCGGATCGCGAATGCGCACCTTCATCCTCCCTCCCCTCCAAGTCCAATCTCGACGAGGAGGAGGATGAAGCCGAGGAGGAGCCTCTGGGCGATGCTGGTGCTGGCGATGCTACTCCGGAAGCCCCTGCTGCCTGATCATCTACTGTTTAAAGTTTGCCTGTGATATGTCCTTTGGTCCTGCTTATCTCAAAACAATGTCTCGTTAAACTCTACCCCGGTATGCCGGGGTTTATGATGTAAAACTCTAAGTTCGCTTTTGGTTGCCGTACAACAGTTTATGCTGCAAGTTATACCGGTAGTCAATTATCTTAAGTTTGCCTTAGTATAATTGCTTTTGGTTTTGCTTTTTCCTGCACCAAAAGATTTCCAAATTGTTTCCGCATCCAATTCGATGCACACTTGGTTCTTTTGCCTTGGCTCTGCCTGCCTTCTCTGGGCGTTCTTTGGCGTATGAGCACAAGGTTGTTTCACCAAACAAGCATTTTCTTGAACTTAGAAATAACTTCGAAATTTTGCAAAAAACCGGTTTAACCGGGGTTAGTTAAATTTTTCCGGATTGTTTGTTCGCACTCTCTCTCTTCGCGGTTCGCGTGCTTAGTTGCTACCGGTTTATCTTGCTTGCCATGAAGCCGGTTTGCGGACAGCAGCAGAGTCGAAGACTCCGGTAGGTTTAGCACGCTACTAAACCGAAAGAAAAAATGTTCACCAAGCAACCGGTGAACTGAAAAATAAACATGTTGCATGCAACTTAGGTTGGGGTAGTCCCCGAGATTCATTTGAGGTGACATCTTTTATTCATAGCATGTAAGGTACAAAAAGGAACTTCTTACTCCACAACTTCAAGAGTAGAAAGGACGCAACAGAGCTACGTTCCATGGACGCTCTCCTCTCCTGTCCGCCTTTCCTTTTTTCCACTCCTGTGCATCGATCAAGTAGTATGCATCATTGTGAAGCACTTTGCTTACAATGAAGGGACCTTCCCATGGTGGTGAGAGCTTATGCCGGCCTTCAGTGCGCTGCACTAGGCGTAGCACCAGATCTCCTTCCCGAAAAATCTCGGGTTAACCTTCCGGCTATGATAGCGTCTGAGGTTTTGCTGGTAAATGGCTGTTCTTGCCAAAGCCAGCTCTCTTGCTTCTTCTAGCAAGTCGACATCATTTTCTCTAGCCTCTTTGACCTCTTGCTCAGTATAGAGCTGTACCCTTGGTGAATCATGAACGATGTCAGTTGGTATGACTGCTTCTGCTCCGTATACCATGAAGAATGGAGTGTACCCAGTGGACCGGTTTGGAGTTGTTCTTATTTCTCATTCATACCGGCATCGATATGAATGGTGCGCTCAGGGTAAGCTGGATCCAGCACGATGTCTTTTGTCTCTTTGGTTGGCTTGAACGCCGGTGTGCCCAAGTTTGCACTCATTGCTGCTAAGCTCAGCTGCGAGGACTGAGCCAGCGCAACCGCGGTTTGCATCCTCCTCTTCTCTTCAGCAATCACCAGCGATTCTGCCAGGTTTGATCCGGGAAGCTGTTTCCAGCGACTTTGTAGTTTCCCACCACAGTCAAGGGTCCACGAGGTGCCGGCATCTTCATCTTGAGATACGCCGTGTGAGTCGAGGTCATGAAAGCAGCCAACGCCGGTCTCCCCAGCAAAGCATGGTAAGGACTATCTAAGTCCACCACCTCAAACTCAAGGTTTTCAACCCGGCAATTGTTACGTCCTCCAAACGACACATCCACCCGGACTTTTCCAACCGGAGCGCAGGACAGTCCCGAAACGATTCCATGGAACGTTGCGCGCGTTGGCTGAAGCATGTTTTTTCTGTTATGCCCAGCATGTTCATGGTGTGCCTGTACATGATGTTTATGCTGCTCCCATTGTCTATCAGCACCTTGCTGAACTTGACTCGAGCGTTTGGCCCTTGCATGATTGGGTCCAAGACGAGGGCATAGCCACCTGGGTTCGGCATGACCTTAGGGTGATCCTTGAATGACCACGAGATCTCTTGATCAGACTACAACATATATTTTGGTATTGCCGGCATCACTGCGTTCACTTCCATAGAACGGCGATACAGGCTTTGTTTATCAGTTGGCTCAGTTACGAACACAACGCAGCACATATCTGGATCTTTGTAAATATTCCGGCCCAAAGGTGCCGGTGGAGGTGGTTGGTCATTGCCCTCCATCACCTGGTTAACCTGCTGGTACGCTGGGTTTGGCTGCACCGGTAAGGCGTTTGCCCTGGTAAGGTGGTGGTGGTGTTGTTGCCGCGGCATGTCTTGTGGTGGTTGTGCATCTTTTGCCGTTCCTTTTTGCATCAAGTACTTGGTCCAAGTGCAATCCTTCGTCAGATGGTTTGACGGGTGTGCCGGTTCGGTGTGTGCCACCGCAAGGTTGGTCCATGGCAGCTACTTGCGTGTTCTTGCGGGTTTTTGAACCCAGGCTTCTTTTCTACCCACTGTTTTTTAGGACCCGCCCATGGCTGCGATCCGGTTCTTGCCTCTGACTGCCGCTCGCCTCAGAGTTTTCTTGCACCGCAACTTGCTGCAACCGTACCTTCGATCCGGAAAATCTTCCCTTCTTTTGTTATTCCGGTTATCCCGGTGTTGCTCTTGGCGCGCTGTTCCGGCTCAGGTTGCCGGCCGCGCGTCTCCCAACGCATAGCTATCCGCCACACGTATCATCTCTGCCAACGTTGTCGGCATGTTCCGCTGCAGCTTTTGCCACAACGGTGAACCTCTCCTGCACCCACTGCTAAACCAAGCAATGGCATGTGCCTCGATTACCCCTTCACAGGAGTTCCTTGTGGTGTTCCACCGGGCCAAATCCCGGTCTGTTTCGTTGCGCGTATGCACAGAGCGAGCTGCGGCCTGTTTGGCCTCGATAGTGCTGAAATTGCTCACAAAGGCTTCCTCAAAATCCAGCCAGCCATTTATGCTTCCGCTCAAGTTGTTTAGCCAGATTCTTGCCGGCCAACCAGAAATGATGGTATGATTCTCACGGTCCATCGTCGATTTCCTCCTCCTGCTACGGTTCCTCCGCCGCCTGACGACACTCCGCCACGACGAGCCAATCTTCCGGCTTCGTGGTGCCATCATACGTTTTTGGTCACGGGGCAACATAAAGTTGCGAACTGGTGATTTTTCTTCATGATCCTTGGGCCAAAGCATTTTGGGCCTGGGGACCTTCCTCCTCGATCATTTCCGACAAGTACACTCTATCCAGACGGTGCCTCGCATCCCGTTCCGGTAGGTACCTTTCTCCCAAGCGTTCTCCCAACGAGTTCCGGTATGCTGCCGGTCTTGCATCAGCTTCATCATAACATTCCGGTACCGCGCCCTTGCCTGCCGGTACCTTGGGGGATCTATCTCCTCCTCATCGTACGCTGCCCTTGCAGCCCGATAATTTTGCCCGGTTTCTTGTCTACCGGCATGATTGTTTCCGGCATAGCCCTCTTTGGCGTAGCCTCTGTTTGCCCCTTGGCCTTTTCTGCCGGCATCATATTGCCCGGCTTGTTGCTTTCCGGCAAGAACTGGATCGTACATCATCTGCGCATTCACTTCTTTTTCTCTGTCCGGATGGGGGACGAAGCCTGCCCATGGGACTTGCTACCGGCATTCCTTGTCGAACGCGCGGATTTTGAAGCCACGCCTTGTTTAGCCTATCAAGCTGCTCTGCATGCTGTTGCTCGATAGTTTCAAGAAGTTCCGGACACGCTCTTGTTGTTTTGCCGAGCGTCCCCGGAAAGCGAGTCACACAACTGGCAGCTTTAGCAGCTTTATCGTTTTATCCGGGCGTACTTAGGTTTCTCTACAATGCTCACAGATGCAGAGATACTTTTACGCAACAACTTCTTTGCAGGTCCTGATCTAGATTGCGAGCCTTAAGCCGGTTTTCCGGTATCCTAGCATGCGCGCTAACAGGCAAAGCCATGGGCAGCGTTGTACTCACGTAGGGTTAGGTTCAGCTCGCTACGCTCTGGCGATGTCCTTGCCGCTCTCGAGCATCTTCTCGGGCTCCCTCCGCCGCTGCTGCCGAGCGATGTTCGCGCGATGGGGTGGCGGGACGTTCATCGCCGCTGGAGGTGTTTCCGTGGCGCGGATGATGCGCGATGCGCCCGCGGCGGTGGCCGGCGGCAGCGGTTCGCCGCACGCGAAACGCACCGTGCCGGCTGCCGCAGTCGAGCGGCCGGAGCGCCTGCCATCATCCACGCTCCCGGAGCACGCTTGGCCACCTTGGCCGGGGCGCCAAGCACCGCGCAGCACCGGCGCACAGCGGCCATGCTGTGTGTGCCGAACTCGATGATGCGGCCGTTCTTGGGGAAGATGCCGCCGTTGGCGAAGCAGCCCGCGTTGTCGTTGATGAAGTCCATGGCGTAGATGCGCTGCACCAACGCGGAGACCGTACGCTGACCGGCGATGTCGAGGATGCCCGCCCGAATGTGAACTCTAGCAAGCGCCACTTCATGCCCCACGGTGGGCGCCAACTATCGTCGTGGCGAACGAGCAGATGCCATGGGATGGCTTAAGTTGGGGCCGAATGGGCGCTAGAGGATTCGGGGAGGGTTTGCGACTAGATGGGATGAACTTCCGGATGCTTTCCTCAAGAACACAACCAAAGGCCGGTATGCAAGAAGAGAGACAAGAGGAAGAACTCTTTACTAGATCGCTTGCTTCATTGATCTCAACATGATTACAGGTGCTTGGATACAAGTTCTATCGTCTAATCTCCTCTCTGGACACGCGCCCTATGAGGCAGTGCCCCTCCTTATATAGGGGAGAGGGTGGCTTAACAAGAAACCCTAATGGCATCTTTGACTGGACAAACTACTTTACAAAGCTACTTTAATCATAGATGACGCCGGAGTCTTCTTTAATCAGGGACGCTGACGTCCTCCGGCTTCTTTCAGCGTCATCTCTCTCTTTGGCGCCACTCGATTAAAGCCGCTTTGCTTAGCTCATCCTTGTCTTCTTGCTCTGAAGAGAATCTTTGACCAGTCCTGCCGACCTCTTCTCTCCGGTATCTTCTTTACCAGGTTCCGGTATACCCCTCTTGGGGATACCGGCTTAGCTTCACTTAGCCTAAACTCTTACCTTTGTGTTCCGGTTAGAATATTAAACCGGTATCTCGATGGCTCAAACCATCCGGTTTGGCATGCCTTTGGCATACCGGGGGTTATCCCCCCAACAGCTCTGAATCTTCTGGAGCTGCTAGAATAGGTGGGGAGGTGAGTATTTCCTTTAGCCCTTGAAGTGTTGTGTCTTCTACGTCGTCTCAGACAAATTTGTCTGTTTTCTTCAGCAGCTTGTATAGAGGTATTGCCTTCTCGCCAAGACGGCTAACAAACCTACTAATTGATGCAAGACAACCAGTTAGTCGTTGCACATCTTTGAGACAAGTTGGCCTTTTGATGCACATGATTGCCTTGATTTTTTTCGGGTTTACTTCAATGCCTCTATGAGAGACGATGAAGCCAAGGATTTTTCCGGCTGGCACGCCAAAGACGCACTTCAGCGGATTTAACATCATCTTGTACCGTCGAAGATTTTCGAAGGTTTCTGTGAGGTCGCTGATCAGATCGGATCCTTTCCGGGTCATGACCGCGATGTCGTCGACGTAAGCGTGTACGTTCTGGCCAATCTGGTCCTTCAAGCACCGTTGCATCGTACGTTGGTAGGTGGCACCTGCATTTTTCAAACAAAAAGGCATGGTGCCGTAGCAGTAAGTACCAAAGGGTGTGATGAACGAGGTCGCCTTTTGGTCGGACTTCTTCATCCGGATCTGGTGATACCCGGAATATGCGTTAAGAAAACACAGAAGTTCCGCCCCTGCCATCAAATCAATGAATTGGTCAATGCGCGACAAGTGGAACGGATTCTTCGGGCAATGCTTATTCAAGCCGGAGTAATCGATGCACATTCTTAGTATTTCAGAATTCTTTTTGGGTACAAGGACGGGGTTTGTGACCCAATCAGTATGGATAACTTCTACTACAAAACCTGCCTCTAGTAACTTTGCTAATTCCATCCCTATGGCGCGGCGCTTCTTGTCTCCAAAGCGTCGCATAGCTTGTTTCACCGGTTTAGCACCCGGATTTATGTTGAGGTAGTGCTCAACGAGTTCCCTTGGTACTCTGGACATGTAAGAAGGTTGCCATGCGAAGATATCCTGGTTAGCGCGGAGGAACTCGACGAGCGCGTCTTCCTATTTGGGGTCCATGTTGGCTCCGACCGACACCTGCTTGGAGTTGTCTCCTACCTTCAGGTCGACCTTCTTGGTGTCTATCACGGCCTTGAACAAGGTTTTCTATTCGGAGACCTGCTTCTTGGTGGTATGCATCTCTTTTGGATCCACCGCGGCTCTGTAGCCTTGCAGCTCCTCTTCAGATATCACAGATTCTGCGAAGGCGGCTTAGCCTATCTTGCACTCTCGAGCTTTCTTGTAGTCTCCGGATACGGTGATCATACTGTTAGGACCCGAAATCTTGAGCTTATTGTAGATGCAGCACACTCTTGCGTGGAACTTGTGGTAGGTGGGCCTGCCAAAGATGACGTGGTAGGAGTTCTTGAAGGGCACGACCTCAAACGTGATCATCTCTTCGCGTAAATTATTAACATCGCCGAAGGCCACGGGAAGTCTGATGCTGCCCAGAGAGTTTTATTTTTTACCCGGAACCACCCCGTGAAACTCGGTGGTGCTGTGCTTGAGCTGTTCTTTGGTAAGATGCATCTTCTCCAGAGTCTCCAGGTACATAATGTTCAAGCTGGCTCCGCCATCCATGAGGCACTTGGAGAAATCATACCCGTCGATGCGGGGACTTACAACCAATGTGTAGCACTCCTTCGGAATGATGGTGGGGTGATCCGCCCTATCAAACGTACATGGAGTTTCCGACCACCTGACAAACTGGCGGCACAGCTGGAACTGTGGCGTTCCGGATCCGGAGAGCTGATTTGTTGGCACAGACTGTTGGTGTTCCGAGGAAGGTGTGATATGCACTAGCACTCTCTTTACCGAAGGGGTTGGACTTGGTAGATGCGTAAGTATCTTTGAGATCCGGCGAAGCGTCGTCCTCATCCATCGCCTCGGAACTATCCTCATCCTTTTCCTTGTTCTTGCCCTTGCCTCCTTTGCCGCGTGGGCGGTGCTTCCAGGCTCGCTTGTATCCTGCTTTCGGGTCGACCTTCAGGTCATTGACCCACTTGCAGTTGCAGTTACTGTGAGAGGACTTACCGGTAGCCGGATCCATGTGGGCCAGACATGGCATGCCTCTGTACTCTTCGTAAGTTTGGGGAGCGCGGAACCCAGCAGCTGTGACTTCGTCAGCGTGCTGTTGGCCCCTGCCGGCTCCGCCTCCACGTCCGCGGCCTCTACTGCCTCCTTGACCTCCGTGTTGGAATGCCATGGCGACCATGTCGGAGCCGCCGCTCTTCTGGTCGTCGGGGGATTCTTCCGCTTGTTGCTATTGTTGTTGTCGCCGTTATCACGGTTTTTCTTCTGTTGGTGCAGGGGTATGGCTGTAGCAGATAGTTCTCCACCTGTGTAGTCGTCAGCGGCGGTGTGAGTACTTGCAATGCCGATCATGTCGTACCATGTCAGATTGTTTTCGTTGATCAAGCAAGTAAGCTTGTGCCGGAGTAGTCCTCCCCTCTGCAGTCCACCAATGAAGGCGTGCATAGCCGACCGATTATCCATGTTCTCACACTCGTTCCTGGTTGCTAACAATCGTGTGAGGAAGCTTCGCGATGTTTCGCCTTTCTTCTGGATACATGCTTGCATGTCGCTTATTGTGGCAGGTCTTTTGTAGGTGCCCCTGAAGTGTTTCTCAAAGGCGATCTTCATATCGAACCAACAAAATATGGAGTTTTCCGGGAGGTCGCCGAGCCAGGTACGAGCTGGACCAATAAGGTACAACTGAACCATGCGGCAGGCTATTCTCTGGTTCCCTCCGGCGAAGCTTACTGCATTGAAGTAATCCTCGATCCAGGTATCGGGCCTTTCGCTGCCATCATAGTGCTTCAGATTTCCGGGTAGCTTAAGGTTCAAGCCTTTTAGATACGGCTCCTCTCGGATCATTCTGCCAAAGCATTTTGGGCCGATGTATTCAGATTTGTTCTCGTTGAGACGTTCCCTTGCGAACGCGTGGGCCGTTGTGGAGAGACTTTGAGTGGGAGCGGGATCTCCGGCCTCCGCCTCCGCCTCCACCTCCTCTACTGGGTGGTAGGGAGGAAGTTATGCGAGGGGGCATGTGGGACCTCTTGCTTCCGCCTTCAGATTCTCCGTGTCCATCCCGATGCTGACTCCGGCTTTGGTGGCTACCTTCCCCATGGTGGCGGTCGCCTCCGTCATTCCGGCTTCTGCGGGGCTCGGGCTCACGTTCTTCGTTCCGGCTCCGACGAGGTTTCGGCGTACTCTCTGTGTTCCGATTCCTCTGAGGGGCCACGTTGTCACGAATGTTGATTCCGCCAGGCCCATGGGGTCTGTGGTTCCGACTGGACTACGACGACGAGGAGGCGGAGGAGGTGGCTGGTTCCGCGGCGGAGGTGATGGGTTTCGGTACTTATCCCTCCCAATGTACATCGGATCCTTTCCATTTTTGGGGTCCATCGGAGGTGTTTTCGAGGGCACCGGGATCGGATTTGGATGTTCTCTGGTTCTCCTTCTGCGCTCTGAGGATCCGGTGCGCGATTCATCGTCACGATACTGTCTTCCGGAGGCGTCCTTCTGCGCGGTGGATACATAGAGATCCGGATTGGATTCCAACCTATGTGAAGTGTCTGCCTTACTCTGTTGCTTCATTGCTGAAGCTACCAGCGTGCGGAGGTGTGCGATGTCGACTTCCTCGTCTTGTTTCGCCAAGATTTCCGTGGCCTTCTTCATATTGTTCTTGGGAGTGGCAAGTGGCTGCTGGTTTGAGGGGGTTGCAAAGTTGATCTTTCGGGGGCCGATGGCCTCCCGATGGATTCTATCTGCTTCCTTATCAGCGTCCTCCATCATGGTTTCCCATTGTGCTCAGAGTTTCTTAGCCTCTGCCAAGCATTTTGCAGCTTCGCGCTCTCTCTTGAGGAAACTTTTCATCACTTCTTCCGTTTCTTGCCTTTCCTCCAGCATTGTTGCTTCAGTGTTGGCAAATACTTTTGCGGTGGCTAGCATCTCCTTTCTTTTCGCTTCTAGAGCTTCAGGATTTTTGGCGTCATCCGGGGTTATTGGCTTGTTGAGGATTTTCGTGTGCGCGATAGCACCCCGGGCTGCATGTTCGACGAGCTCTTCTGCGGACAAGTATTCCTGGCTCCCGGAAACGTGTCCTTCTCCGGAATCCGGCACGACGCGATACCGAGGACGTGAGGGTGGAGTGTCCGAAGTGGAAGGGCCTAGGAGTCCGACGTCAGTTGGAGTTTCTTCTTCGTCAGCGTCCTGCTCCAGCCCAGTTATGGTCGCAAGGACCTGCTTAGGCGGAGCGGATTCTGCTTCGGCTTCCTCGTCACCTTCTAGCTCCTTCGTGAGGCGATTGTACTCCTCAGTGTCCAAGGTGGTTGCATCGTCTGAGATTGGGCTTAAGTTACCCAGGATTGATTCCTCTTTGACATGAGCCTTTCCGCGTCCTCCTCATTTGGAGCTCCCGGAAACGTGTCCTTCTCCGGAATCCGGCACGACGCGATAGCGACGACGCGAGGGCGGAGTCTCCGAAGTGGAAGGGCCTAGGAGTCCGACGTCGGTTGGAGTTTCTTCTTCGTCAGCGTCCTGCTCCAGCCCAGTTATGGTCGCAAGGACCTGCTTAGGCGGAGCGGATTCTGCTTCAGCTTCCTCGTCACCTTCTAGCTCCTTCGTGAGGCGATTGTACTCCTCAGTGTCCAAGGTGGTTGCATCGTCTGAGATTGGGCTTAAGTTACGCAGGATTGATTCCTCTTTGTCTCCAACATCCTCTTGCTGATCCGGATCTTCGCTGTCTCCGGCAGCCTCCTGCTGATCCGGGGCGTCGTTGTCTCCGACAGCCTCAACCTGCATGGGTCCAGCTCCTTCCTGAGGAGGGGCGGTTCCTGCGGTATGTGCGATGAAGTGCACGAAGTGGCACCTTTACTTCTCTAACACCTGGGAGACCCAGGTGGATCTGCATTTGTCTTTCACCGTAATTTCCTGCTCAGGGGCGGATTGGGTGGGTGTTGAATTTTCCAGATCTAATGCGGAATCTTCCTTAGGAAGTTCCTGCGTCTCAGATCGGATCCTCGCGACTGCGTCCAGCTCAGCGGCGGTCGCGTCAGCGTGACTTACCAGGGCGTTTCCGTCGGAATCGATGGTGTCGCCGATGAAGATGTGAATGCCGCCGATTGGGACGATGGAGAGCTTGACAGGGTTGTTCCTAGCCGAAATCCAGCACTCGTCTTGAGGGACGATCGAAAAGTTTCCGGCGTAAAGAACACGCCCCACAGCGATGGATTCGTCGTAGCTTCCCATGGCGGAACCCTCCCGGTTCCGGCCTCCAGATGCCGCTGGCCCCACGGTGGGCGTCAACTGTCGTTGCCTATTCGACGGTACCTCGGAGGAGGGATCCTCACGAGGGGGAAAAGAAGTAGGGGCCATCGGGCGGAGAGTCCTCAGGACGGTGGTACGCGATTTACCCAGTTTCGAAACACCTGCACGATGATAGAGCCTACTGTTGCTTGTCTGGAATTATTTGAGCGCTTTCGCGTTGTTACAATGAGTTGTGGTTGTGCCTCTAGGGCTCCCGGAATCCGGCTTATAAAGGCGCTTGGATCTAGGGTTTACGCGGGGAGTCCTAGCCGGAATACAAGATGCCTAATTACGGAATATTACATTGCCGTGCACGTCAAGGATCCACCTTTCCTTATGCACCGTGTTGGATCCGGATACTTCATGGGCCTTCGTGGATCCGACTATCTTCATAGGACGGTTAAGATCCGACTCAGTTACCTGGGCTGGACTTCATCCATCTTGATCTACAACAACTGGGCCGCCCGATGGGCCACATGCCACCATCATCGTCTATGGGCCACCCGGGCTTGCCAGATCTAGGCCACGCTGTTGATACACCCATAAAGTATACCCACAACAACGCCCAAGTTTGTGTGGACAGTCATCCGTGTCTTTAGAGATGACTATCTCCAACCTCCAAATGAGGAGGACGAGGAAAGGCTCATGTCAATGAATGAAGCAATGGATGGCCGACCATGCTTGGGGAGCATGGACTGGCACAGCCCCCCCTATTTGGCACAACTCTCAAGGATTTTTTTTAGGAGAGGTTAGATTAGGATTTTTTGTGTGTTTGGCCCCCCTACAGCCATCTTTGGCAACCTCCGCCACTGCTAGTCATGATCGCGATTAGACAATCATGCTTCAACCAGTCTCCTCGAAGGATGATAGGCTTCATCATCGCTGCGCTAAGCTGTCCGAATCTCTCAAAAACATCAAAGTTTTCCGGAAACCGCATCTATTTGCTAGGCTTGCTAGTGGTGATATTATGGCTTGCAACTACACTGTCAACTGCCATTAGTATACCCTGGGGTATTATCTAGCCAACTAGAGGTATCCACGTTGGTCGACATTCATGAAGACGACTAGGGAGCCCAAAAACAAAATGGAAGGTCATTTTGCAAAAAAATGTCAAGATCTACTCGGGAAGAGAGCTTTTGGTGTTGCAAGCTAGGTTTGTTGTTTCAGTTGTTTGAGGTTCTGCTCGCTTTTTAGATAAGAAAATCCCTCTACAATATCCCGACTGCGTGTCACACGTGTGTGTGATTGGACAGGCAGACACATGGTCAGGTCCGTAATGATATCGCTGCGCATTAGTGGCAGATGTATGGCCGCTAGTCTCTCTCTTTTTCCTCATTTTATTTTCTATTTGTGAAATGTGTTATTTGAACTGTTCTTTCCATTCAAGACCATTTGTTTGTTTGTTTAATTATTTTATTTGAACAGGTATTGTAATTTGAAATGTTGTTTGTATGATGTTCGAAACAATAGCAGAATTGATTTGTATTGATGTACGGAGTATATTGATGTTAATTTGGTCCAAAGTCACAAATATAAAGATAAACAACACAATCATGTTTTATGGTTTCGCATGCATAGGCAGAATAGACACCTCATAGTGAAAATCATAAAAAAGAATATTCGATTATGTGGCATGCTATGTCGTTGTCACATCTAAGAGCATCTCCACCCGTATGAGGGACGCCGGCACTGCATCCTCTATTTAGGGGAGTTGTTCACATACTGGCGCCCCCAAACCGGCGGCCCCGATAAATGCTTTGAATTAAAATGACAAATCAATACACAGAAAATCAAATAAAGAGAAGAAACATTCCATTCCACAAACTAATACATAATTGGAAATGGTAGCCGCGAACTTCTCCCAGCCGATGTGGAGGTACATCTTGCCGCGCGCGTCGTAGATCACGTCCAAGATCCCGCGGCTGCTGATCCACCGGCAGCAGCCGCATGCAGCCTCCCGCAGATGCAGCGAGCCCGGGCGCCCGTCGCCGGTGACGAAGTCAGCGAAGGTGTCCGGAAGCCTCTGGATGGCGTGTGGGTCGCCCTTGAGGACGGCGACGAACTCGAACAGCACGGGCCCCACCTCGTCCATGTCCGACGATGAAGACGACGGCGTCGCATGCGACGGCGAGCGTGCAGCTCTGCCGCGGCCACGGCCACGGCTGCGGCCTCGGCCTCGACCAGACATGGCGTCATCTCTTCAGATGGTGGCGGCTAGGGTTGAGGAGAGAGGCGCTAGGGTTTCTGTGTGAGAGGGACGATGAGAGACGGCCATTTTTATAGGCTGGAGGGAGGCAGGGGAGCGGTGGTGCTCATTAACGCCCACATAAAGAGCAAGGCGCGCGACGGGACGTTCGCTGCGCGTCTGCGGTAACTGCACCGCCGCTGCGCCCCAATAACTCCCGCCGCGAGGTAGGCAACGGTTAGATTAAAATTGCGCGTCAGCCCCGCTACTCCCCGCTGTCGTCAAGCGGCTCCCACGCCTAAATTTTTCAGCCTCGTCCTTGGTGAAGGAGCCAACACGGGGTTGCCGGCGATTCTATTAGGCTCGAAAATTGGCCGGCGCATTTGGAGCCGGTGCAAGTCTATTTATCTCCCAGCCCTCCCTCAAATCGCTATCGGGGCTGCTATGGGGGTGCGCCGGTGGATGCTCTAACGTTACAAAACCCTGTTTGCGGTTTACCTCATTATCACTGCTTTGCGGTTTCGCGTGTTTCCGCCATTTCAGGTTTCGTGATACCAGCAATTTCTCCACAGGATGCGAGCACGACAGAACCAGTACGATACCTCACCACGGCGCCCCAGCCGGCCAGCCCATCCGATGCTCAGCTTGAAAGATTGCGGCGTAAACATCACGCAAACCTGACCACACCGTGGCGGAGTCCTCTTTGGAGCTGGTGAAAACTCACTCTGTCGAGGATTTGAAACAATATTGAACAATATTCTCTACCTAGGCCTTGATCTTGCCAGCTACACGCATCGGATGAAGCTGGCCCAGTCCATTCCTGGCATCGTTCCTTGCTTACCACATATGCCAACCAACGCAACTGCCAGAGTTGTTGCTTGAAGAGGTGCCGCCCGATCCAGGAAGTCGAAGATCACCCTGTCAAATACCAAGGGGGGCACCACTGGAGATGTCAATTCTCCAACCACATTGACGGCATACCTAGCTTAGTTGTTTTGGGAATATAGGTGTAATAGCATCTCCAACGGCAGTAACAGTTTTCAGCCCATTATCTAATTATTTTGACATTTTTGGTAATACAAAAATAAACACATAGATCAAGTAAATATATAGCCAAACTGAAAGTCTCTGCATAAAACATTATGGTCAGCCACCAACAAAACACCACCAAGTCATGTTAGAACATCTAATGCATAAAAATCAAATGTCGCCCCGGCGTTAGCTCTCTAAATCTCAGTTTTAGAAATGTTGTACCAAACCAATATTTGCACTTATGAAATCACCTCCCATGCGCAGCAACTTGCATCGGCTTGAGACTTGTCTGCCCACCTCACTCAGATTATCTCTTGGACTTCAGCTCAACTACCAAAACCAGAAAATAAGAAGATTTTTTATTAATACAGAAGTTTCAGGGAACAGGTTAAGTGAATATACCTAAATTTTGCTGTTCAATGTGGGAAAGAGAAAAGAACTCCAGAAGATGACAAAATTATAAGTGAATAAGGACAAATTCCATGCTTCTGCAAGCAGTATGACAGGATATATGCCGTGCATAAAGCTATGAACCAACCTTCTACACACTTAAAAGCCTGAATATATGACCAGAACTACATACTCAACAAACTTCGCTGTGGACTATTGCTAAAAAGGTACTGATATATTACAAAAATGATAAAAGAAAAACATCAAGGTTTTGTTCGAAATAAAGAGGATGCACATGACCAGATGCAATTCTCATACCTGAGATATCCATCATGTTCGCACTTCGCACGCATTGCATTAAACCTGAGATAAGTGGATCTCCAAATTAGATAATTAGGTACTCCGTACATAAATACGGAAGCTTGAAACTCTCGCTACTGGAAAAGGATAAGAACGGAAAAGACAGGAGACAGCAGAAGATAACTAACCCGATGCTAATGTAAAAATGGCAAAAGCGAATCTGTGCACCCGCCATGTGCTAGTGTTGTCTATCCAAACCTGTAAATACTTCTCGTGAAATCAATCAAGATCATTCACATACATAGACAATAAACCTGCAATGAGCATACAATAACTAAGCATATGCACTATGAGACTGACCTATCAATCAAGAAGATGAAAATAGCTATTATCCAACTTCATAATACTTCTCAGTTAGTAATAAAAATATACAGCAAATATTCAATTAGGACCTAGCCTAGCAACATCAGAACTCATATGGAAAACAAATGAAATAACACTAGGATACTCAACGGTTGAGAAGAAAAGCAAATATAACTTGTGTAATGACAGGGAAGATATAAAGACATATCCAGTTGCACAATAAATACATAAGTTCTTGATGGTATACATTTCAAGATGGGCTTGCAAACATTCCAAGGCTAATTTTAGTATAAAGTGGAAGTTCTGAGCCAAACATTTCCTCTTCTAGTTTATTTTTCTTTTCAAAATCTAGTATGTTCATTAAGTGAAGCAAAAGCAACGTGACATGGGGAGACTCTTGAAAAACTGCAACAACCAATAGGTAAAGAAAGACCAAATGGATAATGAGAACACTGAAAATCCCTATTATTCATGCAAGCAAACAGATTTATAATTAAGCACCCAGTTTCCAGACACATCATCCTGGGTTAATGTGAAATATGAAAGCTGATTAGATGAAACTGGACGTGAGAAATAGATTTTTACTGACCAAGGAAAAGTAGGACATTCCTTTTTAACCAAAGAATATGCAAGTTTAGTGTAAACTGATGAGACATTTATTTTGGATCACAAAGACCATAATGCAAGACAAAGGCGCCAAAATCACAAGAACAAAAGTGGTGGAAGCTCAAAGGGAAAGTACAACGGACCTTTAGAAAGAGGATGATCGCAGCAGGATCATGGGAAGGAGGTGCGGTCCGTGCGGATAGCGTATGGGTGAAGATGGAAACATGCATTCAGAAGATAGCTAGGGGTGACAAAGGGGTAAGAAGCATGAAGCTAAGGACACATGGTGGTAGAATGAGGATGTCCAAAAGTTTATCAAGGAGTGCTACAAAAGTTGGCCCCATGATAGAAACACACCCAACATGGTGAAGTACACGGAGACCAAGAAGAATGCAAAGTGATAGATGAGGTGACGAAAGATGATGTGGTGCTAGTAGATGAAACCATGATCGGTGTAGATAGGAAGTTAGAGCTATGGAGACACACTTTGGAATCCAAGGGGTTTATTAGGACCAAGACCGAGTAAACGAGATACAACTCAAGTAGTGTTGGGTGCGAAGACAAAGAGATTAGTTTAGAAGGTCAAATAGTGTCTAAGAGGAAAACCTTCCGATACTTGGGACCAATGCTGATATCGACGAGGATGTTTGCCACAGGATCAAGGCATGGTGGATGAAGTGGAGGCAAGCATCTAGCATCCTATATAACAAGGTCCCACAAAAACTAAAAGGTAAGTTACATAGGACGGGCACTCAGTCCAGCAATGCTATATGGAGTAGAATGTTGACACACTAAAAAGACATCACATCCAACAAATGAGTGTTGCAGAGATGCACACGTTGCGGTGGATGTGTGACCATAGTCATACAAGAAAGGACTGAATTAGGAATGAGGTAATACGTGATAGGATAGGGGTCACAGCAATCAACAGAAGCTAGTCCAAGTGTCCAACACCGACCAAGGTGGTTTGGGCATGTCCACCAGTTACTAGTGGTATTCTAAAGAGCATGGAAAATGTATTGTACCACCTGTACATGTACTGGCCATGAATACAAGTTGCTCATTCACAACATGGTATCAGAGCTCTAGGTTTAGCTCTTTGCACGCTGCAACTCCGTGCTCGATCCGCGCCGCCACTGATGATCTTTCCGGCCGCCGCTGCTCCACTTCCTTCTTTCTCTCCCGTTCTTGTCGGGATTGAGTTATTTTCCAAAAAAAAGTTGGTCATTTTCGTCGGTTTTAGAGCTCCAAATCAAGCTCGATTCGGCCGCTGCTCCTCCGGCCAGCCCTGCTCCAGCCGGCCAACCCTGCCGCCGGACGACTCTGCCCTAGCCGATCCCGTCTCAGGCCGGCCTCGCCCCGGCCACCTCCGCCGCCGGCCGCCACCGCATCCGGCTAGCCTTGCCCCGGTCGGCCCTGCCACGGCCGCTCGTCCTGCTGCCTGGCCCGGCCGGTAGATCTAGATCTCGTTCAAAAAAAAATGGCTTCCTCTGCATCTGGCTATGTCAGTATTCCTAGGTGCCCAGTAATCTTTGATGGTACCAACTATGGGGAGTTTGCTACCTTTATGCGCATCCACATGCGTGGTCTTTGGCTATGGGGTGTTCTTACCAGCGAGGTCCCTTGTCCGCCGCATCCCCTTGCTCATGTGCCTCCTACACCGCCGCCAGTGCCACAAGCCCTTGCTGATGATGCTCCCCAGGCTACTCAGGAGGCAGCCAGGTCTGGCGAGCTTGCTGCTGATGAGGCATACAAGCAGCAGGTACTTGCTTACTCAGAGCCTCTTGGCTCCTATCGGGATAGACTCAGTGGTGTGATGAGGATGCCAGGGCTACTGTTGTTCTTTCTTAGAGTGTTCAGCCACAGTTTGCTTCTGAGTTTATAGGTTTGCAACTGTTGCTGCGATGTGGTCCCACCTTCTTGGATTCTCTGTATTTATCGTGTTGCGTCAGGAGCATAATCTACTGTTGATGAGTTCTACACCCAGAGTGCGGCGATCTGGCGCCAGTTTGACTCCATTCGCAGTGTTGTCTGTGGTACTTGCCAGTGTTGCCAGATAGTACATTCAAATATGGACTTTCAGAGGATCCATGAGTTCCAGCCCCGCCGTGCCCAGTTGTTTGCTCGGGGCCGTGTTCCTATCTCAGAGGTGTTGACTGGGCTTCATGCTGAGGAGACTCGTCTGTGTGGTGCTGGTCTACTTGGGACACCTTCTGTCCTTGCTGCTCGGTTTCCAGCTGCCCTGCACCGCCGCTTCCACCCACACCAGTGCCTGTTGCTACTGGAGGAGCTCGTCCTTCTCACGGTGGAGGTTGCTCTCGTCCTCCTCATTTCTGCACTCACTGTCGGAGGCCTGGTCACCTTGAGTCGGACTGCTATCAAAAGCAGCGAGGAGTGGGCACGTGCTCCACCTTCCGCGCCCGTCACCACCGGCTTCACTGAGCAGGATATTGCGAGGCTTCAGCGCCTTCTTACCTCCTCTGGCTCTGCTTCGACAGGCACTGCTGCCTCTGCGGCCATTTCCTCTACACAGTCATGTACATCTTCATGGGTTCTAGATTCTGGAGCTTCTTTCCACATGTCACGTGATTCTTCCTCTCTTTCTTCTCTTCAATCTCTACCTCTTCATGTTCATGTTCTTACTGCTAATGTTACTTCTCTTCCTATTAATAGTCGTGGCACTCTCTACTCCCTCCTTTTTTGTCCCTGATGTTTCTCATGTTCCCCGTCTTACCATGAACTTGTTTTGCGTTGCTTAACTCACTGATTCTAGTTATCGGGTCATTCTTGATGTTGATTCTTGTTCTGTTCAGGACACTCGCACCCGGGAACTAGTTGGGGCTGGCCCTCGATGCCGTGATTCCCATGGACTTCGGGAGCTTGACTGGCTTCATGTTCCTTCTTCTACCACTTCACCTACTACACCACGTGTGCTTGCTGCTTCCACTACCGCCTCCTTTCAGCAGTGGCATCATCGCCTTGGTCATCTTTGTGGTTCTCGCTTGTCGTCTTTACTTCATCGAGGTCTTCTGGGGCCTCTCTTAGGAGATGTCTCGCTTTAGGGTTGTCAGGGCTGTAGGCTTGGTAAACAATCGTTACCTTATCCTACTAGTGAGCCTGTATCTCAGCATCCTTTTGATTTGGTCCATTCTGATGTATGGGGTCCAGCTCCCTTTGCTTCCAAGGGGGGCCAACGCTACTATGTTATTTTTATCGATGACTTCTCTTGCCACACTTGGATCTATTTTATGACTTCTCGCAGCGAGGTTCTCTCGATATATAAGCGTTTTGCTGCCATGATCCATACTCAGTTTTCCACGCCTATTCGTGTCTTTCGGGCTGATTCCGCTGGTGAGTATATCTCCCAGATGTTGCGTGCTTTTCTTGCTGAGCAGGGCACTCTTGCCCAGTTCTCCTGCCCTGGTGCCCATGCCCAAAATGGCGTGGCTGAGCGAAAGCATCGCCACCTGCTTGAGACAGCTCGTGCGATGATGATCACTGCCTCTCTTCCTACTCACTTTTGGGTTGAGGTTGTGTCTATTTCCACCTATCTCATCAACCTTCAGCCCTCCACAACCCTGCAGGGTGGTATTCCTCTTGAGCGTCTTACTGGCTGTGCTCCTGATTATTCGACCCTTCATCTTTTTGGTTGTGTTTGCTATGTTCTTCTTGCTCCACGCGAACGCACCAAGCTAATTGCTCAATCCGTTGAGTGTTTCCTTGGCTACAGTCCTGAGCACAAGGGGTATAAGTGTTGGGATCCTATTGGTCGTCGGATGCGCATATCTCGGGATGTCACTTTTGATGAGTCCCAATCTTTCTACCCGCGTCCCTCCTCTTCCCTCTCGGTGGATGATATCTCTTTTCTCATATTTCCTGACTCACCTCCTTCTGTGCCTCAGGTCCCTCAAGTCCCTGCTCTGCCAAGTCTCTCACCACCTTCTACTCCTTCGCCCACCAGAGCCCCCTCTCCTCCCTCACCACCTTTCCCACCCTCCACACCTTCCTCTCCCATGTCCCCTTCCTCGCCTACGGTGGTCCCTCCCTACCCTTTTCACTACTCCCATCATCCACGTGAGGATGATGTTGCTCCTCCTGACATGCCCTTCGCCTCTGGTGTGCTACCCTCTCCGTTCAAGCCGACTCATCATCTTCGTGCTCGTCCTCGTCCTCCTCCTGATCGCTATTCTCCCACTCACTACGGTCTTTCTGCTGTCCTTGAGCCAACCTCTTATCGGGATGCTCTTGCTCATCCCGAATGGCAGCTAGCGATGGCTAAGGAGATTGCTGCTCTCGAGCGTACTATCACTTGGGATGTTGTCACTCTTCCTTCCTCTGTTCGTCCCATCACCTGCAAGTGGGTCTACAAGATCAAGACTCGCTCTGATGGTTCTCTTGAGCGCTACAAGGCTCTTCTTGTCGCTCGCGGCTTTCAGCAGGAGCATGGCCGTGACTATGACGAGACCTTTGCTTCAGTGGCTCACATGACCACTGTTCGTACCCTTCTTGCCATTGCTTCTGTTCGTCACTGGTTTGTCTCTCAGCTTGATGTGCAGAATGCTTTTCTTAATGGTGAGTTACGTGAGGAGGTATACATCAGCCACCTCTTGGCTACTCCATTCCAGATGGTATGGTATGTCGTCTCTGACGCTCTCTCTATGGCCTTAAGCAAGCCCCTGGCGCCTGGTTTCAGCAGTTCGCCTCTGTGGTGACCTCTGCTGGTTTTGTTCCTAGCGCACATGACCCTGCGCTCTTTGTCCACACATCTTCTCGTGGTCGGACTCTCCTTTATGTCGATGACATGATCACATCACATGACGACCCTAAGTCATTGCCCGTGTCAAGATGACTCCTCTTCGCTACTTTCTTGGGCTTGAGGTTTCCTCTACCTCGATGGCTTCTATATCTCCCTGAGGAGTATATTCAGGACACTCACTCGTGCCGCTCTTGGTGATGAGCGCACTGTCGAGACTCCTATGGAGCTCAATGTCCGTCTCCGTGCCACTGATGGTGATCCTCTTCCGGACCCGACCCTCTATTGTCACTTGGTTGGGAGCCTTGTCTACCTTGTTGTCACCCGTCCTAACATCTCCTACCCAGTCCACATTCTAAGTCAGTACATGTTTGCTCCCACTAGTGTCCACTATAGTCATCTTCTTCGTGTTCTCCGCTATCTTCGTGGCACTATCTCCCGTCGTCTTTTCTTTCCTCGCTCCAGCTCCTTACGGCTCCAGACCTACTCAGATGCTACCTCCATCGGATCACAAGTCTCTTTCTGCCTACTGTGTCTTTCTTGGTGGTTCTCTCATTGCTTGGAAGACCAAGAAGTAGGTTGCAGTCTCTCGTTCGAGTGTTGAGGCTGAGTTGCGAGCAATGACTCTCTTGACGACAAAGGTGACTTGGTTACGCTGGTTACTTGAGGACTTTGGTGTTTCTGTTGACGCCCCGACTCCTCTTTTATCGGACAATACTGGTGCCATCAGCATTGCGGATGATCTGGTGAAGCACGAGCTCACCGAACACATTAGTGTTGATGCCTTCTATGTGCGCAATGCTGCGCAGGATCAGGTTATGACTCTTCATTATGTGTCTTCCGAGCTACAGCTTGCTGATTTCTCACGAAGGCCCAGACTCGCGCACAACATGGGTTCTTTCTCTCCAAACTCAGTGTTGATCCACCATAGGTTCCCTGCATATTGTACCACCTGTACATATCCTGAATACGAGTTGCTCATTCACAACAAAAAATACTAGGGAGGGGCAGAGGACGAATAAAGTTGACATAGGCAAAAAAAAGGTAAAATAGAATTGAGAGATTATAATCTACATAGAGATTTGGCACTTGATAGGACTACATGGAAATCAACAATCCATGTGCTAGAATCTTTGTTTACTCGTTCCCAATTTACTTTTCTCTCTCTTCTCATTTTGGTTTCCATGTATTTTGGTTGGGTTTCATATCTAGACTACCCCAACTTGTTTGGAAAAAAGACTTTGATGTACACTCGGATCAATTAAAAAATAGATTAGTAGTCCCTCCGTTCCATATTTTAGTAGCGTTGATTTGGATGTATCTAGACACATTTTTTGTATAGATACATCCAAATCTGCAACAACTAATGTGGAACGAAGGGAGTATCAAACAACAAAGTTATGTAGAATCAGTTAACAAAAGCATATGCATATCAAATACCACTTTTCTGCCTTTCTGGTTTCTATCTAAACCTGAAGGATGTTTTTGTACATGCCACTCCTAAACCTTGAAATATATGGCTTCCATGCTGCCATTGAGTTGGAGTGCCATAGTCGTTTCACAAGGAAATGTAACACCACTGGAGGTCAGTGGAGGACCTAGCAGATATGCCCGGTGGGCGAAAGCATACCCTGCCCCAGCCAAGCTACCGTGTAGTATAGCGCAAAAACATTCTGACCGATACGTGATGTGGATGCAAATTAAACTGCTCATCTTCGGTTGCAGCCCAGCCCCGTGCACGTAATGCTGATTGATTGCAAACCTTGTACGACCTTGCCTCGTGTGCGACCTATTGGCTCTATCGTGGTTGCGCCCCACTCTACCGATCTACGCCCCACTCTACTCCGTTCACTAATATAAGACAATTTAGATATTTCAAAGTGGACTAGATACAAACCAACATTAGTGAACTACACCCTAAGACTAGATTAGATACAGACCAAAATGAATGAATCTATAAAATGCTAAAAGGTCTTACATTAGTGAACGAATGAATATATGATTACTGGCTATGATTCTTGTGTACATAGTTCAGATAATTAGTTTGGTGTGTTTGAACTATTTGTGTGGTAGTTCATGCAACTTCCTAAGCAAAAAAATTAATAGATATTATTTATAGCTTCTATACCGCTTTACAATGCAAATTGTACACTTACTTATTAAATTGTAAATATATGTTATCAAAACTACAATCAAAATTTTGGTGTGGCATACCCATTGGTAAAATCCTAGGTCCGCCACTGCTGGAGGTGGCACACAAAAATCAAACAAGTGTTTTCACTAGCATTTTACGTAAACAATAATTGCAATGGCATATAAAATAATTTAGGATTTGCAGTGGCACTACAAATTTACATACACTAAATGACTATATAATTGGCTTATAATCTCAAGAAAGCAAAACATACCTCATCATCTTTAAAGAGTTTTACTCGACGAGCATATAAGCTCTACTTGTTAGCTCTGCTCTGGATTTTTTTTAAATCCTGCTCTAGAAAGTTCACACAGTAATCCTTGAAGCAGTACAACTGAAAGCATAAAAGAATTTTTTTGAAGAGGCATTCGTAAACATTAGAGTTAAAACATATGCCTATCTTTATCAACGGTTGGACAGAACACAAAGCTTTTGCATTTTCTCTAGAAAACAACAACTGAATAGAACACAGATAACTTTCTGAGTGTAACCATATGTTGAAACAAATGCCACTGTCTCCTGTTTCTTTTCAAGCATATTTCAGAGTTACAGAATTGCATGCAGAAGGAGTACTGTAAAACAAGCATGCCACTTTCTGAGTGTAACTCAACGATGCATAACATAGTTCTAAGGTAAGACAAAACATAAAGACCAAACCTTCAGATTACTTAGCATCAAGCAGCAATGTAGCATAGCAACCTAATAACCTAACTACCTAAGTCGCCTACTGGACACTAGGTACCAACAACAACAAAAACAAATCTCAGTGCTGCAGCTTTGTCAACAGTGTACTGCAAAAACAAGAAGCCACAGTTAGTAAGAGGTAAAGATGAGTACATATAATTAAACTACGTTTATGATTCAAATGAGAGGTCATACCTACATTTTGATAACCAAAATCCACTATTAACGTCATCCTGTGGTGCATATAGCTTTCGCTTCACTTTGACTTACTAGCCAAGAAATTTTCAGGCACAGATGCTGGATCAAGTTCCCAGTAACCACAGAGTTTATCATCTTTATTTGTCATGAGGTATGAAGGAATCTGGTGTGAGAACATCATCGTGTCGTTATTTAATATTTTCATGACACTTGTTGCAAAACTCTGGTTCAGGATAAACAAAACTTGTTGGAGATCCAGATTGAGAGTTATCATCCCATTCATCAACACTATGAGCATCAATTACAGAAGGTTATGAGATATTATCTTGCTCACCATCTGCATTCATATTGGGTTTCTTTGCTCCATTGTGAATAGTATCTTCATGTGTAGCAGCACTATCCAGACCCTGTTTGGTCTTACCAACTGGCATTTCACACTTCAGAGAGTTTCCAGTAGACGAAACATTGCCTCCAATATTACCTTCCTGAGTGCTAAAAACGTTCCTGCCAAAGTCTACACGCGAAGATGCTTCTTCCAAGTTAGAAGGCAGAGATGCAGGATCCAGCTCAAGGGCACCATTAGGGATATGCTGCCTATCAGCTCCTGACAACCTATGAAAAGGAATGTTGTGTGAAAACCTTAGTTTGTCACCACCAGGAATCAAATATGGTTCTTCCTTGTCCGGTCGCACAAAAAGGCTGACAAAACCCTTAACCTTAATTAATGGAGTGACATATATACCAGTACCCACAGTGAAGTCTGATTTTATTTCTACAATGTCATAACTGCAGTGCTTATGATCACTGGAATCTGAACTCCAGTTAAACTCGCATCCCTTAAGGAGGGCCCATACATCACCTTTCACAGGATGAATCTCATAGCTATTTCTCTTCCTTCCCTTTGTCCAAGCAACTACATGGGAAAACATGTTTCTATCTTCTGTAAAGGTCGTTTTCCCAATTCTGAAACTACCACAAGCAACAGGCAGCTCCTTAGAAGACCATGCCTTCTCAGCATCATTCACAGGGTCAAACTCTAACCAGCTGAATGACAGCATGAAGTTTGGAGAGTAAACCTGCTTAATTCGAGCATAGTACCTTGGCATGGAATCATTGTCATCATAAACTGCCCATATTTGATCAGCTTTGAATTGATCTGCACACCTATTTTCCTCAAAGTCATAAAACTCTGGATCTGGATATGAGACACCACCATTGGCATCGCCCACAGACCTGACAATGCCATTCCTTTCAGAGTTAGGCATTTCCTCTTTCTTACTTGCTCCTTGTTTCTCATTATCATACAAGCCATTGACCACCTCCCCATTTTTATTTGGAGTCTTCTTTGTAACTGGAATACTAAGTCTTTGTGTGTTGTGAACGTTGCCATCTTCATTTATCAACCCACCAGTTCTGTCAGCATTACATGAAGAGTACCCTTTCCTGATCCTCTTCGCCACAGGAGAATCATGAAGATTATCAATGCCATTTCTGCAACCACCACTTCCATCTTCATTACTGATATTTTCCTGTTGGCTTGATCTCTTAGGATTCTGCCCTGTTTTGACTGCACCGGCCACATTACGGACACCTTCCGTAGACTGGTCCTTTTTTCCATGCATTGAGACTGGATATCTGGATTCTGTAGCTACCTCCCTTGTCCTTTTTCCCATGTTTGGAGGTGAAACTTTATCAGAACTCGCAAGTGGTGACTCAGTTCTGATTGAATCATTTTCCTCATTAGGTGCCGCTCTTGGTGACTTCATGCTATTGCATGACCTGGCATTAGCTCTGACATTATTGTCTGCCGTCCCCTTGCTGTTAGGATTACCTGCACCCTGGGAACTCACAGTATTATCCAACCCTGCATTAAAAGTGGGTTTCTGTGACTGATCTTGCTGATTCACAATAGGAGTTTGCTGACCAGGAACATGCTGAGACTGTATTCCTTTTTTCTGCATGTTTATAGGTGAAAGTTTATCAGAATACACAAACGGCGATTCAGCTCTACCTGCACCATTTTCTTCTTTGAATGATGCTCTTGGTACCTTCGTGCTATTGCATATCCCAGCCTTAGCTGGGAGATTACTATATGTGGCTCCTTTTTTGTTAGGATCGCCTGAAGCCTCGGAGCTGATAACATTCTCTGATCCTGTACTAGGTGGAAATCTATGAGACTGCCGTTGTTGGTCAGCAGTAGGAGTTTGGTGATTAGGAACATTCTTGGATTGCTGGTGAGTGGGATGAGTTGGACGGCCGGTAATAGGATTTTGCCAACCAGGACAACTCTGATTTTGCTGGTGAGGATTATGTTGCTGGTTACTGACATTAGCTTGCTGACTAGGAGGGAACTTTTGTGGTTGCGTCCCAAATCCACTCGATGGATATTCTGCGTCTACTTGGGCAGGAACAGATTTCTTGGACAAATCAAAGGCAAGAAATCTCCTTGAACAGATCTGACAGAGGACAAATTTCATAAGAAAACTACATGGATACTGGTATTTTTTGCCACAAGTCAGGCAAATTGTCCAGAAACTAGGAAATTCAGCTGACTTTCCAGCCTGTTGCTGTGGAGTCTTCTTGATATCTGGAACACAAGAGTTCTCCTTGTTGTCCCTCTTATGAGCAGGATCAGTTTTCTTTGATGCTCGTCCCCGCTTCTTTGGCACAGGGATGGAAGTTGCAAAAACTGGTTTCCTTTTATTGTCATGGGAACGACGCTTTACTTGGTCTGTCAATGTCATGTGAGCTTCACCAATTAACTTAAAAGCAGCTTCAGCACCAGCAAATTTGTTCTTATCAGGATGAAGTAAAAGAGCAAGTTTACGGTACTGTTTCTTAAGTACCATGTCATCTGCAGTTGGTTCTACTTGAAGAATTCCATACCAGTCTGTCTCCCCATTGATCTTAACAGAAGCAGAGCAATGAACTTCACAAACAGCAAGCATTTGAGAAATATTTTCAAGGCCAGGAAAAAGCCGGTGAGCCTTGAGAACCATCTTTTTGGCACCAGGAAAGTCAGCTTCATGCAGCCTTCTTTCAGCCACATCCTTGGCTCTTGAAGCTTCTTCCTTGTTGCATTCCATTATGATGAACTGAGGAAGAGCAATAGGCTGACGGTCTTGTTGAGCTCTAAGCAAGAATACTATATTTTGCCTTCATCACAATCCTGCAAAAGAATGACAAGATAGTGCAATTAGTTACAACAATATCATTAGGAAATGGAAGTTCTATTATGTGCAAGTGTGCAAGAATCGTTACTAACTTTAGAACTTGGCAACCTCGAGGTGAAAGAAAACAAAGTAACATAAAATATCTGGAGGATTGTCGTATAACTACACATTAGAGTGAAGTGCACCATAGGTTTATAAACTTGATTTGGCATGTCATTGGGTCCTTAAACTTGTATAAGTATGCCAATAGAGGTGCAAATCATGCTTAATTAGCAATGAATGATCATGGGGCACTCTGAATATATGTAGGCTAGGCTCAACTAACATCAAATGTGGAGCTAGTAAATGTCGAAAGGCGCAACACCCATTTTTCTGTTTCCTATTAAGACCATTACATTGTTTGTCCATGTTAAATGTTTTCTTCTCAAGTTCTCAAAATGTACTAGTATAAAAATTCTGTGAAGGCAACACCAACTGAAATGCCGGAAAAGTACATGGCATGCATCTTTCCTTTACGCTCTTCTCGCCCAAAGCAATATGAACTGTGATAAGTTCCATCCACAATTGAGCCAAACCACTACAGCACCCAACATATATGCTCAAATGGTAAAACGCATGCATCTTTCCTCTATGCTCTTCTAGCCTAGACCAACACGAAGCAGTGACAAGTTTCGTTCATAACTGTGCCAAAGTAGTACGGCACGCAACATATGCCCGCAGGTTGAATTACGAAAACAAATGACGCGATGTAGGGACTAGGGAGGCTACAGAAAAAAAAAATCGAGAAGGGGATGAAACCCCGGCATCTGGATCCAATGCTCTGTACAGAACTACGCAAACTTGATGGCACCCCCCACTC
The DNA here is from genome assembly GCA_030979885.1 of Lolium multiflorum. Lineage (NCBI taxonomy): Eukaryota > Viridiplantae > Streptophyta > Magnoliopsida > Poales > Poaceae > Lolium > Lolium multiflorum. The sequence continues at coordinate 201,389,166 of CM061753.1, read as the reverse complement.
AGAGCCGCATGGTTAGTCATGTGCAGTCGGTAGTCACCCTCTTAATCTAGCGTAGTCATCTGAACCACAAAAGGTCCACCAAAACAAAACAACGGCGCGTGGTCCTCTACTCATGATTCGTTTCCATTGGCCGCTCATTCCCTACAGGCATATCGACAGATCGGACCCAAAAAAAAAAAAAAACACGCTCGCTGCCGATTCAGTCGCGGCATTTCGTCGAGCAGGTGACAGGCCTTCCTTGAAATCACCCCGGCGAGAACAGCGACGGGCGCACGGGACCCACAAATCCAAACCAACATGGACTCAATAGAGAGGAAAAGGAGACGGCCGCGAGGGCGGGAAGTGAGAAACGCACCGGCAAGTCGATGGCGGCGGATGATGCGGTGGCCTGCAGGCTGCAGGTTCTCGCCGCGCGCGGCAGTGGGCGCGTTGATGCCGTGGGTCGTGGCTTCGCGTTCGCGTGCGGTCTGGGGACGAGGCTGCGCTGGCGGCAGGCGCGTGCGGTTTTGGGGGAAGTTTCGAGAGGTGGAAAGCGGGAAGGTGTGCGCGGTTTCCTTCCTTCGCCGCTCCATTTTGAGGGATTTTGAGGAATTGGCGGCAATCTTTCCTTTCTTCTCTGCTCCAATTTTTAGGCGGGTCTCTGTTTTTTTTTTTTTTTTTTTTTTGGTTGTTTGCGCTGTTTTTGGGCTCTCTGAGCACTGGGCGGCTGGGCCTAGTGGAGCTTGGTTGGGTTGCTGTAGATTTTTGGGAATGATTTTATTTTGGGGCATGCTGAGCGTCCCCCGGGGGATCGGAAGCCCTGATCCCCCGCCTCCACCGCTCAACACGTGTCCACCTGGGCCCCCACGCATACATAAAAATCCCTAAAAAAAAGATCCCACAGACCGCTTCGCTTTGACCCCAGCATCAACCCGCAAGGAAATCCCCTCCCTCGCTTAACCGGGTGAGCAGAGTGGCAGATTAGTTGGTGCCGCCGGAGCTCCGCCGCCGGCGAGCAACCTCCGCCTCCGGATGCAGCAGATACGGGAGCTTCGCACTATGTCATGTGACCCACGCAGCATCGCCGACCCGTTGTTTTGCCGACCACACCGTCGAACAGCGCGGCCATGGCCGACCGGCAGCACCACCGTCATCATCTACATGCAGCCCCGCCGGTCACAGCTACCAGCAGCGTCATCTACATGCAGCCCCGCGAGCCACGGCTAGCAGCACCGCCGCCTGCCTTCGGCAGGAGCAGCGCTTGCCGCTTGCAGCAAAGCCGGCGGCCGACCAAAAGGAAGAAGCGCCGGTGGCCGGCAGCCTAAGGCCGCAACGCCAGACACGCAAGAAAGCAAAAAATCCACACCTAAGGTAGCAGCGCCGGCCGCACAAAGCAGCAAAAGCCGACACCCAAAGTAGCAGAGCCAGGCGCCCAATGTAGCAGCGCTGGCCGTCGAAAGTAGCAGCGCCGGCCGCACAAAGCAGCAAAAGCCAATGCCCAAAGTAGCAGAGCCAGGCGGCCAAGGTAGCATCGTCGCCCGCCCAAGGCAGCAACGAGCGGCGCGCATGGTAGCAGAGCTGGACGCCTAAGGTAGCAGAGCGGGCGCCCAAATGTAGCAACGCCCGACGGCTTGTAGCAGATGTGGCCTTGCCTTGTAGCAAGGTCGCTCATGGGTGGCAGCACCGCCAGTCACCCATGGCTGCAGCGCGGCGGACGCCCAAGTAAGCATCGCCGGACTCCGATAGTAGCGGCGGCGGTGAGTGATTGCAGCAGCCCGACATCAGGGCGCAGACGAGGACATCACGGCTTCGCAGATCTTCCATCGAACGGATGCGCAGGCAGCAGCTCGGGATCCACAGTTTCAAGTAGCGCAGCTGGTGGTGCCGGCGGGGAGAGGAGGTCCAGGGCACCACGGCCCACGGGAGAGGGCGGCTCTTGGCGGTCGCGCGCGGCGGAGTCCGGCGAGGGAGCCCAATGGCGTGCGGCGGCGGGGTAAATACGGGAACGCGGTGGCGGAACTCCACCAGAAGGAAAGTGGACGGAGAGCTGTAGAGAGGAGCAGTGGCTGGCGTTGGCCGTGCGAGCTCTCCATGGAGGCTTTGCTGCGTTCGGTGTAGAACTAGAAAAAAAGAAAGACGGACAGGCGGAGCGGAGACGACGGAGTAAACTGGTGGAGGAGGAACCGAGGAAGGCCTGTGAAAAGATAATCACGTGGGTGGGCCCCATAACATTGGTGTCTCACCAGTAAAAGAACGCGTGGCGCACTCTCGACCCGGAGGATGAAGTCGCGCGATCCTCCGGGGGCAAGCCAGCGTTTTCCTTTTATTTTTGTCTGGTTCTCACATTGTCTTGCATGAGAGCAGAAGCATGCAGCATGAATCCCAAATCCTCACAACAACAAAAAACTGAAGCATGAACCCCTGGGAAAAAAAAAGTAGAAGCATGATCGCCGTGTTTGGTTGCATTCGTGTGCTCTTGGGCCTATTCCTCGATCTCTGGTGGTTGTTTCTCCTATTAGGTCTTGTTCGGCAGGAAGGGATTAGAGTGTACTTTAGAGTATTATTTTCGGTGTTTTGGGTGAAAATACCTCCTTCATCCAATCCTCTTAAACCCTATTTGATCCTAATTTCTTAGAAACCACAAAAAAAAACGACTAAGCCGCCGTGAGGCGTGCGTGAGTTAGCGACCAAAACGCGAGGGGAATATATGCTCCAACCCCCTCAAAAACCTTTGTGCCGAATGAGGCCCCTAGGTGGGACGGGATGGTACCCCCATCGGGTAGTTATCAAGGGTAAACCTCTCCCCAATTTTGGTAGAGAAGCAAACACATTAGTTCCTAACATACTTATAAACAATTAGCTCCATGGTACATCGTTTGTCTGCCTAAACAATTTGTCTTCCAAAACTGCTCTTTGCTAAAACTGCAACAATTCAAACTGACAAAACCGCTCTTAAAACGATTCTCCAGTGACCCAAATCTCAAACAAGCTAATTACATTGAAGTACTCAAAGTAAGGAACAAGCTCACCAAGCTTGGAACCCATCCAACCATGTTTAAGCATCCAAACACAAGTTTGAAGATAGACCGGTCAGATCTCAGAAATCTAGACAGAAATCACCTCACGTTCTTCTTCATCTCTTCTCACTTGTTGTGGGTGTTCTAGTGTGTTCCCCCACCATCTCGCAGTCCTGCTCTTTCTTGCTCACACACACATTCACCAAGGGTGGTTAGAGTTTCCTCCTTTCTGCCTCTTAAGGAGGCAGCTGGACCGTTAGATGCGAACGTCGATCAACGGTTGGTACGTGTTGAACTTTTTGGGCTAATGTTGGCTGCCAACACACCTTAATGTGGAGGAACATGGCCCAACATCATGAAATGCATATCAATGGTAACATATTGTGTGTGCGTGAATGGATCATGATCATTTTTTTAAAATGAAAGCAAAAGCTTTACCTCATCCATTAATTAAAAAGAATGTGTCTAGTTTAATTAGCGGAAAAATGAGCGAACCCATGCAACAACACCATAGGGCAATGCCCACTCTTGCCACAAGGCCAAACCCACTCAAGACTCAAGAAACAAAGTCAAGATGTCCTCCCTCCATTGTTAGAGAGAAAACGTCATAACCGCTACGGGAGGAGCAGCCACGGGACACTCCGAGGTAGATGAAGAAGTCAACCTTCCGAGGGGATGCGCCAAAATGACGCTAACAACCAGCGTCAAGGGCAGCCTCATCATCCATACGACACAAGGTTGACATTGTCAACAATGACAAGCTTCTGGGGCCGCCTTCCTGACATCCACCCGCTACGCCTAGCATACCGCCAACACCACCTTCCGGGACTGTTGTCCTAGCGTACCTCCGCTCAGGCACAAGCCACACGACTCAGCCGCCTGCAACCCAAACTGCATAGGGCACATCGCACATAGACCAAAGCCGCCGCACCTCATAAGGGATACATCAAGGTGATCCATTAACAATTTGACACCTTTACTTATTATTATACAATATATTAAAACTGAACCCATTTGCTTGCATGAGAGTGCTTCACTGTAGATGTTAACTTTCTTCCAATCAGTACTCCCCATGTGGCATATGCTCCAATGTGTTTTTTTACTCTTTAAAAGCTGACCCTGTTTGCTAGAGCTCTCCATTTCACTGTTTATTTTCTCATATGAACAGTAATCGTGATATGCGCTGAACATTTTTGCGATGAACAATAACAACATGCTACTATAATTTATAGTGATATACAATACAACTACGTTATTTTGGGTTGCACTTACCTCATATTTATTTTAATGTTAAATCTTTAACATAGTTCTTCATTTTATCGTAAACAATAACATCATGCTACTATAATTTATACAACACAACTACGTTATTTTGGATGGCACTTACCTCATATTTATTTTAATGTTAAATCTTTAACATAGTTCTTCAATTTATCGTAATTATTTTTTCTCAATAGGTACCATAATTATTTTCATCCAATCATTGATAGCGCCAACTTTTTGACATAACATATCGGCTCCGCGGTACTTACCTTCTAGCACCGACTTTTCGTTTTTTTTCAATTATTCGACGGTGGTTCTTCCACTCACTTTTCTGACTGTAATTTTTCCACGGTAGTTACCCTACAGTAGTTCATCGATAGTAACAGTAATTCGTCAAGAATATTCTCCCTATTCTTTGGCCATAAGTTTTCGAGATAACTTCCATGGGAAATTTCCCACCATTAGGTATCCCCACATTGTTATTTTTCTTTTCTTTGATAGTACTTCTTCGAAATATTTTCCCTGACATAATTTTACCACGTTTACATTGATAGCAATTTGTCAATTTCTTGGACAATATTTTTTCGACATAGATCTGCCATTGACATTCATTATTTGACACTAATCCTTCATAAGCGCACCGGCAATTATTCGACACAAATCTTTAGCCTCAATAGTAATGTCCCTATGGTAATTATTTGATATTAATTTTTCTACGAGGGCTAATCCTTCAACGGTAACTATTAGACAACAACAAATGCGGGAAGAGCCCCACAAGTTGATTTTGCGAAATTGATCGCATGCATGTCACAAGTTGATTTTGCGAAATTGATCACATGCATCTCCCTACACACATACGGCCACCATAAACTACAAAAAGGTAGCTCCTAAGAACTAAGTGTTAACTACATATTCTACATGATCGACACCACGGGCGCGGCGTGCGCCGCGCTACACTTCCTAGTTCTTGTTATGTGCGGAGGGATTCTCTTGTTTGTTGAATAAAGTTGAGGAAGATGAAATATTGCAAGGCAAGGCATCCAAGTTTGTCAGCCGGCCCAAGTATTAACCATGGATGCTCTTAAAAGTTTCTGAGGAGAGTACAACTCACCCGTGAAAATGTACTTCCTCCGATTCATATTACTTGGCACTAATATAGATGTGACACATTTTAATTGTACATACATCTATTTTAGTGGCAATCAATATGGATTGAAGGGAGTACTACACTTGTATGAAATGGCAGACCGCGTACACCACAATGGGATCGCAACCGGGTGCTTGTAGTATCGTAAACTGATGCTGAAGCTTGCAACATGTATTTAGGCACGTTCATGTACTTGCAAGATAGAATGCGGCAAAGGATTCAATGACAAAATGAAAAGCTCTCATCCAAAAGCGGCAAGGATACCTTGATCAAGGCTTCCACTGTGACATGTCTTGCTTTGAACTAAGGATGTTTGTAACTATATGATCACGAGGATTGGTAGGTTCTTGTGGGCTCAGAAGGGTGAGGAGAGGAAGATACATTGGATAAGCTAGGACAAGATGTTTAGGCCAAAGAAAGAAGGCGTGTTGGGCTTCAGAGAGCTTTGAAGATTCAATCTTACTATGCTTTCTCATCAAGTGACATATGCACCATTCATCCTTTTAACACTCGGTGAGAACCTCTGCGCCGTCAACCGTGACCAGCACCGTATGCTCGAATTGCGCATTGAGGCTGCCATCCACCGTGATGGCGGTCCAGCCGTCGTCCCACACTTCACACCGCGTGCTCCCCATGGACAGTGTAGGCTCTGCAAGATGAACAATCACAAACCAAACCGCCAGTCAGCTACGCTATTATCTTGAAAGAAGACCAAGAGACAGCACAAAGTGTCGAGCAGGGCAGCGTACCGATTGTGAATGTCTGGCCTGCAACCATGAACCCTGGCTCGTAATCATCTGTTTGTAAAACGCATGTTGATTGCAGTGTGTGAGGATTAGAGCATTGCTGAAGATTTCTTGTTTTTCCCTATCAATGTCTTTATCCAGTCCATGATCACCGTCAGTGGAAACAGTTCAGGTTACTTACAAGTGTGCCATATGATGGGTTCTGAATGGAAGATCGTCCCAACTCCATGCCCCACAAAAGGATCCACGCTGTAGCCGTACCTGTTGACATGCTCACTGAAAGCCAAAATAATCACCAACAGTTGCTTAATATTCGACTTGTATTAGTAGCACAGTCCGGAAAAAGCAATGCTATCATTATCTGATACACACGCTTAAGAAATCTAGACACTTCTGAAGATGCACACGCTTAAGAAATGAATTTCTCGCGACACCATTGGATAAGATAATCTTTGCTATTGAGAAAGATACATGCTGATAATTTTGCTTTTCTTCAACAAAAAAAATCGAGACCCTGAGATATGAAAAACAAGGTGCACGTCTGATAACAATATATCTACAATTGAAAGCAAAACAAAAAGCAACTGATTTATATGGAAATTACCGAAAGCATTAGAAAATTCACACTATCGTGATTTTGTCCAAGGTCTGAGGGATCAACACCTTATTCTCTCTCCAATTGTCTTGAAGCTAGCACCATGTTTGCAGGCTGATATGCCCCTCAGCATACACTCCTCAGTGACCTATTACGTTAGACAAGTTCTTCAGTCACTATCTGAAACTTGTGGTTGGAGGTAGCCAAAAGAATCAGCAAGTCAGACCTTCACAAGCTGCTTAGTAGGTTCATCGACCTCTCCACAGAAATATGTTCTTGAGGTGTCACCATGGTATCCCTGGAGCAAGACGTGACAGTACACCTCAAGATATGCGGATAGCCAAATTACTCACATACAAAAACAGTAGGACGTACATTCAAGTAGACAGTAACATCAATGTTGATGATGTCCCCATCCTGCAAAATCAGTAGAAAACAGAAAACATTGTTTTTTCAGTACAATGGGGATGTTAGAAAATGGACAACCAAATGAAGAAGAAAGGATCGCGATTCTCGACCCTTAGCGCGCGCGAATCAGGAATTCCATGGCAGATGCACTCATTCACTGACGTGCAGACACTCTTCGGGAACCCACCATATCCAAGGGGAGACGGGTAAGCACCGGCGTCGATGATCATCCGATGAACTGCCCTGTCGATTTCATCCGTCGTCATGGAGGGCTGATGGAACACAGAGATATCATAATTTGCTATTAGCTGATATCAGTAATCCATGACAAAACATAAAAGAAAACTAAGGGCATGTAAGATAAGAAAGTAATAAACAAAGAAATGCTACAAAGTTTGCCAAGAGAAGGAATTCTGCCTTTGTGAAATGCTTACTTTCACCAATGTTCCTGCATACTGAAGAACCCGGGCAGCGAGCTTACATGCCGCTCTCATACGAACAATGCTCTCACTGTCATGCATTTGCCGGTCAGGATTTACATCTGGCACATGATCGGTGCCGTCATAAGGTGGTCGGGGTATGTGATCGGGCACCTTGAGGCGCGGACTGACCGTGCCGCGCCTTAGTGGTTCCCTTCCCTTTACTTGTTCGGAACCATGGATCTCTGCAGCCCTTCAGTGCAACAGTTACCAAGTGTGTTCATGATTCATGGGGCAAATGAAATGGAAAGAAACGATTCTGCCAACAAGATTCATGATTCATGGCACCAAGGAAGAGCATAGATCGGAGTGGATTGTATACCTGCAGATCGCCGTTCTGCTGGTCTCCCCAGAGCTGCAGGATTTTCCTGGTGCTACCGCGTGGAAATGCTTATGGAGAGTACCTGATAAGATGATTGCAATCAGATTGGGATTTTTGGTGTGGAAAGTATTGAGGATTCCTGCCGAGAGCGCCCTCGGACCTGAACGCCGGCAGGGGGAGGAGGGGAACAGCGGCGGCGGAGCTGACGCGAGGAGCTCCATCGCCGGGACACCCGTAGCCGTCGACGCAAAGGGGAGTAGCCAATCGCGGCAAAGGTGGTCGGAGATAAGACGAGGACACGTGGAGGGAGCGTACTGGCTGGCGGGCTCCCGTTAAAATCTCGCTCTCACACCGCCGCAGTGTGTCATGGAGAAGGAGACGCCGCAGGCCGCGCCGCCGCCGACATTCCTCCGCGGGGAGGAGGCTTCGTCGTCGTCAGCGCGCGCGCGGTTCGAGCGCTTGATCCGGCGGGTGCAAGCGGAGGTGTGCGCGGCGCTCGAGGCGGTTGAGGAGGGTAGCGGCGGCGTCGGCGTCGGCGGTGGGGTGTTCCGGGAGGATGCGTGGACTCGCCCGGGTGGCGGCGGCGGCATCAGCCGCGTTCTGCAGGGTGGACGGGTGTTCGAGAAGGCTGCCGTGAACGTTTCCGTCGTCTACGGCGTAATGCCCCCCGAAGCGTACCGCGCGGCGAGGCCCGACGCGGCGGCGGGCGCGGAGAAGGCCGGGCCCGTGCCCTTCTTCGCCGCCGGCGTTAGCTCGGTGAGAGTCCGAGCCTCTGAGTTGCATGACCAGTTGCATGTTCCAAGTTCCAACAATCTGTTGGCCTCGCCCACCATTTCTGCATTATAAATTACTACTAACATTAATTTTCTACTGTATCAAATTCTAGTGTGTGTAACGTATAATTGCTTGAGTAATACTGTTGTTTTGGCTTCTGGTTTCCAGGTTATCCATCCAAACAACCCCTTTGCTCCAACAATGCATTTCAATTACCGATATTTCGAGACAGAGGCACCACAAGGTACTACCTATGCTGAAAAGTGAAACAAGTGGAGCTTGTGTGTAAGTTGAACTCAAGTAACATTCGGATATTATTCCTTCAGATACTCCTGGGGCACCCAGGCAATGGTGGTTTGGAGGTGGTACGGACTTGACGCCATCTTACATCATCAAAGAGGATATCAAGCATTTTCATGGTGTATGTCAACATGCCCCTGTTTTTCTTGTGCCATTATTTTAACAAACCTATAATCCAATGCTATTTGGCATTTCTTTGTTCTTGTCTGCCCTGTTTGTTTGTTCGGTAACTTGCTTAGGTTGTGTTGTGCGCTTTCAGGTTCAGAAAGAAGCATGCGATAAGTTTGATCCAACTTTTTACCCAAAATTCAAGAAATGGTGTGATGACTACTTTCATATCAAGGTCAGTTTGTTTAAATGTTTATTTTTCTGGGTGATTGGTCTGTACAATGCAAAAGTGGCTAACATGGCCAGACAGCTGAAAAGTGCTACCTCCAATGCGTAGATTGCCCTGCACTGTCTCATGTTTTTCCAGAGAAAATCAGGGAGATGATTACTTTGTCTGTGACTACAGCATCGTGGTGAACGCCGTGGGGTGGGCGGAATATTCTTTGATGATCTCAGTGACCGTGATCAAGAAACGCTCCTTGATTTCGTTACAGGTATTACCGGATGCAACTCTGGATTTGAATATTTTTATACCATGTCTCATTGCTTAATTTGAATCCAAATATATATTCAGCATTTCTATGCCTAAGACACATTCCTTCCTTGGCTGCAGAGTGTGCAGAGTCTGTAATTCCTGCATACATCCCCATCATAGAACGCCGGAAAGATACTCAATTTACAGAAAAACACAGGGCATGGCAGCAGCTACGGAGAGGTCGGTATGTGGAATTCAACCTTGTAAGTGCTTCCATATAACCACAATCCTAATGCTTGTCAGTGTTAGCTTTATTCTGGCTTTAAATTTTTGCTTATTGCGAAGGTCTATGATCGTGGCACCACATTTGGCCTGAAGACTGGAGGAAGGATCGAGAGTATCCTTGTTTCCCTTCCTCTGACCGCACGGTGGGAGTATGATCATGTAAGTTGATATGCTCTGTTACTGTTATCAAAGTTTGATAAACAGTATGGTTTTGAGTTCTTACAGTTTTAAGACTTCCAATTTTGAATAGTTTGGAAATATTCATTTTGAAACAGTAAGGGATAGACTCATAGCGTGTTAGGATGCATTTTTTTATTGTGACAGGTAATTTTGTTACAGCATTAGAATTTTTGTCAAGTTTGCCCGCATGCCATTTGTTTGCAGAAACCGGAAGAAGGGACTGAAGAATGGAAACTTCTTGATACGTGCATCAATCCAAAGGAGTGGATCTGATTGGTTGGAAGTGCTTGTTCTTTATTTTTTTGTTTGCTAATACCTGACTTTATTTTGAAGTGTCTTCTATGCGTAGATTTTGCGTATTTGGTGTGATTTTCTGTAGTAAGCTTTAGAGTTTTTCAAGCTTGGTGAAATACGTGTTTGTGTAATTTGTCTAAACGAAAAATATTTATTCTTGTTTCTGAAAATAAAATCCATCTGTTCAAGTGAGGCCTTTACTGCTGCAACACAAGAAATCTGACAAGAGAACCATTTAAATATTGAACTTATCTTATTTCCTTTAGATTAGAACGTCGAGCACATTTCACTGGTGCATTGCCATAGCTGCAAGATTCCCTATATAGTTCTTTTAGCATGCACAGTAACAATGCTTCGAGAAAACAATTTAATATCGTTACAACTTACAAGCAATTACATGTTCTCTAATTTAACTGCCAATACACTTTCTAACACACCTTCTCTAAAGAAATAGTATACCAGCATCACAGAGCACCTTCGAATGACTGCAATCTTTTCAGGATATATTTATTATTAATTTCTTCAAATAGAGAAAATAAATATTTCCCCTACCAACGTAGCGTTCCACTAATGTCTAATGCTATCCGAAGAATCCGACATCGGTAGTGGCTCATATTGGTTAGGTCGCCTCTTCCTCTCTTTTGGTTTTGGCAAATGATTTCCCTTTCATCCACCAGTAAATAGAAATATTCTGTTCATTAGGTTTGTTGTTTATGACTTTGCACAGTCCCACTTCCTTTACATAAACTTTATTACTCAATTAGGGTTACGCCATCCACCAACGTAAGAACCAAGATGGCAAACATGTCCTGATCTAGCTAGAACATGGGCAAAATAGTTTTGCTTCTCATGGACAAAAAATGCAGGTTATGGAAGAGAAACTTCTCGTAAATTGATGGCACTCCTGGCTGACCACCATACCCAGTGCGGTAGACTCAACCAGGTCCATTTAAGTTATGACCATCTTGTTGGTGTCTTCTTTGATCTACTGCTACCAATTGGGATTTCCTCAGAGAAAAAACATTTTCTTTCGCAAGTTGGTGATATGAGGTAACGATGAAGTTTCAGAAATTCTTGGTTTTGGTCTCCTCCCATGCCTCAACATTACTATGGATTCAGGACAAATACCATTCTCTCATTGATAAATAAGTTACTGTCATTATAAAAGAAGCGGTGTGTAGCATTCCATTGCTATTTGACAGCAACTTCAGTGTGGTCTCTCACACAGTTAGTACCAAGGTCTCTGCCACATGATATTGTTATGTCAAGTATTTCTTTGTGATAGTACTTGCAACAACCAGTGGAACTGTTTTTGTATGATGATACCTTGAGAGACGGCTAGTTTTACAACGGACATGCAAGCTGATTAGGCTAGAATTGGACTGTGCTGAAGCCATATACGCCTAGGAGAAATAAGCATCATCTAATGAAGTCAGGAACTCACTCAGTCGAGATAGAGAGTTCTTTCATGAACTGGCGAGATTGGCCTTTGGGAGAAGACAGAACACGACCATGGTTTGGCTGGGGTCTGTGTCATTTTTTCGATAAAGGATGCTTTCATTACTTTTATAAGCAATTACATCTAGCCTCTGCATAACCAGGATGCACACAGCCGTTTATGTTGTCTCAGGTTCGAAAATGATAAAAACAAAAAAACTAGGCGAGATACATATCAGGATGAAACATATAACGCCTAAGAAGAAGGTGGGGCATCTATCCGTAGACTATGCTGCCACCCATGTTGGGAAAAAGTATCCCTCGCCTCCAACCGTGTGACCTCCGTAAACAGGTCTCGGTTCTCCACTCGAAGAGGTAACCACGAAAGGAGAATACCTGTACATCTGTAGATGACCTGCAACAAAGAGCAATTTATATCATTAAAAATCTTGTCATTTCTACATAGCCAAAGCGCCCAGATAACTGCTAGCGCCCCCACCCTAAGAAGCAACTTAAACCTTGAATCGACACCATGAAGCCAATTACCAAAGATATTGGCAACACTAGTCGGAGGATACAGGGTAGATGCTACTTGAATGACTGACCATATAGATCTCGCGAACTGGCACTGAAGAATAAGTGCTTGATTGTTTCGTCCTGATGACAGAAAACACATCGAGTACTCACATGCCAATTACGCTTAACAAGATTGTCTTTGGTGAGGATTACCCCTCGACGAAGATACCATCCAAAAATTTTAATTTTTAATGGTATCTTCATCTTCCAAATCTTTTTATTATTATCAACTGGTAGATCAGAAAGAAGGATCGCGTTGTAGAAAGATTTCACAGAGAAAGCACCATTGGCATGAAGGTTCCATCTAAATTCGTCCGGTTCGTCCGATAATTGAATATCCCCGAGCCGTTGAATTAAGGTATTCCATGCCGCAAGTCTTTGTCCAAGTAAAACCCGTCTGAACGTCACATTCGGGGGTGAGGTAGCCATTACGGTAGCAATGGTATCACCTTGACGACGAGCAATCCTATAAAGAGCTGGATACTGTTCACTTAGGGGTGCATTGTCAAGCCAAGCATCTTCCCAGAAACGTATTTGTGCTCCATTTCTGATTGTGAAAGTGCCATGGCGAAAAAAATCATTTTTTGTCGCCATTAGCCCGGCCCAGAAGTGAGAATCCCCTGGTTTCCAAACCATTTGGGATAATGTCTTCGAACCGATATACTTTCGCCGAAGGATAGTCTGCCAAGTCCCATCCTCAGTGAGGAGCTTAAACAGCCATTTTCCCAATAGGGCCGAATTCTTGACTGCCAAATCATGAACTCCAAGCCCACCTTGGTCTTTGGGACTACAAACTATACTCCACTTAACCAGTCGATATTTCTTTTTCTCGATGTCCCTTTGCCAAAAGAATCTGGATCGATAATAATCGAGTTTATGCAGAATTCCTTTTGGTAGGATGAAAAATGATAACATATACAGTACCATATTTGTGAGTACCGAATTAATGAGTACCAATCTTCCACCTAGGGACAGCAATTTGCCTTTCCAACTACTAAGGCGTTTTTGTAGTCTTTCTTCCACTAATTTCCATTCCGCGATTGTAAGTCTCCGATAATGAATCGGAATACCCAAATAACGAATCGGAAATTGGCATTGCCCACAACCAAACAACTCTGTGTACAGAGCCATATCATTTTGGGCATCACCGAAACAGAACAATTCACTTTTATGGAAATTGATTTTCAATCCTGACAATTGCTCAAAAGCCGCCAAAATTAATTTCAAGTTTTGAGCTTTTTCAAGATCATGATCCATAAATAGAATTGTATCATCGGCATGTTGAAGTATAGATAAGCCACCATCAACTAGATGTGGAATCACTCCTTCAATCTGGCCATCAGCCTTAGCCCGCTCTATGAGTATAGCCAAAATATCCGCTACAATGTTAAACAACATCGGTGATAATGGATCCCCTTGGCGTAACCCTTTTCGTGTTTGGAAATAGTGACCGGTGTCATCATTAACCCGGATTGCGACACTACCTCCATACACAAAATCATTTATCAGAGCGCGCCACTCTGGAGAAAAACCTTTCATCCTGAGTGTTTGCTGTAGAAACGACCACTTGACTTTATCATACGCCTTTTCAAAATCTAGTTTTAAAATAACCCCATTTAATTTCTTAGAATGCATCTCATGTACCGTCTCATGCAAGACCGCCACTCCATCAAGGATGTTTCTTCCTTGCATAAAGGCCGTCTGTGATGGCTGGACTACATGATCCGCAACCGTATTAAGTCTAATGGTGGCCACTTTCGTGAAAATCTTGAAACTTACATTTAATAGGCAGATAGGTCTATATTGTTGAATCCTTTCTGCCTCATTAACTTTCGGTAACAAGATTACTTCACCAAAATTTAGACGAAATAATTCTAGTTGTCCAGAGTGTAGGTCACCGAACAAATCTAGAAGGTCCGATTTAATCGTGTCCCAGAAAGTTTGATAAAACTCAGCTGGGAAACCATCAGGACCCGGTGCTTTGTTGCATTCCATTTGGAAAACTGCCTTCTGAACCTCTTCCTCAGTATAAGGTGCGGTTAGTAGACCATTTTCCTCAACGGAAACTTGGGGTATATCGGCCGTTAAATCCTCATTAAGAGAGAAAGTACTTTCCTCCGGAGGACCAAACAAGCCTTTATAATAATTAGTAATGTACGATTTGAGCTGCTCATTGCCTTCAATCACCCCTTCATCTTGAGTGAGAGAATGAATACGTTTTTTCCGATGTCTCCCATTGGCTAAAGCATGGAAATATCGCGTATTTGAATCTCCCTCTAAAATGAACTGGGCTTTGGATCGCTGGTACCATTTAAGTTCCTCCTCACGAAGAAGACTCGCCATCTGCGCATTTGATTGATTTTTGAGTTCAATCTCCTGCGTCGACAACGGTCTAACCTCCGCAAAAGCCTCAAGCTCATCAATAACATTTGATAAGCGAGCCTTCTCTTTTTTAAGGATACCAGCCGTGTGGGTAGCCCAACCACAGAGATGTTTGCGCATTGACCGCATCTTATTGTTCCATCTCAGAATTGGAGAGCTGCCTCCGACCGGTCTCTCCCAAACCTTCTTAACCATATCATGAAAACCCTCTCGATGTAGCCAACCAAGTTCAAATTTGAACGGCCGCATACACACAGGACGGGGATCCCCAGTGGTTAGAAGGATGGGGGCATGGTCAGACAGATTTACAATACGTTCTAGTGCACGGACAGACACCATAGGGTATTTATTTTCCCATTCGGTGTCCATCAACACGCGATCTAGCTTCTCGTAAGTGGGTTCAGGCAAGCTGTTGGCCCAAGTAAACTGTCGACCAGACATGAACACCTCCCTTAAATCAAGACTGTCAATGACAGCATTGAATAGAAAAGGCCAATGTCCATCAAAATGGCCTTTACTTTTCTCGTGAGGAAATCTCAACAAATTAAAATCGCCTCCGATTAAAATCGGATAGGGATTATCTTTTGTAAGATTTACCAATTCACGTAAAAAGTCAGCCTTAAACGCATCCTGAGCGGCACCATACACAGCGACCAGACTCCACTTGAACCCGTCTGCTTTATTCTGAATGTCGAGCTTAATGTGATACTCTCCATCAGAACTAGCTAAGACAGTCATGGTATCAATACGGACGTCAAGTAAAATGCCACCAGATCTACCACGAGGTGGGCGAGAAAACCACTGAAAGTTAATTCCGCCTGACAATCGGTCGAGAAAACTTTGTGTGAAATTTCACCTACCCGTCTCCGATATAGCAATGAAATCTAAATCATAATCTCTAGAACCATCGGCAATGTGAGAATGCTTAGCCAAGTCACCAAGACCTCTGCTATTCCGAAACATGCCGTTCATCGAGAAACTATTTTGGATTTAGACTTTTTACCATATCTACGAGATTTCTTTCCAGCCGATGATCTAGAACCACGTTCAGAGGCAGAGAGGTCATAAACTGAACTAAGCTCTGAGTGGTCTAAATCAACTTCTGCCACACTTCCAACTAAATCCGAGAGAAGATGACCATCTAGGATGCCATCATCTTCGTCATCGTCAACAGTGGAAGTAGCCAGCTCAGTGGATCCATTTGGAGCAACCGTTAAACGGTCAAGCTCCGTCTGTCTCAACACATGAGCTGAAGCTAAAATCTCATCCGAACCTCTACCCAAAGATATACCTACACTACTCAAATTCGAAGAAATTCTAGTATCAGAAAAAGAAGTGAAAGACTTGGATGAAATTCTAGTACCTGCCGTGTCGAGGTTCTTTTCCGCCTTGCGCTGCATAGCCCTCTGCATCACGTCTTCATCCGTAGCCTCCACACCATCCTCCGTCATAGCAAACCTCCCACTCCTCCTCACCAGCGGCTGCGCAACTGGTGGAGGAATAGTGGGTGGAGGTTGCAAGACGGGGGCAACTGGCGGAGGCGGAGACAAGCGCGGTGAAGATGGCGGTCCAGACGCTGGTGAAGAAGATTTCGATGCAGGGGTAGATGGCGATGAAGCCCCCTGCACCGAACCCGACCGCGACGCCGAAACCCCCCTAGGCGGAGAGGGCGCCGGGGACCGGCTGTGGCGCCTCACAGGGGACCGGCTGGGGCGCCTCCCCAACCAGTCCTGCTCCTCCACCTGAGGCGCACGGGGCGAGGACGGCGCCACCCCAGGCCCTCCGCGCGGCGACGAAGCACCCTGGCCAGAGGCCGGCTGCTGCCCAGGCGCGCAAGGGGCTGCGTGCTGTCCCACCTTGCCTGTGGCCGGCTGCTGCAGCGCCATCGAGACCGGGGGCGTTGGCTGCTGCCCCTCCGTGCCGACGACCTGCTGCTGCGCCGCAGAGCCCCCGGCCAGCTGCTGAAGCCCGACCGGACCATGGGTCTGCTGCTGCGTCGCCGCATCAGCGGCAGGGAGCTGCGGCAGCGCCGAGCCCAAGGCCGGCTGCTGCTGCTCCACGACCACCGCGGCGTGGCGCTGCATCCCCGAGTCCGACGAGCCAACCGTCGAAGAAGAAGCCCTCTGAAGCCCCCTCTCCGTCTGAGGCGTGGTAGAAGACGGAGTGGGAGCAACGAAAGGACCACCGAGAGGAGTAGAAGACGAAGACACCGGGCGAGTCCTCCCCTGCATAAAAGTCCGAACACGCGACGGAGGCGGAGTTGCCACCAAGTGTGGCGACACCGACAAAGCTCTAGCCACAATCGCCTTGCCCCTGTCTGTCGTCGGCGAGTGGTTAAACGGGGTCATGGCGACCTGAGTAACCGGTACCGAAGCTGTGCCAGAAGGAGGCAAAGATGCATGGCCATCAACGTCCATATGTGAGGCCCCTGGTGCCCCCTCTGCCGCGGCATCATCAAAACCATCATCGTCACCATGAGCCGCATCGTCCTCATCTTCACCCTTCCAAAAGAAAGGACGAAACCTAGGGTCATGGATTTTCATTGTACTTAGCGTTACCATAAAGTTCTCTTTTTCCCCCACAAAAGAAAGTGATATGGCTGGTGCCAAACCTAGACAACATTTATTTTAAATGTATGTTCATTTCATGTTCCAAAGAACATTTGTTTCACACTCACTCATACTCGTTAATCATACCCAAATAGTGAATACGAGTAAAACTGAAGTAGAACAAGATAGATGATGGTAAGCAATGCAGTCCTTGCATGGCTGAAGCTCTTGACTTGGGCCGGTACAGTCAGTTGTCGGTCTTGTTTGGTGCATGGTGTGAAATCTGCAGAGCAATAAGTCCACACCCTGAACACTCAATCAGCTGGTCCGAGAATGGGCAACTGCTTTTCGATTTGCTGATTGTGCTACGAGTATCTTGTTTTCGTATGCGAAACAAAAACGCCAGCTGCCTAGGATAACCAATATATGCATCAAAGAAACCGCATTTACGACGAACTTGAGAAAGTTCAGAAAACCTTTGTTTTGTTCTACTCCTATATCTCAGTATTGTTGGTGGATTCATAACAAATAGTACATATAACTAACCTTTTCATTCTGAAAGAAGAAATTTGTGATATTCTTAGGTATTTAAAGGGCAGCAGAACATATGTTTGGTCGTTGAGTCACATAATAGATGACTGTTGACTCACACCTCAAATCCTTTAGCTGCTTTAGTGTGATAGACTGGTAGCATTTCTATCAAAACTGGTTTTGCATGATGTATATTTGAGGTCTTGCTGGGGGAATATAATTTTTCGGGCGGGGGCACATACTCCAGGGTGAAAACAAGACGAGTTTTCGAATATTTATAAAACGAAATAATTGACACATGCAATATATACGCACAAAAGGGGCAGCATGTATGTATATAAAGAAAGAGCTCCTTTTGACACTTTTAACTAAATTTTTTCGGATTTCTCGATGATCCTCAAATTCAAACCCTTTTCGCGGCATCCTCTGGCTAGTGCATGACCAAAGAATATGTACTTCAAAATTGATGCATATATAAACAATTTGCTCATTGGTCTTAAAGGATAACTGTTATCTTTCATGCATTCACTGAAAGACAACACTCGAAAAAAATAAGAATACTTCATGCGAGTCATTTGTGTAACAAGCAAATGGAATGATTTAGTTTTGCTCGGACTCATTTGTAAGTCGCCAACGATGTACATTATTACTGGTGTGATTTTTTTTCTGCATTGTACTCTAGGAAATACTAGATACAAAGGAGTTGACGTGTTTCTATGAGTTTCATGACGTGAGATGATTTTGCCTTCTTTTGTTTGCCATATTGGTACCCTCGCATCCAATTTACATCAATGAAATGCCGTCCTACAAAGAAGCATCCACGGTGGGATCACCTACAATTCTACAAAAGCCTATTTGTGTTGTCTCGCCTGTGGCATGGTTGCATGCCCCTGTCCTGCCACCCTTCTCTATGAACATATACCTAGTACTGCGGATCATTCTCTTACCACAACACCGAGGAGGATCGCCACCGCGAAGAACTTCAGGTTGAGTTTCGATGCCATTGACCATTAAGGCCTCTTGGAAGCTGAATACACATCTCCTACGGATGAGATTTTTTGTTCTCCTCCTATATCTTAGTGTAGTTGTGGATTTTGAAGACATCCACGCAGCAGAGTTTTTTTTTTTCATTTTAAAACTGAAAGCGACAATTCGAGATGTCCGGTCTTGCTATTTAAAGGGGGACCTCATAGTTGCTCTCTCTCGGTCACACGATTATAATAACGCTTACTCACACGAAGAATGATTGCTCAAACTGTTTCCGTGTGATAGCACTCTCTATGAAAATAATTATGTTATGATATCGAGCACCTTGGGTATCGCAAACTGGATAACTGTTCAGGATTAGAAGTAGGATGATTGAGATTAAACGATACAACGATACGTCGATACCCTTCGGAGGTTTACACTGTTTTGAGGCTTGTGGATCTATGGAAGCACAAGCCTGGTTTAAAATACAACAAATATAAAGAAGGTGTGTCCGTGTCTTATTCTGGATGCAGCAACCTGTGAATCTGTGTGAGTTTCCTCAACCTGTGAATCTGTGTGAGTTTCCTTACGCGGATCCGTGTGGTGTGGACAGAGTCCATCTTCCTGGGTTTGCTCCTGAAGAAAAATAGGCCAACTTGCTCTCGTGGACTGTGATGCCCTGTGAACTTATCTCTGGCCAGCGCCGCTGATCTGATTTCCTCCCTTGGCATTTAACAACATTAGCATTTGCTAAGTTTGCTCATTTCCATTTGTGTGCATAAACCAGAATAAGGGACTCAAGAATGGAAACTTCTGGACACATGCATCAAGCCAAATGAATGAATCTGATTGATTGGAATTGTTTTTTTTTTTTTTGTGTGTGTTAATATCTGACTTTATTTTGAAGTGTCTTCTGCGTGTAGATTTTGTGTATATGGTGTGATTTTCTACAGTGAGCTTGTCTAGCTAGGTAAACTATGTGTTCGCTTAATTTGTCTAAATGAAAAATACGCATTCTTGTTTCTGGAAATAAAAACCATCAAGTCATGTGAGACCTTTACTACTGCCGCAAAACAATAAACCTGGCAAGAGAAGCATTGAAATATTGAATCCATCTCGTTTCCTATCCTCCAAAACTCTCGCGTTTACTTCAAACTGCAAATTCGATACAGTTTTCTAGTTTCCTTTTGGCAGGTAGGAATGACAAGCTAAGAACATATTCTCAAAGAGCATAATCATCTAGCTCCAGATAGTTGCATGTACATCTTTAAAGGAACATTTACTAGTATATTTTTTGAAGAAAATACATTTTCAAAATGAGCTACAAAAGAGAGTTATGAAAATTTTGCACCAAAGCGGATGAACGCCAATAGGGTCATTCAATACATTTTAAACTTTATCACCCAATTTGGATCTTTCCACCAAAGATTCCGCTTTACCACATGATGAATGGCTTGTAACTTTTCTCTCCTCTTAACTTGCCATTTTCTGAAAAACACATAGTTGGCATAGTAAGGTAATAGTAATAAATTATTGTAAGAAAGATCCACCCACAAAATGTTCCGAGTCCTATTTTTAGGTAAAACTTATTCAGAATCCCAGTTATGATGATTTTAGAACTACATCCAGACAGCTGATAGCAGCATCTGGATTATGTCGTATTCATGTTTGCAGAGCTGTATGGTAGTTTGCTCCGCGTGCTACTGGGTTTTAAGCTTACTCCACGTACTTTACTGCCTTTCATCACCTCATCATGGTACTACATTGGACTGAAACACATAATTCACATGATGAAGAAAGAAAATTGCATGTTTTAGATGATACTAAATGTCCTCTTATATGAAGATTACCTTAGTGGGATCCACTTAAGTGCAGATTAATTTCATCAACTCCCCTTATGTTTCCATCTTTGCCTCAACCCCTGGTTTTGATGGTCATGACTCCCAGCTAGATAAATGAACATGTTTTTTTACCTGCTTCCATAGTTCGGAATTTTTGGTGGTGCTCCTCGAGTACCAAATATCGATTTTAATGGTGAAAAGCCAAGGTATTACCCTCAATGATTGTACCTTGCAATAACCTTGTTAAAGGCATTATTTTTATGAACTCAGACTTTCTTCAAGGTGAAAACCTAAATTTTTTGATTGGGCGACAACAAGTCTTATGCATTGTTCCCCTTCTTGGAGGCGTCGCTTTCGGAGAACCTCTTTTGTAATCCAGGTGTTATACTTGGTGGTGGTTAGAATGCTCCTGACTGAGTGCTTGATCACCATGGCATAATATTTTTTTCTTTGGCTATGTGCATCCTTGATGTCTTCGAGAATTTTGTTGGTGCAGAGGCTGAATGTCATTGATATCTTTACGATATTGATAATTCCTCACGTTAGGAGAGTAGTGACAAAAGGATCACTATTACAAGGCGAGTAGTGACAAAATGATCACTATTACAGCAACATACACTCCTACAACCGCACCCATACTATCCTATATCCAGCAGTATATGTGTTACTGAAAATTTAAGCTTGAACTTGCTAAAGGTATTTTTAGGGTTATCTCGGGTTGCTAGCTTAGCTTACCTCTCGGTGTGCTGGAAGTGAATGTCGAAATCTGTTGCATCGCCCCGCTAATAAAAGCGTGTACACCCCCGTGTAGATAGTGTCAGGCCATAAGTGTTAGTTGTTTCCATATATGTCCATCTCCTCAAATACAGTGACAAACCTTTCAAACTTATTGGTTTACATGCTTGCCGCACCACTGGTCGAAACTTGTCAACATTCTATTTTGGGCGGTGGAACACAAAACATCATTATCTGGAGGCCAAAATACTCGAATTATTTCCTTTTAAACCTTGTATTTTTTCCTTTACTAATAAGTATTTTTAAGTATTGAGTGCACCAAAACCTAATTCAAACATCTCGCCATGAACTTATGTATTCACCGGAGATGACCAACTGCCAAAAAGCTGAATAGTGCGGCTCATAGATGATGAATGTGCATCCTGGAGAGCCTCATCGATGCACGTGCTGCAACCGGCACTGTTCGTATCACCTCGGCACTATGTCAGGGCATATGTTATATCACTTGTCATAATGTTGTCTTTAATGCACATTTTCGAAGCCATGGACACTTTCCGAGGCAGATGCTGGACCTACGGAAATAATCTTGCGGATGATCCTTACTGGCAGACGTGGGGATAATTGATTGGTGTAACTCCCCTGTCCCTCCATGATTTGTGGATTCCTTCAGGCTGATTGCCACGTCTACTCGTAAAACCAATTTCGTAGGATTCATCCTGTAGATGTAGCTGGGGGTGGGGTGGGGGTGGGGGGCACGAGCCCCCTATCTCCGTCCTTGAGTAGAACCAGGTCCTAAATGAATAAAAAGCATGCCATGCTGGGCAGCAGATGAAGCAGAGTGGAATCCATAGCAGTGAACAGACAAAGCCTACAAAGCCCAACTTCAGCGATGGAATCGATGAAGGCAAGCAATCACCTCATTCATTGCTTGTCAAGGGGAAGTCCCCATCTAATGAGCATAACATACTAGTGTTCAACGAGGTGAGTGGGCTTGTCTTCGTGTTTGTTTCCATTTATGCTTGGAATATTGGCAATATTTTATTTGTGGCTGAGTGCAATCGTTCTCTTCAACAATATTTTCCGTAAGCATCATTTTACTTAGTACAGCTACTAAGATGCACGTGCCTTGCACGTGAGAGCTTAGATAATGAAAGTATGACATATTTATCGAAAGATGTCTCATAATTAAGTAACCCGCTTTGACCTTCGTGTGTGAAACATGAATTACTATTTATCAATATGTAGTCTCAACACAAGATTAGATTTAAAAACAATGATAGTTCTATTAAAAAAAGTGGAAATATTGTAAGTACAAAATATTGTAGAATGATGAAGAAGTGTGTTTTGAAGTCTGTGCATAGTGTTCATGGTGCTAAAGGCTAACAATAGAATCTTCTAGAGATGCTAGATTATAATATAATGTGTTGAAAGAGATCCAACGGCCGGAAATATTCAAACCGATGCACCAAATGCAATGGCAAGTCCCTCACTCTTAAATACCACCAAAGCTACAAGAGCTATTGGGAAAATAAGAGAGGAAAAACAAAGAAAATCCACAGAGAACTCCAAGATCTAGATCTAATATGCTCCCCTCACTTAGAGAGGATATTGACTGGTGAAAATGTAGATCTAGACTTCCTCTCACTTTTCCCTCAAAAAGATTCAACAAGCATATGAGGAATGGTGAGCTAGGGGAAGCTCCCAAGGTCAACAATTGTGGAGAGCAAAGGGGAAGAAGCCACCAGCCCAAGGAGGAAGAAGGGGACCTTAAATACCCCCTCTCAGCGAAATATGACTTTTGGGGACCTCCCAGGCCGGACCCCTAGTGAAATTCCGCAGCCTCCAGGCCAATTTTCGTCAAAAAGTGCGCACCCTAATATAAGGGCCAGATATTTGGCTGGATTATTGACCGGATTATTCATAAGGGTCAGATATTTCACAGGCCGGATTATCCGCCTCCCACTAGGGCCAGAATATCCGTCCCCTAAAAACTGACAGAAACAACAAAACAAGCACAAACATAACTCTAGCATCCAGACTCCGATTTTGATGATCTTGGGCTCATTTCGAAGCTAGTAAAAGGATCTACAAGATCATGCAGGGAACCATCATATTCCAGTAAGGAAGGATAGAAACAAATGATAAAAGGTTTGACCTATCTATAAAATACAAACCGATAAAACTTCCAACCCTGAAAACGCAACAAGTTTTCTGTGCAAGATCCATTTTAGATGAACTAGAGATTGTCATGGGAATAGCCACAAGCTCAAAAATATCATATGGATAAGAACCAAATAAAAACCAAGAAATATGAAGCAAAGATTTGAGCTCTCTCCGAACGATACGATGAAATTACTCACTCGAGATCCTCTCTTGATTGTACGGATATGTATCCGAAAACCCGGTCTCGCAACTAACACCACGAGACTGGTAGGAAACAAACCCTATCAATATCATACCTTTGGATTGCGCATATTTCACTTGAGGTTGATGCTGATGATCTTGTCCACCTCAAGATGGAACACCTTTTTTTATTACACTTGCTTGTTGAAGACTTGCAAATTTCTCCCCCATACTCCTATGGGAGATCATATTCTTTGGACATGTCTTCTCATATCCATGATCACCATAAGAATGGAAATCTTCATGCATATGATATCTTCTAGATGCTCATCTTGAACTTGCACTTCATTTCTTCAGTCTTCATTGTTTTGATGTCTTGAAGGTATACATGATCTACCACACCATCTTATTCTTCAAGGCACACTTCCCATAGGCTCAACTCTCTCATGACCATCCTTCGGATTACACCTTGGTCATCCCTGGATCTTCTTCCAAATCTTCTTATTGCAACATTGAAGCCAACATATGGTACAAGCATTACCTATGGACAAATCCTATAAGTAACACACAATACAAACATTAGTCCATAGGAATTGACATTAATTACCAACACCACACATGGGGGGTCCATGCACTTTCACACATGCATCAAGCCAATGGAATGGATCCGATTGATTGGAAGTGTTTTTTGTTGCTAATGCATGACTTTATTTTGAAGTGTCTTCTGCGTGTAGATTTTTTGTATCTTGTGTGATTTTCTATAGTGAGCTTATCAAGCTAGGTAAAATATGTGTTTGCTTAATTTGTCTAAATGAAAGCCTAGTGGAGTTTCATTAATATTGCATATATTGGCAATCAAAGCCTATTGGAGTTTGCTCTAAATATTCAATCAGGCAAAGAAACAAGATGCAAAGCAAGAAAGGCAAACTCTCACAACAAAAGTATAAAAGCCAATTCCCTTAAACCCTCAAAACTTATCCCCAATTAACATCAATTGCCGAAATGGGTGAAAAATTTAGAAGGCCACAACATAGTAGAGTTCCTCCATAAGGTGTGCATTTCTTATATTGTGATTGGAATCAAATGCACATATCCCATGACGAATACTCGGTGGGATTCAAAATATATTGAGGATCAAAGATTGCCAAAGATAACAAAGTCAAGAAGCTTCAACAAATGAAACAAGCAATCAAATAAACAAAAAAGAAGATATCAAAAGAAAGATAGATACTATGATAAGATCAAGAACACTGCTCTAAATAATATGAGGAAGCTCCCAAGGTTTGTGCACAAAATAGACAATTTGCACTGAAGTATAAGGTGCACAAACATGGAATCATCAGTCCCACAATATCATTCAAAAGAAAATATACCAAGTGAATAAAATATTATGATCACCGCAAAATAATGCTTAAATATAACGAGGAAGCTCCCCAAGGTACGTGCTGATGATTCGAAGAACATACCTGCATCTTGGTAACATCGATGACAGACTCCAACGCAGCTTCAGCGAGTATGCTAGGTGGGGCTATAAGACCCACCGAGGACACCATCCAGGTCTGACGCTTACCATTTCTTTCGCGTAGACAAAGCGGTGAGGAGAAGTGGGAAGAACATGTAGTTGCAGGGGATGGAAGTTGGTGAGATCTAAAGTTTGATGTATGGAGTGCGAACAGTGCAATGGAAGGAGTGGGTAGTGGGGAATGGGGATTGAGACAAGGATTTTATATTATATAGAAAACGAGTCTGAAAAGTGGGGTTATGGTTTGTTTTATGAGCACTAAAACAAATACGGCCAACTATGTGAGCCACATTTGCACATAAGGCTCATGGGTACAATTCACTTTCCACACTTTTTTTGTTCAACGGGATAAAGGTGTGATTAATTAAGCAACTAGTGGTGAGGCAGGTTATAACATTACACCAACGAATTGTAATGCTTTAGCCACTGTCATTAGTCAACCCTTTTCCACACTTTAGAGCATGTACACTAGTGTGACATAGGATGCATGTAAAAACTTCCATACATGAGTTTAGCGGTTTGGAGAAAAACAGTATAGAAGAAATGGTTTCTATATAGATGAAATCCACTGCCTAATAATTAATAAATAGTAAACCAAAACTAGAATGTGACCGCCTTTCGTTATTTGCTATGAAATATTAATTTGAGATAAATATTGCCACCAAATAATTTTATGAATTTTGGCATTTTTTAGTCGATGAACTTAAAAAACAGAAACAAGGAAAGCACATGTGTCATGGCTTATTTGAGTTATGCACACAAAAGTTTGCTCTGTATATGTCCCACGGGAAAAGCAACTATGCCATCACTTCCACTATTGATGCACGACTATATGAAAATGGGAGCATATAGAATGCGTTGGACACTTAAGATGTACTAATGTTTGAATCATCTATAACCACACTGTCAAATAATCTGTTGTACAGATGTGAAGAAAGACATCGTGTGTACAATTTCGAACAGGCCCCCTTCCAGATATGTCATTTTTATCAAGATAAAGGTGAATTCACATGGATTCACTAGAACTTCATCTATGTTTGAGCATAGTCTTATCCTTTATATATATATTTGCTTTCATTCATAAAAAAAACATAGTATGCTTCATCACACGAATTTAGCAAATGGTTGACCATTTTTGAAATTTGGTTTCATCACACAAGTTTGACTTAGGTTTCATAACCATTTTTCATCGCACATGTGTTACATACATTGGTTCCTTTCATGTTCTCAAGATAGTGAACCGAGGCATATCCTGGATGGTTGGGAGGTGTTGATACCTCTCTACCTACGAGATCCCGAGTTCGAGTGCTATCGCCCACTCTCTCGCCATATACACCTAAAAATTCTTCTATTGAACCGTTTGGAAGCTGTGTAACCTCCAAATCTCATTTATGGTCTCATGAGGCATCCAAGTAAAACTTGAAGCACCACAAAATCCCATTGTAACCACTATGAAATTATGAAACCATAGTGAAGCTCAAAATGTTATATAATTATTTCAGCCAAGTTTTAAATCATTAAAAAAATATGAACATAAGTTGTTGTTCATATTTTGAAGAGCTCATCAAAATAAAGAGGGTAGTCAAAACCGCTCCTAACACTGGTAGAAAAAAGGGCTTCGGTCGCGGTTGCGCAACCGCGACCAATTAAGCGCGACTAAAGGCCCCCCTTTAGTCGCGGTTCCTTACGAACCGCGACTAAAGGCACGTCCACGTGGCCGCCAGCAGTCCGCGGAGGACCTTTAGTCGCGGTTCTCTGGCCAACCGCGACTAAAGCCGCAGGTTTAGGGTTTTAGCCCCCCTAAACCTGGTTTCTTTTTAATTTGTATTGTTTTATTTCTTTTGGGTTTTAATTTTGAAGGAGTTTCACATATTCTACGGTACTACATACATGCATATGAATGTACAATTTCAAACAAATTTGAAATTAGAACCAAAAAGAATTCAAGAGGAGTATACAATATATATTCAATATCGGATGACCATATACAATTTTGAACAAGTTTCCATACATAATTTAGTGCATATGAAGTTCTACGTTCTCTACATAGTATTCTCCTCTAGGATCGATGACTTCCCTCGCGAACCATCCAGCTAGTTCCTCTTGAAGTGGTCGGAAGCGAGCTTCTGGACTAAGCGTCTTCCGGAGGTTATTCCTCTTGATGTTGTTCTCAGACGCTCAGTGGTGTATCTCCGGATCCTCTCACAAACATAGTATCCACATAGATTGGTCCCCGGTGGCTGAATATCCCCAGACACTGCCCTTTTAAATTGTAGCTCTTTTTTGAATTCACCGACCTTTTCATCTACGAACCGTCTCCAAACCCTACGAGGCAAAGAAACGAAATAGGCCGATCGATATAGAGCGCAAATGAATGAAAATAATTACTTTTGCATCATTTTTCTCATGTCGGCCCAAAGCGCCGGATCCATATTCAGAGAGTCGTGGACGAGAACTGTGGAGGTGTGAAATTGAATTACTAGCAGAATCCAGTGGAACCTACGGACACGATACATGCACAGTCATGCATAACTCATCGATTAGCCACATACCATGCATGGAGTAAACAAAAGAGAATGTGCTCAAGACAGAAACACTCACCCAAAATGGTAAGGAAATAGAATATCACTTTTGAGTTCCTGTTTTCTAAGAAACCGCCACAGGTCTTCCTCCACGTCGGCGGGGTGGTGTGATACGTCCAAAACGTATCTACTTTCCCGAACACTTTTGCTATTGTTTGGCCTCTAATTTGTGTATTTTGGATGCAACTAACACGGACTAACGCTGTTTTCAGCAGAACTGTGTCTCGTTTTTGTGCAGAAATCCAACTTTCGGGAAAAACCTCGGAATTTATGAAGGCCCTATTTTCCCAGAAACTAACGGAGAAGGGCAATTGAAGTGGAGGCCCGAGGGCCCCACACCAGGGCGGCGCGGCCCAGGGGGGCCCGCGCGGTGTGGCCCCCCCGGCCGGCCTCCGACGCCCTCCTTCGGACTACTTATTCGCCTCGACCTAAAAACGCCGGGAGAGAAGTCGAAGTTGCAGAAACCCTCCAGAACGCCGCCACATCGCGAAACTCCGTCTCAGAGCCAGAAGTCTCCGTTCCGGCACTCCGCCGGACGGGAATTGGAGGAGATCATCACCGCCATCACCGCCAACGCCTCTCCATCAACCAGCAATGTTTCCCCCATCCATGTGTGAGTAATTCCCCCGCTGTAGGCCGAAGGGGATGGTAGGGATTGGATGAGATTGGTCATGTAATAGCATAAGATTGTTAGGGCATAGTGCCTAGTGTCCGTAATTGGTACTTTGATGATATTGTTGCAACTTGTTATGCTTAATGCTTGTCACTAGGGCCCGAGTGCCATGATCTCAGATCTGAACATGTTATTGCTTCATCAAGATATTCATTGTTTATGGTCTTACCTATAAGTTGTATACACATGTCGCTGTCCGGAACCAATGGCCCCGAAGTGACAAGAATTGGGACAACCGGAGGGGATGGTAGCGATGTGAGGATCACATGTGTTCACGGAGTGTTAATGCTTTGCTCCGGTACTCTATTAAAAGGAGTACCTTAATATCCAGTAGTTTCCCTTGAGGCCCGGCTGCCACCGGCTGGTAGGACAAAAGATGTTGTGCAAGTTTCTCATTGCGAGCACGCACGACTATATATGGAACACATGCCTATTGATTGCTTTGTACTTGGACACCGTTTTATTATTATCTGCAAATGCCCTGCTATGATTGTTACATGAGTTTCTCTCATCCATGCAACGCCCGTCATCCGTCCCCGTGCCTACAGTATTTTAATCCTGCTGTTTACTAAAATCACTCTGCTGTCTTTGTTACTCGGCTGTTATTTCACTATCACACTTATAAAACTGTTACTCGATAAACTCTTGCGAGCAAGTCTGTTTCCAGGTGCAGCTGAATTGACAACTCCGCTGTTAAGGTTTCCAAGTGTTCTTTGTCTCCCCTTGTGTCGAATCAATAAATTGGGTTTTACTTCCCTCGAAGACTGTTGCGATCCCCTATACTTGTGGGTCATCAAGACTATTTTCTGGCGCCGTTGCCGGGGAGCATAGCTTTATTTGGAAGTTCACTTGGATTAATATTGTTCGCTGCAAATTCTCCATCATGGGTAAACCTCGCGATACTAAGATCGCCATATTACCATCCACTACAAGAAAAGGTACAACCTACCTCCTACACTTGATTCACCATCTGTGATTGATAAACTTGTTTCACCGCCACATGCTTCGCATGCGGGTACATCTGCTGAATCTGAACACTCTCATAATATTGATAATGTTTCTGCTGTGCTTGATGATAGTGGTTCATTGGGATCTTTTCTAGATGCTACAATTGCTAAATCTAGACAAATTGAAAATACTGAAACTCCTAATGCTACTACACCTGTTAGTTCACCTGAACTTGATTATTTTAGTGATGATCTTGAGGAAGATTATGTGGAGCTTGATGATGATTTTATTGAAAAATGCAATGCTACTACTGATGCAAGAAAAATTAAAAAGTTGCTTGCAACATACTGTTAGATATAAACTGTCTCCTGATCCTAAATTTGCCACATCTCCTATAAACATTAGGGATAAAGATTATGATTTTTCTCTTGATCTATCTCATATAGCTATTGTTGAGAAAACACCTTTTTGTGGTACTGAAAAAGAAAGTGCTGTTGAACACATGACTGAGTTATCTACTTTGAGTAGCTTGTTTTCTGATGATGTTAAGAAGCGTACTTACTTTGTTGCTAAAATATTTCCATTCTCATTGAAGGATGACGCTAAAACTTGGTATAATAATTTGCCACCTAATTCTATTAAAAGTCCGAAAGAATTGCTTGATGTTTTCTTCCGCAAATACTTTCCTGCTAGTGCTCAACATGCTTTGCAGAGAGTTTATAATTTTGATCGGGGAGATGAGGAGAAATTGCCTGAGGCTTGGGCGAGATTTTGCTCTCTTATTAGAGCTTTGCCTGACCATGATTTAGAAAAGCATGATTTACTTGATATATTTTATAGTGGACTAACCATTGAGTCTAGGGCATACCTGGATAGTTGTGCTGGTTGTGTTTTCAGAAAAGAACTCCAACGCTGAAGAATTATTGGCTAAAATAGGCCGGAATTATGATGATTGGAATACGCCTGAACCAACTCCAACGCCAATAGTGAAGAAGAGGGGTTTAATTAAATTGAATGATGAAGATATGAGGGAAGCCAAGAAGTCTCTCAAGGAGAAAGGTATTAAATCTGAAGATGTGAAGAATCTACCTCCTATAGAAGATATATGTGAGATAATTCCCCCTTCATCCATGATTGAGGTAAATTCCCTTCAACGCTTTACTAGGGAAGATATTCCGTATTCGAAACCTCCTGCACAATGCTTAGATGAGTTTGATAATTATATTGTTAAGCAAGAAAATTTTAATATGAGAGTAGAGAATCATTTAATGGAAAATTCTCAAGCTATTAGTCAATTGCATGATATTGTGGAGAGAACCTCCAATGATGTTAAGATGCTTGTCAAACATTTTCAAATGATTCAGACTCAAATTGATCAACTCACTAAAGTGCAAAATGACTTCTTAGGGAATAATTCTAAAGAGAAACATGCTTATGAAGTAACAACTAGAGGTGGTGTCTCTACCCAGGATCCTCTATATCCTGAAGGGCATCCCAAAAGAATTGAACAAGATTCTCAACGCATTGAACCTAGTGCTCATTCTAAGAAGAAAAAGAAAAAGAAACATAAAAATGTTGTAGAATCCTCTGAACCTGTTAATGATCCTAATAGTATTTCTATTTCTGATGCTGAAAGTGGTAATGAACATGATAATGATAAAGATAATGATAAGAATGATACTCTGATAAAGAAGAGGTTGAAGAAGAACCTGAAAAGCATGCTAAAAATAAAAAGTATACTAAAGAAGATTTTATTACTGAGAAACATGGTAATGAAAGAGAACCTTGGGTGCAAAAGCCAATGCCTTTTCCTGCTAAGAAACTAAAATCAAAGGAAGAACACTATAATAAATTTTGTGATTGGATGAAACCTTTATTCTTGCAAATCCCTTTAACTGATGCTATTAAATTGCCTCCTTATTCAAAGTATATGAAAGATATTGTTACTAACAAAAGGAAAATCCCCAATGAGGAAATTTCCACTATGCTTGCTAATTACTCTTTCAATGGCAAAATTCCAAAGAAGTTGGGCGACCCAGGTATACCTACTATTCCTTGTTCTATTAAGAATAATTATGTTAAAACTGCTCTATGTGACTTGGGAGCCGGTGTTAGTGTTATGCCTTTTTCTCTCTATAAGAGACTTTATTTAGATAAGTTGATACCTACTGATATATCTTTGCAAATGGCTGATAAATCTACTGCTATTCCTGTTGGTATATGTGAGGATGTTCCTGTTCAAGTTACTAATAACTGCTTGATATTAACTGATTTTGTTGTGTTGGAAATGCCTGAAGATGATAATATGTCCATTATTCTTGGGAGACCTTTTCTTAACACCGCAGGGGCTGTTATTGATTGCAATAAAGGAAAGGTTACTTTCAATGTTGATGACAAGGAACACACCGTCTATTTCCCCAAGAGGATTGAAAAAGCGTTTAATACTATTTCTCATGTGAGAACTATCAAAGTTGGAACTATTGATTGTCCTATATATGAGCCTAAAGAAGAATATCAAACTCTTGTGATTGGATCCATATCAATACAATTCAAGGTAACATGATTGATTTGAGGTTTATTTCTTCTTATGCTATGTAAAATTTATTTGGTGGCAAGACTTGATCAACCTTGTTAACAAATACTTTTTATATGCATAGAAGAGGTAAACAACATTTCTTTCTTCCTCCACTTGTTTTACTTACTGTAGCAATACATTTGTATCTTTACTTTATTGCATTATTGTGCCAAGTAAAGTCTCTAATCGAAGGTTGATACTAGATTTGAATTTCTGCGCGGAAACAGATTTCTATCTGTCACGAATCTGGGCTGTTTTCTCTGTAGGTAACTCAAAAAATTATGCCAATTTACGTGCGTGTTCCTCAGATATGTACGCAACTTTCATTAGTTTTGAGTTTTCTGATTTGAGCAACGGAAGTATTTATTTAAAATTCGTTTTTACTGGCTGTTCTGTTTTGGCAGATTCTGTCTCTGTTTTTTGCATTGTCTCTTGTGGACTTTAAGCGAGGTTTTCTAGACGTAGAGGGCTGTAGCTAATGTTTTATTGAGTTCTTGCAATGTGCCACTACAGGACCAAGGTGGATACAAATTTTTTTTTGAGTACTAACCCCTCTAATGAAGTTTATGAGAAGTTTGGTGTGGCAGAAGTTTTCAAGGGTCAAGAGAGAAGGGGGATATAACGTGATCAAGAAGAGCCAAAAGCCTAAGCTTGGGGGGAGGTATACCGGCATCACTCATTCTTTTCATATCATGGTTGCTGGATACTTGTATATACTTGTTTAGTTTGTTTGAGTGGTTTTCTAATGAGAGGAAGATGATATTTGGGGAAGTGCTGCCTGAAAACAGATTCTGGGCTGTTACCGTAAAAATTCGTGCGCACAGCCAGTATTTTGCGAAACCAATTTTTTTGCATGTTCCCCAGGTTGTTATCTAACTTTCATTAGTTGAACACTTTTTGAACTGAGCAACGTAAGATTTTTGTAAAAATCGATTTCTGTGCTGCTGTCAGGTTTTGGCAGATTTCTGCCATCTCGCTTTTCTGTGTTTCTTTTAGTTTGCTATTTCTTGTTTTTGCTTTGTTCCTTTCCAAAACACAAAAAGACCAAAAATATTTCTGTTGTTTCTCTTCACCATTTGTTTGCCTTGGTTTTTTTGCATTTGTTTCGCTTTATTTGCCATTGCTAGTTTGCTATAAGAAAACCCAAAAAGATTTTGCTTTGTTTGCTTGTTTCCTCTTGTTCTTATTTTTTGAAAACACCAAAAATATTTGCTGTTCTTCTTTGGTTTGTAAAGTTCTTTATGAGTTCAATGGTCTTCGGTGGCTGGAGCGTGGTTTTCATTTCATATTATTCAAGCTACACAAGTGAAAAGGCAATAATGACGATCTACGACAATCTGATTGTGGTGAGAGGCTGGTATGAACTCTATTTGTTTTCATTTTTGTACATATACTCATCCATGTGAGCATGCTTAGTTGGTTCATGTGAGGTATATGTTATTTGAGAAAGTCTAGTAGTTTATGATCTCTCATGTTTAGCTCCAATCTATTAATATGAGTAGCATGTCATGGATGTTTGCTTGCATTGTTTTATTCATAAGTAAGTATGGCATTGTGGTATCCTCCTCTGAATAATTCATTTATATCGACTTGGCACATGCTCACGCATGCATATGACTGAACAAAAAGTCAATTAAGCCTCGATGATCTATATTGCTTCAGAGTTCTTGTATCACTTTTATGCCTCGTTAATTTATTTTGCCGCAAGCATGATTATGACAGTTACGCTCTCTTGATTTGTCGCTCCCTAGTCTATTGCTAGCCTACACTTGTACTGAGCGGGAACGCTGCTCGTGCCTCCAAACACATGAAAACCAAGTTATTCCAGAGTGTCCACCATAAATACCTATGCATGGCATTTCAAACCATTCCAAGTAAATTCTCATGCGCTACCTTTAAAATCTTCAAAATGCTTCTTAATTTGTGTTAATGTTTCATAGCTCATGAGGAAGTGTGTGGTGTTTAGCTTTCAACCTTGTCATTTACTTTTGACGGACTCTCATATGGAATAGTGGCACATCCGCTTATCCAATAATTTTGTAAAAAGAGCTGGCAATGGGATTCCCAGTCCCGAATTAATTAAACTTAAATAGACACTCCTCCATGGTTTGTGATTGTTGGACGGCACCGAAGATTCGGTTAGCCATGGCTTGTGTAAGCAAAGGTTGGGGAGTGTCATCATCATAATAAAACTAAAATAAAAAGGCACTCCTTCATGGTATGAGATTGTTGGCAGGCACCCGAGGATTCGGTTAGCCATGGTTTGTGCAAGAAAGGTTGGAAGGAGTGCCAAATAAATATGCAATAATTCATGGGAGCCGCTCTTGAAAGTCCGGTTGGCGAGGTAGTTAGTGTACCCATTACCATTCGTTGACAACAACAAACACCTCTCAAAATAATTTTACTCCTGATTTATAAAATGAAAAGCTCTAGCGCATGTTAATCCCTGCTTCCCTCTGCGAAGGGTCAATCTTTTACTTTTATGTTGTGTCTCCATTATTTCTTTGAGTACTATCTTGAGAGCACAACTGTCATTCTTAGTACAATATGCTTGTCTCAAAATATGATTGATTGTGGTATAACTTTGATGCATTTATCTTTTGACAATCACTACTTCTAGTCTTTCTATGAACTCCAGAGGTGCCCGGGCATTTATGTTTTGCCAATCAAATACGGCAAGCGAGATACCACTTTATCATACTCTCTTATGAACATTGCAATCTTGCTTATGTACATGATTCTTGATGCTTATTATTAATTGTTGGTACCTCTCCATGATTGACATAGCTGTTAGATGATCTTATTTGCATGTATCTCATTATGAACTGCTTAAGTATTAGCCATAACATGAGAATATATACATCATATGAGCAAATGTGTTCGTGAAAGTTCTTTTATCGCTCGTTGTTAACTGAATTGCTTGAGGACAAGCAATAAGCTAAGCTTGGGGGAGTTGATACGTCCAAAACGTATCTACTTTCCCAACACTTTTGCTATTGTTTGGCCTCTAATTTGTGTATTTTGGATGCAACTAACACGGACTAACGCTGTTTTCAGCAGAACTGCTCGGTGTCTCGTTTGTGCAGAAATCCAACTTTCGGGAAAACCCTCGGAATTTATGCGTCCCTATTTTCCCAGAAACTAACGGAGCCGAAGGGCAATTGAAGTGGAGGCCCGAGGGCCCCACACCATAGGGCGGCGCGGCCGGGGGCCCGCGGCCCTGGTGTGGCCCCCTCGGCCGGCCTCCGACGCCCTCCTTCGGACTACTTATTCGCCTCGACCTAAAAACGCCGGGGGAGAAGTCGAAGTTGCCAGAAACCCTCCAGAACGCCGCCACATCGCGAAACTCCGTCTCAGGAGCCAGAAGTCTCCGTTCGGCACTCCGGGACGGGGAATTGGAGGAGATCATCACCGCCATCACCGCCAACGCCTCTCCATCAACCAGCAATGTTTCCCCCATCCATGTGTGAGTAATTCCCCCGCTGTAGGCCGAAGGGGATGGTAGGGATTGGATGAGATTGGTCATGTAATAGCATAAGATTGTTAGGGCATAGTGCCTAGTGTCCGTAATTGGTACTTTGATGATATTGTTGCAACTTGTTATGCTTAATGCTTGTCACTAGGGCCCGAGTGCCATGATCTCAGATCTGAACATGTTATTGCTTCATCAAGATATTCATTGTTTATGGTCTTACCTATAAGTTGTATACACATGTCGCTGTCCGGAACCAATGGCCCCGAAGTGACAAGAATTGGGACAACCGGAGGGGATGGTAGCGATGTGAGGATCACATGTGTTCACGGAGTGTTAATGCTTTGCTCCGGTACTCTATTAAAAGGAGTACCTTAATATCCAGTAGTTTCCCTTGAGGCCTGCCACCGGCTGGTAGGACAAAAGATGTTGTGCAAGTTTCTCATTGCGAGCACGCACGACTATATATGGAACACATGCCTATTGATTGCTTTGTACTTGGACACCGTTTTATTATTATCTGCAAATGCCCTGCTATGATTGTTACATGAGTTTCTCTCATCCATGCAACGCCCGTCATCCGTCCCCGTGCCTACAGTTTTAATCCTGCTGTTTACTAAAATCACTACTGCTGTCTTTGTTACTCGTTATTTCACTACTTACGTTATAAACTGTTACTATCGATAAACTCTTGCGAGCAAGTCTTTTGTGTGCAGCTGAATTGACAACTCCGCTGTTAAGGTTTCCAAGTGTTCTTTGTCTCCCCTTGTGTCGAATCAATAAATTGGGTTTTACTTCCCTCGAAGACTGTTGCGATCCCCTATACTTGTGGGTCATCATGGTGTTCTAACACATATGAATTAACGATGTGTGGGTCAATGAACCCAACATCATGGATGCTCCTTATTCGCATTTCCCGCTTCTTCATTCTGCATAATAGCGTACACAACAAGATAGTTAGGACTATATATATATATATATATATATATATATATAGGGTGACACTATTCTGAAACCAGTGCTCAAAATATTATTTTGAGCACCGACGGACGTTATATAAGGCGCGGACGAACCGCACAGGTTCGAGGAAAAAACCTCCCACCACGCCTTATCCTGTTCCTAAAACGTCCACCATCCCCGCACCTCTACTTCCTCACGACCTCAACCTTTTTTCTCCCCGCCGGCCGGCCAATCCCGCTGGGAACCTCCATCCACGTCCATCCCGCCGGCCCCCAGCTCTCACGCCGCCGGCCAGGGCGCCCCGCCCCTTCCCTAACCTCCCGCACCAAGACATCTGGTCGCGCCGCCGGAACGGACCACGCCGCCGTCGCTTGGCCTCCCCAACCACCGCCGCTCCCTGGGCCTCCGACGCGCCGCTTGGAGGACCACTCGCCGCCCAGGGCCCGACGCCTCCCCCTCGACCTCAGGCGCCCGTGCTCCCCCTCGAGCATCATGTGCTCACCAGCATGGGAGGCGCCACGTCAGGCCACCCGCCCGGATCTCGACCTCCCCCACGGTACTCCCCGCCGGCGACGGGAAATCGACTTCCCCAGGTCCCCTCCGCCCCCTGGAAGACCTGCCCTGCTCCCCAGTCCTCACAGCTGCCGGCGGCAACCCCCTCTGCTCCAAACCGCTACGGGCTGCGGGCACCACACCTGTACGGGAAGGCATCTACCTCCTCCGGCCTCCGTCTAGGGCGACGCCGCCGGCAAGGCTCCTACCTCTCCTGGAAGGAGCTCCAGATGTCCCGCCCCATGCTCTGTACATCTTTGCTTTTTTTTCCCCTCTACAGCAGTACATACATGTTAAAAGAGGCAGTGCAATTGCTGGTTAATAAAAAGCACAAACGATGTTTGACTTCGGGTGAAAATATAGTTAATGCCTCGTGTGATTATATTTGACTGTCCGTGCCACTATGTGATGAACCTGTTTGTTGTTGTGGTTGTGGTTTGTGCTTGCATAGAGCTAATTAGATTTCTTCCATCTTATTTTTAGTCTCGATTAATTCGCCCCAACTGTATTGATCTCAATTTGATGATTATTTGCAGTCGTTGAATGGTACATTTGCTGCAGACCGGCAGTACACTGCTCGCATGCGAGAGCTGAACTGGACTGAACATCCATGCCATGGTTCCCCAAAATGGACCCATCACTCATGTTTTCTCTCTACAACATTTTTCTGGATATAGGGTCTTAACTGCGTGGTCTATGTATCAAATTGCCTTCTATGTCGAACTGGACCGGCTCATCTGTGTGCGCTGCCTATGGCCGCCGTGCCGCTCCTAAAAAACAGAGCTTACTTGCAACATGCTGCCAAATACACTATACGTATATGTTGTTGATGCATTGTAGATAGAAAAGAAAAATAAAAATCAATTTTTTCGCATTAGAAGCTTAGTCCTATTTCATCTGTAGTTTAAAATCCTCAACGAACGCTCTCTCTGGTTGTCTCTCAATATGTGATAGTAGCGCGCTTGCTTTTATTTTACAAAACACAACAACTAGTTTTCGTGAGGCAGTGCACTTGTATTTGTGGGGCGGCATAATTGATTTGGTTTGAGTTTCTTTTTGCAAAAGAAAAAAGAAAAACGAGTGCGTAGACTGCTACTGTTGTCAATAGGTAATTAGGATCACTCCAAGAATAAATTGCTTTACTTCGTAGTGATTAATGTGTCTTAAGTACTACCCACCACCCCCACCCTCGTGCTATAAGTTAATGAGCGGGAGTTCAAATACTTGAGAAGTTCAAATAGTTGACGCTGATAAGTAGAACCATTCGACATTAGTAGTACACACCCACTTAATGTAGGAAGTAAAAGAAAACCAAAAAATCCAATGTACAAAGAAAAATCGCGCCATCCGCAAGGAAGTATAAATACTTGACGCTGATAAGTACAACCATTTGACACGAGCAGTACTAGCACCTGTTATAGAAAGTACAAGAAAATAGACAAAATCCAAATGTAAAAAAACAAAATAATCCCGTCACGCAAGAGGAAGTTCAAATAGTTGACGAAGAGAAGTACAACCATTTAACACCAGCAGTAGACCCACTTAATATAGGAAGTACAAAAACCCGACAAAATCCAAATGTAGGGAAAAAATCCCATCATCCGCGAGGAAGTACAAGGAGTTATTTCGGGAAGTACAAACGGAACTACAGGAAGTACAAGCAGTAATTATATGCACTGCAAAAATTTCCAAAGAAAATACTCGCACATAAGGTCACATAAAAACGTTGGGAAGTTCAAATAGTAGATCCAGGAAGTGCAGAGTCTCTTAAATAGAGGCTAGGGAAAATCTGAAATTACCATTCCGAAACACACATGTTTAATTATTGTAAAACACACTAGTCTCGAAACATTTCTCAGGAAGTACAAGGACACCGACGTCCGTGTGGAGCAACCGACGTGTGGCGACGTCCGTGAGGAGCAGCCTGAGGGAAAGCCGACGTCCAACGCATCAATGAGAAGCAGGCGAACGTCCGGCGACGTCCATGAGTAGGAGCCAGCACCGGCGATGTCCGTGAGGAAAAGCTGACGTCCTGCGACGTCAATGAGAAGCAGATGAATATCCGTGAGGAACAACATACAAGCAGACGGCATCCAGCGACACGTTTAATATACTGTTCCTCGTGTGGTCTTTCATGTACGGAAGTATTACTAGTGTGGAGCTGATGGGTTTAAGTTGGCAGGTGGGTAGCCGCTAAACAAGAGCGTATTATACAGCCAATTAGCCGTGTCCCGTTCAATTCAAGCGGCACAATGGGTCACTTGGTGGGCCACTGTGGATGTGACCACTTACACACCGACTTAAGATGATGTTCGCAAAACTTGAATAAAATTGTGCATAGAAAGTTCAATTGGATAGATGTTGCAACTGCGCAACTTTGGTTTGCCACCCGAATTTCTTCTTGACTCATTTGGCAGTTCAAGGAAATAAGAAACAAGTATGCTCAGACCAGTAGATGCGATCACTGGGAGTAGCTCAAACACATAGTCACTGGGATTTAGGGATGTAGGGAGCGCACGTTCAATTCGTTCGATGCAAGGGCCATAACGGGAACAATCGACGATGGCCGACACTATTGTTCTCTCTCCCCATCTCCTCTTTATATCTCGTTTCTCTTGCCTTATCTTGGACCTATTTTTACCGGCAGTACAAAGAAGTAGCAACAAACAGTACGATTAAGACCTTCTTTAATTATCATCGTGTCATGCCAAAAATAAAATAAAATACATTGCAGCATATCCTTCCGAGAAAAGTAGGGTCGGAAGTACGAGTGCATCGCTTTGACAAGTAGAAGTTTATAATGCCTGAAAGTTCAGATAGTCAGTATTGTAAGTCCAAACAAAAAAGACGTTAAAATTTTCTATCCTTGGCGTCCAGGCTCCTGCCGCCGCCCTCTTCTATCCCCATCTTCTGCTCTGAGCTGCCGTTACGGGCACCCACCACCGCCGCCACGGGCCCCTACCACTGTCGCATGCCCGTACCTCTATCGCTGGAGGCGCCTACCACCGCCACCGTGGGCCTCTGCGTGGAGGACGATGATGTGCAACACAACGAAGTATGGAGCAATAACAGAGACAGTACACCCGCTTAACATACGAAGTACAAGAAAACTGACAAAATCCAAATGTACAAAAAACAAAATGATCTCTTCATCCACGAGGAAGTTCGAATACTTGACGTTGATAAGTAACCATTCGGCATGAACAGTACACCCATTAAATATATCAAGTACAGGAAAACCAATAACAATCCAAATGTACGGAAAATAAAAATAATAACATTACGACATGTCCCCATCTGAGATTCACCGACCTGCACCCTTGCTCCCCGCCGGACCGAGCTGCCGCTGGAGCAGCCATCCGCCGATACCGCCTTGGGCTTCCTTGCGCCGCTAGACGCCGTCGCGATCTCCCTCCTGCCCGCTCCCGTGGCCTTGCGTCCGCCCCGTTCTCCCTCCTCGCAGGCTCTTCCCCATCGATAGCTCCCACCGGCGAGATTCAAGGCGCGCCGCCCCTCGTGGCCACCCACTCCTCCGCCCGGCCCCCTCCTCGGTTCCCCTTCACGAGGAAGTGCAAGAAAACTAAGAAAATCCAAATGTACAAGAAAAATCTCGCCATCCACGAGGAAGCTAAAATACTTGTCGACGAGAAGTACAACATTTCGATGCAAGCAGTACACCCACTTAATATAGGAAGTAAAAGAAAACCCACAAAATCCAAATGTAGAAAAAACAAAAATAATCCCATCATCTGCGAGGGAGTTCAAATACTTGATGCTGAGAAGTAGAACCATTCGACACGATAAGTACAACAACTTAATACAGGAAGTACAAGAAATCCGAAAAAATCTAAATGTAAAAATACAAAATAATCCTATCATCTGCGGGGAAGTACAACCAACGATTCCAAGAAGTACAAGCGGTAACTAGAGGAAGTACAAGCGGTAAATAGGGGAAGTACAAAGTGTTCACATAAAATTTTATCGGTTTTTCTGAACAGTTTTGTGAAACTGCAGCGAGAAGTACAACCGTATTGCCCGAAAAGTACAAGCTCATGTCGAGAAAAGTTCAATGCTCTATTTTTGTGAACGACCAAAAACCAAATGTAGAAAAAATAAAATAGTCCCATCATCCCGTGAGGAAGTTCAAATAATCGATGATGAGAAGTACAACCATTCGACACAAGCAGTACGTACACTTATGATAGTAAGTACAAGAAAACCGAGAAAAATCCAAATGAAAAAACAAAATAATCCCGTCATCCGTGAGAAATTTCAAATACTTGACGATGATACATACAACTATTCCACACGAGCAGTACAAGTGCTTATTATAGGAAGTACAAGAAAACCGACAAAATCCAAATGTAGTAAAAACGAAATAATCCCGTCACCCCCAAGGAAGTTCAAATAGTTGAAGACGAGAAGTGCAACTATTCTACACGAGCAGTACAAGCACCTATTACAGGAAGTACAAGAAAAACCGACAAAATCCAAATGTAAAAAAACGAAATAATCCCGTCACCCTAGGGGAAGTTTAAATAATTGACGGAGAGAAGTACAACCATTTGACACCAGTAGTACACCCACTTAATATAGGAAGTACAAGAAGACCGACAAAATCCAAATGTACAAAAAACAATAATTATCCCATCAGAAGTTCATATATTTGACAATGAGAAGTACAACCATTCGACACGAGCAATAAACCCACTTAATATAGGAAGTACAAGAAACCCGATATAGTCCAAATTTAGAAAAAAACAAAATAATCCCATCATTTACGAGGAAGTACGAGCAGCAATTCCGAGAAGTACATGCGGACACAACAGTAAGTACAAGCGATAATTACATCAAGAAAATACCCCCACATAAGTTCACATAGCAACGTTGTGAAGTTCAAATATTAGGATCCAGGAAGTACATAATCTCTTAAATAGAATATAGGGACAATCTAAAATTATCATTTCGAAGCACACATGCTAGTTTTTGTAAAACGCACTAGCATCAAAACATTTCCAGGAAGTACAACCACGAAGGCCAGGAAGTACAAGGACATGTCACGGGAAGTTCAGATGCGCGTGGTTGTGCTGAGCATTTTGTGTGGTGAAAATTATAGCTCTATTTGACTGAATACTTTCCTTAAACCGCACAAAGAAGTACAACCGTATTTCCCGATAAGTACAAGTTCATGTCGAGAGAAGTTCAACGCTCTGTTTTTACGGGGCGGAAATCTATTGTCCAAATCTCATCGATTTGATCACCAACCACTTTAATCATTGTCACCAAAAGCTTTATATGGTAGAGTATATATCTAATTTCATTACCTACAACATTTACAACAAATAAATGGATCTAAGCCATCAAATTCAAACCATTATCCCACAAAATATACCGGAAACATGATTTCAAAACTTCTAAAATTAGTTTTAAACCGTTTGGATTTGGCAACAATGGTAAATACAAAAAATATGCGCCATTTTGACAGCTTTCCAACCGTACATCATTTCCATTGTTTAAATATTCCGAATGGAAATCGCGGGGAAATCATTTGGTGCCCGTCACATAAACCGGCGGACAGTAATTCGAGTTATTCTCTTAAACTGTAAGGAATTAGAGAAAATAATTCGAATAAGAAAGTTGCGCCTAGTCCATAGCTTTCCAACGCCATATCATTTGCGTCATTCCGACAAACGGTTGAAAAAATTCATCCAAATTATCTCGTTTTTTAGTACGTCCGAATTTCGGTATTTTCAAAATTGTTTAAAAACTGTGAGGATTTTGAAAAACTTAAAACATGAAAAAGTTGCGCAATTTCATTATCTTTTCAACGGTATATCATTTGCACAGTTTAGTGATTGAAAATCGAACTAAAAGTTCATTTTCTGGCCATATAGAAGCGTTTTTATTTTCAAAATTAAATTTAAACCGTGCAAAATCTGTGAAAAGTGTGAACATGAAAAAGTTGCGGTTTTTCATTATCTATCCAACGGTATATCATTTGCATAGTTCCGACAAATGGTTGAGAAACTCGAGGTATAATCAGTACCTCTGAAGAAAACGGGAAGTTCAGGTAAGTTCGACAGAAAGTTGAACTCTATTATCCGAGAAGTACAACCTTGTGTCCAGGAAAGTACAAGTCGGTGGAATATTATTCTGCAACCGGTTGCACAGTGTGATATATATATATATATATATATATATATATATATATATATATATATATATATATATATATATATATATATATATATATATATATATATATATATATATATATATATATATATATATATATA
Source organism: Lolium multiflorum (assembly GCA_030979885.1). Taxonomy (NCBI): domain Eukaryota; kingdom Viridiplantae; phylum Streptophyta; class Magnoliopsida; order Poales; family Poaceae; genus Lolium; species Lolium multiflorum. The sequence goes on along the minus strand of CM061753.1, from coordinate 201,345,851 downwards.
TATATATATATATATATATATATATATATATATATATATATATATATATATACAACCGGATAATATTGAGCACCACCGCTCTATAGTGCCGCGGACTAAGGAAAACGTTTGGAACCACTCCCCAAACCCGCGCCGCGCAGCGGCCCACCGCGCCGCCGGCCCTCCACCGCCGGGATTCTATCGCCGACCACCAGTCCAGCTTTCTCGATTCGCCGACACCGCGCCGGTCCTCGCCACTGTTGGGTTCCCGCAAGGCTTCTTCTCACCGCCGCCGTCTTCCCAGCCCCCACCGGCTGCCAAATCTCCTACAACGCCAGCCCGGCTGCGTGCTCCTGCAGGTCGCGTCCGCCGCCGGCCGGGCCGCGAGCTCCTGCAGGTCTCGTCCGCCGCCGTCCGGGCCGCGAGCTCCTGCAGGTCCCGTCCGCCGCCGTCCGGTCCGCGAGGTCCTGCAGATCCTGGACGCCGCCGGCATGGCCTTGCCATCCCTGAGGCCCCGTCCAACGCCAACATGGCTGCCCCTACCCCTACAGCCGCCGGCCGCGACCTCCCTCTGCTCCCCACTGCCATGGGCGTGCAAGCTTTCTAGACAGGCCGATCTCATCTTTGACGCAAACCTGTACTTTCTCCTGGCGCTTGCGTGATCTCCCACCACCGGCCGGTGCCCTTGCGCGTGCTGCAGGTTGAGGCTGGTGCTGGTGCTCCCGCCTGGTTATCCTCGATATCCCATCGAGCGCGGAGCACACCATCTCCACGGTCGCGTCTGAATTTCAAGCCATGTTTCTCTGGATTTCTTCGCTGCGGGCAGCAGCATGCAGTCCATCCTTGTTTCTGGTCTGCTAGTGCAGTTTGGAGGCGAGGCGAGGACCTCCCTGGAGCAGACCGCTAGCTGCTGCAAGCCTCGGCGAGCGCCGCTTCTGAACTGCTGATGGAGACGACTGTGGTTCTTCTATCCCCGTTCCTGTACTTCTGACGCTGCAACCGTCACTGATGTTGGGCTAGAGAAGCAGGTGGTACTGTGTTTTGCATCTTCTCGTGAGCTGGTGTGTCGCTGTGCTGCAATCGAGTGAAGGCAAGAAGAGCAGCAAGGATACGGAGCTTCTGCCACGGCGAGGGAATACGACAGATAAAGATCTTTGTGGTTGAGAAATACCATGGCATTACGCCATTACCACATGGCCCATACAATACATTTCTTTAACATAGTCATACATTGCCTTTCTTCACACTGCGTGCAAGTATGTAGTGAATATGCCATTTCTTGTGCTTGCATACTTTTGTCTCAAATATTGTTGCCTTTCAATTTTGGTGATATCTGATGTTGCCGAGCAGTACACTTGTGTAAGACAGGCGCCAGTACACTTAGATGGAGTACAGAAAACGGTCGGAAGTAGAAGCGTAAATATACTGCTTTAGAACTGCACTCTGTTTCTTTTCTTTTTTTACATAAAACTACACTCTTAATTGATCTGTACGTGCAGTTTCACGTTTTTTTTTGTGGAACGGGCAGCACAACTGTTTTTTGGTAGAAAGTACAACCTTTTTAGGATGGACAGTACAAGTTTGTTTTCATATTGAAAAAGGAGTTCATTGTTTGCTTCCGTGACTTGCAGTTCATGTTTTTAAACCAGCAAAACAGTAGTTTCAATATCATAGGATCCTGCAATCAGGGCCCTGGAATCGCGCGCCTCCGCCGCCTCAGGCCCCACGCCCGGTCGCACCACCATGCGCCGCCCTGAACCTCACAAGCCTCCACCCCCGGGTCTCACGCGCCTCCGCTGCCCCGGGCCACACGCGCTGGTCCCCCGCTCCGCCCCGGAGCTCTACGCCGCCATAACTGCGAACACGACGAGCAGGAGCTGGTCAGTGCTGAGAAGTACAAGTAACAAGCAGACACCTGCTTAATATATGAAGTACAAGAAAGAAAATCCAAATGTACAAAAATATAATCCGGTCATCCGCGAAAAAGAAGCAATATAGATAAATACAACCATTTAACACGAGCAGTACAAGCAGTTATTATAGGAAGTAAAAGCAAACCAACAAAATCCAAATCTACAAAAAACATAAAAAAATCCCGTCATCCGTGAGGAAGTTCAAATAGTTGATGCGGAGAAGTGCAACCATTCAACACGAGCAGTACACCCGCTTAATATAGGAAGTACAAGAAAACCGACAAAATCCAAATGTACAAAAAACAAAAATAATCCCGTCACCCGCGAGGAAGTTCATATACTTGAAAACGAGAAGCACAACCATTCGGCACGAGCAGTACACCCAATTAATATAGAAAAGTACAATAAACACGACAAAGTCCAAATGTAGAAAAAACAAAATAATCCCGTCATCTGCGAGGAAGTACGTGAAGTGATTCCGAGAAGTACAGGCAGAGACAACATGAAGTACAAGCGGTAATTACATGAATTAAAAGTGTTCAAAGAAAAATACTCCCACCTAAGTTCACATAGGAAAAAACAATAATAATCCCATCACCCGTAAAGAAGTTCATATACTTGACAATGAGAAGTACAACCATTCAACACGAGCAATACACCCACTTAATATAGGAAGTATAAGAAACCCGACAAAGTCCAAATGTAGAAAAAACAAAATAATCCCGTCATCTGCAAGGAAGTACGAGCAATGATTCTAGGAAGTACAGGCGGAAACAACAGTAAGTACAAGCGATAATTACATGAAGAAAATACCCCCACATAAGTTCACATAGCAACATTGTGAAGTTCAAATATTAAGATCCGGGAAGTGCAGAATCTCTTAAAATAGAATATAGGGACAATATAACATTATCAGTTTGAAGCACACATGCTAGTTTTTGTAAAACACACTAGTATCAAAACATTTCCAGAAAGTACAACCACGAAGGCCAAGCAGTACAAGGACATGTCGTGGGAAGTTCAGATGCGCGTGGTTGTGCTGAGCATTTTGTGTGGCCATGGACCTTAAACAAACACCGCATGAGAAACTTATAGTCATTTTACTGAAAACTTTCGTGAAACAGCGCCGAGAAGTACAACAACATTTTCCTAGAAGTGCAAGTTCGTGTCGAGGGAAGTTCAATGCTCTGTTTTTACAGGGCGGAAATCTATTGTTCAAATCTCATCGATTTGATCACCAACCACTTCAATCATTGTCACCAAAAGCTTTATATGGTAGATTATATGTCTAATTTCATTATCTACAACATTTTACAACAAATAAATGGATCTAATCTATTAAATTCAAATTGTTATCCCACAAAATAAACCGGAAACATGATTTCAAAACTTCTAAAATTACTTTGAAATCATTTGGAGTTGGCAAAAATGGTAGATACGAAAAAGATGCGCCATTTTGAGACCTTTTCAACCGTATATCGTTTGCATTCTTTAAATATACCGCATGGAAATCGCGGGGAAAATCGTTCGGTGTCCGTCACATAAAATAGGCGGACAGTAATTCGTGTTATTCTATTAAACTGCAAGTAATTAGAGAAAACAATTCAAATAAGAAAGTTGCGCCTAGTCCATAGCTTTCTAACGCCATATCATTTGCATCATTCCGATATACGGTTGAAACAAATCATCCAAATTACTGTCCGCTCGTTTTTCGAGTACGTCCGAATTTCGGTATTTTGAAAATTGTTCAAAAACTGTGAGGATTTTGAAAAAACATAAAACATGAAAAAGTTGCGCAATTTCATTATCTTTCCAACGGTATATCATTTGCACAGTTTCGATAAGCGATTCAAAACCGAACTAAAAGTTCGTTTTCTGGCCATATAGAAGCGTTTTCGTATTTTCAAAATTAAATTTATACCGTGCAAAATCTGTGAAAAGTGTGAACATGAAAAAGTTGCAGCTTTTCATTATCTATCGAACGGTATATCATTTGCATAGTTCCGATAAATGGTTGGGAAACACGAAGTAGAATCAGTAGCTCTGAAGAAAATGGGAAGTTCAAAGTTCGACAGAAAGTTGAACCCTGTTATCCGAGAAGTACAACCTTGTGTCCAGGGAAGTACAAGTCGGTGCTCAGAATATTATTCCCCGTTGTATATATATATATATATATATATATATATATATATATATATATATATATATATATATATATATATATATATATAGTGAACGAGATGGGGTAGAAATTAATAAATCACTTACAGAACGTAGCAACTGATGATAGATTTGTCGAGCTCACGCAGATTGAACAGCTGGAACAATTCACTCCGATGAATTGTTATATAGTAATGTTTGAAGTGATGCTCATGTCTAACTTCCGCATAAATATAGTCTTTGGCGTTTTTAAGTTTTATGTAACCCTTGTACCAATTTAGCAGACCTGTCATTTGTCGAGGTAGATCCTCTTCCTGCGCAGGACGAGAGGCCCATTCGACATATGTAAATACTACGTCCTTCATTGGCGCCTCATCAAGGCCTAACAAGCACGAAGAGTGATACCTAAGTTGGCCGCTTGTTCTCTGCACTCGTTACAAATCCATGTCGCAGCTGCTATGATATCGGGCATCCGGACCGGCGGCTTGCACTATGAGCGGGCGATCGATTGTTTACTTTGTTCCCCGAGCTGGGCAACTTCTTTCCCCCTTTTATACTTTCTAATTTTTCTCGGCCTCCTCCAAGGCTTTCTTCTCCTTCTCCGCCAACTCTTTGTTCCTCTTGAACGTGAGTGCTTGCCTACGAAGTTCACGTGCATAGTCGTCGCAGATTCTTCGCGGCTTGGGACGGTGTGTTCAAAATGACTTAGCCACTCTTTCCTTCTCGAAAATACCGGCTTGGGCTGGCTCTCTTTCTTCTTGCCGCCTTCCATTTCTCATGCTGAGCAGCCACGGCCGCTGCATTTTCCTCGACACTAAGTTCCCAAGGTCTCGGGATGGGAGGCTTCAGTGATGGCTCTGGTACCTTTGTGGTTCTAGGTACATAAGGGCCCGGGTTAATAACCCAGGACTACTTCTGCTTCTTCGCCGGAGGTGGATTGGGGCGGCGTCTGATCACCCGCCGACGAGGACTGGGGGGCGGCTGATTACCCGCCGGAGGTGAATTGGGGGCGGCGTCGGCTGACGTGAAGGAGGTGTAGGTGAACCACCACCACCACCGCCACCGCCACCGCCACCACCACCCGAGGGGTGGACTTATTTGCCTTGGCGCCTCCCTGGAAACTTGATTAACTTCTTTTTTCATAGAATGAACTGGCGCTTGACACCTCCAAGTCTTCTCCCCGGGTGTAGCAATGTCAATCTCCAGGTCCTCAAACCCTGGGACTATTTCCTCCACCGTGACATGAGCATAGCCATCCGGACTGGGGTTGTTGTGGTGGAGTACTCCAGGCTCACATGGTAAAGCACTGCCGATGGCTACCTTCGTGGACATGTTCCCACTGGATAATGCAGATGACATTCTTTCATCTCCTTTACATCGTCCACGGGGTAGCGAGGCTCCGGTGCAGTAATATCGACCGCCATTGCATTATCAGTAGCCGGCGGGTTCTCCGTGGAAGCCACGCTGCTTCTCATCCGCGGCTTCCGAGATCCGCGGATCATCTTCATGCGCCCCCCGATCTTTCTTGTACTAGTATACTCACGGTTTTCTTCATCGTATCGAATTCCGATACCAACCGCGCCATAACATTTGCATCCCGATCCATCTTTTCTACTTCTGTAACCGTACGGGTCATCGTTCCGGGAGAACCCTATTTTCCACGGAATGTTCCCCATGCCTCGTACACGTCCTCCGTGTTCAGGTTTCCCGAGGGCTTTTGTCGCGCGCCGTTCTCTCTGTTGAACTTGATCTTCCCATGAGCATCCCTCATTGCGTCAATAAGGGCTTGGGTGGGTTTAAACGTTTTGTTCCGGTGAACACACGCCCCGTCTCCGGGTCTAGCGTTCCCCCATGCCCGTACCACCAGCTTTTGGCCCTTGGGTCCCATCCCTCCGTACCTGGACTTGCGTCCTCAGCTCGTTCTCCATCTTCTCCCACCTAGGCTCCCAAAGGCGATACCCTCCTGGCCCCATAATATGATTGTACTCCTTCTTAGCCGCATTTTCCTTATATTTTTTCGATATTTCAATGAACTGCTCCGATTTCTTCTCTTCACAAATTCTGGCCAATCATGTTTCAGTTTCTCATATTGTCCTTTGAAATCCGGAGTCTTGTTCTTGACATAGTCACGGGCTAGATTTTGCTTGAATTTCCGAATGTTTCGGCCATCTTATGAAGAGCGAACTCTTTGACTAGCCTCCTCCTCTTCTTGTTTTCCTCAATCTTGTTACCCTCCTCATCGAACTTGTGGTATTCCGGAGGTAGGACGAAATGTTCCAAGCTTTTCAAGCAATCTTTTTGTTCTCTTGTCGACAAAAGTGAAACCAAGACGTGCCTTCTTTGGCTCATTCCACTCCTGGAGGGTGATCGAGACGTTGTCTCTACCAACGGCTCCGCATTGGTTGATAAACTTGGTGGCGTGCTTGCGGGCTCCAGCCTGGTTGCACTGTCGACAACCTCGATGGTATATGTTTCTCCTTGTTTCAGCGTCTTGGTTGCGCCACGCTTGACGACGTACTCGATTGTTTCGACGATCCGGAGGGCTAAAATAAGAAAGAGAGTCGCGCTAGTACACACATATTTATTCAAATCAGTTTGTATCACAAGAGGCTCAATGTATATATATACCTCGCGCGGAGCTGGTTGCTACTTGCAATTGAAGATCGTCGTTTATCGACGTTTCTTCCCCATCATCTTGCTGACGGCCTTCATCTTGACCGTCAAGATTCAGATAAGAAGAAATATCCTCTTCATCTTGTTCGGTCGGCACATAAATAATATCGCCTTTTATGATGCCAAATAAATGTTCTTCAGCTTCTTGATCATAGTTGTCCATAATCGGGTCAGCTCTATCGTCCGCCATATGTCAGTCCTGAAAACATGTAGTAAAAACTAATTAATTGTGTATATGCATTATCACATCTCTTCTACATATAAAGAGAGAGGGCGATGAGGGAGGCGAGAGGGGGACGCGTGTATTAGATGTGTATATGCGGACGATCGACCTCGCCTCGCAGTGACCGCGTGACCGAAAGACCGGTGGTGGCGGTGGCGAAAGGGCGGCGGTGGCGAAAGGGCGGCGGTGGCGAAAGGGCGGTGGCGGTGCCGAGAGGACAACACACATAACACTCGCCGCCCTTTCGCCCATTTTTGCGGTTCCCGCGGAGTGATACGCGGTTGGCCCAACGACTAAAGGCCTTTTTTCGAAATTATTTCCATTTGTAAATGTTATAAATACAAAATAATATATCACCAAATTCAGAAAAATAAAACTAATTCATTTCTAAATGTGAAAAATACAAATAATATATCAAAAAATTCAGAAAAGTAAAACTAATTCATTTCTTAATGTGCAAAATACAAAATAATATATCAACAAATTCAGAAAAATAAAACGAATTCATTTGTAAATGTGAAAAATACAAAAAATATATCAAAAAATTCAGAAAAATAAAACTAATTCATTTCAAAATCTTAAAAATACAAAATATATAGCAACAAAATCAGAAAAATAAAACTAATTCATTTCAATATGTTAAAAATACAAATAATATATCAAAAAATTCAGAAAAATACAACTAATTCATTTAAAAATCTTTCCGCCTCTTCCCACTCCCCCTTCTTCCCACCTTTCCAGTTGTTTTTGCTTCCTCGCCGTCGGCACCCACCAGCCGGGACTAAAGATTAGATGACCAAGCTCTGGATTCCTCTTCTTCCCGCCATTTCTTCCCTATCTTCCCGCCTCTTTCTTCCCGCGTCTTTCTTCCCTGTCTTCCCGCCTCTTTCTTCCTGCCAATTTCTTCCCGCCTCTTTTTTCCCGCCACTTTCTTCCCGCCTCCTGTCTTCCCGCTCCCATTTTCCCGCCATTTTTCACTACATATATGTAGCCCGGCTTGGCCAGCATCACATCTCTACAATCTCTCATCACTCTCTCATGGCTTCCACCGCACCCACTCTAACCTACCACAGTGGAGGAGCTTTGCGCCTCGAACGACCCTTGCCCACCGGGCTACCGCGTCCCCGCGCGGCTCGAGCCTAAGCGCCGGCGGCGTGCGTTCCTCCCGTCCCTCGGGTACTGCACGCGGCGGCCATCACGAACCACTACTACCTCGACCTCACGCCGGAGCAGCGGATGAATCCCGCTGGCATCCCGATAACCAGCATACTTGGGACGCCTTCTTCATCAATCGGAGAGGGCGCTCGCATGAGGAGGACGGTCTGCCTCCGGGAACTTCCACGAGGCCGGCCGTCGGCTATGGTGGTACGGCCGGACTCTGCAGAGCGTCATGGACTACATCACGGCTGGCGATATCCCCCGCCTGCGCTACCCTCGTTCGAGCCACGAGCGCCACCCGACGACGCGACGACAGAAGCACGACGGCAACTTAGAAGGCGACGACTACCAGTACAACGGCGGCGACTATGAAGACTACGAGTATGCATATTATACGCCTAGGCAGGAGTATGACTAAATCACTCCAAATTTCATGTATCATCGTCTATCTCGAATCATTCGAAAATGGACACCAGAACACATCACGGGATAATATAATTCACATGATCCATTCAACAAAGTTTGGTACAATAAATTATTACACATCATTTCTTCCCTTGTGTCCCTGCTTGCTTACGATTGGGCCGTATCCATGGAGCATCCTCATCATTTAACTTAATGCTTGGGTCGGTGTTCACTTTGAAGGGCGGAATTTCACCAAACATATTATAATCTTCTGACATGTCTGTCTTGTCCTCCACTCCCACGATATCGCATGATGTACTGATCATTTTCTTATCTTTCCGTTTCCTCGGTTTGCTACTCATGTCCTTGACATAGAAAACCTGAGCGACATCTTTCGCTAGGACGAATGGTTCGCCAAGGTAACCAAGATTGTTGAAATCCACCATTGTCATTCCGTATTGCTGGTCCACCTTTACCCCACCTCCCGTTAGCTTGAACCATTTGCACCGGAACAAAGGGACCTTAAAGGAGGGTCCATAGTCAAGTTCCCATATCTCCTCTATGTAACCATAATATGTGACCTTTTGCCCATTCTCGGTTGGTGCATCAAAGCGGACACCACTATTTTGGTTCGTGCTCTTTTTATCTTGGGCGATCGTGTAAAATGTATTCCCATTTATCTCGTACCCTTGGAAAGTCGTTATAGTCGAAGATGGTGTCTTGGCCAACATGTACAGCTGATCTACAACATCAATGTCATTCATTAAATGTTTTCTCAACCAACTGAAAGTCTCCATGTGGGCCTTCCTAATCCAGGATTCAGCTTCCGGTTGTCCGAGCGTAAAATATTCTGTGTTTCTCAAAGTACGGAGCCACCAAGCTGGAATTGGTCAACTGTGTGGTGCTTCAGAGAATGGCCGTCCATACATATCGTTGATTTCCTTCCGATCGTGCCTTTTCCACTTAGTCTCCCTCGTGCCGCGATCGAGGAAGACCAATCGGCTTAAGGTCAAACAAAGTCAACACAAAACTCAATTACCTCCTCATTTCCATAGCCCTTGGCGATGCTTCCTTCTACGCACATATTTCTTTAATACTCCCATGAACCTCTCGAAGGGGAACATATTGTGTAGAAATACAGGACCGAGAATGGAAATCTCTTCGACTAGGTGAACCAGGAGGTGCGTCATAATATTGAAGAAGGATGGCGGGAACACCAACTCGAAACCGACAAGACATTGGACCACATCGTTCTGTAACCGTGGTAGAACTTCTGGATTGATTACCTTCTGAGAGATTGCATTGAGGAATGCACATAGCTTCACAATGGCTACTCGAACATTTTCCGGCAGGAGCCCCCTCAAAGCAATCGGAAGCAATTGCGTCATAATCACGTGGCAGTCGTGAGACTTCAGGTTTTGGAACTTTTTCTCCGCCATGTTTATTATTCCCTTTATATTGGACGAGAATCCAGACGGGACCTTCATACTGCTCATGCATTCAAAAAAGATGACCTTCTCTTCTTTGGTCAGAGCGTAGCTGGCACGACCTTGAAACCATTCCGGATGCCGGTCATCAGGGTCTTTCAAACGTTGCTGGTCCTGTCGTGCTTCCTTTGTATCATTTGTCTTCCCATACACGCCCAAGAAGCTTAGGAGGTTCACGCAAATATTCTTCGTAACATGCATCACGTCGATTGTAGAGCGGACATCTAGGACTTTCCAATATTCTAGCTCCCAGAATATAGATTTCTTCTTCCACATGGGTGCGTGCGCCTCCTTCGGAATTGATTGTCCGCCAGGACCCTTTCCAAAGATGACTTTCAAATCCTTGACCATATCAAATACCTCAGCACCGCCGCAGGCTTCGCCGGTGATCTGCCTTGCCGTTGTAATGCTTACCTTTCTTCTTGGATGAATTTTCAAGAAATCGACGATGCCCAAGGTACACGTTCTTCTTACAATTTGGCAAATGTACACTTTCAGTCTCATGTAAGCAGTGCGTGAATGCATTGTATCCCTTATTTGACAGTCCCGAAAGGTTACTAAGAGCAGGCCAATCGTTGATGGTTTCGAAAAGTAACGCTCGTAGGTCAAATTCCTCTTCTTTGTGCTCATCCCACACACGGACACCAGGTCTGCCCCACAACTGTAAAAGTTCATCAACTAATGGCCTTAGGTACACATCGATGTCGTTGCCGGGTTGCTTCGGACCTTGGATGAGCACCGGCATCATAATGAACTTCCGCTTCATGCACAACCAAGGAGGAAGGTTGCATAGAGTCACGGGCCAGGTGCTATGGCTGAGCTCTGCTCGCCAAAAGGATTCATGCCATCTGTACTTAGACCAAATCTTATGTTCCTTGCATCAGCTGCAAAATCTTTAAACTCTCTGTCGATCTTTCTCCATTGTTCCATCTGCGGGGTCAACTCCCGTCCGACTTACGGTCCTCTTTGTGCCATCGCAACAACTTGGCATGCTCTTTGTGAACACACGTTTCAACCGTATTATAGGAGCATACCACATCACCTTGGCGGGAACCTTCTTCCTGGATTTCGCCCTCAACATCGTCATCGGGTCATCGCCTCTGATCTTATAACTGCAGTGCATACCGGGCATTCATTCAAATTCTCGTATTCACCGCGGTAGAGGATGCAGTCGTTGATGCATGCATGTATCTTCAACCTCTAAACCTAGAGGGCACAACCTTCTTTGCTTCAACGTACTGGAGGGCAACTCGTTATTCTTTGGAAACATATTCTTCAACATTTTCAGCAAGTTTTCAAATCCCGAGTCAGCTACACCTTCCTGTGCCTTCCATCTCAGAAATCCAGTGTGCAGCCCAGCTTTTTCACCATTATCGCATCCGGGTACATCGACTTTTTTGATCCTCTAACATGCGATCCAAATTTTCCCTCTCCTTTCAGTTTCGCAGCGTCTCGTGCATCAGCAATGGTCCGACCAAGATCATCACGGGCTCATCACGTGCCTCTTCTTGATCACCTTCTCCTTCACCTTCCCCACCTTCAGCATCCTCCATGAAAGTATCACCGAAATGATCAAGATAGTTGTCATCGATGATATCATCCCCTTCTTCATCTTCTTCCATTATAACCCCTCTTTCTCCATGTTTGGTCCAATAATTATAGCTTGGCATGAAACCATGCCGAATCAGGTGCAGGTGAACTTCCCTTGAGGAAGAGTAACCCTGATTCTTACAGCAACACATGGACAGATAACAAACCCCCCTTGTTTGCATTAGCCACTACGAGGAAATCTTTCAAACCCGTAGTGAATTCGCCGGAGAGTCGGTTAGCGTACATCCATTGCCGATTCATCTGCATTATTATAATATAAAATATATAATTAACCATCATGCATTTGTTAAACTAAATAGAAATTAAACAATGAACTACACACATGCATATTTTATCAATGACACATATGAAAGGCTCAAGTTGCTAACCGCGATCGAGGAGGAAAAAATAAATGAGGAAGCTCAAGTGTGGCTCCGACACTTCATATCATGTTTGTTTCATGATCTTGGGGCATTTCATCAAACACCTTGTGTGCATAAGAGGAGCCAAAAGCAAACCTACACCCACCTGTGAAGTTTGTGAAGAGAAGTGGCACCAAATGGCTAAGTGCTGTGGGCTGAACGGTATATATAGGGGAGGGGCTTTAGTCGGTCTGGCCAACCGCGACTAAAGGCGGCCAGGAGACATTTAGTCGCGGTTGGCCTAAAGCCCCTCCCGTCCACCAGCTGGCCACCGAGCGCGTTGGGCCCAGGCCTTTGGTCGCGGTTCGCCTCCCGAACCGCGACTAAAGACCCCATTGTTCGCGGTTCCTATAGTTTCGCGACTAATGAGGCTGGACGGAAGCCCTTTTTTCTACTAGTGTAAACCGGACACTGTTCCACAGAGATAAGAATTTCGTGGTGAAAAATAGAGAGATAGGTGATTGGCGAGTTGGCTACAGCCCAAGGATACAATGCAGAACTGATCAAATGTGGAGCGGAAACAAAGAATCGGATAGTTCCTAAACCCATGACTGCACTAGTGTACAACTGAACTGCTTAGTGCATTCTATACGCCCCCCTCGTGAATATGCATCTAGGAAAAAACTTACTTCGTTCAGGATGGTCTTGCTTGTCTAACCTTGACTGGAGCAAAGGCAACGATGATTATTCATTTCTGAAGAGATGAATCTTTTTTGTGTCGCGAACAGCTTACACGCTCGTCGGGCGGATTCACGGATTGGTGCCGAGAACAATCCAAATAGCGTCATCTCAGCAAATTCACGGACCAAATACGAACCACACATGTGGAGGGACTGACCGGCTCCATTGTCACGCTGCTCAGTACATTCAACTGCCCATCGCGCTCGGACATAGATGCGTGAGCTTGCGCCCGCCACAGAAACGGTCGCGAGCATCTCTCTTCCAAGGGCATGTACATTGATTTAGACGCACGTCGTTGCAAGTTGCCTCCACGTCAGTGGAAAAGAATACCACTTACCGCAACAGAAAAGTGGAAAAGAATAGTACGGAGTTTTTTTTTTAGAGAGAAGAGTACTACAAACTTGATCTACAATGACTCATCTGCTTGGCCATCGATAAAGCACCATAAAGAATGGAGATTCAGTTAACTAAGATTAGATCTCTGGTCTATCGTAGAAAAGCTGGGCACGAGATTTTCTCGGCCATATTACGCGATGAGCTTCTCTACAACAGCAAAAGGGCTGTCGATAAGCACCGATTTGTATGCAATTCGCTCGTCTGCTCGAGACGTAGGCCTTCCCTCTCTTCTATCTTTCTCTTCCACACAGTTTAAGTCCCTTACGTGCCTTGTGTTAAAGACAGCTGAGGTGTACTATTTTTGGAGCAACGAGCTCTACCTTTTCATTAAGAAGAGGGAAAATGACTAGTTTATAAGAAAAACCTCGGTGTCGTGTTTGCTGAGGTGTACTATCGAGAAGTGGTTTCCTCGGTGCGCCGGAGTTCCGTGAGTTGCTACATATAAAGCCGCCGGCTATGGAGACTCTGTCGGCTTCATCCAATGGACACTGTCTCGACGTGCTCCATGATGAGAGTAAAGATATGAAGGCAAAGGATGCTCTTGTTCTCCTCCCATATCTCAGATTATTGTTATCGAATGACAGGCGCTGAGCTGTGTCTCTTTCAGGATGCAGCGAATATGTGATATTCGCTATTGCTATTTAAAGGAGGAGTGTGTGTGTGTGTGTGGGGTGGGGGGGGGGGGGGGCTTATATCCGGTGTGGTTCTCTCAGTCACCGAAAAAGCAGCGGTGGCACATGTACAAATCACTGACCTCCACTATTCAGCATGATATGAACATGCATATTGCGTCTACAAAATAGTGCTTGTTGCATGATGGACAACCTTGGGTAGAGCAAAAAGTCACTTCAAGAAACCGTTCTCATTTTTGGTCCGGATGGACATGTGTGTCCACACCAGTGTCGGGCGATTGGGTACAGCTTACGCAATTAATCATGCTACGGCCGATCAACCATAGTTGATTGGATGCGTTCTTCACAATATACACATAACATACTCCCTCACTTTAGGTTTGCATGGCTCACTTGTACACTAACCAAGGAAGACCTAATTTAGGATGCATAATCACCCCTCTCCTTCATGCATTTGTTAAGTACACACCGTGGAACCAAAATTAGACATATTAGTGTGACTGTAATCTTTTGCATATTCTCTAAGCGAAGGGCTTTACAAACTGAAAATTCATTTACATTTTTATGCTGGGCCACAAACTAAAAGGGATGGAGTATCAAATATATCACTCTGCAAGATATAATTTGGTTGCTCCGGGTGTTGTTATTTGACCTTTATATACATAATAATAGAGTAGTTTGAGTTCCTTTTGAGTAAAAGGGCATCTAATAAAGATATTTGAGAAACAAAGAATCCTCTCCATGATATCAGACCACCTGATCTCTGTCGGCTCAAAACGGAGGATGGCAAGCTTGGCAGCGTTGCATGTAACGCAGGAAAAGTTCATGTAACATCTTGATTGATGAGATTATTTGCTGGCGAAAACATTATGCAAAATATATCAAGCAAAGAGAATATTCTGCGAGCACATTTACGGGTGGAACGATTTTAGCTGGTAAGATGACATTGTAAGCAAATAGAGCCCAAGAACATGCGTGTAAACAAAGAAAACTGTACATGAGCAAGAAAAATGCAGTTATAATACAGTATAAACCATGCATATAAGCCCCAAAGGTTATGTGTGTGCAGTTTTCACCACTTGATCCTTAGAGCATCTCCAGCATGCGCGCTAAAAAGGCCGCGCGGTATAAAAACTGCCGGTTTGCAGCGCGCGGGAGCAAAATCGGCGCTCCAACAGACGCTGCAAACGGCGCGGCACTGTAATTTTTTTTGGGCGCGGGCGGGTTTGCGCTATCGTGTGCGCTATACTTTGTGCGCCGGCTACAACGCGCGGAATCGCTCGACCACGCGCGAAGAAACCCCGCGCTGAAACTTCCCCTTCTGTCTCGCCGCCCGACCGCCCAATCCCTCGCCTCCGCGCGGTCGCCGGCGCAATCCCGACGATAGACGGGCCCTCCGGCAACCCAGCAACCCCTCCCTACTCCGTACCACTCGCCGCCATGCCCATGCCCGCCATGAGAGGCATGGCCGGCATGGGAGGCTATGGAGGCATGGCCGGCATATATGGGAGGACCAAACTATGGAGAAGTGTTTGGAGTGACTATGGGAGGCTCGGTGAGTGGTGTGTATGGGACTATGGGAGCACCACCGGGAGGATTCGTGTCTTCCATGAATGCTACTATTCCTCCTTCAATCCAAGATGACGAGGAAGAAGAAGAAGGTGTTGACTTGAAAAATGCGGAAGTGTGATATGCAAATTGTGTGTTCCACTTTGTGTCCATTTGAACCATATGTTGTGTGTCGTTGTTGAACTACGTCATTTTGTGTGTCGTTCTTGGTGTTGCACTTTGTGCCCATTTAAACTATGATAGATCATTTGTTTCATGATTATATGTGAGTATTTGATCTTGTTGAATGCATAGTAGTGTAGAAAACTGTTTTCCGCGTCCGCGCGCGCTGTATTTTGGCGCGCCCGGCGAAGGACCATTTTTACCGCCCGCGCACGCGCTGCATTTTGGCGCGTCCGGCGGGGCAAAATTCGGTCCAGCGCGCGCCATCCATTTACAGCGCGACGAAATGGAGGTTTAGCGCGCCGACTTTTTGTGCGCCTGTTGGAGATGCTCTTAACTGGTCTTAATGCAAGCACTAACTAATTAGTTGCACTAGCTCTCGTTGCACTACAGTACCCTCTGTGGAGACTTGCTCTTCTTGAGCCTTCCTTTCCCTTCTCCCTCTGCCGGCCTCTCTCCCCCTCGCCGCCGACGGCCAAGGTGGCCGACGGTGGGTGGGAGAGAGGTCTGGCTTCTTCTAGTTTTAGCTTCTGTAGTTTTTAGCCTCTCCCCGGCGAATAAAGAGGTGGTTAGATCCGGATCTGGTGATGCCTCTCCTCCCGTTCTTCGATTTGATCTTGGAACGGAGAAGAGCATCGGTGGATCTCATGCTACTACCTTGATGCCGCGTCCATGACGGGATTCTGCCTCGGCGGATCTTGCCCCTTTCTTCCCCACCTCTTCTTGCTGCAATAAAGTGGAGGCCCTTGAAGCTGCTCCAGCAAGTGCTCAAATCCGTCGCCATCGACCTCATCTCTGCTTACCTCCCCAGATTCGTGGCAGTAATCTTGGGTCTGATGGTTGGCTGGTATCCCTGCTGTCGTGGCGTCGTGCTTCGGGTGATTTTCTGAAGCAGCGATGGGATTCAAGATCTTTTTCTTCATGGAGCTTATCTGAAGCGTTCATGATCTGGGCGCTGATTTCATTGACCAAGATGGTCTCTTCAACGCCGGTGTGCTCCGGCAAGTATTTAACCTCCTTTTGGAGGCCCTTCATCGACGCAGTCGCTGGGAGCTTTGCCAGGCCGAAGGCAAGTGGTCCTGTCCCCGCCGTCGTCCATGGCTGCAGCGAGCTGCGTTTGCTGCTCCGCAGGGGAGAAGAGGAGGGACTAGATTGTAATCTCCGATCTTTTAGCAAGGTCTTGCCTACAAAAGCTAGGGATCTATGTGTGTTTTTCTCATTCTATGGGGTCCTTTGTAATATTTTTGTACCTCCTCTGTTATTTTAATGAAAAGTTCGAGGCCCTTCTAGGGCGCTCCTCTGTTCAAAAAAAAAATTTAGTTGCAAGTCTAGGCACTTGAGGTGCAATCAGCTATAATCTATATCTATATCTATTCTATACCTAATAATAAAGGTAGAAGCGTTTCCTCGGTTTGGTCCGTATGATTTAAGGTTTCTGCCAACAAGTTTCGTCAACGCTTTTTTTTGGACCGTTTTACCCTCCCACCAAATTCCATAATACATGAAATTGCCCCGTACCGGTTAAGCTCGTTTTATTCCCTCCGGCCTCAGCTCCCCCGAACCATCCCCTCCTCCACCCGTCGACAGGCCACACTAAGAACCCGCCGCCACCCCGCCGATCTGCAGCAACCGGCAACAGCCACCTCTTCCGGCCGGTGGAACGGCACAACAATGGCCGAAAACATCCCCGTCCCTGAGATCTAGCCCGCGGTCCAGTTTAGGCTTTCGGCAACATACGAACAAAGGTGACGCACAAAGGTACGGCTCGTCCCGAATCTTCAAATACGAGGGATCTGAATCCAATCGATTCGATCCGAGCTTTACAATCGAAATCTAGGAATCAGCGATTCCACGAGACGAGGTCGTAGGAGAGGAGAGCGATCCGACGACGAGGGCTTCGAGAATCATCAGGCGGAGGTGTACCGCTAATCCTCCCGTGCGGGAAACAAGGCTTCGATCTCACTGAAAAATTTGGTGATCTTCCCTGTTTGACCTTCGTGAACCGGTCTGCAATCGAACATGCGGTAAGAATATTGCTGGGATTTGCATAGCGAGAATCCTCATCCACGAACAGGATCCGGCCCGCCCTGCGTCGATCCCCTCCGCCGCCTACCGGTGCCGTCCAGCTGAGTTTATGCGCTGTGGTGCTTGACCCCGTTCTATAGAAGAAAAGCAACAGAAGCGGGCACGGTCGAGAGAAGCAGAGGCGGCTGGGGATGCGAAGAAGATTTTGCGGTGAGGAGTAGCATCCTCGTTGTGATTTTCTTGATAAGAGAAGCAGCTGACAGAGGCTGATAGATGGTTCGCTTCCCTGAGGGCATGGACCAGGATTAAAATTCATGTCCTCTGTACCACCCTGCAGATATTTGCCACTGGAGTACTAGAGAAACGATCATATATTTGCCATTATTAGCTGAATCAGAATGTAGAGGAGATTAATTAGTTGAGAAGCAATCATACCACCAAGAAATTAAATCAAGAAATATGAAGAGGAGATTAATTAGATTCTGCCGATGTGCCGTTGAGAAGCAGCGTACGCGCGATCCCTTACTTCTGCGGCTCTATCCTCGGCCGCTGTTTGAGAACGTGGCAGAACAATTCCGGTGAGGGCACGAAGTCGGTGAAGGCCAAGTCCCTTCGATCTGCTCGGAGTTAAGGTAGATTTTGTCAGCAACAAAAAGTCACGGCGAGGTCGCTGGATCCACGACGAACGATGAGCAGTTGCCAGTCTACAAAGGCCTGGATGGCTGGGACCGTGCCCAGGTATGCTGCTTCGTCCATGGCTCACAAGTCACAAGGACTCCAGCAAGTGGGGATGAAGAGCTGAAAGATCTGACGGTTGTGCTCTCTGAGCGCCGGATTTGGGAGAGGAAAGACAAGATTTGGATGTAAAGTTGGCTGATTTGGGTGAAATTAGTTGTTCTTGGGCATAGAAACGTCAGAATATGCACCGGGAGTGGAGGAGAAAGGCAAAGGAGAGAGGAAGGCAGAGAAAGAATGGCCGTCAGAGCTCGCGGAGGCACACCATGCTGCCGATGGAGTACAACGAGCCTGCATATGCTGAAGCGGAAAAGCGATTAGCTGACACGGTCCTCTCTAGGTTCTTTTGCACATAAGGGACTGTTGATTTTTTTTGTACATGATAGATGGGATGCAGCCGGCCATGCGGAGCAATCCTACACGATAGCACGCTGGTGTGTCACAAATGCACTATGGATACTGTGTGTTGATGTTGTCGGAGGCGGCAATGATTTTTGTTACAGTCTTTGTGAACATGAATTCAGACTACATTACTGTTATATATTTTATCACCGTCTCAAGTTAACCATTATGCGGAGTATCTAGAATGTTGAATTGCAATTTATAAGGACTAGAATATATATATTCTAGCGCCGCAAATATTAGCAGACACTTTCTGGCCTACAACATGAGTAAGGCCATTGTATTTGAAAATACATCTAAATCTCTGACATGAATTATGGAACGGGGTGCCGTTAGCAAAATAAATTATGGAACGGAGTGAGTAATAAATTTGATTTCATATCCTCATGAATTTAAGGATGTCGCCAACTATTATTATAAGTATGTGGTATTACAAGTCGGTGCAACGAGGAGCTTGCAATCTAACACTCTGTATTATTATTATTACGTGCAGGAGAAAACGTGACTTAACGACAATGGTGATAAAGAGGAGAACAGTCAACATATTGGGTATTTGGTAACCCGGTGCAACGCACAGGCACTTTTGCTAGTATATACCAATGCACAGTGCTTCGGAAACTCTGGTGACTTGGTTTATCGACGTGCCAGTCCAGACTTACAAGACATATATTATGTATACTTCAAGTGTGAATGATTGCCCCTCTTTGGCTGTCCTTCCGAATAGGATGAATGGTTATCTTCCTCGTGGGAACACCATCAAATACACCGCTACATCAAAGAGCCTTGCAACATACCTATCGTTCACTATTACTACATCAAAACTTTCAGTGCAAATTATTCCACGAACAACGTGGTACTCAATTTCAGGTTGTGTGAATGAGACACTTTGTTACAGGAGGAAGGGCGGAGCTGGACAATAAAGCCACCGTTGGTACTATACTTGGTAAAGCATTGTTTTTGTTCTCCGCTAACATCTCATTGGTGTTGTGAATTAAGAAGAAACCATTCGAGGAGTTTCATCTTGAAAGCAACGATTTGTGGTGTTTGCTATTTAAAGAGCCTCCACCTTTGGCATCTCCTCTCTCACGTTAAAAGAGATGTTGGCTCACACATATAACCGTTCATCAAACTATCTCAATGTAGTTGAATGCCCATGCGTTGCTACTTCCTCATAACTTTGCATCGTCACACATGTTGTTTTAGCGTAAATATAAAATGAACGAAATTATTCAAGTATATAGAAATCACATAATATTTCCAAAGTGTTTTAATTTTCGGTTTACATAATTCAACATCATATGAGAACCAATATGTAGTTAGATAGTTAGTATGGCGGTGGCACCTCCAGCCCACCAAGGATAAATTCTAGGTTTGACGCTTTAGTGTCGCATACATGCGGAGGCAATGTTTCCGTCGATAGCAGTTGGACTCAGTTTGGTAAGTGTATGCACATATTTGTGAGCTGTGTGGCAAACTTAATTTCAACCTCATACACTGAAAGCAAGAATTTTCTAGTGGCCTTCAATGGTCTCTTCAAATCCAACTCTCCAAATTTCAACAATCTTTACTGTTATGTACAACACCACTTTAAACAATCAGACAATTGATACAACGATTTTGCCACAAAGAACTACTTCTAATTTATGTAATTTGGACAAGAGCGAGAGAATGAAGAAACTTGTGCCAAACTGATGAGATTTGAGGGGAAAATACAGACGAGCCAAATCAGATCGTGGAGGCATGTATCCCCGGCGGCCGCTGCGACCAGACCAGCGCAGCGGTGTGTACCTCCAGCTCTATGCCACCACTCTCGTGCTGCTCCTCCACGTTTTTTTCCATCTCCGGCCGCCTCCGCGACGACGAACTTCTTTCCTCACCGGCACCTGCCGCTCCACCCTGCATCTAAGTCGCTTCTTCCCTGTTGCAGACCACATCTGCTACTCCTCTTCGGCAACGCAAGACCTGCTATTCCTCATGGTTACAGTTTTCTGCTTCAACCCAAGCATTGTTTTTGTTCTCCGCCAACATCTCATTGGTGTTTTGAATTGAGAAGAAAAGATTCGTGGAGTTTCATCTTGAAAGCAACGACTTGTGGTGTTCCATTGCTAGTTAAAGAACCTCCACCTTTGGCATCTCCTATCTCACGTTAAAAGAGATGTTGGCTCACACATATAGTCCTTCCGCAAACCATCTCTATGTATATAACTGTCTATGCAAAACATATTTTTTTGCATGATTGGTGTTTTAGTTAAGGCAGAACATATAGTCCTTCCGCAAACCATCTCATTGGTATTTTTTGCATATAGAGATCTAAATGTTATCATTGTACTCTTCCTGTTGTCACAAGATGGACATTTTGCTTGAAGTACACAATCACAAAAACAAATAGATAGACTGCAAACGCTGTAAATGCAAGCTAAGATGCCATGATATAGTTGGTGTAAGAAAGCTAACTCGCAATTTTTTTTTCCAAACGCCATGGTCACCTGATCAACGTGTAATATTCGATGACATTTCGTTCACTCCTCATATAAACTAGTAAAAATATCCATCTTTTTTGCAGGAACGTGTAACCCATACAATTGCGTTCCTGTTCAAAAAAAAAAATACAATTGCGTTGAATACGGATACAGATTTGGTGATCTGGCAGAGTTCTCTGGGATTCCCAACTTCCCCTGGTTCACGCGTCTTTCATCTTTGTGAGGCAGGAGCAACGAGGATCTCTAGGTTAACATATGAAAAGTAATACGGCAGGCGTGATTTGAACGTTATTCGCCATTTTGACTCGACAGTTAACTGTTGTGCGTAAGGCAGAGCATCAACATTCAGAAACAGTCAGAGCAAATAAATGATTTTAAGGAAATACAACCCAATAATCCAGCTCTTCATCATAGGAATCGGACAGTCCAAAGCTGCGACCAGAAGCTATGGCAAACGTATTGATAGTACAGGGCACATGACCGATCGAAAGACAACAAAAGTAAATCACACAATCCTTTCCAATTCCCTCGCGTAGCCAAGGGTCTGGGTGATGACCGGTGCCGCCGGTATCTCCTTGCAGGGCTGGGACTCCTTCACCTTTTGGAAGAAGACCGAACCGTTCTTGACATCCCACTCGGGGTGTTCCTGTGGACAACATAGTACTTAGAATCTGTTGTGGATACCACATAATTCACATGGGGACATGGAAAATGGAAGGGGATGGAATTTACCTCTGCGATGTACTGTTGCAGTTCTTGGTCAGAACTGAACATAAACATTTGTTTCGCATCGCTTATTGACAGGAAATCGTACCCCTTCTCGCTGCATCCAGCAATTTCATCTCTGCATGCATACAAAATCACAGTAAGGGTCTGCATATAGCATACACCGATAGATCAAACAGGAAGCGGCAGTATCAGCAACCCACATACCTAACTGTTTTTGCGAGAAGGTCCATGAAGTACACATAGGTTTCATGTGGGACTGCCTGCCGAGCAGTCAACACTCGGTTGTAGGCGCCTTCCATGAAGGACTGCTCAAGCTCAACTGCGTGCTTGATGCAAAGATTCTCTAGTGCTTTGGCTGGCAGAAGTTCCAGCTCAGTGTGGAACTCTGCAATTCTATTCTGGACCAGTAGCCTCAGAAGATTAAGCCCCAAAATTGGGTATTCCTCTGGTGATGGGGGAATTATGCCACTGCATGCATTAGGATGATTTAGTATGATGTATGACAATATATGCAACAATTCTAACATGCTCCTAGGTAAAATATCCATGGACATGTCCACATGAAATTTTGAAGTAGTTATAAACAAAGTTCTGAAAGCAAATGTTCAACAAAGAATTAGAGGTCAAAACTTTTCTAGAATAACGAAACAAAATAATTTTGCTAACTTAATAACAATCATAAATTCCCTACCCAGCCCATGTTTTTAGTTCCATTGGTCAACTCTGAACCCAGCAAAGCTAGCACTATACAACTCATGCAAATCTCACTCAATAAGTTATTTTGGGTTTCACAAGAGAACCTATCAAATTTCTGTTGTTTGACCTTTTTTGGAAGTTTTCTTCAGTTTGACCTTGTTACTAAATAATAATATGCCAATGGATGAGATAAAACCGGGAACAACAGTAGAACACATGTGCCAAATAACAGCCTACCCAATGGACAGACAAAGTAGTAAAGAGGAACTAACCATGTGTCCATGTAATAAGGTTTAAGCTGGCAGAAGTCCCGTTCAAATGCATCTTGGTCTTCCATCTTCACACTCAGAACAACCGCATGCTCATAAATGTCCCCTGAAAGGTTTCAGCTTTGCTTAGTAGTTGCTCCGTAGGTTTGCGAAGAAAATTGCTGCCTAACCAGATGTACGCAAAATAGTTGGACCATAATGATTTAGACTAGATGAATTATTCCCAATTAACAACAACACGTAAGTTACAACAGGTGTGCATAACTGTTAATTGCGTGCCTCTAGTGCCTACACATACCAACAAACATGTCGACGAACTGTAAGACGATGTTATGTTTTATATCATCTATATCTAAATGAAAAAACTGTATCATCAGATTCAAACATCTAATTCGGTATCTAAGATCTCGTGCAAGAGGAGCAATATTGTCCCAGAGTTTGCATTATTATGAACGAACCAACAGTGAGCATAAATATCGCCCACAGACGGGCAAAAGTTGATCCGATAGCAGAGTCGTCTTACTCGCGGTCGTGAGCTCCTCGACGGCGTTGGGCGTCTGCTGAAACGACGGCGGAAGGCTGGGGAACTTGGTGAGGAGGACCTGCAGAAAAGGAGGGCGGAGTGTTTCAGATGTCAATCAAACCGTAAGAATTCCACCTCCCACGCGGGGGCGAACTCAGCTACGCTCTGAAACCTAGTAAAAATCGAGTCTTTCGGCCTCGAATCGAACAAATCTCGAAAAAAGAAGAAGATGGGGCGAGATCCGTCGACCCGATGGGGCGGGGCTCACCTTGAGCTGCGAGAGGAGGTTGGCGCAGACGTCGAGGTCGTTCCGGGCGTAGGCCGCCTTGAATCGGGCGAACAGCTGCGTCACCTCTACCAGCTTCGGATCCATCGGCGGCGGCTGCTCGAGCTTCTCTCGGCTGGAGGTTCTGGTGACCGTGATGAGGAGGCTTTGCCTTGCGTGCTGGGTTGGGTTGGGCTAATATTGGACCGACACTGGTAGTAGGGGAGTGCGATACGGGATCGGAGTTTGGGCCGACTCCAACCGGAGTTCGTATACGACCCGTATTCTGACTTGTGGGTCGCCCTCCTGGCTTGACAGCTAAAGCCAGCTTTTTTGGCAGGTATAAGTGCTAAAAATGATTTTACGAGATCACTTAAACTCGGTGTCTTGGTTACATCTAGAATTACAACCTCTTTGACCTGATTCGGAATTGAACTCACTAACACACCCCACCCCATGTTTTCTTTTCTTTTGACAAATTTGACCATTTGGTGAAACAAATACCTCATCGGACCCCTCGGTGAAACTATTTTTGGGATATGAACCCTGGGTTCGGCGCCAAGGATTTCCGTCACCAAAGCAGGTCCGCGCCAACGCGTGTGACACCGAAGCTAGGTTTGCGCCAATGGCATTCATGTTGAACACAACCTGCACAATCTCGACCCCATTCTCATTGGCGCCGAACCTAGGGTTTAGATTACAACATAGTTTCGCCCAGTGGTTAGATAAGGTATTAGTTTTGTTAGGTGTTAGATTTGTCAAAAATTATCCACTCCACACACAACGACCAAAACTAGCAAGAACATGCACTACAAAATTTCCAGTTCTATTTACTTTCTTGGACTATATAACTTGGCATGAGAAATAGATTTCTGAGAGGATAAATGACACTAGGGACTTGCTTCTACCCTTCGTCTCATGGCTGGCCCTAGGGGCCGCCGCCCTAGCTCCCAAGGCCAAGGGGGCTCCAGCTAGGTACCTAAGACATGTGACGGGTTCTGGACGAGGATGAACGGTCACGTACGCCAAGGTTGGGACGTGGGGTTTTTTCTCCCTTGGATATCTACCAAAGGATTCACATATTTCAGTGGATATCCTCAAAAAAAAATGTGGGATGGTGTCGTGCGTTGACCATGAGATAGCAGCATGTCATCCATGCAATTATTCCACTAAAGAAATTCAAGGCATTTTTCTAGAGCAACAAATTATCATATTTCCGCTCTAATTATGGCCAGAGGTACACGCCTAGGTGAAAACTTAATTTTGAGGAATACCATCAACTGATTTTTAACATAGATACATGGACTAAATTTCTACGAACGTGTAATTTTTTAGAAAACATATTGTGTTTTGGAAAAAAAATTGATTTGCATTTGTATTTCTTTTGTAGATCAAAGATTAAAAAGACACAATTTGATGAAAAAATTATGTGTACATACTAGACATTATTTGGGGCTTGCATATTTTCTTTCACACTTTTTTTGAAGTGGAAAAATGAAGTTTTTGAATTTTTAAAAGTCGGCCCCCCATTGGAGTTTCCACTTCTCTGCAACTAGGAAATTCAGAATTACGGACAGAGTAGATACTATAATCGGTAAGCATGATACTGATATACGTTCAGTGCTTTTGCATCTAAGTATGTTGAGAGTTGTTAAACACGACATGTATAAATTGTGTGGTAACAATGGTGTTTATGGATGCACTTCAAATGCCATAATATATATACCTATATTATTAATAATATGATACACTAGTGGAGAAGAGGCCTTTGGACCAAATGACCCACTGCTGAACCAAACCGGGTCCAATGCCCCCATTGGACCCGGTTCGTTCTGCCAGGACGACCCGGCGCTGTGCGGCCTTTGGACCCGGTTTGTCATACAAACCGGGACCAAATCCACCCGCAGCGCGGCCGTGTCAGCTGGGAACCCTTTAGTCCCGGTTTGTATGACAAACCGGGTCCAAAGGCCCCCTCTGGCTATATAACCTTGCCCTTGCCCAAGTGTGAGCCACACTTAGCCATTTTTTCACTATCTTCACAAGAGGGTGTATTGCTCTCCTCTCTTCTTCACATGCACAAGAGGTGTTTGATGAAATGCTTAAGAGGATTTGCCACTTGAGTTTACACAAATCAAGCCACACTTAACTTGCTTTTTTCTTCTTCATCGAGGTTAACAACTTTATCCTTTTCATCTGCAATTGATAAAATGCATGTGTATATATACATCGTGATGTTCTGTAATGGTTTTGATCAGCTTAATTATATCATGCAGATGAATCGGCAATGGATGTACATTGACCGACGGTTTGACGAGTTCACTGCGGGCCTGGATAATTTTATGGCCGTGGCGGAGGCAAACAAACATGGTGGCTTCATGTATTGTCCATGTGTGGACTGCAAGAATACCGTAAATTACGCTCGCTCGAGTCTCATTCACAGCCACCTTCTGCGATCCGGTTTCATGCC
Organism: Lolium multiflorum; assembly: GCA_030979885.1. Classification (NCBI taxonomy): domain Eukaryota; kingdom Viridiplantae; phylum Streptophyta; class Magnoliopsida; order Poales; family Poaceae; genus Lolium; species Lolium multiflorum. The sequence continues at coordinate 201,319,810 of CM061753.1, read as the reverse complement.
CATTACTATTGTTGGACCAAGCACGGAGAAACAGGGGTTATGATGGAAGACAATGACGAAGAGGAAGAGGATGATGACGGTTATCCCAATTTCCCTGAATACGATGATACTGCAGAAGGCAATGAAGACAATGAAGTAGAAGATCAAGAGGCACCAGATGAGCCTGCTGATGATCTTGGCCGGGCCATTGCTGATGCAAGGAGAGAATGTGAAACTGAAAAGGAAAGGTTGGCCTTCGACAAGATGATAGAAGATCACAACATTGTTATACCCAACTTGCGAAGATGGCCATAAAAAGCAGCAATTGTTGCAATGGAAGGCAGAATGTGTCACTCAGGATTTGGAAAGTTGCTTGACAATAATTAAGAGGAAGCTTCAAGGGTAAAACGTTCCGAAGAAGATTGTCTGCCCTAGGATTAGATGTGCAAAAGATACATGCATGCATTAATGACTGCATCCTCTACCGCGATGAGTACGAGAATTTGGATGCATGTCCGGTGTGCACTGCATTGCGGTATAAGATCGACGAGATGACCCTGGTGATGTTGTGGGCGAGCGCCCAAGAGGGTTCCTGCCAAGGTTATGTGGTATGCTCCTATAATACCACGGCTGAAACGCTTGTTCAGAAATAAAGAGCACGCTAGGTTGTTGCGATGGCACAAAGAAGACCGTAAGAAAGACGTGATGTTGAGGCACCCTGCTGATGGCTCCCAATGGAGAAAAATCGATAGAGAGTTCCCAAACTTTGCACAGGATGCAAGGAACTTACGGTTTGGTCTCAATACAGATGGCATGAATCCTTTTGGAGAGCAGAGCTGCAGCCATAGCACCTGGCCTGTGACTCTTTGTATATATAACCTTCCTCCTTGGTTGTGCATGAAGCGGAAGTTCATTATGATGCCGTGCTCATACAAGGCCCGAAGCAACCGGGAACGACATTGATGTGTACCTGAAGCCATTAGTCGAAGAACTTCTACAGCTGTGGTCCCTAGCAGGTGTACGTGTGTGGGACGAGCACAAGCAGGAGGAATTTGACCTAAGAGCGATGCTTTTCGTAACCATCAATGACGCCTGCTCTTGGTAACATTTCAGGACAGTCAAACAAGGGATACAATGCATGCACACACTGTTTACATGAGCTCGAAGGTGATTATTTGGAAAAAGGTCAGAAGGTCGTGTACCTGGGCATCGTCGATTTCTTAGGCTTACCCATCCCGTAAGAAAGAAAGGCAAGCATTACAACGGTGAGGCTGATCACCGGAGGAAGCCTCCCCATCGTGATGGTGTTGATATATTTGGTATGGTCAAGGATCTAGATGTAATATTTGGAAAGGGTCCTGGCGGACGGTCTGTTCCGAATGACGATGCCGGACACGCGCCCATGTGGAAGAAGAAATCTATATTTTGGGATCTAACCTATTGGAAAGTCTTAGAGGTCCGCTCTTCAATCGATGTGATGCACGTGACGAAGAATCTTTGCGTGAACCTGCTAGGCTTTCTGGGTGTGTACGGGAAGACAAAAGATACACCGCACGGGAGGACCAGCAACGTTGGAAAGACCCCAAAAAGCTGCATGAGAGAGTTAAAGGCCGTCATTTATCCAGCTACGCTCTTACAAAAGCAGAGAAGGAAATATTTTTTGAATGTCTTAGCAGTATCAAGGTCCCGTCTGCTTCTCCTCCAATATAAAGGGAATAATAAATATGGAGAAGAAAACATTCCAGAACTTGAAGTCTCATGACTGTCACGTGATAATGACACAGTTGCTTCCGATTGCATTGAGGGGGCTTCTACCGGAAAATGTTCGACTGCCCATTGTGAAGCTATGTGCATTCCTCAATGCAATTTCTCGGAAGGTAATAAATCCAGAAATTCTACCGAGGTTGCAGAATGATGTGGTCCAATGTCTCGTTAGTTTTGAGCTGGTGTTCCCACCATCCTTCTTCAATATTATGACACATCTCCTCGTTCACCCGGTCGATGAGATTTCCATTCTCGGTCCTGTGTTTCTACACAATATGTTCCCCTTCGAGAGGTTCATGGGAGTCTTGAAGAAATATGTTCATAACCGTGCTAGGCCAGAAGGAAGCATCTCCAAGGGCTATGGAACAGAGGAGGTCATTGAATTCTGTGTTGACTTTATTCCTGACCTTAAGCCGATTGGTGTTCCTGAATCGCGGCATGAAGGGAGACTAAGTGGAAAAGGCACGCTAGGAAGGAAATCAATGATATGTAGGGACGGGATTTCTTTGACTCAAGCACACTACACAGTCCTACAAAGTTCCACCTTGGTGGCTCCGTATATCGGTGACCACAAGAACTTTCTACGCTCCCAGAACCCGGGGCAGTCGAACGATTGGATTAGACGTGAACACATGTCGACTTTCGGCGGTTGGTTGCAAAAACATCTCCTGAATAACGAACATATTGAAGATCAGTTGTACTTGCTAGCCCAGACACCATCTTCGACGTAGTGACTTTCCAAGGGTACGAGATAAATGGGAATACATTTTACACGATCGCCCAAGATAAAAGAGCACCAACCAAAACAGTGGTGTCCGCTTTGATGCAATAATGAATGAAGGCCCAAATGACACATATTATGGTTACATAGAGGATATATGGGAACTTGAGTATGGACCTACTTTTAAGGTTCCTTTGTTTAGGTGCAAATGGGTCAACAAAACAGGAGGCGGGGTTCAGGTAGACAAGTTGTATGGAATGACAACAGTGGATCTCAACAATCTTGGGTATAGAGACGAACCATTCGTCCTAGCCAAGGATGTGGCCCAGGTTTTCTATGTGAAGGATATGTCTAGCAAACCAAGAAAAAGGAAACATAAGGAAACAAATACATCAAACGATGAGCCAAAGCGCCACATAGTTCTTTCTGGAAAAAGAAACATCGTGGGAGTGGAGGACAAGACAGACATGTCAGAAGATTATAATAAGTTTGATGAAATTCCACCCTTCAGAGTGAACATTGATCCAAGCATAAAGTTAAATGATGAAGATGCTCCATGGTTAAGGCCGAAGAAGATTAAATGATGAAGATGCTCCATGGCACAAATGAGTATCTCAACATGGCAATCAATTTCCCATTTATTTTTGTGTAATCATTTAACTGTATGTAAGATATGAAAAGTGGAGATGTGGTTGGCTTGGCTTTTTGTACCATATATATAGAGGAGATGTAGTCGTTCACGGGTTTGCAAGGGAAAAATTCCGAGGCACAGTTTCCGAAGATGCCGTAGGGCATGTGCACCAACAACATCTTCGAGAAACTGCGCCACGGGAGATTTCCCAACCCTTTCCCAACACTATTAGAGGAGATGTAGTCGTTCAGGGGCTTGCAGGAAAAATTCAGGAGCAACTTCCGAAGATGCCGTAAGGCTTGTGCACCAACGACATCTTCGAGAAGTTGCGCCACGGGAGATTTCCCAACCCTTTCCCCAACACCGTTAGAGGAGATGTAGTCGTTCACGGGCTTGCAGGAAAAATTCCGAGCGCAGCTTCCGAAGATGCCGTAGGGCGTGTGCACCAACAACATCTTCGAGAAGCTGCGCCACGGGAGATTTTCCAATCCATGGGAATGAATCTCTGCTTGGCTTGTTGATCTGCTTGGCAAGCCGTATCGATGCTCCTTTTATAGGCACAACACCGCTTCTACAGGGCGTCGTGCGCTACATGCTTTATCTCATCGAGCAGTGCGTCCACCCATGCGTTCTTATCCTGCCGACATCTTTAGTCCCGGTTGTACCCACCAGCCGGGACTAAAGGTTACCCACACGTCCTTATCCCACCGACAGTTTTGTTAGATGACAAAAAAAGGATATTTCGTCCCGGTTGTACCAACCAGCCGGGACTAAAGGTTACCCACACGTCTTTATCCCACCGACACTATTGTTAGATATGACAAAAAAATGATCTTTACTCCCGGTTGTACCCACCAGCCGGGACTAAAGGTTACCCACACGTCCTTATCCCACCTTTTGGCGCCACTGCGTTCCCGCCTATTTTTCTTCCCGCGCTTTCCACTGCTTCCCGCCTCCGTCCTCCCGCCATTTTTTCACTATATATATGTTGGCTTGGCCTCCATTTACATATCACATCTAGACTCATATCTGCAAACCTCATCACCAGGTCACATGGCTTCCATCGTATCTCTAACCCTCCGGGAGGCGGAGGCGCTTTGCGCGTCGAACTACCCCTGCCCGCCGGGCTACCGCGTCCCTACCGGCTGGTTGCTGAGCGTCGGAGGGTACCGGTCCCTCCTGTCCCTCTAGGTGTGGCGCGCGAGATGGCCATCACGAACCACTACTACTTCGAGCTCACGCCAGAGCAGCGGAGGAATCCCCAATGGCATCCCGACTACAGCCCGACTTGGGAGAGCTTCTTCATCAATCGGCGTGAGAGGGCGCTCGCCAGGCACGAGGACGGCGGCCCGCCTCCTTCGAACTTCAACGAGGCCGGCCGTCGGCTGTGGTGGCGCGACCGAACTCTCCAGGGCGTCATGGCCCACCGTGGCCCCCGCCTGCGCTACCCTCAGTCCCAGCCCACGCGTGCTCTCCCGCCGAGGTTTGACTACCGCGACCCCGATGCCAGCGACGATGATGACGGCGACTACGACGACTACAGTGGCGAGTACTATAGGGCTAGGCACGAGTATGACTGAATGACTCGAACAGTCGAATCTGGCCATGTATCTTAATTAATTTTCAGTTGAGCTAGGCACGAGTACTATAGGGCTAGGCACGAGTACTATCTGGCCATGTATCTTAATTAATTTTCAGTTGAGTTCTGTACTTTAATTCCACATGTAATCTGGCGGGAAACTTTTCTCATCATCGGCCACAACGACTTTATTGAAAATACAATAAAATAGATAAACAACTAGTCTAGTCTACTCGTCGTCGGAGGTTGTCTCGGTCCAAATGTCGTCCCACCGAGGGTCGTTGTCGGCCCAAGTTGTATTCGGGTTATCGAGCTCGAACACGGCGACGGCCCGACGATGGCGCCTGTTGGACCTGCGTTGTGCCCGGAGGTCAGCGAAGAACGCGGCGGTGTTGTCGACGTCGTTGGGGAACTGCGCCCTCCACCGGCGCATCAACTCGTCGTGCTCGGCGATTGCGATCCGGCGCTGCACCTGGCGGTGGCGGCGACGGTCCTCGTCGTCGACGAGGCATGGCGTCGGCGCGAGGAACTCCGCCTCCTCTAGCGATTCGACGTCTGGGAAGTTCATGTCGCACCGTGGCCGCCGAAATCGCCATGCGGCCGCGTCGTAAGCGCGCGCCGCCAGCTCCGGGGTGTTGTACGTGCCGAGGGTGAGCCGGAAGCCACCGGCACGCATCTCGGCGTAGAACCTACCGTTCGGCCGCTCGAACGCGGACGAGCCGCACGCGCGGCGGCATCGGCGACGAATGAACAGGCGACGGCGACATGTGCGCGCACGCGGCGCGCGCACGACGCGGCAAGTTTGGCGACAGTGGCGCGGGAAGCGGCGGGCGTGGCACGTGGAAGCGGCGGCGGCAGTGGCGCGGGGGCGGCGGGCGCGGGGGCGGGATCTACATCGCACGGCGGCGGCGGGCGAGGCACGTGGAAGGCGGCGACACGTGGCACGGGAAGGGACACGTGTGGCGGTGGCGGTGGTGGGCGTACACGCGGTGGCCGTACATGGCGGTGACGGTGGTGGCGGCGGTGGTGGCGGTGGTGGGCAGTACACGGCGGTGCCGGGTGGCAGTACACGGCGGTGGCGGTGGTGGGCAGCGGTGGCGGGGCCACTACACGGCGGTGGTGGTGGCTGGCGGTGGCGGTGGTGGGCGTACACGGCGGTGCCGACGGTGGCACACGGGCGGGGGGGCGGTGGCGGTGGCGGCATGGCACGGCGGGGTGGCCAGTGGTGGCGGTGGCGGTGCGGTGGCTTTTTTTCATTTGAAATAAGGCGGGAATGAAATTTTTAAAAATTGGCCTTTGGACCCGGTTTGTATTAAAAACCGGGTCTAAAGGCCTTTTTTGCGCGCGCAACGAAAACGCAGCAAAAAAGGCCTTTAGTCCCGGTTTGTTTTACAAACCGGGTCCAAAGTCTTGGACCCGGTTTGTAAACGCACCGGGTCCAAAGGGGAATAGAAAGGACTTCGTCTCCGCGGCGATCAATCCCGCGGAGACGAAGCGTTGAGCGCCGCCAGCTGCCCAACCCGCGCGCCCACGCCGCTGCCGCCGCGCCGCCGCGCGCCCGCCGCGCCGCCCTCCCGCCGCGCCCGCCTCCGCCGCCGCGCCATCGCCGCCGCCCTCCCGCCGCGCCCGCCTCCGCCTCCGCGCGCACGTCGGCCGCCGCCTCCGCCACTCCTCCTCGCCGTCCGCCGCCACCGCGCCCGCCTCCGCCGCGCCCGCCTCCGCCTCTCCTCGCCGTCCGCCGCCATCGCCGCCGCCGACCCCGCCGCCACCGCGCCTCTCCCTCCGCCGGTAAGCCTCCTCCATTCCGTTTTTTTTTTCATTTGTTAGAGTTATAGTGTAGTTAGTTTTAGTGAAAATTTAGTTAAAATTAGTGTGTTAGTAAAATTAGTTAGTGTGTTAGTAAAATTAGTGTGTTAGTAAAATTATTAGTTAATGTGTTAGTGTGTTAGTAAAATTAGTTAGTACGTGTGTTAGAAAAATTAATTAGTGTTAGTAAAATTAGTTAGAGAAAAGTTAGAAAATTAGTTAGTTAGTGTTAGTAAAATTAGTTAGAAAAAAGTTAGTAAAATTAGTTAGAAAAAAGTTAGAAAATTAAGTTACAAAATAGATTCATTTGTGTCGGCGCCGCCCCCCGCGCGCGCCGAGAACTTAGACCGTGGCGGTGCCGAGTCCGTAGCGATGCCGCCGCGACATAGACTTAGGGTCGCGAAATAGAGAAAGAGCGAGCGAGGAGGAGCGCCGAGTCCGTGGCGGTGCCGGTACTGCCGGCGCCCCTGCCGACGCACCCATAACAGGGTCATTCAATTCCCGCTACCGCTCCCGCTGTCGTTCCCGACCCCCGATCCGGATCGATCGATCCGGGGTCGTGGAACGCGGCGTTAGTACAAAAGTAGTGAAGTTTTTTATTTAGCACAAGATCATGTTTTTTATTTATATTAGTACATATATGATTTGTTTTCGTAGCTACGATGCCGCGACAGCGACAGCCGGCGGGCCGTGGTCCGACTCTCACCGAGGAGATGGAGCAGATGGGGGAGGTCCGGGACTGGGCTCCGCCGGGTGGCACTGGGAGGTCTTAGCTTCCGGGTCGCGCACCTTGGTGCGGAATCCGGGTCCCGTTGTCGACCCGGATATTCTTTGGTGGAGGTCTTATGGGCCACGGTCGTTTCAGAGGGAGCCGGCCCCGCCGGAGGAGGTAGCTCAGCGCATTGAAGCGGAGGACCAGCACGTTCGCCGTTACATGTACGCGTTAGACAACATGTATAGGACCGGATGGAGCGTTATGCGGGGATCTCATGTTAGCTATGCTCCCGTTGTTGTTCCGTGGCTTTGGGGGCACACCCAGCGCGGCTCAGGACCCGGTCTGCGCGGTTGAGTGGTTGTAGTAGTGATTGATATGTATTAGGGTTAAATAAACATGAACCCGATATCTATGTATGCATGTAACTGCAGTATCTGCTTTCAGCACTATATTATCGATCCTTAGTTAAGAACTACACATATGTAACTCCATTTTCAGTTTTGCATTATCCTTAATTTGATCATATGATGGTTCCTATGTATAGCTTGCAGGTCGTTGTAGAAAGCATGGAGAGAGATGAAATTCAAGAAAATTTCATGGAGGAACTCATAGCACACGGTACTCTGGATGATCGCGACGACGACGTTATTCCAGATGATGGCGGTGACGATGTCACCGCAACTTATTTGAATGACTCCGGTGAGGGAGCGGAGAATATTGAGGAAGAAGATCCTAGTGGCGCCGGTGAGGAACAAGATCATCATAATGGCTCCCGAACTGTAGTTATCACCGAGGTATATAAACTAATTAAGCCGCTGTTGATCGACTAGATGCATTAACTAATTAAATTGTACCGACTATGAATTATTTCTTTTTAGCCCTCCGGATCGAGCACTTCTTCTGTAAAGTCGAGGAAGCGAGGCCCGGCCAAAAAGTTGGATGACGGTGTTAGGCACGACATCACCCACATCGAAAATGATGGTAAACCGATTGCTCCAGAGAAAGGTGCAAAGGCATTTATAGCTCAATGCGGAGTGCTTGTTAGGGACCACGTCCCGATCACCGTTCGAGAATGGCACAAGCCGAAGGGACTAGTGCTGTCTGCAGAGGAAGAAGGTCAAGGTCTTTATATCGATGATGTAGCCAAAAACAGCATTATGGACAAGCTCATGTCACATTTCAACATAGTACCCGAAGAGGGGGTGACGCTGAAAAGGCCAAGATGGAGCAGGCCCTCCGCGAGTTTGGCAAGAAGAAGATGGCCGAACTATTCAAGAGCCACAAGAAAAGATTGCGCCGCCTTATCAAGATAAAGAAGACTCCGGACAATGAGAAGGTAAAAACTCACTGGGAAGAATTCGTGAAGTACAACACGGAGTCAGAAGAATTTAAGAGAAGGTCGGAAATAAATAAGGCAAATGCTGCGTTGAAGCTATATCACCAAATTCTGGGTCCAGGTGGATACAGGGCTAACCGTCCTAAGTGGCAGGCAGCTGAGGCCTGACCAGAAAGGGATCAGATTAGGGACACACGGTTGGATCGAACGGTGCAAGGAGTGGTTCTACGGGATTGGGGGAATCCAGAAACAGGGAAGTGCATCTATAAGAAAGCTCATCTGAAGGTTCCCATTGATGCCCTGGAAAAAGCACATAGGGACGTGGAGGCGGGGTTGTTCCAGCCCGAAAGAGAACGATGAGCTGACACGCGCCCTTGGGAACAAAGAACACGGACGAACACGAGGCACAGCAGGCTCCGTTCCGTGGAAGTATGGCTTTGCGGAAAGGAAGAGATTTCCGATAAAAGCCATGAGAGGAGGAAGGCAAGGGAAACAGACCGGCTAACTTAGAGGAGGGTATGAGCACCATGCAAGCCCAATTAAGCATGGTAACCCAAGTACTTACATCTCAGATGGCTCGGGGCAGGCTGTAGATCCTGCACTGCTCAATGCCATCGCCCCGCTGCAATCTCAACCACACCGGAAAAGCAGCGTGGCTTCCTCTCAGCAGGTGGATAATGATGATGATGATGACCAGGTGGTCGAGCCTCCTCGCTACCCCCGTGGATGATCTCACTGAGAGCCGTCCTTGTGAGCTGCATGTTAGAGTTTTCAACCTATCCTTCAAGGCGGCGGTCGGCATCCTCTTACCTACAAGGTCTTACCATTGCCGTTCGGTCCAAGACGACTTTGCTGTTGTGATGGTGGATGAAGTGATGAGCGCTTATGAGGGGTTGGTGCTTGAGCACCCTGCAGGTGAAGATGGGGAAATCAAAGAACTGGGAGAAGCCCGTAGAACCACCGTGCAATGGCGGAAGGAGAACATTGTGTTTCCAGGTGAGAAGCCAACAAGCATGCCACCTCCGCCTCCTCCGCCACCTGAGTCTCCTCCGCGTGATGATTCTCCTGTGCGCGATGATGATTCCCCTATCCATGACCAGTCTGCTCCGCGTGAAAATACTCCGCCGCCTCCTCCTCCTCCTCGTCGGGAGACTCCGCCGCCTCCACTTAAGCAAAAGAGGAAGCTGTCCGCGGCACCTCCTACAGCTCCGAAGAGATCATCAACTCCAATGAGGGCACAGACTCCAGAGTTGTTACCACATGAGCAGACTGAAGAGCAAAAGGCGTTTCTTGCGCCGAAGAAGGTGTTTATTCGACCGCAGACAGTGAAGCACTTTGCCGAGACGAGAATGAAGAGACCTGAGCTGAGAGCTGATTATGACCGCTCTCTTGGACAGTCCTATAGAGCGAGCAAAGAAGCAAAAAAAGTCGCACAGCTTGGACAACAGGACATTCAGGCCGCACCCCACTTCATCGTGGAGCCATATCATGATCCAGAGACGGCATCGATGATCGAACGGGCGGCTAGAGCTCAGGGAGCATCAGTTGAGTACGAAGATTACTATCCAACGGCTCATGTGGTAAACACGTATAGATACGGAAAAGATCTCGTCAAACCTGGCGAGCTCGCGCGTCTAGGGACTCAGATTGCATGACTGGTACCTGAAAGCCTGTCGAAGAAGTGAAACCTACATCACGGTGTATCTTAGAGATGAGCATTACTTCCGGGGGGAAGACGAGATAAACCTTGAGTTATGCGAACTGTTTCAGTTATTCAATCAAGACGCCTCGACAAAGCTGTCATCAGTTGCTACTGCCCGTAAGTGATTTATTTGTGTAATTAAGTTTGTAGCTCATTCATTTGCACTAACAATTATCCTCATTATATTCTTTGTGTACGCTATACATTTAATTATGCAGAATGAAGAAGCTGGAATACAAAAGAGGCAAGCTCCTACCGCTGGGGTTCATAGACCCAAACACAGTTCATGAAGTTACGGTTCGAGACTTCCCCAAGGACACAGAGGACAACATGTTAATGTTTTTAGAGAAGCAAGCAGACAAAGAGGATATATTCTTTCCCTACAACTTCAAGTGAGTGTTATATATAACATACATTATGCTTGTGCACCTTCCACTTTATTCTCGTAATCATTGAGCTATGCTTGTGCAGTTTCCATTTTATTCTCCTAATCATTGATCTTCACCTTGGAGTCGTAAACGTAATGGACTCGAAACGTAAAGAATATGCGGAATGGGCGGACATGGCTGCCATCCTCCAGAGGTAGTTTCAATCAATTTCGTTTTGGCATCTTCATCTGCTCTAATTCGAAGATATCATCAACTAATCAATTACTCATTTACTCATTATTTTTTGCCGGGCAGGGCTTGGAAACGGTTCATCAATACTGTTCCGGGTGAATGGAAACCGGAGCTTACATTTAGAGATTACCCTGTAAGTAGTACTATATATATAGCTATGTCCGTGAAACTTTATATATGATATTTACTTTCAATACGATGCTTGATTATTAGTTTGATCGAACTATTTTTTCGTAAAGTGTATGAGGCAGGAACAAGGGAATAACTTATGTGGATACTACGTCTGCACCTTCATGCGTGACATGTCCTGTCCCAAGGGTGGGGACCCCCAAATACACCACACTCGTGTACGATAACAAATTTTCACAATTAATCTTAATTAGTACCATCTATTGTATTGAGTTCCATTCATATATTGATCTCCTTTTTTAAATATAGATGACACGCCTGCGGGACACTCTCATAACAGCGGATCAAATAAAAGCAATTCAAGAGGAAATCGCGGGATTCTTTATTACCGAGGTCCTTACCCCAGGTGGAGAGTACTATCGGAAGTTCGTGACGGCGGAGGATATTCGTTCAGGAAAAGTTGTATTGTAAATATGCATGCATTACGTGTACATGTGTTGACTATGTCGTGTACTGTTGACGATGTCTATATATATTCATGACGATTTTTGTGGTTTCTTGAATGATATATATATGCATTGCTGAAACTGCGCGGCAAGGAAACAGTTTCTGCCGCGGCACGTAAATCTGTGCCGCGGCAGAGGAACCTAGGCCCGGTTCGTACAACCGGGACCAAAGGCCTTCCACCGCGAGCTCCCTGGCCGCACCACGTGTCGAGGCCTTTAGGCCCGGTTTATCTTTGAACCGGACTAAAGTACCTTTAGTCCCTAGTTGGTTGGGACTAAGGCCCAAATGGACCGGGCCTATTGCCCCGTTTTCCACTAGTGATATTTGTACTAAGTGCTGCTTCGCCTTCAGCTCGTTTACTACTGATGCATTGTCGCTTTCTAAAATCACATGGATAGCTACAACATGTAGCACGCCTTTCGTTCCTTCTAACTTGGAATTGCTTATGCTATTTTAGCTGATTGACAATACGGTAATATTTCTCCACGCCGACAACAGTACAACACCACTTTTCCCTCATGGTCACGTCGGGCAGCACCCAACGATCCAGTATTTTCTTCATGAGAGAAGCCAGTGTCGACACTGAGTTTGCACCAGCCTGCCGTTGGTTTTCTTCCAGATTGTATGTGGTTCCACTACTTGCTGTGGCATACCATCCCTAATTTGGTTTACTGCTTTCTTTCCTTCTATGTCTAGACTCTAGATCAAGCTCTGAATTTTTAACATGCATAAACAAAGATAAATAGGATTGGATAAATGAGGCTGATTGCTCAACAGAGCTTTTTTCGTCGCCAAAGATCGGGTTATTTCTTAGGTGTCAGGATCGTCACGATAAGAATAAGAATTTTAGCGTTGATGCTATTTCATCGTTGCATTGATTCAAGAGTATAAGCACCCAGTCCAAACCTGAGTATCTGAACATACTTTAACGTGGCAGAGACTAATGTTCCCCTTAGGCATCTCCAACGCGGCAACTCAAATCAATCGCGTTTGCCAATCTGGATGGGGCTATTTGGGTGGCCGCGCGGACACGCAGACAGGCGGACCTAGCCGTCGGTCCGTTTGGATCGTGCACTGCCCCCCAAATGTCAAATATAACAAAAAAAAAGGAAAACAAAAACAAATTTAATTTAAACTAGAATTCATTTAAACTTAGCCCTATTTTGGCCAATTTTTACACAAAAGAAAGCCCTATATGGGCTTTAAACTAAAAAAAGGAGGAAACCCTAGTCCAGAGTTTGGGACGCGGTGGCCGCTGGTGCGCCACCCTACTCCCAGTAGTACTCGTCGTCGTCGCCGTCGATGAGGACGACGCCCCCCCAGCGGCGACGCACTGTTCTGGCTGGACACGCCGGAGGGAGCCGGGGACTCCGCTGCGCCCTTTCCTAGACGGAGTGCATGTCCGGAGGGCTCGCCGGCCTGCGCAGGCGTGCTAGCTGCGCCGCCTCCTTCTATCGCTGCTCCGCCGTAGCGGCCTGCAGCTCCGCCTCGTGCTGGAGCGTGGCTAGGCGCTCCTACTCCTCCCAGAGTGCGGCCTGGCGCGTGGCCTCCTCCTGCCGGCGCACCATGGCGAGGAACGCCCACGCCTCTGAAAGGATCGTATGCCGCACCTAGAGGGGGGGGGGGTGAATAGGTGCTAACCAATTTTTAGTTCTTTTTCAATTTAGGCTTGACACAAAAGGTAAATTCTCTAGATATGCAACTAAGTGAATATACCTATATGACAAGGCTAACAACTAGGCAAGATATATCTAAGCAATATAGAGATAGAATAGGATAGAGGTAACCGAGAGTGGAGCACGCGATGACACGGAGATGATTCTCGTAGTTCCCTTCCTTTGCAAGAAGGTACGTCTACGTTTGGAGGAGTGTGGTTGCTACGAAAGCCAAACCAACAGCCACGAAGGCTTCACTCAGATCTCCGGTGAGCAACACCACGAAGGCCTAGCCCACTTCCACTAAGGGATTTCCTCGAGGCGGAAACCGGGCCTTTACAAGGTTCTTGGGGCACACATCCACAACCAAATTGGAGGCTCCCGAATCTGTTACAACACAACAATCAACAACAATACATCAACACAAATCAACTAGGGAACCAAATAGGAACACTAGCATGAGATCCCTCAAACAAGAGAGGGGGAAATGAAGAACGCTTCGGTGAGGATGTAGATCGGTGTCTTCTCCTTCGAATCCCCAAAGATCAAGAGATTTGGTTGGGGGAGGAAGGAGATCTTGCAAATCTTGAGTTTCTTGAGGTGGCTCTAATGGAGGTGGCTTGGCAGAATTCTTGTGCAATGATTGAGCAAGCAACCAAGGAAGAAGAAGGGGGTATTTATACCCCCTCTCAAAATGAGCCGTTGTGGGGCCGGATAATCCGCCCCCCCCCCCCCGGATAATCCGGCCATCGGGACAAAAGTGTGACATTGTCCGGCCAAATGTCCGGCCCATAGCCAGAGAAGCTTTTCTTCCAGTCCTTAGCCAAAAACGGGGGCGGATATTTCCAAAATATCCGGCCCGGATAATCCGGCCCTGTACAATACCGGGACATTATCCGGGCAAATGGCCCCCATACAGAGCCGCATTTCCTCGAAGACTTAGCCAAAACCGGGGGCCGGATATTTCAACAATATCCGGCCCGGATTATCCGGCCTGCCAACTTTTTCTGAATTCTTTTGACAGACGATCAAATCCAACACACATGAATAAATATCTATGTAATCCCTGTACCACTTAAACAAACATTAGTGTATCATATATATTGACATCAAACACACAAAACATAATGTGAGAGATGTTCTTTCAGCCTCGGCGTCACACGCCGGAGGGAGCCGGGGACTCCGGCCAGGGCGACCACTGTGTCCTTTCCCAGACGGAGTGCATGTCTGGAGGGCTCGCCGGCCTGCGCAGGCGTGCTAGCTGCGCCGCCTCCTTCTATCGTTGCTCCGCCGCAGCGACCTGCAGCTCCGTCTCGTGCTGGAGCGCGGCTAGGCGCTCCTACTCCTCCCAGAGCGCGGCCTGGCGCGTGGCCTCCTCCTGCCGGTGCACCATGGCGAGGAACGCCCACGCCTCGGCGTCCTCCTGGGCCTTCCTGGCCTTCTCCTCCAGCGCGGAGGCGCGCAGCGCGGAGGCGAGGTGCGGCCATTTGGCCAGCTCCTCGAGTCGTTCAGCTCACGGGACGCCGCCAGCGCGGCCTGCAGCTCGGGGTCGTCGTCCTCCTCGGGCTGGGCATGTGGCGCTTGCACTGGCACCTCCGCGGGTTCGTCGATCTAGAGGCCGCCGAGGCGGCGGCCAGCCCTCCTAGCAGGCGTGCGCGACTGCGCGCGAGGCGGCTGCACGCGAGGCCTCGCCATCGCCGAGGTGAAGCATGTGCGCCGGCGCGCATCGTGCTCCACCTCGAACCACAAGTCCTAGTTGGGACTTGTGTCGCTACAGGCGGGGTCCTCCCGGAGGTCCGCCGGCAGCTGCGCGCGCTGCCGCCGGATCTTCGCGACGCGGGCGCGGCTGGAACCCGAGATCGGTGGCACCGGAACCCGATCTGGGCTCAGGTGCCAGCCATGGGGGAGGTGCACGGCATTGGGACACCGGCCGGCTCGCCGGCTGCTACTGGCCTCGTGGTTGTTGGCGGACGGCTCGAACTCTCGCTTCGGGGCCATGGCGACACGGAAGGTCGAGCTCGTGCGGCCGGAGTGGTGGAGTGGGGACTGGATAGGGACAGTCCCACTCCCCAGTCCACATTTAATAGGACTGGGCACCGACATGTGGGCTAGACACGCGGACCAAACGGACATGCGAGGACGCCGCGTGGTCCAGATTTGGGCTGGGATTGGGTCGTCCCGGACACCACGGCCATCCTTTTGTAATGCGTGGCCGCGTTGGGCCGCGGTTTTATCCGTTTGGACCCATCCGGACGCGCGGGCGCGAAATGGGTCGCCGCGTTGGAGATGCCCTTAGGCAGCGTCTCAAGGCCTTTGCCTGCCCCCTACATCCGTGCATTTGAATCCCAAGCATATTAGAGGCAAGTTTCCAACCAAACAATTTCAGTTTAGGTGGCGCTTCTGCATTAGAGGCTAGTTGCTTCTTGCTTTTCTTTTTCATGCATTTGTAATCCCAGTGCATATGCAGTTCTGACAAAAAAATACGTCAGATTTTTCATGAGCCCATGCAATGAAATCATCTGTCGGGATTGAACGAATAGTGACACATGACTTCATCTACACCCTGCACCATCTGACCATCGCCTCATGACTTGTTCTTGTGGTGGGGTTTATGATATCAGAAACGCACCTTAACTGAAGGTTATTTGCACTGCCCAGAACTTTGTGATTTCCCCTGGGCAACCAGTTGTCACGCCAAATTATGCCTCACATATTTCAGGGTTCTGGTCATACCAGCAAGGCCACCTCACGTGCACGGCTGCACTTGTAAAGATCGGCTTTATTATCATACTCCCCGAGAGTCTGCCACGCATTTTCATAACTGAAACTTCTGCATGAGGGCACGTTCCTTTTGACCCCCACAACCACCACCAATTACACAAGAGCTACGTGACCACTCCTGCGCTAGCCTACAACCTGTCAAATAAGTATGAACAGCAATTTGTTCCATGCTCCTAACACATAGACCATTTTCATAGGGAAAGAAAACAAACTGATAACATAGACCAGATGTTCAGCAGAACATGATTTCACAACAGTTAATGCTACCAAACTGGCAAATTCACAGTACCATTCGGAAGATGCACGCAGATGCTTGTTTACTGCAATAGCTAATCAGCGACCAGAGAGTTTAGGCCTAAGCTAAACCTGGCTCATGAAACAGCTATGATGCACATAGAATCATAGCGCGATGAATTAAACAAGCTGATCCTTCGCCGACTAAGAGAACTTTCGGTAAATAGACTCGAGAGACATCAAATGGACCAGACCATCTAAGAAGAAGCATCTAAAGGAACCTAATATCACCCGGTAGTTACTGCTGTCTGACACTTGCCAGCAACTTCAGAGCAATGTTCATCCACCCAATATCACCCAATGGTCCAGCCACCACAAATCAGATGCAACCCAACAATCAACAGTGCACAACAACTCAGTCTGGTTCAGCGTTCAATCAGCACTGATATCAGAATGATGCCACAAAAGAGGGAATGCTAGTGCCAACGGAGCTCTCTAATGCCAAAGACTGAAGCATGGAACCTTTAAAGGAGCAGGCTTCTCGTTGCTGCAGACGGCGTCCATGAATGCATCCTTCAGTTGCGCCACCAGGCAAGCTGGGTCGTCGATGAAAACATCCACAAAGGCGCTCACGATGCGCCTGTCCTTTGCCGATGCCTTCAGGCTGAACCAGGTGAGGAACTTCACACGCAGCTCCTCGTCCATGTGTCCTCTGTACTCCAGCCACCTGATCACCCTCACGCAGTAATCGTATTGCTGCTCCGCATGGTTTTTGCAGGCCGAATCAGGGGTGCTGTTAAGCCAGTCGGGTTTGTTGGGAGGTTCTGAAGGACAGGAGTTGGAGCTAGTGAATGGTACAACTTCTGATGTCAGCAGCTGCTGGCTTTCATCATTGTCACTTACACCATCCAACCTTGCAATCTTTGCCCGCTTGTGATGCCTTTCGGGGGACTCATTGTTCTCACTTGAGTTTGTAGAACCCTTTGGCGATTCATATTGAGTGTCTCTTTGTTGCTTCTGCACATTTGACTCTTTTTTCTGATACTGTGGCCCATCCTCTTTGGCACACATGCTCTCAGAATTTTGAGTTGAGCATTGGCTGCTGCCACGGTCAAGGCTCCGTGTAGAGCATTTTGCCTCACAATCAATGAACACCTGTGTGCTTCCAAAAGGCAAAACCTTAAAGAAATATTCAGTTGATGGGCTTAAACCTGAAAAAAGGTTCCTTGTATTTGGCATCAGTATGTGGCATGTGGGCTCTGCTGGATAGTTGAGTACATTGGCACTTCGGTGCCAAACTCTGCAACCATCAATGCCCTCCTTATTGATATTATCCTGATATTTCAATGCAATAACCAAAGAAAACGGAGTGATCTCCTCAAAATGGATTTGGGGTTGGAGACCTGCAGAAGTAAATACCATCTGTCAACACGCAGATTTATGTCTGGAGCATTTGTAAAGAAATTTTTAGAATTGCATTTTCAGCACATGCAACTAAGACTAGTTCTACTAGCATGAGTTCACAGAGTGCAGCTGTTGTTCAAGTAAGTCGACAGTACAAATTTACCTGGGGGTTTCAGATTATTGTTTGTCTCAAGCACTAAGGTGCTTTCCAATGTAGAGTCCACTATTTCTAGTGCGGAAGAACAGAGCTTCTGAACATCCGCACCACAACTAAGCCGATTCACAAGGCCCCGACCAATGATTACAGAAACTTGATCCAATGCACCTCCAACTTCCTTCTTAAGCATTTTCACAGCTGAGCTAATTATGTTGGACAGTTCCCTGTAACGCTCAGACCCTTTGAACATTTTATTGCTCAATGATAAACGCTCACATAGTACGTCAACCCTTCTAGCTTCCCTTGCAACAGCTAGTTGTTTCCGCAGATTCCTGCAAAAGGTAGTGTGTGACAGTGTGAGAAAACAAATTTACTATTGGGGTAGAGATATAAATGCCTATAAATTTGTAACTTGAGAGGGGTTTCATAGTGTTTCAAATTATCAATCTGAAGCCGCTTTCATCATTCTCTTTTTCCATGAAAATTTGTCAAATGAAGGATGAAAAGTATACAGACTGTCATGATGAAAACTAGCAAAGAGCAAAAAAAAAAACGTAGTAACCTATCACAACTTCCCAGGTAAAGTGTGGACTTCAAATTATTTGGCACAAAAAAGCTATGGATGTCACAGATTCACAGTTGACTATAACCTGGTTAAGAACAAGTACCACACTGCACCTACTGATA
The DNA here is from genome assembly GCA_030979885.1 of Lolium multiflorum. Classification (NCBI taxonomy): domain Eukaryota; kingdom Viridiplantae; phylum Streptophyta; class Magnoliopsida; order Poales; family Poaceae; genus Lolium; species Lolium multiflorum. The sequence goes on along the minus strand of CM061753.1, from coordinate 201,301,403 downwards.
GTATGAAGGGTGTTACTTTTGAATTGAAAATCCTATGTATAACACTTCAATTGATGCATGTTTAAATGAAAATATTCAAGAGGTTAGCTCATGAGCAAGTTGATCTTCCTACAGGAAACACAGTAGAAACTACCATCTGACCCATAATCTAATTCATCACAAAATATTTAACTCTCAGATTTTTGTTTCGAAGCAAAAGTACATAACTGTCAGGTGTACGAGTAAATTGACACAATCTGGCATGAACTTCTCAGGTGAAAATTGCCCTTCAAACTATTTGGCACACAGAGAGCATGAATGTCAGACTCACATTTATAAGTTGTTAAGAACAAGAACCACACTGAGCCTACTGCTACAGGTTATTATTCTTGATTTAAATATAATTTCTATAGCCCTTTTATTCATGCATGTATAAATGAAAATTGTCAAGATGTTACCTCATCAGCCAGTTGATCTTCCCACAGCAAAAACAGTAGAAACTACCGTCTAACTTGTTGCATGCATTCTTGAGAATGCCAGACTTTTTATTCTTTAGAGCACACCTTAAATGACATGACAATCCACATGAAAATCCACTATATGGATTATCAGAGCTGCAAACCAACCATAAGCTAGGATCCTTATTTTCATCATATTTACGGCAAATGCAGCAAGAGCATCGTTTGCAATATGCATCTCCTTTGTTTAGAGTGGCTTGGCATGCAACATTTCTGCATATCAAACTACCAGCATGGGCCTCTCTACATAATGACAGATCCGAGTTCACACTTTTAGTCAAATGCTGTGGTTGTTCCCCATTTGCTTTCTTTTGCGTCACATCTTTGTTGTTCTGGCCCAATAGTAAAGCATTTGAATTATCATCCTTCAGCTGACTGTTCCTTCTTGAAACTAGTTTTAACAGATGGGAAATCATCTTAGCTTTTGGAACATTGGTGTACTTCCTCTCCTTGCCCAACTCAGTACAAATAAGCTCGAGAAGATCCCTACGAGACCAGCATTGGAGAATCTCAGCGGCACCTTGTGGAAATCTAGCAACTTCATACAATAATTCTCTCTTGTCTTTCAGACTCATCCCGTTTCGTTTTTCTGGATCCATCACAAATCCTGGATGAAAGAATCATAAGTTGTAGCAACTAGTGATTATTTAACTGAGATAAATAGACTGCTGTAAATGGACACAGAAAAAGACACAAACAGAAGTATAAAAACATATAATGACTTGATGTGATATAATGATACGAATAAAATGTGCATTAACACCACTGCATAGAGAAACTGACACCTGCGTGTGCATACACTACTAACACCAAAACCGGGGCATGGGGGGGACCCTTATCAGGTATTATTAGTTGATGAAGGATGTGCAGTACAGAGTTCTTTAGTTCCAGGTTAAAAATTGAACTCATGTCAGGTTGAAAAGTGAAGCTTTTTCAAAATTTTAAATCAGTCAGCTAACTAACAGTATCAGAAAAGGAAAACTGTTTAGTTTTTTCCCTAAAGCTAGGAGTTAGTATTAACCAAAAAATTATACTGCGTGCTCCCTTTCTACAACTTGGCTACCATTCAGAAAAGCATCTGAAAGTTAGTTGTAACCAAATTTTACCTTTTGGCATCTCAGCAGAAACAGGTGCCAAAATTAGTATGGTTTGAGCAACTTTCCTCTGTAAATAGGAAACGAGTGCACCTATCATTTCACGTATTTTGAAAAGAAACCTCATAGAAAGGAGATCAGTTCAATGAAATGGACATTGACATTCTCGAGGTGCTCCTGTTCAGGTAACTTCAGATTTGACAACATAATGAAATTGAAATTCATTCTACACAATATTCCTCGCATGCTAGCAAAATAGAATGAACCAAACATTAGGTCAAATTTAGACCATTATGGTCTAGACAGTTTTACAAATCTATAATCTCTCAAAGGGGAGACTAGATAAATTTTCTCATGTCTATAAATTCAACACATGCTCAATTATTGCAAACTAAATACTCTAGAAGGACTTAACAGGGTAAGACTTCATTCTACTGGCATAGTTGGACAGGCATTCACTTCCTACCAATCCTCGGTCACACAACACGAAACACAATAGAGTTACCTAAATTGGACAGTGTTTTATTAGCACAATCAATTCCGTTGAACATCACATAAAATCCATGATTGGCACTACAGCTTAAACATCGAACACCTCAACATACCATCCTCCGGATTTTGAAGGAAACCTTGAACACTAGGATCCAATTGCCCAACAGATCCAAGATTTTAAAAATTGTGGATCCAATTGCCCAACAGATCCAAGATTTTAGAAATTGTGGATCCAATTGCCCAACAGATCGAAGATTTTAGAAATTGTGGATCCAATTGCCCAACAGATCCAAGATTTTAGAAATTGTGGATCCAATTACCCAACAGATCCAAGATTTTAGAAATCAACAGATCCAAGATTTTAGAAATCAACAGATCCAAGATTTTAAAAATTGTGAATCCAATGCAAATAGAACAAACAAGAGGGGCAAGGCAAGGAATTCGAGATTATCATCACCTTGGCCGCCTTTTGAGGAGTTAGGTATTTCCGCCTCTCGGGGGAAAACTCGCGAGTGTCAAAAGCTACATGCAGGAGAACAGGAGAAGTTCTTCAATGAAAGCAATATTTATTGCTTCAGAGGCATACTGACGTAATCTTTTGGCAAGACACACAATGCTAAATATATGTGTAAGTTTTCTGATTTTCTTTTTTCTATTTTTAAGAGGAATTACATTGTAGCGCCACAAGGTATGCCTTTTTCGCACGGTCTTTGATGCACAACGCATCATTGCATTCGTCCTGCAAATCCCTTTCGTTTCATATATGTTTATATAAAAACAATTGGACATATTATAAGAGCAAATCATAGTCAAAGTTGTAAGTTGACCAGCGAAATTTAAGGGCGCCTTCTATTTTGGGAAGGAGGGAGTAACTTTCAACTCAATAACTATAATTACGGACCATTAAACATTACAAACTTTGCCTTATTAGGGTTACCTACTCTCTCTCATTGTATCGTTAAGTCTCGCTGCCCTTTGGCCTTCCTTCTATTCGCGCCGCTACAACTGCCAGCCCACAGCTGTTGGCCCTTTCTATCCTCCTCTATTGCTGCCTCTCCTCCTGCATTACTTCATTATCTGAAGAGGAGGAGCTCAAGGGCTATGGATCTCGTGATGGAGAAAGGCCGAAGATGACGAGGATGTCCATTTTCACCGGATTATCGGAAGTGTATCAGACAAGTATTGGGAATATAGAAAAGGAATTATTTAATAAGCTCAGATACAATCAGTGCCATAACAGTACCCAATAAGACCGTTATGGTAGGACAGCTAATTTGGGAATGAATTTGACTGAAACCTCCCTGAGCATCGCATTATAAGAACTTGAACCTCGGCTGGCAGGTCAGATTTGCATGCCGCTACAAGGTGTTATGATCTGATACTAAATACAGAATAATCCTGGCGGTCTTCTGAAGAGGATGCAAAATGTTGTTGTCATTTGATCTTGGCCATCCAAAACTGACCCAGCAGTCAACATGGTTACTGTCCGTTCGCCTATTTACTGATATTTATAATTCTACATTTTCCGTACAAATACAATCAAAGGGGAATCAAAGGTGACACTACAACAAGGGAAATCTAGAGGGCTGAAAAGAACGAGCAAAATAAATTGAAACTTCAAGTACGTAGGAAAAACATGGCACGCGGTACTGCCAAATTAGAAAACTCATCCAATTTGTCTCAACACCATACTTTTTACGAATATAAGCATGGCTAGTCAGTACCCCAAACAGATGACAAGAAAATGCAGCAGTATATGATTAAGCTGAAAGCATCCCCGTCCGCAGAAACAAATTTACCAGGAAGGCGAAGACTATGAAACCAATCAGCGGTGCCCCTTTTCGCCGAAATTGGGTCTCTACATGAGCAAAGATATCATCAATTGAAGTCTTTGGAGTAGTTAATAATAGCACATAAAAGAATGACACTGGCAGCAAGCACAATGAGTGAACGAGCCTACCATGTGAAAGATATTTGACAGTGTTCTTGAGAAAATCCAGTCCACTTTGTTTGACACAGGTTTCTACAAAAACAAAAAACAAAAACTAAGACAGAATCTCAAGAACATTGGAGATACAGGATTAGAACAAATCCAGTAAAAATACAGAAAATCAGATACTACATGGATAGAGGTGACACAAATTAATCATGTGCAAATTGCAACATACTCCCTCAGTTCCTAAATATAAGCCATATAGTGTTTTGAGAAAAATTCTATAATATAGTAAGACTTACTACGTTGCTACTTATATGGACAATATTTTTAGTGATATTATTATGTTTCCTTAGCTTATGCAAAGTCCTCTATTAGCTCATGTTAATTGTCTAGGATTTATCCCAGCCAAACATGGTGTAATTTTTCCTAAATGTGTGTTTCTTAATTTCCGTGCCAAAAACTATATGTGTGTTTCTTAATTTCCGTGCCAAAAACTATATGGCTTATATTTAGGAACGGAGGGAGTAAAAAACTACGTTCGTTGGAAAATCAAACAGTGTGGACAGTATAATATAACCACAAAATTATGGATATATACTAGGTAGAACGAGGGGGGTAAATTAAACAAATTAACCACTAACAAGCAAAGAAAATAAACTAGCATGTAAATCCAACAGCATTGCCTAGCGATACATCCACAAGAACCGGAACAACCCTAGAAGATGGCAAGAAACCAACGGCATTGCTCTCCGGCGCCTAGAATAACCCTAGATGTGGACGCCGCACAGCCTAGCAACGCGCCGCCAGCATTGGACAACTCCATCCAACCGGACCCGAGGATCGGGAACCCAGGACGAGAATCGTACCTTTCAAAACACGCAAGAACCCCAAGAAAATAAATCTCCGGGGAGGAAGTAATTGGGGGGCAGATAAATCGTGAGGAGGGAGGGAGATGGGAGCCTATGGCTGCAGCGGCGCCCTCTGCTGCTGCCGCTCCTGCCGATGCATTGGTGGTGGTGGGGCTAGAGAGGTGAGGGTGTCAGATGCAAAAGGTGATGGGGGCCGTAGGAGAGAGGGGAGCCGTTTTGCGGGGTGGGTTTCCCGAAGTGGCATGGGAACAAGCGATACGAAACAACAATGCGAGATTTAGGGCAGAAAGCACGATGGTGGGCTCGATGGTGCACATGGCCTGGTAGCCCAGTTAGATTGAGGCCAAACTCTTGCCATGGGGGAATTGGGCCAGAAGTATTCCAGCCGAGCCAAAATTGGCCCAAACATGTCAGAAATTGCAATTCGGGGCCGAGAGGGAGAGAAAGTCGGCCTTTCTATTTGCCGCCAAATGCGTGCGTACTTGCCCATCACACAATCGGGAGCTAGTTTTGGGCCGACACATCGCGCTTTCTGGGAAGCGGATTTTATCAGTTTTGTGGGGTAGACAGAGCGAGCACGTATCGCCTCAAGGAAATCCCTAGGTGAGCCGGCTCATTAATTTGTTTTCTTTCTAAAATAAACAAAGTATTTTCTCTTGTTGTAGTCAAACCAAGCAGTAGCTCAGTGGTTCATATTAAAATGTTCAAATAGGATATATATCTTTTAAAAAATCTTTCACATAACGCTAGAAAAAAACACAAAGTAAAATATAAAAAATAAGAAACGATATATATATTCGGTCCACATTGGGAGCGGCTCATATAGAAGTGTTGTAGGGGCGCAATCCCGCTCGCATAACACGGAGAACGGATCTCCCCCCAAATTTTTTTTTGGCGGCAGTTGATTTGCATCTGATCATCATATTGCTCCTTGATTTTATTTACTCTGGTATATATAAAGCTAGTGTAAATCCGTAGATATATGTATTAGTGTGTACACGCCTATGTTACGAAAAAACTTGCACATCCTGAAGTCATTATGCACCTGCAATATCCTTGTTGTCTAGGGGTCACTAGTACAGAAAAGTTTATCACCGATGTGCCAAAATAAACATTAGTTATGTGGGGCAGCACATCGCTGATATGGGGGCCATAGGTACTAGTTATCGATGGTGTCTGCCGCGTTTGCAACTGATACACATTATCAACGTAGTGGCGGTGATGCGAGCGTGCGGGTGTGGGCGGTTGGGGTACGTGGGCCGTGGCGCGCCCTTAAGTTGCAAGAGGCATAATGACGGCATGGGCTTTAGCGAGCATGCCACGAATAACTTGTATTATTAGTGGCGTGCATAAATTGGCCAACTCACTGGTAACGGTGCCACGTTTGACGTAGTTGTGCACCCTTTTGTCACCAACCTTTTATTAAGGAGTGGGTTAATTTAGCAGACCACTAATATCGATAGCAGCATTTTCTAGACTTGTCACTTGTGTTGTGGTGCATGCGTTTGAGTTCTTATTATTGTTGCCGTTAATAACGACTAGTTTTTTTCCCCCTCCTCTATTCATCGTTGTTTCCTTTTGGAGCAAGACCGGGGCTAACTTGCGTGCGACAGTATTGACAAAAAGACTGACCGTCTGTCGAAGTGGATGCAACACGGCCAAAAGCACGCCACGCCCGTGTGTTGGTTTGGCACAGTCCGCGCGTCCGTGTCCATGGCGTCCACATATGGCCACCAGCAACATCTCCAGCACCCATCAAGAAAGCATCACCGGTCGATCGACACAGGGCCTGCCGGCAAAGCCACACAAATCGTGGAAACCAACATCTCCGTCTCCGAGAGCTGAGCGTTGCCACAGGATCCGATCGATACCGTACGTCGTGCATCACGTGGCTCGTGGACCAGTGCGTGTCGTGTCACGCCACACTGGCAGGTTCCATTTGAACGGACGGATGGATCGCTGCCGGCCACGCAGCTGTGAGCTCGTCGTCGTTCACAGCCTCGATCGATCGCATAAATACATAGCTGAAAATGAAGCTCGGCCGGGCGGGCGCGGGCTCTGTGTGGTTCGTGCGTCGCCGTCGCGTCTCTACATCGCTCGACCGGCACGATCTGCAGCTCCGTGACAAGAAGACGACCATGCGGCTGCATGCCCCTTCTCACCGGCCGGCGATGCACAAATGCACGAAGCGACCTCTCCGGCCGGAAGCTCAGCGTGGATCGTGCATCACGTGGCTCCCGGCCGGCCCACGGACAGAGCCGCAGCATTTTGGATCGATCGATGCCACACAGCTGAGCTTTATGTTTGCCCCGTGCGCGCGCGCCGCCGCCGTCCCGTTTGTAGCTCCGTGACAAGCAGCTCTCCTGGCGGCAGGGCCCCGGGCAACCGACTGGTCTAGTCTATTTGCTCAACCATGACTTGGCTATATGTGCACGGGCACGAATGGTTATTAGCTATACTGTATTTCGGTCCATCACATGTAGGAGTACTAGTTCAGTCCTAGCACGTGATGTACATACGTGCACCGCAGGGTTGTGTCACATTAGAGGACGATCCCAGCAACCGAGGCGGCGGGTGTCCTGTTGTGAATTTCCTGTCATCGTGCATGGCATCCGATTTCGGACAAACAGGGAGTAATTGATCAAAACCGGTTGCCCTAAGAAATGCTAAGGAGACGATTAGATTTCTTCGGCTCCCGCCGGCGCTGCCGCTGAACTGCCTTGCTTCTATGGCCACCAGGCTATGGAGGCGGGGTGGATCTCGGCCCCGTTAGTGGGAGGGGGGCTTCGTTCGTCTGGTTTAGAGTTTTTATTTGGCAGGGCGACACACATGTAGATGTGGTGGCATCTTTTTAAGTAAAGTATTTCCGTTTTTAGCCCCATCATTTTTAGCCCCATCTCGCCGACGACGTTGAGAAGCTTGTGAGACGGGTGTGGTTCTCGAGAACTTCTGGGGGATCTCATAATCTTCATTGAGCTTCATTGGCAGTTATTCCTCCTTCTGTCTCTGGGACGGATGTGATTTTCTTGGCTCGTTCGGCAACTTCCCGTCCGCAACCAACAACGCCAGGCCGATTCAAGAAGGAGCGGTAGCGCGCCGTCACGGTCTAGTGGTTGAAGATGAAGTGCATCTTAAAGATTTCGTTATAATTTTTTATGTTTACGTGCTTTGTCGATATTTCTATTAATGATTGGGTTTTATTCGCAAGAAAAGACACTAGCTAATTGCCAAACGATGCATACTACAGAAAGAGACGGAATTCTAATGGGACATGAAAAATGGCCATGCATGTGTAATTTTACAAAGAAGTTTGCCATGCAGCTGCAATTAAGTGGTAGAACCTTAACCTGAAAAGTGCGTATGACCATGTGTTCACCAGAACCGTACCAGAGTTTGAAAATCGGCAAAATTTCATATTTTGATGTTTTGGCAAATTTCAGAAAATCATGCCCCATGCATTTGGCTTGAATCTTGCTTGTGCAAGAAAAAAAAAGTTCAAACGATTGTATGTAGCCCCCACAGGGGAAAAAAAGATAAACCAAAAATTTGCAAATCTAAATGCCGCACATACATCCTTGAGATGCATGAGTTATGGCATGTTTTTATTTTATTTTATTTACTACTGTACTGCTCATCCAAGTTCAGGAGTACGCCACGTCACGAAAATTTAGTTTGGCAGGGCGACTCACAGGTGGATGCGGTGGCATCTTTTCCAATGAAGTATTCCCGATTTCAGCCCCATCTCCCCGGCGATGTCGAGAAGCTTGTGTCGGGAGGGGCGGGATTTGGCGGGAGTGGGAGACGATTTTTCACTGAGCCGCTGACGCGTCGGGCCCGCGTCGGTTCGCCTCGCTTTTCGTTGTGTCCGGCGTGCCCGGAGCGTCCCCTATGGGACTGGGACGGGCTCGGGGCACCGGATACCGTATCGGGACGCGCCGGACAAAAATGGGCTTTGGGGGGCGCGGCTGAAACTTTTTTTTTGCCCGACGCGCCCCAAATTGCTTTGGCGGACGCTTTGGTGGACGCGGCTGGAGATGCTCTTAGCTCTTAGTTATCATGAAGGCATCTTGCCGAGCGCTTCTGCTCCGGTGCTCCCCCCCCCAAAGGAAAAGTGGAATCGTCAAAACACATGAACGGTTGAGATCGCGCGATACATGTTCGGATTCAGGGTTAGTTTTGTAATTTCACGTTTCTGACAGATACGTAAAAGCCCTGTACAGGCCCGTATGGCCCGCGACTGTGCTGTACGTATTCTGTGAACCGTCGTGTACGTGGCGTAGTCACGTGCGTGTACCGAAGCGGAAGGGACATATAAAACCTTCGTCGGCTGCTCCGCCTCCCTCGCCCCACCATTTCCCCCCAAATCAGGAACGGAGAAAACCCTCTCCCTCGGCCACTTCGTCTTCTCCACTCCCTCTCCACTGCCAGTTCTCTTCTTTAATCCCTTCTTCTCCGCGGATTTCCGTCGAATCGGAGGCCGATGGAGGGTAGCAGCTCCACCGCGAGGGTGGCCGCCGCTGCCTTGGTCAAGAACACCGGCGTGGCGGAGGCAGATGTGGTGCCGGGTGGATGCAGCCGTCGTGGTGCGGCCGCGTCGGGCGGAGGCTTGGTGCTGATGGCGGCGGATGAGCAGGAGCACGGATTCGGCGGCGAGATCGTGCCAGATCTGAATGCGCAGCCAACGGTGGAAGACCCTCTGGTATGTGCTATCCTCTCAACTCCTCAGCTTATTTGCCCTTATTTGATGGTGATTAGGGTTAGATGAAACCGAAGAATAGACGAATCATATGATTTGTGATTAGGGCTTACTGTGGACCAAATCGATCTAGCAGACTGTCCTGTGGTTTGTGTATGTTGGCAAGGGGTTTTTAAATCTGGTTAGACATCCGTGTGCATTCGTAGTTAAGGGGGGGTTTTTGTCATGTGACCCCAATTTATATACCGTGTGCACAATTTATCTGGTATGATTACTGTGTGCACAATTTATTTGTTAGTAGTAGCATCAATTATTTGCTACAAAGCTTCATTAGTATGTTTTTTATTACATGATTGCATAATTGCTTTAGGGATTCACATTGATTTGTAAATCTATGGTAATGTTGTTGTGCTCCAGGAGTGTTATCTTGCTATGATGGCAACAACATTGACATAATAATTTGTTACCTGCTATGGGAAAATATGTAGTTACTATAATTGTACATCACCACAGTATGAATAATAGCATGTGTACCTATTATTTGAAATGGTATGATTTGGCAGGACCTCCACTTCTGGGTGTTAGAAGCTAAAAACCCCTAAATGCTACTTAGTTAACATCTTATGGTGATAATTATTGCTTATTACTGTATTATGGTACTGCTGCTCCAGGGGCATTCCCATTTGTGCATAAGATATTTCCCTTTTCAGAATGTGTTGTAATCTATTAATTCCACCTGTATTAAACATGCTTTATGTAGTAATATTTAACATGCTTTGTATAGTAAGGTATAGTTGTCATGTTTTGAAAGTACAGTTGTAAATTAGAATGTGCTACATTTCTTTGAAGCACCTATAATGTAGTAATGATTGCTATAGAATCTACTCTATTTCCTCTATGAAATTTATTATTAAGAGCAACATTATGGTAAGGTGAAACATAATATTGACTATGATTACTCTATGATATTAAGATCAGTATTAATGATAGGTTGACAGAATTATGTTTCACCTTAACATAGTGTCAACACCCGGATTTTTAAGTCCAGATGCCTATTATGTCATTCATCGCAATCCCAGGATAATGTTGTTGCGAGGCATAATAGTTAAATATCACAGTCATTATTTATTACAAGCCATAGTGTCATACAATCTTGAATCACATGCTTCATCTTACACAAATAGTTGATCCTTCAATCAACAACATACACAAGTTCATACATAGCGGAAGCGTAATAGTAACGGGACTCTCTAGTCCACAGGCCAACATTTGACGTCAGAAACCCCTAGTTGTTGTAGGCGTCCTGCTGGTCATCCTCGTGATAGTTCTGTTCCTCCTCGTACTCTGGCCATTTGAATAGCCAGGGACAAAGCCGTAAGTACTTCAAGTACTTGCAAACTAATACTATTGTAAAAATGCCCATAAGAGAAACTAAGCTCTAATTTAACTTGCATAAGCCCAATTTTAGTTCACAAGCTTGGATCATGTACTAACTAACTTAGGTGGGAACATTAGTGTCATTCCCACATCATTGGTTCAAAACCCAAAGAGTCACCAAGTCACCATTCATATTTACTAAAGCTTTCAAAAATTCTGACACCGGAAACTGTATGGCCTTTCCAACCGTCCGTAACCGTGGACACGGCTATTCGAATAGATTTACACTCTGCAGAGGTTGCACACTTGTGCCACAACATTTGATTTCATCCGTCGGAATAACTCCGAGTCATCGTAACACAGTACGCGGATCATCAACCATAACCTTTCACTTACATATCCTAGTATGAGCACCTCTCCCCATGAGCTTGGCCTCCCAGTGAAAACCAACTGTTAACCTGGGAACTGCACAGGGCTTGGCCGTACAATTTCACCTCAATTCACATCCTTTCTCAACAACGGAGGCAGCCTCGGCATAACCCCTATGATGTGTGTTTAGAGGGAACTCATACTAAAATCTATAAACTTCCAGTTAAGCCCTACCCATAATCAGGTATTGTGGGGGTACTCAAGAATTGGAAAGGTATCGCATTCAAACCAACCTCAGGTTTTTATCAAAAAATCACCATCTTCTCTTGTTCACAAAACAACTTCAAACTCTTCAATGGAAAGCTTCATCATTCCAAGGTTTCAAAATTCAACCATTCACATACTCCCATCTAATGTAGTCAAATTTTAGTACTTTAGCACTAGCACTAATCATGAGGGGTGCTACTTTGCTTTGCTATCTCTACTCATCTAGTAGTCTTGTTCTCTATACCACTTTTAGTTCATCATTGAAAAACACAACAAGTAAGACTTGTATGGTGTACACATAAGATAGGCTTGTATAAAGTAAGGTAAGAATCATGGTGCCTTGCTCAAGGAGAGCTTTGCACTTTGCAAGAGTATTATCTTGCCTTGGTAGTTCTCTAGGTTTTCTCCTTCTTCTTCAGGGTAGAATTCTCCTTCCTCTTGATAGTCTCCGGTACTAGCGTCTAAATTGGAATACAAAGTATAATCACCAAACAAGCTCAAAGGCTATTTTACACACATTATTACTTCACACAAACTATACTAAGCACACACATAAAATAAGTAAGTGTATTGGTGGGTGACTTGAGGAAAATGATTTCCTATCATTCATATGTGACAAGTAAAGTTCATATGGTGTTTGGGGAATAAATTCCTCTCATTGAAATCTTCTTAAGATTTAATTTCTCAATAGCAATACATGAATGCTATGTTGACCCAAGTCAACCATTCATCATCATTATTGAAGAAAATGATTTAAATGAGGTGGATCACCTCATACTATTTGAATAACACTACATTTGATTTAAATCTCAAGTAAGTCATATAAGAGAGTTGGGACCAGGGGTCCAAACATCACATGAATTCCTTTGAGACAAAGATTTAAATGAAGTAAAAATACTTCACAAGATTTACACAATAGTTTTGGACAATATCACTTAATAAACTAGCCATATTGTCCATTAATTAAACTAGGGTATGATCATGCAAAGTGACCACACCATTTTCTTGCAGAAACAATTAGTGGAAGTGAAATGTGAGCTATAGGAGTTGGAATTAACTTAATATCTATTTTGGTTAATTTTTAAGAATTAATTGAATGTGCAAAAGTCTCTGGCTTGATCTTTTTGTCACATTAATTCTACAACAGATCTCAAGGTGAGACCAGTGGCAAATTGTAGAACTTTTCCTTAGCTTTCTAACAATATGAAGTTTGTTAAATTTGGCCAAGCCAAACAGATTCTATTGATTTTCAAAGTTGAGACCAGTATTGAAATTAAATGGATTTGGAAAAATCGAAATTTGAATTACTGGGCTACGCGGGAAAGCTAACTGGGCCGAAACGTTTGAAAACGGCCCAAGGCCAGCCCACCACGCATCTGTGCACGCGCGGGCCGCCTGACAGGGGGCTCCACCCGTCAGCGACTCATAATAGCCGAAACGGTATGTTTTAACGTGGATCGTTGGATTAGAACTAGATCGGACGGCACTGGGCCATCGTCATCTCCGGCGAGATGGGTTCACTGGCACGGCGGTGCTAGGGGGTCGGGGGCTTACCGCGGCTCCAGCTAGGGTTTGGCAGTGTGCTCGACGAGGTTGTAGACGACGGCGAGGCAGCCTGTAGCAGCGGCGTCGTCGGGGCGGCTCCAATCGATGGCGGCGACCTCCGGGTACTGGCGGCTCCGATCCTCCAATTGGGCTTGCTCCGGCATCAATCGAGGTGACTACGGGTGCTGGGCGAAGCGGTGGTGAGTGGTGGTCATGGTGGTGTGCTCAGAATGTCGGGGGAAGGCCTCCTTTTATAGGCGCGTGAGGTGCCGTGGGTGCTGCGGCAAGTCGACAAGGGCGCGGCGTCTCCGGTGAGCTAGAGGGCTAAGCGACGACGGGGTCGTGTTCACCACGTCAAGGCGGTACTGCAAGCGTCAACGGCGCGGCAAATGGGGGCGTACGATGGTCGGGCGCGTCCGTGTACTGCCGCGGCCGTGGCGGAAGGAAGCTTCCTCTCCGGCGGCGGTAGACGCTAGGGGGTGACGCGAGCGTGTCCGGCGAGCTCCGCGTGGCGACGCAAGTACCGTGGCGAGCGGAGGTGGTCGGGGTACGGCGAGGTACGTGCGTGCGCGTCCGTGCACTGGGTGACGTCGCCATGCCGTTGGCGGCGTACCTGGGGCGTCCTGGGCGCGCGTCGTCCGGGGCTTGTCGGCGTCTCCTCGACCAACGGCGGGTACAGGCGATCTCCTGGGATCATGGGCGACGCGTTGGACATGATGGCCGTGGCGACGGTGAAGAGAAGAAGAGGGGGGCGTGTCGTGGGCGACGTGGCCGGCATGGCCATGGCTAAGCCATGTTTGGTCGTGTCCAGGGGGTGCCAAGGCATGGGCTGGGTAGGGTTAGGTCTTGTGGTCAAAGCTAGGTCAAGTAGTGAGCAAGTGGTGGCCTGGTTTGATCACCTTTCGAAAATTGGTGATCTTCCAAATGTTTCAAAGTCTCATCTTGGCATGCTTCTATCTCTTGATCCTTGATGAATTTGGGGTGATGATCTTTACAGAAGTTGTTCACCTTGTTGAGTACTTGGATGACAGGGCAAGAGTTGGATTTGTTTGGTTTGGAAAAATTGGATTAGAGAGGCTCAAAGTAGGTACCAGACTATAAAAGTCAGAAATGACCAATATCATATGTGATCATGTTTTCAAATTTGAAAATGGTTTGAAAAGTAAATCTTTGATTCTCAAAGTTGTATTCACTCTTTAATAACATAACACAATTATTGGTGAAGATCAAAAGGGTCTAAGATCAAATTTACAAAGATGACATAGACCTCATATTAGGGTTTTTAGGGTTTTGTGATATTTGATTTCTTTCTCTTTTTGAGATATTTAATTTATGATGATCACTTGATCACTCTAGGGTTTTAGAGTTCATCACAAACACAAAGTAACAAACATCATGGCATAGCACTCAAGATGCACAAATCCTATGCAGGGTACTATATGCAAATAAAAGTTTTTGCTGGTTCAAAAACTTGGATACTTGGAAAATGTTCTTCTTCTTTTATTTAAATTTTGGGATGTTACAAACCCTTCCCCCTTACAAAAGATCTCGTCCCGAGATCTTAAAGAAAATTAGGTACTAAAGAGATCTGGGTACTCCTTCTTCATATCTTCCTCTCGCTCCCAGGTGGCTTCATCTTCCGTATGATTGCTCCACTGTATCTTCAGAAACTTGATACTTCGGGTGCGGGTGGTTCTGTATGCTTCTTCCAAGATGCGAATCGGCACTTCGCGGTATGTCAGGTCTTGGTTTATATCCACCGAACGGTGATCGATGTTCTTGAACACTTCCGTCTTCTCGGGGACTTCTAGGCACTTCCGAAGGAGTGAGATGTGAAAAACGTCGTGCACAGCCGACATTTCTTCAGGTAACTCCAATTGATAGGACACTTCTCCTCGGCGACTGAGAACTTTGAAGGGTCCGACATATCTAGGGGCAAGCTTTCCTTTCAGCTGAAATCTCTGCATTCCTTTCAGTGGGGACACCTTGAGATAGACAAAATCTCCGATCTCGAAGGTCATCTCTCGGCGTCTTTTGTCGGCGTAACTCTTCTGCCTTGATTGCGCCGTCTTGAGGTACTCGCGAATTTGGTGCACTTTCTCTTCGGCTTCACGAAGAACATCTGGTCCAAAGACTTGGCTTTCTCCGACTTCCGACCAGTTCAGGGGGGTACGACACTTCCTTCCGTACAAAGCTTCAAAGGGGGCCATCTGCAGGCTGGCTTGGTAACTGTTGTTGTAAGAGAATTCTGCGTAAGGCAGACAATCTTCCCACTTGGATCCGTACTCCAGTACACATGCTCTCAACATGTCTTCTAGAATCTGATTGACTCGCTCGGTCTGTCCATCGGTCTGCGGGTGATAGGCGGTGCTGAAATTCAGACGGGTTCCCAGTCCTTCATGCACTTTCTGCCAGAACCTTGAGGTGAACTGTGATCCTCTATCTGACACTATCGACTTCGGGGTTCCGTGCAGGGCGACTATTCTGGAGATGTACAGTTCAGCTAACTTAGGTCCTTGGTAGGTTGTCTTGACGGCGATGAAATGGGCTACTTTGGTCAATCTATCCACCACTACCCATATAGAATCGTTGCCTTTGCTGGATTTGGGCAAACCTGTGATAAAGTCCATTCCTACCGAGTCCCACTTCCATTCCGGAATCTGCAAGGGTTGCAGCAGTCCTGCGGGTCGTGATGTTCGCCTTGACTCGTGACAGATATCACACTTGGCGATGTAGCTTCCGATCTCCTCTTCATTCCATGCCACCAAAATTGTTCCTTCAAATCTTGGTACATCTTGGTACCTCCGGGGTGAATAGAGTATAGGGTGTCATGGGCTTCCTTCAGAATGACTTGCTTCAGTCTGAGTCCGATGGTACGCAGAGACGTCCTTTGTACCAAAGAACTCCGGCTTCATCTACGGTGAATCCTGGTGCTTTTCCTGCGACTATCTGGGTCTTGATTCCGTCAATACTGGCATTTCCCTTCTGAGCTTCCTTGATCTGACCAACCAAGGTGGGTTGTAGCTCCATGCTGGCTAGGAATCCTTCACTGACTAACTCCATTCTAAACTGTTCAAACTCCGATACAAGCTTGGTTGTTCTTCTGCTAGCATTGAGTTCAACTGACACGGCAGTCTACTCATCCGCTACCACATTGGCCTTGCCGGGGTGGTAGTGGATCTCCATATCATAATCCTTAATCAGTTCTAACCATCTTCTTTGCCTCATGTTCAGCTCCTTCTGGGTAAAGATATACTTCAGGCTCTTGTGATCCGAATAGATCTCGCAGCGGTTACCCATGAGGTAATGACGCCACACCTTCAGTGCTAAAACTACAGCTGCAAGCTCGAGGTCATGGGTGGGGTAGTTCTGCTCATGCTGCTTCAGTTGCCGGGACAAATAAGAGATCACTTTGCCTTCTTGCATAAGCACACATCCGAGACCAATCTTGGATGCATCGCAGTAAACATCAAAGGGTTTGGTGATGTCCGGCATGATCAGTGGGGCTGAGGTCAGTCTAAGCTTGAGTTGTTGGAAACTCTCCTCACATTTGTCCGTCCATTCGAACTTCTTATCTTTCTTCAGTAATTGGGTCATTGGTCGAGCGATACTTGAAAAGCCTTCTACAAATCTGCGGTAATATCCGGCTAATCCAAGAAAAGCGCGGACCTCTGTCTGGGTGGTTGGGGCTTTCCATTCGGCAACAGTCTTGATTTTGGAGGGATCCACAGCAATTCCTCCTGCAGACAAGATATGTCCCAGGAATCCAACTTCCTTTAACCAAAACTCACATTTGCTGAACTTAGCATACAACTTGTGTTCTCTCAGAGTTTCTAGGACGGCTTCTAGGTGTTGTTCATGCTCTTCCTCCGACTTGGAGTAGATTAGAATATCGTCGATGAAAACGACAACAAACTTATCCAGGAAGTTCATGAAGATCTTATTCATGAGATTCATGAAATAAGCAGGGGCATTGGTCAATCCAAATGACATGACATTGTACTCGTACAATCCATATCTGGTGGTAAAGGCAGTTTTGGGAATGTCCGATGCTCGGATTTTTAGCTGATGATATCCAGTCCTGAGGTCAATCTTTGAGAAAACTATGGCGCCGGTCAGCTGGTCAAACAAATCTTCTATCTTCGGCAATGGGTATTTGTTCTTGATGGTGACATCGTTAAGTTTACGATAGTCCGTACATAGACGACTGGCACCATCCTTCTTATCCACAAACAAAACAGGTGATCTCCAAGGCGACGCACTTGGTCTAATCAGACCTTTGGCTAACAGTTCATCCAGTTGCTTCTTCAGCTCCACTAGCTCTGCTGGGTTCATGCTGTAGGCTCTGGGCTATAGGTCCGGTTCCGGGAATTAACTCGATGATAAACTCGATATCCCGGTCTGGGGGCATACCGGGTAAACCATCCGGGAACACGTCAGGATATCGACAAACGACCCTGATTTGATCCAGTTGGCTTGGCTACGCTCGTTGCAAACTTTCTAGGTAGCAGTTCAGAGACATGTTCCACTAAGATACCGGTGCTACTGGTCATGGTGATGGCTTTCTTGGCACAATCAATCATTCCATGATGCTTTGCCATCCAATCCATTCCCAATACTACTTCCAAACCTTTGGTTCCCAGAATTATCAAATTGGCATAGAACTCTACTTCATGAATTCTGATGGGTACATTTTTACAAAATTTTCTGGCTTTAGTGGTTGATCCAGGATTTGAACTATCATGACATGTTTCAAACGAGGGTTGAATTTTACTTGTTGATGCAAAGTCTTCGGTGACAAAAGAATGAGATGCTGCGGAATCAAACAACACTCGGCAGCGAGTTGACAGAAACATACCCAGTACAACATCTGGTGCTTCCTGGGCTTCTTCGGCATTCATGTGGAAGAGACGGCCGTTGCGGTTATTGGGGTTGTTGGGGGCGAACTTCTTTCCGGTGGAAACGCGGCGTTGCTGCTGAGCAGGTGCAACGGTGTTGCCGGCGAGCTTGGCGAGTCTTTTGGGGCACTCGTTGGAGTAGTGTCCCACCACTCCGCACTCATAGCAAGTGATGGTGGACTTGTCTTTGGTTGCGACCGGAATGGCGTTGCTTCCAGTCCTTGGAGCGGTGTTGGTGTTGTTGTTGTTGTTATTGGGAGCTCTGGGCGGAGCGCGGTTGAAGTGGTTGTTGTTGTTGTAGTTGTTGGTGTTGCCTCCTGGCCTGGAGTTTCCTCCACTCCGGTTCTGATAACCGGGACGCGAATTCTGCATAGGGGGCTTGTTGTTGTTCCTCGGAGTGAAACCTCCACTTGAGCTGGGACGATACTTCGGGGCATTGTTAGGCCCACTCTGGTGCATCATGCGACGTTTACGGTTCTCGTTGGCCTGATTCAGCTTGCCCTCCATCTGGATGGCGGAGTCAACAAGGGCTTCGAGGTCGGTGAAGGGGATGTTGACGAGAACAGTCTGCATCTCATCATGCAGTCCGTTCAGGAATCTCTCCTGCCTCTTCTCAGTGGTGTCGGTCTCATCGGGGCGTACCTTGACAGGGTAAGGAACCTGTCGCGGTATTCTACCACCGTCATGCGACCTTGCTTCAGTTCACGGAACTCATCCCTCATCTTCTTGATAAGACCCGGGGTACGTGGTACTTGCTGAACTTGAGCTTGAAATCTGCCCAAGTCATGAACTGACCTCCATTCATGGCACGGGTGCTAATCCACCAGGCTCGGGCTGGTCCAGCGAGGTAATGGGTTGCAAACAGGACCATCTCGTGGGCTTCCACTCCAGCTACCTCCAAGTTGTTCTCCATGGTCTGAAGCCAGTCATCGGCATCGAGGGGTTCCTCCGTCTTGCTGAACACCGGAGGGTTGGTATTCTGAAAGTTCTTGAGCTTGGATCCGGGGTGATCATGGTTTCCATGGCCTTGGTTTGCGAGGTTTTGCAGTGCGGTGATGTTGGCTTGACGTTCAGCTCTTTCAGTCTCCCGGTCGGCCAGCAGAGTTTGCAGCAGTTGCATCATAGCATCGTTGTTGTTGCGATTGGGAGGGGCCATCTGAATATTCATAAGATTATAAGATAAGAGGGAAAATCTATGGTTCATTTTGAGTAAGTTCAAAAACTTGTAAAAACTTGAATGCTTTGGATGACACACACAAACATTCATTCATTCATACCACATAACACCTTACAAACTAACATTTCAACACTCCCATGGTTTTAAGAACCATTTCACATGCTACGATACAAGGGTCGGGATACAACTCATGCCTACATCAGTGCTCAAGTGCAGCTACCCTCGTCCTTAACGTCGATAGGAACGACGTCATCAGGTCCCGGCTCCAGAAAAGCGTAGTCCTCCTCCTCAGTGAACTCGTCCTCCTCGAAGTCGTCATCGTCACTCAGAAAGGCTCCTCCTCCCTGAATATCGATACCGGCTTCGTCTTCTTCCATTTCCTGGATCTGCTCCTCCTGAGCCTGCACCGTGGCCTCAAGTGACGCTATCTGAGCGCGAAGGCGTGTGATGGTAGCATCCTTCTTCGCGCACCTTAGGCGAAGCTTGTTGCGGTCCCTGGACAGCATCTTGATAGCCTCGCCATGGGTGGCCAGGGCGATGTGTGTCTGGTTCGCGTACACCCGAGCGTTGTCTAGATCCTGCTGTGTATGATACAGCATAAAGTCTAGGTGCTCGGCGTGATGTCGCAGCTCTGGGTGCGACTGCAGAGTCATGGGTGCTCCTGAGGCATCACGCCTCACCAGGTGAGCGAAGCGGGACGCAAGCAGGCGTACCACATTCTGTCCGCAGAGGCGTGCCAGTGCCTCCTGAAGAGCTCTCGCCAGTCCGTCGAGCCAGTTGCTCTCACGGAACGAAAACAGAATCCTCTCCTGGTTGGGGGACTCCATCGTGCCTCGCAGATCCGCAGTGATGATCCACTGGAGTTCTCCACCGGGCTGATCGTTCACCTGAATTCCGTGAAACTCTGGGTGAAGTCGCCCAAGGAAAGCTGCGACGGCGGTGAGGTCATGCTCGAAAACAAGGCTCCCACCGTTCCCAAGCTGATAGAACTTCGCGTTGATGGGTTCATTGGGCTCCATCTGAAAGCGAAAAGGTTGAGTAAGTTAGAGAGTGAACCAGTGTGGCAAAATTTTAAGTAGAATTTAATTAAGAAGAGCACCTTATTCATCAAATTTCGAAATAGTCTCAAAGGCAAGAATGCTAATAACTTTTCATAAATATACACTTCATTTGATTTCAAAATTAAGTTTTCATGAACGTCCATTCTAACTAGGGTCTTCTAAGGTCAAATAATGGCTCTGATACCAACTTGTCAACACCCGGATTTTTAAGTCCAGATGCCTATTATGTCATTCATCGCAATCCCAGGATAATGTTGTTGCGAGGCATAATAGTTAAATATCACAGTCATTATTTATTACAAGCCATAGTGTCATACAATCTTGAATCACATGATTCATCTTACACAAATAGTTGATCCTTCAATCAACAACATACACAAGTTCATACATAGCGGAAGCGTAATAGTAACGGGACTCTCTAGTCCACAGGCCAACATTTGACGTCAGAAACCCCTAGTTGTTGTAGGCGTCCTGCTGGTCATCCTCGTGATAGTTCTGTTCCTCCTCGTACTCTGGCCATTTGAATAGCCAGGGACAAAGCCGTAAGTACTTCAAGTACTTGCAAACTAATACTATTGTAAAAATGCCCATAAGAGAAACTAAGCTCTAATTTAACTTGCATAAGCCCAATTTTAGTTCACAAGCTTGGATCATGTACTAACTAACTTAGGTGGGAACATTAGTGTCATTCCCACATCATTGGTTCAAAACCCAAAGAGTCACCAAGTCACCATTCATATTTACTAAAGCTTTCAAAAATTCTGACACCGGAAACTGTATGGCCTTTCCAACCGTCCGTAACCGTGGACACGGCTATTCGAATAGATTTACACTCTGCAGAGGTTGCACACTTGTGCCACAACATTTGATTTCATCCGTCGGAATAACTCCGAGTCACCGTAACACAGTACGCGGATCATCAACCATAACCTTTCACTTACATATCCTAGTATGAGCACCTCTCCCCATGAGCTTGGCCTCCCAGTGAAAACCAACTGTTAACCTGGGAACTGCACAGGGCTTGGCCGTACAATTTCACCTCAATTCACATCCTTTCTCAACAACGGAGGCAGCCTCGGCATAACCCCTATGATGTGTGTTTAGAGGGAACTCATACTAAAATCTATAAACTTCCAGTTAAGCCCTACCCATAATCAGGTATTGTGGGGGTACTCAAGAATTGGAAAGGTATCGCATTCAAACCAACCTCAGGTTTTTATCAAAAAATCACCATCTTCTCTTGTTCACAAAACAACTTCAAACTCTTCAATGGAAAGCTTCATCATTCCAAGGTTTCAAAATTCAACCATTCACATACTCCCATCTAATGTAGTCAAATTTTAGTACTTTAGCACTAGCACTAATCATGAGGGGTGCTACTTTGCTTTGCTATCTCTACTCATCTAGTAGTCTTGTTCTCTATACCACTTTTAGTTCATCATTGAAAAACACAACAAGTAAGACTTGTATGGTGTACACATAAGATAGGCTTGTATAAAGTAAGGTAAGAATCATGGTGCCTTGCTCAAGGAGAGCTTTGCACTTTGCAAGAGTATTATCTTGCCTTGGTAGTTCTCTAGGTTTTCTCCTTCTTCTTCAGGGTAGAATTCTCCTTCCTCTTGATAGTCTCCGGTACTAGCGTCTAAATTGGAATACAAAGTATAATCACCAAACAAGCTCAAAGGCTATTTTACACACATTATTACTTCACACAAACTATACTAAGCACACACATAAAATAAGTAAGTGTATTGGTGGGTGACTTGAGGAAAATGATTTCCTATCATTCATATGTGACAAGTAAAGTTCATATGGTGTTTGGGGAATAAATTCCTCTCATTGAAATCTTCTTAAGATTTAATTTCTCAATAGCAATACATGAATGCTATGTTGACCCAAGTCAACCATTCATCATCATTATTGAAGAAAATGATTTAAATGAGGTGGATCACCTCATACTATTTGAATAACACTACATTTGATTTAAATCTCAAGTAAGTCATATAAGAGAGTTGGGACCAGGGGTCCAAACATCACATGAATTCCTTTGAGACAAAGATTTAAATGAAGTAAAAATACTTCACAAGATTTACACAATAGTTTTGGACAATATCACTTAATAAACTAGCCATATTGTCCATTAATTAAACTAGGGTATGATCATGCAAAGTGACCACACCATTTTCTTGCAGAAACAATTAGTGGAAGTGAAATGTGAGCTATAGGAGTTGGAATTAACTTAATATCTATTTTGGTTAATTTTTAAGAATTAATTGAATGTGCAAAAGTCTCTGGCTTGATCTTTTTGTCACATTAATTCTACAACAGATCTCAAGGTGAGACCAGTGGCAAATTGTAGAACTTTTCCTTAGCTTTCTAACAATATGAAGTTTGTTAAATTTGGCCAAGCCAAACAGATTCTATTGATTTTCAAAGTTGAGACCAGTATTGAAATTAAATGGATTTGGAAAAATCGAAATTTGAATTACTGGGCTACGCGGGAAAGCTAACTGGGCCGAAACGTTTGAAAACGGCCCAAGGCCAGCCCACCACGCATCTGTGCACGCGCGGGCCGCCTGACAGGGGGCTCCACCCGTCAGCGACTCATAATAGCCGAAACGGTATGTTTTAACGTGGATCGTTGGATTAGAACTAGATCGGACGGCACTGGGCCATCGTCATCTCCGGCGAGATGGGTTCACTGGCACGGCGGTGCTAGGGGGTCGGGGGCTTACCGCGGCTCCAGCTAGGGTTTGGCAGTGTGCTCGACGAGGTTGTAGACGACGGCGAGGCAGCCTGTAGCAGCGGCGTCGTCAGGGGCGGCTCCAATCGATGGCGGCGACCTCCGGGTACTGGCGGCTCCGATCCTCCAATTGGGCTTGCTCCGGCGTCAATCGAGGTGACTACGGGTGCTGGGCGAAGCGGTGGTGAGTGGTGGTCATGGTGGTGTGCTCAGAATGTCGGGGGAAGGCCTCCTTTTATAGGCGCGTGAGGTGCCGTGGGTGCTGCGGCAAGTCGACAAGGGCGCGGCGTATCCGGTGAGCTAGAGGGCTAAGCGACGACGGGGTCGTGTTCACCACGTCAAGGCGGTACTGCAAGCGTCAACGGCGCGGCAAATGGGGGCGTACGATGGTCGGGCGCGTCCGTGTACTGCCGCGGCCGTGGCGGAAGGAAGCTTCCTCTCCGGCGGCGGTAGACGCTAGGGGGTGACGCGAGCGTGTCCGGCGAGCTCCGCGTGGCGACGCAAGTACCGTGGCGAGCGGAGGTGGTCGGGGTACGGCGAGGTACGTCGATCGACGCGTGCCTGTGTCGCGCGCGTCCGTGCACTGGGTGACGTCGCCATGCCGTTGGCGGCGTACCTGGGGCGTCCTGGGCGCGCGTCGTCCGGGGCTTGTCGGCGTCTCCTCGACCAACGGCGGGTACAGGCGATCTCCTGGGATCATGGGCGACGCGTTGGACATGATGGCCGTGGCGACGGTGAAGAGAAGAAGAGGGGGGCGTGTCGTGGGCGACGTGGCCGGCATGGCCATGGCTAAGCCATGTTTGGTCGTGTCCAGGGGGTGCCAAGGCATGGGCTGGGTAGGGTTAGGTCTTGTGGTCAAAGCTAGGTCAAGTAGTGAGCAAGTGGTGGCCTGGTTTGATCACCTTTCGAAAATTGGTGATCTTCCAAATGTTTCAAAGTCTCATCTTGGCATGCTTCTATCTCTTGATCCTTGATGAATTTGGGGTGATGATCTTTACAGAAGTTGTTCACCTTGTTGAGTACTTGGATGACAGGGCAAGAGTTGGATTTGTTTGGTTTGGAAAAATTGGATTAGAGAGGCTCAAAGTAGGTACCAGACTATAAAAGTCAGAAATGACCAATATCATATGTGATCATGTTTTCAAATTTGAAAATGGTTTGAAAAGTAAATCTTTGATTCTCAAAGTTGTATTCACTCTTTAATAACATAACACAATTATTGGTGAAGATCAAAAGGGTCTAAGATCACATTTACAAAGATGACATAGACCTCATATTAGGGTTTTTAGGGTTTTTGTGATATTTGATTTCTTTCTCTTTTTGAGATATTTAATTTATGATGATCACTTGATCACTCTAGGGTTTTAGAGTTCATCACAAACACAAAGTAACAAACATCATGGCATAGCACTCAAGATGCACAAATCCTATGCAGGGTACTATATGCAAATAAAAGTTTTTGCTGGTTCAAAAACTTGGATACTTGGAAAATGTTCTTCTTCTTTTATTTAAATTTTGGGATGTTACACATAGTAGGAGAAATATAATGTTACTGGCCTGTTATTGTAATGATTGCAATAAGGATTTGTAGTATATGTGTTATGCTACTATGATTGCAATTTAGATTGACATAATAATCTGTATATATTCCATCAGCTTGGTGAGACCTCCTCTGTCCGCAAGAGGAAGTTTGAGGAGTTTGATGACTCGGAGGACTCTGGCCACTCCTACATTTCCTGCGAGGTCGAGTCCGGGGACGCCGTGTCGGTAAGAGAGCATTCTCAATATTGATTGTGCATGGTTGACAAGTTTATTGAACTCATTGCTGTACAATAGTTGTGACATATGATTGTGACATTGTTGTTTTGCAGTACAACTCAGATGCTTCATCTGATAATGAAGTCAGCAAGTACAATGTGCTGTCATATGAGAAGAAGGTGGAGGAGAAGATCTGGGCTGAGGGAATCAGTGCTTACATGAAACCTGATGGGAGGTACTACTGCAAGTTCCATCCCTCCAAGCAGGTTCCTAGGGATGGTATGCGTGAAGGACTTGTTGGCCATGTGAAGGATGTGCACCCGAAGGATCTCCGCGACAAGGCGAACCATGCTGCCCTGAGGAAAGTACTGGAGTACTATGGTCAGGATTGACTGAATGCCTGAAAAAGTTAGTGAAGAAGTACATCATCAGTAGATATGATGATGTTAAGTAATGTATGTTATTAAGAACTGCTAGTTTATGTGTGCACCTTCTGTTATGGTGCGGTAACTATGTATGGACTTGCTAGGTGACAAGGTATTGACTTGTCAATGCCTATGAATTGTAGGCTAGGGTTTAGTTAGAAGTAGAGGGCAAGTAGATCTCGAAGGTTTCAGCCGAAAAGTACTCGACGATTATGAAAACTAGGGTTTGCAGATAATGATTCGATTGATTCTTCGTCCCTCGACTCCCCCTTTATATAGGAGGTGGAGCCGAGGGATTCGTGCTATACAAGTTTACAGTGGGATGGTTTCTAACTCATCCCGTCAGATTACAAATAACACTTCCTATTACAACTATCTTTTCCTTAAATACATCTTGGGCTCTCGAGTCTTCTTATTCTTCGGGTAGTGGGCCTTCAGTAAACCCCGGGTACTATATTTGGCAGGCCCATTTGGGATGCCTATGTCAGTAGCCCCCGAGATTTTACTTGAATCGCAGAGTCAGGGAAAATCTCCATTGTTTATTTTCATTCGAAAGCTTTTATATTTCTTCACAAAAAATTCTATATTGTACAGGGATACTGGTAGTTGGGGCTAGTTCATCTGACGGATCAGGTACTAGTTAACTGCTCTAGTGGCAATCCGAAAAAACCTACTTCAAAATCACGTCCCTGGACATGATCTCGGGATACTGGTGTAAACTTCGACAGGTGCCGCTTAAGGTCTTACCATTCTGTCGAGTCCCAGTCAAATTTATCGGGTACCTAACGCGTCCGTTAGGATTTTTCTTCGTATCTTGATACGGATAAAAGTAGAGCGCAGTCTTTGGCGATGCCACGCCCAGCAGAACGGATCTGGGGTCTTACCTTCGCAAATTTGCGGCATTCAGAAATTGATCGCAACTTTGGCGTTGAGAATATATTGTCGAGTGCTTTTCCGGCTGTTGGAATGGCACATTTTTTCGAGTCAAATATGACTTATATTGCTCTCCCGATGGGAGTATATGTAGAGTTAATTATAACTCGAAATATACTCTTTTGCTTTTCTATTTTTCCTTTGTTAATTTCATCGGGCACGCGAACAGCGTTCCCGATGGGAGTAGCCCCCGAGGCTACAACCAAGAACTTGTGCTTGGTTGTAGGCTCAACATTTTAGTCCACCTTGTCGCTATATTATCATTATTTCCCAATATGATCTCTTTCTTCTTCTTTATTTTTATCTCTCGGGTGCGCGAACAGCGCTCCCGATGGGAGTAGCCCCCGAGGCTACAACCAAGAACTTGTGCTTGGTTGTAGGCTCCCGCAATTTCTATATTGCCATAGTCGAAATTTTACTTTTTGTCGAAGTAGCCCCCGAGCATTTGGGCAAAAACTTGTTGTTGATCAAAAGCTCCCGAAGTATTGAATAATTCTCCCTGTCGCCGATTTTTCTTGTCGACATGCTTCCCTTAATCAAATTTACTTCATCCTTCTCGAATAATCGTGACTTTTCTGCCCTGTGGGTCCATTTCTTCCACCACGTTGACACGTCGTGCAAGTGGGGGACACACGTCCTCCGCTTTTTCTGGCGCACGTACGGTAACGCCGATCTCAGTAAAAATACCTTTTTACCCTTGTATCTAGAAGATCTATTCTCACCACACGATTTCTTCATCCAACGACGCACAGCTTCACCCGATTCTTATATAAACCTTTCTTCAACCTCCGTTCATCCCCTCGCTTGCGCCGCTCATCTGTTCCCCTTCGCAAAACTTCTCCTGCGCCTGATTCTCTCTGAGCTTCCGCACTCACAGACCTTACTCTGCCCATTGCCTTTGATGCCACCGCGCACGCGACTCACTCGCCACAGCTCCGGAATCCAAGATGGCTGCCGAGGATCTTGAGTGGGAGAGATCCAAAATCTCCAACCAAGACACCAACATGCTGAAGAGGCTTGGCCTCATGAAGAAGGAGGACGCCATCCGCTTTCCCAGTGAAGAAAGCTACCCCAAGCCTCCAATGGAGTATCGGGTTAGTTTTGTTGATCATCTAATCCGCGGCCTTTCGACCCCAATCCATGATTTCCTCCGCGGCCTTCTTTTCGTTTATGGGATTCAACTACACCAGTTGACCCCCAATTCCATCCTTCACATTTCTATTTTCATCACGCTTTGCGAATGCTTCCTTGGAATCACTCCTAATTGGATTCTTTGGAAACGCATTTTCTGCCTCCGCCGCAATGGCTCCCACAACGCCACTTATAACATAGGTGGTGTTGTTATCTGTGTTCGAACTGACGTTGATTATTTCGACGTCAAATTTCCTGATTCTGTCCAAGGGTGGCGCCAAAAGTGGCTCTACATACACGAAGAAAGCGCTAACTCTGTGGAACACAACATAGTTCCTTTCGACGGAAGTGCCAGAATTCAGCGTCGCCGTTCCTGGGATGCCGAAGCTTCCGAAGAAGAGAAAAAGGCGACAGAAGCACTCATGACTCGCATCCATCAGCTTCAAAATACTCGAGGCAAAGAGCTGTCTGGTGTTCAAATCACTGCCTATTTCCTTAGGATTAGAGTGCAGCCTCTTCGGGCTCGCAAAAATCCCCTTTGGACGTATTCTGGTGAAAATGACGCCAACAGAATCTCCAGTGATCTTTCTGTAAAGGACCTGGAGAAATTGGTTCAAAGAGTTTCTCGACTAGGCAAGAAGGATCCTATTCCCTCCTCCTGTCGAGTGGAACCATATAGTGCTGCCAATCCTCTTCCCGAGGTATTTTGTCTTCTCGAGTTTCTATCTTGTTCTGAACTTTTCCTTGTATCTTATTGTATTGGTATCTCACTTATTCTATTTTGTCACTATTTTCTTGTAGAACCATCCTACTATGGCTTCCCTTCCTCCTCTTCCTGAGGATGGAGAAGTCGAAGAAAGGGCCGTTGTCGATGATGACAACCAGGAGGCCCCCTCTTTTGTGAATGAACCCGCAGATTCTCGAAAATCTGCGGGATCTATTGAGAAGGATGCTGCCTCTGAAGGTACTACATCAGCACAATCTCCTCCTCCTGCTGTTTCTCCGAAGAACAAAAGGAAAAGGAGCAATGCCGAAGATTCCGGGACCTCTAAACCCGAAGAAACTGCTCCTGCACCTCGAAAGGCAGCTTATGATCCATATATCGAGAGTATCATCAGCTCGTAAGTTCCTTGCTCTTTTTACTTTTCTATTCGAAGAATTTTATTTGCCTTGCTTTTTATGCTGCCACTGTTTTGTCACAGTGATGATGAAGAAACACCGACTTTAGATGTGACTGCTCGAACGAGCACGTCACATACTTTAGTTATTTCAGAAAAACTAGTTGAAGGGGAGGAATCGTCGCCTCCTCAACAAAATGTCGGCACATCTACTCCTCCTTCGAGCCCCCTTGTCCCTTCGCCAAAAAGGGCAAGGACTGAAGTAATTCCAGAACCAAGTCTCCAATTGAGTAGTTCTTCGAACCCTCTCTTGGACGATGTAAGTTCCCCATATTCTTGTTTGTCTTTCTTCTGTTTGCTTCTAAGTGCCATTATACTTTCCTCATACCCGAAATTTTCTTGCTTTGTCTCCCCCTTTTTTAATAGCCCATGATCAAAGAGCTTCTTCGTATCGGTGCCCAATTCGTTGGATATCGTGAATATGCTCAACAAGCTGAAGGTGATGCCTTGCCGCTGTCTTTTGTACCATTATTCTGTTACTCCTTTGTTGTCGAAATTTTAACAAAGTTCTATCTTTCTTGACAGAGAAAATTGCGGCTACGAACGAGCGTTCCAATGCACTAACTCAAAAATTAGAGCAAAGTGAGGAAGCTCGGAAAAGGCCGAATTGGACGCTGCTAACGCTAGAGCAGAGGCTGACAAGGCCAAGTCTGAAGCTGCTGGTGTCGAAGATCTGAGAAAAAGACTTCACGCCGCCGAGAATTCGCTGAGCGAGCACATAGCTGCACAAGCTGCTCGCGAGGAAGCGATCCTTAAGCGTATAAGGACGCAAAGTCGCCGCTTCCTCAGTAATTATCTGAACCGCTTTATATCTTTTGTATTTTCTTTTTTTACATTCATTTGTTGCTCAAGAAGTTTCTGTCTTGCCAGATAGGACATCTCAAGAGTTTGAGCTTGAAGATCCCGACAATGATGCCCTTCTTGAAGCCCTTTCCGTCCTGGAATTTCATGGGTCAGAGGCACGTGAAGGCATTGATCATGCCAAATCAGGGCTGTCGCGGCTCTTTCCTTATTTCTTCCCGAAGAAAGAGGAACCCGCAACTTTCCTTAACTTGGCCAAGTGCTTTGATCCACCAGAAGACCTTGGGCTGAAGATGCGCCAAGAAAATATGAAAATTGCTGTGGAAAGCACTATCGCTTTGGTTGTTGACAGTCAACAGGCTGTTGATTGGACGAAAGTTGGCGACACCGAGCAGATAGAGCAATCAAGATGGAGATCGCTGATCAAGGCAGCCAAGCCCAACTCGAAGAAGATCTTGGCCTATCTCGGGTTTAAGCCATCGTCGACTCCTAGCTCGTCAAAGCCGGAGGTCTAGTTGCATGTCTCTGTTTTTCTTTCTGTTTCTTTTGCTCTTGTCGCCAAAGTAGTCATTTGGCGACACGTATTTCCCTATGTCCACTGTAATGCCCTTGTAATTATTCCAAGAGATTAATGAAAAACTCTATCTTTGCTTTTTGTTTGACGTTGTCTTGTTTAAATTTCAGTTGATATTTGATAATTATACTCCATCTTCCGCTCCTTCCAATGTATCGCCTTCTTCTTCTCGCGTGAGGAAACCTCCTGCTGATGCTACACCTGTCGACGATACCTTGTCGCAAGAACTGGATGAACTTCGACAGCAACTTCAGTATGCGAAGAAGCAAACACTTGTGATGATGGAGCAATCTCGTAAGTCATCTGAAGCCGAAAAAATTGCACTTCAACAAGCTCACGAGGCCGTGGCTGCGAAGGAAATTGCTGCTTCCGAGGCTGAAAAGGCGACTACTCGAGAAAATTTCATACTTGAATTGATGAATGAAGCCAGTGCGGATATGTCAGGTATGATTGTTTCATACTCCAATCCCTTCCCTTTTCATGCTACGTTTCGTTGAAATTTGCTGCTTCTTTACTTGAATAGGTTCCTTTGCTGATACTGTTGCCGAAGAAGAGAGGGTAAACACTAGGACGAACTTCCTTGTTAACCTGTCCCTCGACCATGGTTCTCTGTTTTGGGCTACCCCAGAGAGGACTCGCCAAATTGTCAGGTTTCAGGATCGCGTCTCTCAAACTCGCGACTTTCTTGACTTTTGTACCAAGACCTTGTTTATGGTTTACAACTCCATGTTTCCTCGGAACGTTCAACCAAAACTCTTCCTGAGTTAATGGAAAATTTCAAGGATGCCCACATGATCCATGGTTTTGTCAAAGCTCAACTTGTAGCTGGTGCCAGGTTTGCCCTTATCATGCTTCAGATTTGCCACTCGAAGCTTGACCTTTCCGAGGTTGTTGCAAAGGTTCATGAGAAGGTAAAGCGCCGAAGAGTTGGTGTCGACCGAATTAATACAAAGGTTTCTCGTATAGCCGAAGAAATGATTGAAGACCTTCTTCGGATGGATGCCGACTTTTTCACTGATGGTCATTATGCTGACTTTCTTGGCGCTGCTCCCGAAGAAAACAGGATTTCTCTTGATGATATACTGAATCAAGAGTAGTTATTTTCTTTTTGTAAATAACTCTTTTTTGCAACCCATGACTTTGATTATATTGTGAAGCGATCGTTGTATTTCTATGTTTGTCTAGCCCCCGAGTATTTCGGTGGCTATTTACTGTATTTGTATACTGCGAGGTTTGTGAACCAAGGCATTTATTTCGTATGTTTTGATGGCAGGTGTTAGCCCCCGAGCTTCTTTATTGAGTACTATTTTGTATTTTGATTTGCTTCACGAGGTATTTTTAATACCAAGGCGATGCTTTTTCCTTTCGGTGAACTATATTGAAATTCGTTGGGTTCTAGACTTTGAGCCTGTCGATAGAAAAAGTTGTATCGATACTATCTTTATTATTTTGCAGCACCGCGAGCCCGCCTCATTAAAAACCTTCTCCGGCCCCACTCGGTGCCCCGAAAAAGGAAAAGAGTGCGTCTGAAAACTCGCGGGCGTTTCAGTACATTGAAGTTTTACAAGGACTATATTTCGACTCTAGGCATAGAACCGCCTAAGTTGCGCCACGTTCCAGGGGTTTGGCTCCTCCACCCCTGTCTTCTTGTCCTTTATCCTGTATGCTCCTCCTCCGGGTACTTCCGTGATAATGTAAGGGCCAAGCCATGGTGACTCGAGTTTTTCATGACTTTTTTGCATGAGCCGAAGAACTAGGTCTCCCACCTGAAAAGATCTTGGCCGCAAACGTCGACTGTGGTAATTCTTCAAGTCCTGTTGATATTTGGTTACCCGAGATAATACTTCATCTCGAGCTTCATCAAGTGCGTCGACGTCGTTCTCTAGCGCTCTTCTCGACGTTTCTTCATCATATTCAGCGACACGTGGAGAGTTGTGCTCTATCTCGATTGGTAGTACTGCCTCTGCTCCATGAACCAGGAAAAACGGAGTTTCCTGCGTTGCTGTGTTTGGTGTTGTTCGGATGCTCCACAACACGCTTGGTAGTTCTTCTGGCCAGGTATGTCGAGCTTTTTCCAGTGGTCCTAACAAGCGCTTCTTGATGCCATTGCAGATGATGCCATTGGCTTTCTCGACTTGCCCGTTGGTCTGAGGATGTGCAACTGACGCAAAGTTTAGCTTGATACCCACCTCTTCGCAATAATCTTTGAATTCATGGGATGTGAAGTTACTGCCGTTGTAACGATGCTGTGGGGCACTCCAAACCTGAAGACGAGGCCTTTTACGAATTTTACTGCGGATGCTCCGTCTGGTGAATTTATCGGCTTCGCTTCTATCCACTTTGTAAACTTATCGACAGCTACGAGCATGTACTCCTTTCCTCCTGGCCAGGATTTGTGTAACTTACCCACCATATCAAGTCCCCATTGAGCAAAGGGCCATGACAATGGTATTGGTGCTAGCTCTGCTGCTGGAGAGTGAGGTTTTGCGGCGAACCTTTGACACGCGTCGCAAGTTCTTACTATGTCCTTGGCGTCCTCGATTGCTGTTAACCAGTAGAATCCTGCCCGAAAAACCTTGGCTGCGATAGCTCGACTGCTTGCGTGGTGGCCACATATTCCTTCGTGTACGTCCTTCAGAATTATTCTTCCTTCTTCGGGTGTGACGCACCTTTGCAAGACGCCTG
Organism: Lolium multiflorum; assembly: GCA_030979885.1. Classification (NCBI taxonomy): domain Eukaryota; kingdom Viridiplantae; phylum Streptophyta; class Magnoliopsida; order Poales; family Poaceae; genus Lolium; species Lolium multiflorum. The sequence goes on along the minus strand of CM061753.1, from coordinate 201,268,897 downwards.
AAATACTTCGCTTATACAATTCTCCCTTGACCACTGTGAAAGCTTTGGAACGTCGAATTACTCGCCTTGCCTCAACTGGATCGTCAGGTATTTCTTTCCTGAGGATGTATGATATGTACGGCTGCATCCACGGTATCTGTATCATCATGACCAGGTCCTGATCTTCTTCTTCGTCTTCTTGCTTTTCCTTGGTAGCCCCCGAGGGTTTCTTCTCCTTCTTTTTTGATTTTGTCGACTTAGTGGATCTCTCTGTTATTTCTTCCCAGAATACACCTGGCGGGACTGCCAGGCATTGCGACCCGATGTTTGCAAGAACGTCGGCTTCGTCGTTGCTCAATCTGCTAATATGGTTTACTTCGCATCCATCGAACAACTTCTCGAGCTCGTTGTACACCTCCTTGTATGCCATCATGCTATCATTGCGTCACATTGGTTCATAACTTGCTGAGCCACCAATTGTGAGTCGCCAAAGATTTTTAGTCGAGTTGCACAGCTTTCGCCATCTTCATCCCGTGTAAGAGAGCCTCATATTCTGCTTCATTGTTAGATGCGTTAGGGAACGTCATCCGAAGGATGTACTTCAACTTGTCGCCTTCAGGTGATATGAGTACTACTCCTGCACCAGCTCCTTCTAGTCTCTTGGACCCATCAAAGTTCATTGTCCAGGTCCTCGACAGGTCTGGAGGTCCTGTGTTTTGTAACTCCATCCACTTTGCGATGAAGTCTGGGAGGATTTGCGACTTGATTGCCTTTCTTTTTTCATACGTGATGTCCCGAGGGGAAAGTTCTATTCCCCAGAGGGAGACACGACCTGTAGCTTCTGGATTGTTTAGTATATTTGACAAGGGAGCTTCATTGACCACTATGATCGGGTGTGCCGAAAAATAGTGTCGCAGTTTTCGTGCTGTTGTGAACACTCCATATGCTAGCTTTTGGTACTAAGGGTACCTTTGTTTTGAGGGCGACAAAACTTCGCTTACGAAGTATACTGGCCTCTGTACTCCATGGATTTTGCCTTCTTCTTCTCTTTCGACTACTAGCACCGTGCTAACCACTTGAGGTGTAGCTGCAATGTACAGCAGGAGAGGTTCCCTTTCTCTTGGCGCCACCAAAATTGGTGGTGTCGAAATTTTGCGTTTCAAATCCTCGAAGGCTCTATCGGCCTCTTCACTCCATTGAAATTTATCTCCTTGCTTTATCAGAGCGTAAAATGGTAACGCTTTTTCTCCTAGCCTGGCGACGAATCTGCTCAATGCTGCGACTCGCCCAGTTAGCTGCGTATCTCTTTCAACTTTGTTGGCTTTCTCATTGTTACTATAGCTTGTATCTTGTCGGGATTTGCTTCAATCCCTCTTGCTGAAACTAGGAACCCCAGAAGTTCTCCTGCTGGGACGCCAAAACACTTCGTCGGGTTCAACTTGAGCAGAATTTGTCGAGGTTGTCAAAAGTTTCTTTGAGATCCTCGATCAGCGTTGCCCCCTTTTTTGTCGTTATGACGACATCATCGATGTATACTTGCACGTTTTTCCCGATCTGTGTCGCTAAACACTTCGCATCATCCTCTGATATGTTGCTCCCGCATTTTTTAGACCAAAGGGCATTGTCTTGTAGCAGAACACGCCATAAGGTGTAATAAACGCTGTTTTGGCTTCATCCTCTTCTTTTAATCTGATCTGGTTATAACCAGAGTATGCGTCCAAAAAGGAAAGACGTTCGCAGCCTGCCGTGGAGTCGATGATTTGATCGATCCTTGGGAGGGGAAAGTGATCCTTAGGACAATGTTTGTTGAGGCACGTAAAGTCGACGCACATGCGAAGGACTATCGTGTGTTTCTTTGGCACCATCACTGGGTTAGCTACCCATGTGGCTTCTGTAGATATTTCTCTGATAAAACCAGCTTCCTCAAGTCGATTTATTTCTGATAGCATGGCTTTGCGGTTTGGTTCCGAAAAACGCCGCAAAGGTTGTTTGATTGGTCTCGCTACTGGATCCAAGTTTAAGTGGTGCTCGGCAAGTTCCCTGGGTACTCCTGGCATGTTTGGACACCATGCGAAGATTTTCAGTTCTCACGGAGGAACTTGACGAGCGCGCTTTCCTATGCGATATCCATGTTTGTTGCAATGGATGTCGTCTTTTTTGGGTCTGTCGGGTGGATCTGTACCTCCTTAGAATTTTTCTCGGTATTGAAAGTTGACTCTTTATTTGGCCTTCCAACGTCTGGCAGCACGTCGTAGTCTGTCATACTTTTTGACGCCAAATACTCGGCTTGCATCCCGAAGGTTTCTGATAACCGATGAAAATCCTTGTCACATTTATCGGCTAAAGCGAAGCTTCCTTTGACTGTGATTGGTCCTCTTGGTCCAGGCAACCTCCACAATAGGTATGTATAGTGTGGCACCGCCATGAATCTAGCATATGCTGGTCGTCCTAACAACGCGTGGTACTGCGACGGAAAATCCACGACTTCAAATTCCAGCCTCTCGATTCTATAATTCTCTCGGGTTCCAAACTGAACGTCGAGGTTGATTTTTCCCAATGGGTAATTTGGCTTCTCCGGTGTGATGCCCTGGAACCTTGTGTCTGTTGGTTTCAAGTTTGCCAAGGATATGTTCATCTTCCTCAATGTATCTGCATACATAAGGTTTAAGCTGCTGCCGCAGTCTATGAACACTCGAGAGACATCAAACCCTGCAATAACTGGCAGAATAAGTGCTGACTGCCCTGGTCGAGGAACTTGTTGCGGATGATCTGCTATGGTGAACCCAATATCTTGCCCTGACCAATTAAGGTATTCGACAGTTGGTGGAGGCATTTTTTCTGCCATAAACACTTGTCGTGAAATTACTTTCTGAGCTCTATTTGACGGCCTTGCTTTCTGAATCATCGACACCGCTCCATGAGAATTGGGATCAACGTAAGGTGGTGGTGGTGCTGCTGCTGCTATTCTGAGCTGATGTCGATTGTCGTCTGTAATTGCGGGAGGTGGTGGCAGGTGGACCTCGCTCCTGGGTTCCCGAGGATTTCTCTGTGCTGCTCTAGCATTAACGTGTTCTGCATGCCTTAGCATTGCCTGGAAATTTCGACAGTCTTTCTGCAAGTGCCCTGACTGTCTTTTACCGTTGTTGTCAATGAAAAAGTGCATCTGACACGGTCCGTTCATCATCTCTTCAGGGGACACGAAAGGTCTTGGGAACCTAGGCCCGCTATTTTGCCTGTTGTTGCGAGAATCGTCCCTGTTGTCGCCTCGCTGCTCACTGCTTCTCTGATAATCGTCTCTGTTGTTTCCTCCTGTATTTGTTCGAAAACCTGCCGAAATTTGTCCTGGAGCGTCATAATTCTGGTACTGCCGAGGAAACCGTCGTCTTGGTTGATAATTTCGCCCCCGGTCTTCTTCTGGCGACCTGTGTCGTTTGTTATATACAGCATCTTCTCCATCTGCCCACTTGTTTGCTATCTCCATTAACGCGGATACTGTTCTTGGGTTGGTCCTCCCCAAGTCCTCGACAAAATCTCCACGCCTGATTCCTGCGACAAACGCATCTATTGCTCTCTCGTCAGATATATTTTCTGCCGAGTTTTTGATGATATTCCATCTTTGGATGTATTTTCTCATTGACTTATCTGGCTTTTGTCGACACGCTCTCAACTCCTCTAATGACGCAGGTTTTTTGCACGTGGATCTGAAGTTCTTGACGAACACGTCCTCGAAACTTTCCCAGCTGTCGATGGATCCTGGAGCGAGTTTCTTTATCCACGATCGTGCGGCTCCACTCAAGTGTACCTGGATGCTTTGCATGGCTGTTGCCCTAGTTCCTCCTGTTAGCTTCACCGTCTCCAGGTAATCGACTAGCCAATCCTCTGGATCTTGAAGGCCGTCGAACTTCTTGAAGTTATCGGGTAACTTGAATCCTGAGGGGACTCGAGTTTTTCGGACTCTCCTCGTGAAGCATGGTAAGCCGCACATATCTTCGTCGTTAAGTTCTGGGGATTGCCGATGATCCCTTCTGCTCTGCCGCGCTCTGTCGACTCTTGCTTGTGCTGCTGTGTCTCTTGCTCCACTTGGCCCTTCAGGTGCTGCCGCTGTTGCTCTGCGGGTCGTGGACTATTTTGCCTTGCCGCTCCTTCGGGAGGCGTTGATACAAACGCTGTCCCCATAGCTCCAACTCCTGCTACCGCCATATTGTACAGTGTTTCCCTTGGATCACCTGGAGGTGGTTTAGATGCAAGGATAAAAGCATGTGTCGCCATATACCCAGCCTCTGGTGTCTTAGGGATGATGTTTCCTCTTGTATCTATCGACATAAAGGACATGTCGAGGTTTTGGACCAAGTGTTCTCTTTCTTCGGGTATGTGTTGCAGCCTTGATCTTGCTCTGTTCCGCGCTCCCGATGGCTATCACCTGTAGTTCTAGATTGTCGGCTTAGATCTGCCCTTCTCCTGCTGGATGCGAAGCTGCCTCCTTTCTCCTGTTCAACTCAGCTGTCTGTTTTTCCAATTCCCTGGCAGCTCGTGCGAGCCTATATTGATATGCTTGTAATTCTTCTGGTGTGGCTGTGGTAGCCATTGGTTCTGTGCCGTTCATAGCTCTCGCAGCTCTGTCCCACGCTGCTTGTGAAAGTTGGACTCTATCTCGCGGCTCTGGCCCGACGTATTTGTTGCCCAGGCCTTGTCGCAAATTGGAGGGATCGACGTATGGATTTCCCAGACTGTCGAAAGCCTCAGATGTCTCCTCTTGATCTTCAATGGCGTAAATCTGATGATACTTTGTGCTCAGATCTACGTTGGGTTTGGTGACATCATCGTTGAGATTGATGAAGACCTTGCCCACTGTGAGAGATTTGTCGATGAAGTCGTAACTGTCGACATCGCTTGAGCTATCGCTTATATATGAGTCCGCAGATGACTCAAACGACATGTCGTTGAAGATCTTGGCGAGTTTCTCTCTTGCTCTGGTGCTGACGTAGCGTGTTGCCGAGGTTTCTTCTTCTCCTGACTTGGTTGATGATGTATAGCTTAAAAAATTGGAATCGACGTCCAATGGTCCCGACGAAATCGGAACCTCGACACGGTACGATCCTTCCTTTTCGACGTGGAAGTGAAACTTCCCGAACGTCATCTCCATGGGCTCCGCCAGATACGCATATGCATCCAAACGGGAGGGTGGGTGAGGAACAAAATCGACAAGACTAGCAGCGATCTGTTTACCTCGGTCCATTGTGTTGCTTGCGGTCGACGATGTCGAAGATCTTGAACGTGCCATCGAGATCAGATCCTTACGCCTCTAGTTCCCACAGACGGCGCCAATTGACAAGGTATTGACTTGTCAATGCCTATGAATTGTAGGCTAGGGTTTAGTTAGAAGTAGAGGGCAAGTAGATCTCGAAGGTTTCAGCCGAAAAGTACTCGACGATTATGAAAACTAGGGTTTGCAGATAATGATTCGATTGATTCTTCGTCCCTCGACTCCCTTTATATAGGAGGTGGAGCCGAGGGATTCGTGCTATACAAGTTTACAGAGTACGGGACGGTTTCTAACTCATCCCGTCAGATTACAAATAACACTTCCTATTACAACTATCTTTTCCTTAAATACATCTTGGGCTCTCGAGTCTTCTTATTCTTCGGGTAGTGGGCCTTCAGTAAACCCCGGGTACTATATTTGGCAGGCCCATTTGGGATGCCTATGTCACTAGGCATGTGAACTTTAGCTATGGTAGCTATGTATGCACTGTACCAGTGTGCTAGATGGTATGTAGCACACTGTGTTTGCTTTTGCTGGTTCTTCACTTTGTTATAAGATAAGTGGAGTTATGGATGGCTAGAAAGTATTGTCAGCCTTTTTATCTACCATCCATGTTCTGTTGGAAAAATGGTAGTCCATAAATATTATCTTGTTTGCAAGGAAATGGTAATTCTAAAATTTTGCTTGTTTGAAAATTTGATAGTTCAGTAATATTGAGTTATGTACCAATTTGATCTCTGTCATAATGTATTCAATAGTTTAAAAAACATAGTAGATAAGTTACATGAATGAATAGCAAGCCGCTATGTGATGAGAATAGCAACCACCAATGTCATGAGAATAAAACAGAGTAGCAATTTCATATGTTATTTGTATCTGATATTTCATATGTGAATTTAAAAAATCGAATTTGTAAAAAGTTCATATACAGAAAATGTACAAAAGATGCATTGAAGGTTGGCAGATCAACCCAACCTTGTATGTTTTCATTAATTTGTTTTAGAATTGTCCTTTATCAAAATATATACTTGAAAGTATAGTGATTTTTCGACCTCCTCCAAATCACCTCAAATTTTTATCACATTGTATGTAACACAAGAAAACATGGAATGTGACGATTTTTTTCATTTTGAATATTTTTGAATTACTAATGGATGCTCCATGGTTGGGAGGTGCCGATACTAGGGTTTTAGGGTCAAAATGGGTGTACCATGGCCTAAAACATACCCAACCACCTTGGATGGGGCCAATATTTGGCACACTTGTGCATGGTGGTGTGCCCCACCATTTTTTAATTGCTCTTTCTAGGTTGGTTTTTACATTCATGGTGATCCCATGGTTGGGAGGTGCCGATACTAGGGTTTTAGGGTCAAAATGGGTGTACCATGGCCTAAAACATACCCAACCACGTTGGATGGGGCCAATATTTGGCACACTTGTGCATGGTGGTGTGCCCCACCATTTTTTAATTGCTCTTTATAGGTTGGTTTTTACATTCATGGTGATCCCATGGTTGGGAGGTGCCGATACTAGGGTTTTAGGGTCAAAATGGGTCTACCATGGCCTAAAACATATCCAACCACCTTGGATGGGGCCAATATTTGGCACACTTGTGCATGGTGGTGTGCCCCACCCTTTTTAATTGCTCTTTCTAGTTTGGTTTTTACATTCATGGTGATCCCATGGTTGGGAGGTGCCGATACTAGGGTTTTAGGGTCAAAATGGGTCTACCATGGCCTAAAACATACCCAACCACCTTGGATGGGGCCAATTTTTGGCACACTTGTGCATGGTGGTGTGCCCCACCCTTTTTTAATTGCTTTTTGTAGGTTGGTTTTTACATGCATGGTGATCCCATGGTTGGGAGGTGCCGATACTAGGGTTTTAGGGTCAAAATGGGTCTACCATGGCCTAAAACATACCCAACCACCTTGGATGGGGCCAATTTTTGGCACACTTCTGCATGGTGGTGTGCCCCACCCTTTTTTAATTGCTTTTTGTAGGTTGGTTTTTACATGCATGGTGATCCCATGGTTGGGAGGTGCCGATACTAGGGTTTTAGGGTCAAAATGGGTCTACCATGGCCTAAAACATACCCAACCACCTTGGATGGGGCCAATATTTGGCACACTTGTGCATGGTGGTGTGCCCCACCCTTTTTTAATTGCTCTTTCTAGGTTGGGTTTTACATGCATGGTGATCCCATGGTTGGGAGGTGCCGATACTAGGGTTTTAGGGTCAAAATGGGTCTACCATGGCCTAAAACATACCCAACCACCTTGGATGGGGCCAATTTTTGGCACACTTGTGCATGGTGGTGTGCCCTACCCTTTTTTAATTGCTCTTTCTAGGTTGGTTTTTACATGCATGGTGATCCCATGGTTGGGAGGTGCCGATACTAGGGTTTTAGGGTCAAAATGGGTGTACCATGGCCTAAAACATACCCAACCACCTTGGATGGGGCCAATATTTGGCACACTTGTGCATGGTGGTGTGCCCCACCCTTTTTAATTGCTCTTTCTAGGTTGGTTTTTGCATTAATGGTGATCCCATGGTTGGGAGGTGCCGATACAAGGGTTTTAGGGTCAAAATGGGTCTACCATGGCCTAAAACATACCCAACCACCTTGGATGGGGCCAATTTTTGGCACACTTGTGCATGGTGGTGTTCCCAACCCTTTTTTAATTTCTCTTTCTAGGTTGGTTTTTACATTCATGGTGATCCCATGGTTGGGATGTGCCGATACTAGGGTTTTAGGGTCAAAATGGGTCTACCATGGCCTAAAACATACCCAACCACGTTGGATGGGGCCAATATTTGGCACACTTGTGCATGGTGGTGTGCCCCACCATTTTTTAATTGCTCTTTCTAGGTTGGTTTTTACATTCATGGTGATCCCATGGTTGGGAGGTGCCGATACTAGGGTTTTAGGGTCAAAATGGGTCTACCATGGCCTAAAACATATCCAACCACCTTGGATGGGGCCAATATTTGGCACACTTGTGCATGGTGGTGTTCCCCACCCTTTTTTATATGCTCTTTCTAGGTTGGTTTTTACATTCATGGTGATCCCATGGTTGGGAGGTGCCGATACTAGGGTTTTAGGGTCAAAATGGGTCTACCATGGCCTAAAACATACCCAACCACCTTGGATGGGGCCAATTTTTGGCACACTTGTGCTTGGTGGTGTGCCCCACCCTTTTTTAATTGCTTTTTGTAGGTTGGTTTTTACATGCATGGTGATCCCATGGTTGGGAGGTGCCGATACTAGGGTTTTAGGGTCAAAATGGGTCTACCATGGCCTAAAACATACCCAACCATCTTGGCTGGGGCCAATATTTGGCACACTTGTGCATGGTGGTGTGCCCCACCATTTTTTAATTGCTCTTTCTAGGTTGGTTTTTACATGCATGGTGATCCCATGGTTGGGAGGTGCCGATCTAGGGTTTTAGGGTCAAAATGGGTCTACCATGGCCTAAAACAAATCCAACCACCTTGGATGGGGCCAATATTTGGCACACTTGTGCATGGTGGTGTGCCCCACCCTTTTTTAATTGCTCTTTCTAGGTTGGGTTTTACATGCATGGTGATCCCATGGTTGGGAGGTGCCGATACTAGGGTTTTAGGGTCAAAATAGGTCTACCATGGCCTAAAACATACCCAACCACCTTGGATGGGGCCAATTTTTGGCACACTTGTGCATGGTGGTGTGCCCCACCCTTTTTTAATTGCTCTTTGTAGGTTAGTTTTTACATGCATGGTGATCACATGGTTGGGAGGTGCCGATACTAGGGTTTTAGGGTCAAAATGGGTCTACCATGGCCTAAAACATACCCAACCACCTTGGATGGGGCCAATTTTTGGCACACTTGTGCATGGTGTTGTGCCCCACCCTTTTTTAATTGCTCTTTGTAGGTTGGTTTTTACATGCATGGTGATCCCATGGTTGGGAGGTGCCGATACTAGGGTTTTAGGGTCAAAATGGGTGTACCATGTGACATAGGCTTTTGTCGACGTCCTTTCTTCTTCAGTGGCCTCCGCGTCCCAAGAGTGGCGGCGAAAGATTTTCTCGGCACCATCAAAAGGAGGGATGTTGTCCTCCGCACATCCGTGGTTCTCCTCCTGAATGTACAACCACTTCTTGCGCCATCCTTGAACTGAGTCAGGAAGCTTGACGTCGAAGTAGTCGACAGTGGGCCGAACAGAAATGCCGCCTATATTATAGGCGACATTGGGCGAGCCATTCCGGCGGCAGAAAATGCGCTTCCATAGCGCCCAGTTAGGCTGGACGCCAAGGAAGGCCTCGCACAGAGTGATGAAAATAGAGATATGGAGGATTGAATTTGGCGTGAGGTGGTGGAGTTGCAGACCGTAGATAAAAAGAAGTCCACGAAGAAAAGGATGAATGGGGGCGGAAAGACCGCGGATGAGGTGGTCGACAAAACTTACCCGGTACCTCATTGGAGGAGTTGGGTAGCTTTCCTCACGGGGGAAGCACAGTGCATTGGGTTTCTTGCTGATCCCCAGCTTCTTGAGCATGTTGATGTCTTGAGTGGAAATCTTCGATCTTTCCCACTCCGCCGACCCAAGATCCACGGCGGCCATGGAGGACTCCGGCGTGTTGTGCCTTGTCAATCGACGAGGTGGCATCAACAATGGTGCAGGATTCGCAGCTTGGAGGCGAGGAGCTTAGGAGATTGTAAATCGCAGGAGGAAATTTGCAGATGAGAAAAGGAGGACGGCGCGAGCGGAAGTGCTCAAGGAGGAAGACGGTGATCTTATATAAAGGGTGCGGCGAAACGACGAACCGTTGGATAAGGAACATGTGTGACAGATGATAGCCACGTGGCAATAAGGGTAAAAAAGTAACTTAACGTTGGGGAAGTTATGGTGCGTGCGCCAGAAAAAGCGGAGGACGTGTGTCCCCCACTTGCACGACGTGTCAAGAAAGTGGATCAATTGGGCCCGCATGGCAGCGAGAGCAGATTTGTCGCGAATTTCTGACTAGTAATCGTGGCTATCGTCAGCAATAACGTCACCTTGGCGGAAGGAAAAATTCGACTACACAGCTTCATAAAAGGCGACATGGAAAAATAATGCTGAGCCTTTGATCAAATACAAGTTTTTGATCAAATGCTCGGGGGCTACTTTGGAAAAAAGAAAAAAGATCCGGAAAGACAAAATAAAAATGGCGTGAGCCTATGATCAAATACAAAATATTTGCTCATAGCCTCGGGGGCTACTCCCATCGGGAGCGCTGTTCGCGCACCCGAGGAATTATAAAACTTCGGGAGATAAAAAGAAAATATAGCGGCATGAGGCGTGGAGCCTACAACCAAGTACAAGTCCTTGGATGTAGCCTCGGGGGCTACTCCCATCGGGAACGCTGTTCGCGTGCCCGATGAAATCATAAAAAAAAAGAAGAGAAGACGAGAAAAAATGAAAGAGCAAAAAGAAAGATAGCAAAGCAAAAGAGTATATTTCGAGTTATAAATAACTCTGCATATACTCCCATCGGGAGAGCAATATAAGTCATCTTTGACTCGATAAAATGTGCCATTCCAACAGCCGGAAAAGCACTCGACAATATATTCTCAGAACGCTAAAGTTGCGATCAATTTCTGAATGCCGCAAATTTGCGAAGGTAAGACCCCAGATCCGTTCTGCTGGGCGTGGCATCGCCGAAGACTGCGCTCTGCTATTTTTATCCGTATCAACAAATACGAAGAAAAATCCTAACGGACGCGTTAGGTACCCGATAAATTTCTGGGACTCGACAGAATGGTAAGACCTTAAGCGGCACCTGTCGAAGTTTACACCGTATCCCGAGGTCATGTCCAGGGACGTGATCTTGAAGTAGGTTTTTGCGGATTGCCACTAGAGCAGTTAACTAGTACCTGATCCGTCAGATGAACTAGCCCCAACTACCATTATCCCTGTACAATATAGATGTTTATAAGAAGAAATATAGAGAAGTTGAAGTTGTCGAATAAAAATAAACAGTGGAGATTTTCCTTAAATTCTGCGATTCAAGCAAAATCTTGGGGGCTACTGACATAGGCATCCCAAATGGGCCTGCCGAAGATAGTACCCGGGGTTTACTGAAGGCCCACTACCCGAAGGATAAGAAGATTCGGAAGCCCAAGATATTATTAAGGAAAGCTAGAGTTATAATAGAAAGTCTTATTTGTAATCTTGCGGGATGAGTTAGAAACCTTCCCAGACTCTGTAACTTGTACGACACGAATCCCTCGGCTCCGCCTCCAATATAAGGGGGAGTCGAGGGATGCAGAGATAATTGGAATCATTGTTTACAAACCCTAGTTTTCATAATCGTCGAGTACTTTCCGGCTGAAACCTTCGAGATCTACTTGCCCTCTACTTTCAACTAAACCCTAGCCTACAATCCATAGGCATTGACAAGTTAATACCTTGTCACCATGCCCTAAAACATATTTTATTAATGTTGTCCATATTTACATATCAACATTGTTCATGATAAGTATAGACTATAATTTTGTTGTTTAATTTCGTTGGCCCAACATGGACCAACCAAAATGCCATATGCAACAATAATGAAAGTGAAAAAATGTTATTAAAAAAAGGCACAACCCGAAACGGCGGATGGAAACGCACCATTACGATCTTCACGCGCGCCACGATCTTATCGTGCATGGTTTGCGCATGGCATGTTCCGGAAATGACGGACGACGTGGTCGGCCTATAAAAAGGTGTTCGTGCTGCCGTCATTGAGATCGTGCAAACCCTAGCTAGAGCCGCCGCCACCGCCACCGCCCGCGCAGTCGCCCTCTCTATTCTTCTCGCCTCCTCCGTCTCCAAGGCTCTCATCCCCGCCACCGCCGCCATCTGCAAGGCACCCTCACCTGAGACCGCCGTACCCAGGAATCTTCTCCACGCCAGGCCCAACACCGTCACCTAGATCTCATCGGAGACAGACCAAGACGGTTCCAACACTGCCTCGTCAAGTAAGTACACATCAAGACCTTCGTATCTACATCGTATGAAGCAACTAAAATTTCTATAGTTTAGAGTCGCCGCTCCTCTAGAGTCGCCGTGTGTCTTCATATTTGCAGTTGTTAGAATAATTTTCTTAAGTGTTGACTCTGATTAGGACTTGGAGTTGTTGTGCTGGTTGTGTGCATGCATGTGCACACCTGTAGTCAATTCGTTTAGGTTAAGTAAAATTTAACGTGACTTTCTGCCCGAGTACGTCGGATCCAGTCGATCCTTTGTCAGCAGTTTGCCTATATATGCATCGCTCTTGTAGCATGAAAATAGCAAACACTGCAATTATCGGTTTTTAAGATGTAAATTTTATTGAGGGGTTTCATATATAGGCCGGGCAGATGTTTGCTCTCAATTTTTTTGTATAAAATTTCACCATGATTTGTCTGTTGAAAGCATATCATCTCACACATCGTATGTACAATAATGTCATCTCACGCATCGTATGTAAAATCATGTTGTATTCAAGTCTCCCTCTTGCACATTTAATTTAGTTTTTTGTACGTGACATATTACTTTCTTAATATAGTGTTTTTCCTTGATAGAATGGACGAGCTTAGGGGTGAAGTTTGCTGCAACATCGAAAAATGGTGTAGGCTCATGGCCCGTCTTACCGTGGATCAACGTGCTAGACTAGCTCTAACTAATTTAAGAAGTATGATGATGATTCCTTCTGTGAAGATGCGTACAATATTGATCAGGTACACCTTCTCACATGTATATTACGTAATATTTCATCACATGTTCATATGTCATTTGTAATTCGTGGATTATTTTTGCATAGTACTTATTGATTCATCTTCATTTTTCTTCCAGGTTCATGCTTGATGTTTTTTACCCTGCCACTGGTACATTCGAAATAGGAGAGAACAATGGCGCGGTGTCTCTTGGTTTTGTCGATGTTGAGTGTCTCCTTGGTCTGGTTAATGAAGGATTTTCAGCTGGGGAAATACTTACCGAGGAAGGTGAAGACGTGAAGCATCGCATCCCACCACAGTTCATAAGCAAATCAACCGGTAACATCGTTATCGACGAATTAATTGACGACATCATTAAAAGTAAACTTGCCGATGATGACTTCCTGAGGAGGGTAGTGCTAGTGCTTCTGGGAACAGTACTTGCTCCTATGGCGACGAAGATTGTTCCACACAAGTTCTATGCACTAGTAGAAGATGTGAACCGAATGTCAAAAATCAATTGGAATGCATTCACTCTTAGGGTTCTGTTGGATAGCATTAGGCTGGTAAGAAAAGGTAGACAAATCCGTCAGTGGCCAAAAGGGAACTTAGGAATGTTGCAGGTATGTATGGTCTTATGTCGGAGTGTTGTGCATACTACATCTCACTGCATTTTTCACGTATAGATAATTAATTTACTCTCCTTTGTTTACATGCATGCAGTACTTGTACTGGGAAAAATGTCAGCCGCTAGAAGGCGACTGTGCATTTAATCCTAAACTGTCCATGCGCCCTCTAATGAGGAACTGGAATGAAGCAGCTGCCACGCGGAGAGACAATTTTGACTATGAGAATGGTCGAGGTCGTGGTAACGTGAAGGTACTAATTTCAGTGTTACGAATAGGCACACTTAATTTTGTAAATACTCAATTCAAAACTGTAGTACTTAACTCTTGCATTATATAACGTGCAGATTGATGAAAATATCACTGAAGAGTATCGGATGATGGAGCCAGTTGTGCCAGATCCTGTGGCTGCTCATCAGAATAACGCCAAGCCCGCGAGTGCTGTTCCAAAAAAGAAACAGGCTCCAAAACCCATTGATAACGGTCAGACGGAAATTCTGATAAATCGTTTAACGGGTTACCTAGATGCACAATTGCAGAAGATGTTGGCTACCATCCCTGCCTTATGTGCTCAGGTGAAACGCCTAATTGTTGTGTCATTTTCTTTTGTTATTGAAAATGCAATCGTTCATGAACTTATATATTTTTGTGTTGCAGAGAACATTGGAGATGTTTAATAAGGAAGGCGTGACTTACAAACCAGCAGCCGCACCGGTTTCCGGTAACATGGAGGACCAGGAAGATGTCAACTCTTTCCGGAACGGCCCTCGTGATAAAAAAGAGTTCATGTACAAGGAAGAGAGCGATTCAGCAGGAGGTGGAGATTCTATTCGTATCATTGACATGAACCTGGCTGATGAAGTTGATAAATTGGATAAAAAATTCAAGGAGCCTGCTAAGAATGGTACTGCAAAGAATGCAAATGATGCTATGCGCACACCTGCCAAGGCTAGTGGACTGAATGGTACTCCAGCAGAAAAGCCATTTGGCGATGTTGGTAGCACACCGGATAATCCGTTCATCATTGAAAATGCTGATCCGGTGACATCAGATTCAGAAATTGATCTCGACGCAGTAAGTATTAGCAAGTTCTTATCTAAATCAAAGGAAGATGAGTTGGCTGGGAAGAGGAAGCGAACAATTCCCAAAAAATTTCAATCTCCCTATGCTCTAGACAGACGCACCAAGCGTCAAGTCCGTGGTTCATCCACAAAAGGTAGTTTATTTTTCCCATTATTTTTAATATTCTCTATAAGAAATGTTGTATTTGCTAATCATTTTCATATGCATGCAGCTCTGAATTTCGATGATAAATCTGGAGCAGATAAAAATGCAAAACCGGATGCATCATGCGATTTGACGGCTGAACTTGTAGACGCAGCTATAGTCTTCCTCGAGCTTGCATCTCGCTCAGACCAGCACAAAAAAAAGAATGTTTACCGGAGTGCCAGGGGCGATGAAGTTAACGCTGAGCGGCTACGTGTTGTTCTCGACGAAAAATGGTTGTCCGATGATGTAAGTGTGTAGAACACATCTATTCCATACATTTAATATTTACATGTATGTTATTAACATATAATGTCATTATGTTATTCGCAGGTCATTGATGGTTACATTGGGCATTTGAACCTCCGTGTTGGGGATGATCGCTTCTTGTGTCCAGCATGGAGATCTAAATATCTAGTAGACCGGGCAATTGCCGGAGACAAACCCAAAGAATCCAGCAAGAACATGGATAACGCGATGGTAAGATCTGGCGCGGTTGGTAGAGTGTTGACAGAATACACCGTCCGTGACAAGGTACGTAATATATGATTGTTATAAAATATTGTAGTACTCTGCTAATAAACTTGCCGAATGACATCTCATTTTTTTCATATGTTATAATTTTTTGCAGGTTTATTTTCCACTCAACATTGGCAATACACACTGGACGACCGTTGTCATGCACATACCGAAGCAAGAATTCCAAGTTCTCGACTCGCTTTATCCTCTAGAGTTTACGTTGGAGACTGTTGAGGCACTTGTAAGTGAAAAACAAATTGTCCACATTACTTCTAACACACTGAATTGCGCAAATTAGCATAACTGTTATCTCTCTACAGCGGCGCCAATTGCAGATGACATGCAAGTGGCCAACAAAGTCACGAGTGGAAATCATCCCGACGTTTCAAAGTGGCCGATATTAGAGTACGACATGCCGCAGCAACATGACGGGTGAGTTAATGTTACACCAATTTAAGTTTATGATCAATACATGAGAGGATTAACGTTATCGAGATTTTGCATTTACAACAGGAACTCTTGTGGATTGTTTGTGATGGAATGCATGGAGCATTGGGATGGGGACCGGATGACTGCAGAGATTTCACAGGTTTGTTAAAAATCGTCTGTATGTACACCCTTGGATTAACAAAAATGTGTTACATCTAACCCATATTTCGTAATATTGTATAGATCAAAATTAATGGAAGGCGAAGACGAATTGTCGCTGAAATGATGTTATCACCTTCGAACACGTTAGAGATGGTGAAAGAGAGAATTCGGTCCGTCGCTTCCAGGATCAACAAGAAGACATAGAAAATGGAAGATAAAAGTTTGAGTGGTTAGGTTTTAGTCCCGAAGAAGGTTTCCTGACCATGAATAGCTTTTTTCCTTCTATCAACTATGTTATGTTGTAAAGTGACCATGAATACTTTTTTCGTTTTGTTCAAGACATATGGCTATCCTATTATTTTGTTTGCTTAATCATATATTCTTGTTTCTTGTTTTATTGAGGTGCACATACAGACACACACGTACATATTTGTTGATCATTATTTCTTGATGATTTTTCAGTTGCACACAAACACTGAAAGTAACATTTAAGCTACATACACAAACACAGTGTACCAACTCGGTATCATTTTCGTTGAAGATTTTTTCAGGTGTAGACACACGCTTTGCATTTGTAAATGATCATACACCAACATAGTAGCCTTTTTTCAGCTACACACTCACACACACTAGAATTTTTCACGTACACACACCAATTTCGTTGAAGATTTTTTCAGGTGCACACACACACTTTGCATTTAGTCAAGTAGTTCAACCCATTTACAAAACCGTAGTATCAACATACACACTTCACAGAACATAGATCTATCTAGGGTGTGTTTGGGGCATCACCACTCCAATCTATCTTCGGCTTCTTCTCCTCTGGCCACTCGTCCCAGTGGCCCCCAGGAAAACGAGGAGGGCTTGTTTGATAAAACATGGGAAATCTCCAGGACGCGGCACTCCAATATTCATGCCCATCAGTGATGCGAGTGTATGTCCACCCTTCATCCCCACTTGGGCGCTTGGTGCCAGCCAATTCTTTTCCTTTGCTGCTGCTCGATGAAGAAGCCTTTGTGCCGCCCGTTGAACTGGGTTGCAATGCAGTTGGTGTTGCTTGCGGAGGTAGCCGGTGGCGCTGTCCATAGTTGCATTGACGGATTATATGGTACAGTTTGTACGGCACAAACCCATCTCTGGCTGCATACTCCAGATTAATTTCATCGAGGGGATTCTTCTCCCAAAACTTGTGCTGGACAGATGGGAATTCTTTCTTCATTCCTTTGTAGCTCATATCGATGAGTGCGGCTGCCATGTCAGCCATCCTAGTCCTGTCGCGTTCAAGCTGGAACAAGTCCTGCAGATCGATGTGGTACTCAATTGGTATCTCAATATTCCAACTTCGCTGCATTGCTATTCTGTCATTTCTGATATCGACGCTAGCAAAGTGGACACCACTGCGTAGGAAATCCATGAGTTTGGGACACCACGGTTGGCTACTGCTCCACCATAAAAATGGAAAAGATTAACTGGTAAAATATTGTTGGGAAAAAATGCTGAAATTGAGTTGTGAAATGCAATGAAATTATGTGATAATATTTCATTCCTACGTGTCATTTAACATTTTTTGTCTGAACTTGAATGGAAGTACATATCATGGTTCATATCAATACATTCAAATGGATTTAGAAGTTCAGATTTTATCCTTAAAGATGAATGAGTACCACTACATTGTTTGTAAGGGGGATTTACCATAACTACAGGCACATGAGTAACTAAATAACAACTAACTAACCACATCAAAAATATCAAATCACAGAAATGAACTAGCATGAAGCATCAAATCAAGATGATAGAGGTTATGTAAAACCGGGTTTCATATTTCAAGTTTGCAAGAGCCACTGTAAAAATCAAATATACATACCTTGACCATTGGTAGACCAATACGTGATCTTTCATCGCCAGTTGGACGACGGCGATCCGATAGTCACCTTTGTACTCCGGGTCGCAGTACTCGAAGTCCAGGCCCATGAACTTGTATTCATCCTTGCTCAACCACTGCTCGTACATGTCCACAATCTCGGCTGCTTTATGGTTGTCGTCGGTGTAGACAACCTCAATCTCAGTTGGATGTGCGACAATCTTCCGGATTTCAGTTTTGTGACTGGTGACAAGGTATCAATTTGTCAATGCCTATGGATTATAGGCTAGGGTTTAGTTGGAAGTAGAGGGCAAGTAGATCTCGAAGGTTTCAGCCGAAAAGTACTCGACGATTATGAGAACTAGGGTTTGTAACAATGATTCGATTGCCTCTTCGTCCCTCGACTCCCCCTTTATATAGGAGGTGGAGCCGAGGATTTCGTTTTGTACAAGTTACAGAGTCCGGGACGGTTTCTAACTCATCCCGCCAGATTTACAAATAACACTTCCTATTACAATTCTATCTTTCCTTAATACATCTTGGGCTCCCGAATCTTCTTATTCTTCGGATATTGGGCCTTCAGTAAACCCCGGGTACTATCTTCGGCAGGCCCATTTGGGATGCCTATGTCAGTAGCCCCGAGATTTTGCTTGAATCGTAGAGTCGGGAAAATCTCCACCTTTATTTTTATTCGAGAGCTTTAACTTTTTTATATTTCTTCACATAAAATTCTATATTGTACAGGGATAATGGTAGTTGGGGCTAGTTCATCTGACGGATCAGGTACTAGTTAACCGCTCTAGTGGCAATCCGCAAAAACCTACTTCAAGACCACGTCCCTGGACATGATCTCGGGATACTGGTGTAAACTTCGACAGGTGCCGCTTAAGGTCTTACCATTCTATCGAGTCCCAGTCAAATTTATCGAGTACCTAACGCGTCCATTAGGATTTTTCTTCGTATCTGTTGATACGGATAAAAGTAGCAGAGCGCAGTCTTCGGCGATGCCACGCCCAGAACGGATCTGGGTCTTACCTTCGCAAATTTGCGGCATTCAGAAATTGATCGCAACTTTGGCGTTCTGAGAATATATTGTCGAGTGCTTTTCCGGCTGTTGGAATGGCACATTTTATCGAGTCAAATATGACTTATATTGCTCTCCCGATGGGAGTATATGTAGAGTTAATTATAACTCGAAATATACTCTCTTGCTTTTCTACCTTTTCTTTGTTAATTTCATCGGGCACGCGAACAGCGTTCCCGATGGCCCCGAGGCTACAACCAAGAACTTGTGCTTGGTTGTAGGCTCAACATTTTAGTCCACCTTGTCGCTATATTGTCATTATTTCCCAATATAATCTCTCTTCTTTTTTTATCTCTCGGGTGCGCGAACAGCGCTCCCGATGGGAGTAGCCCCCGAGGCTACAGCCAAGGACTTGTGCTTGGTTGTAGGCTCCCACAATTTCTATATTGCCATATTCGAAATTTTACTTTTTATCGAAGTAGCCCCCGAGCATTTGGGCAAAAACTTGTATTTGATCAAAGGCTCCCGAAGTATTTAATAACTTCTCCTGTCGCCAATCTTCTTTTATTTTTCTTGTCGGCATACTTCCCTTAATCAAATTTACTTCATCTCTGTTAATAGTCGTGATTTTTCTGCCTTGTGGGTCCATTGTTTCCACCACGTTGACACGTCGTGCAAGTGGGGGACACACGTCCTCCGCTTTTCCGGCGCACGTACAGTAACGCCTATCTCAGTAAAAATACCTGTTTACCCTTTTATCTAGAAGATCTTTTTTCACCACACGATTTCTTCATCCAACGGTGCATTGCTTCGCCCGATTCTTATATAAACCTTTCTTCAACCTCCGTTCACTCCTTCGCTTGCGCCGCACATCTGTTCCTCTTTGCAAAAACTTCCCCTGCGCCCAACTCTCTCTGATCTTCCGCACGCACGAACATTGCTTTTTCCATTGCCGTTGATGCCACCGCGCACGCGACTCACTCGCCACAGCACTCCAGAGTCCAAGATGGCCGCCGAAGATCTTGAGTGGGAGAGATCTAAAATCTCCAACCAGGACGTCAACACGCTGAAGAGGCTTGGCCTGATGAAGAAAGAAGACGCCATCCGCTTTCCCAGCGAAGAAAGCTACCCCAACCCTCCAATGGAGTATCGGGTTAGTTTCGTTGATCACCTCATCCGCGGCCTTTCGGCCCCAATTCACGATTTTCTCCGCGGCCTTCTTTTTGTTTACGGGATTCAACTGCACCAGTTGACCCCCAATTCCATCCTTCACATTTCCATTTTTATCACACTGTGTGAATGCTTCCTTGGAATCCCTCCTAATTGGGCTCTGTGGAAACGCATTTTCTGCCTTCGCCGCAATGGCTCCCACAACGCCACTTATAACATAGGCGGCGTTGTTATCTGTGTCCGAACTGACGTTGATTATTTCGACGTCAAGTTTCCTGATTCTGTCCAAGGATGGCGCAAAAGATGGCTCTACATTCACGAAGAAAGTGCCAACTCTGTGGAACACAACATAATTCCTTTCGACGGAAGTGCCAAAATTCAGCGCCGCCGTTCCTGGGACGCTGAAGCTTCCGAAGAAGAGAAAAAGGCGACAGAAGCACTTATGTCTCGTATTCATCAGCTTCAAAATACTTGAGGCAAAGAACTATCCGGTGTTCAAATCACTGCCTACTTCCTTAGGATTAGAGTGCAGCCTCTTCAGGCTCGCAAAAATCCCCTTTGGACGTATTCTGGTGAAAACGACGCCAATAGAATCTCCAGTGATCTTTCTGCAAAGGACTTGGAGAAATTGATTCGAAGAGTTTCCCGCTTGGCCAAGAAGGATCCTATTCCCTCCTCTTGTCGCGTGGAACCATACAGCTCCGCCAATCCTCTCCCCGAGGTATTTTGTCTTCTCGAGTTTCTGTCTTGTTCCGAACTTTCCCTGCATCTCATTGTATTGGTATCTCTCTAATTTTTCTTTTGTCGCTATTTTCTTGCAGAACCATCCTACTATGGCTTCCCTTCCTCCTCTTCCCGAGGATGGAGAAGTCGAAGAACAGGCTATCGTTGCCGAAGACACCCAAGGTTCTTCTATTCCTGAGTGAAGTCGCAGGTTCTCACATCTGCGGCTTCCCATGAAAAAGAAGTTGAATCAAGCCAGCGAGTCGACGCAATCCCTTCCTCCTGCTGTTTCCCCAAGGAACAAAAGGAAAAGGAATGATGCCGAGGATTCTGGCACTTCTAAGGCTGAAAAAGTTGTTCCTTCTCATCCGAAGGCAGCTTATGATCCTTATATTGAATCCCTCGTCAGCTCGTAAGTCCTCTTTTATTTCTCCTTACTTCTGTATTCGAGATGTTTATCTTGTCTTGCTTTTTATGCTACCGATTTTTGATCAACAGTGATGACGAGGAAGAAATACCAACTGTTGACGTGGCTCCTCGGACAAGCACGTCACATACTGTACTTGCCTCAGACACGCTAGTTGAAGGAGAAGAATCCTCGCCTCCTCAACAAAACGTCGTCACCACAACTCCGCCAACAAGCCCCCTTGCCCCTTCACCAAAAAGGACAAGGATTGAAACAATTGTTGAACCTGCCCCTCAATTGGGCAGCTCGTCGACTCTGCTCTTAGATGATGTAAGTTTGTCGATATCTATATTTCCTCTATTTTGCTTTTTCACGCCTTCACTTTCTTTTTCATGCCGATGTTTCTCTTACTGGGTTCTTCTTTAACACCCCATGATCAAAGAGCTTCTCCGCATCGGATCCCAATTTATTGGGTACCGTGAGTATGCTAGCAGAACCGAAGGTAATCAATTTTTATACTTGCCGTTTTTTCTTGACTTTTTGCTCCTATTGCTTGTCGCGATTTTTGATCTTTTCTTCTCTCTTTTTTTTTATATATCTCGACAGAGAAACTTGCAGAGGCCAACAAACGTGCCGACGCATTTGCTCAAAAACTTGAGCAAAGTGAGGCGGCTCGCAAGAAAGCCGAACTTGTTGCTAGCGAAGCCAAGGCCGAGGCTGATGAAGCCAAAGCAAAAGCTGCTAGTGTCGAGGAGCTGCAGAAAAGACTTGAAGATGCGGCATCTGCCTTAAACGAGCACAAAGCTGCACAAGCTTCTCGCGAACAGGGGATCCTCAAGCGCTTGAAATCACAAAGTCGACGCACTTACAGTAATATTATTGATCCCTTCTATTTTTATGAGAATCGCTGTTTCTTGGTGTTGACCAACGTTTTGTTTCCTTGGCAGGCCAAACAAACCAAGATTTTGATCTGGAGGATCCTGTCGATGACCCTCTCCTTGACGCACTTTCCTATCTGGAGCTTCATGGGTCCGAAATTCGTGAAGGCGTGGCAAATGCTAATGCGGGATTGTCGGCGCTATTCCCCTACTTCTTCCCGAAGAAAGAGGAGCCCCCGACTTTCCTTACTCTTGCCAAGATGTTCAATTCACCCGAAGACCTTGGACTGAAGATGCGCCAAGAAAATATGAAGATTGCTGTCGAAAGCACTGTTGCTCTGGTTGCTAACAGCCAACAGACTGTTGATTGGACAAAAGTTGGCGACACCGATCAGATAGAACAACCAAGATGGAGGTCCCTGATTAAGGCAGCCAAGTCCAACACGAAGAAAATCTTGGCTTATCTCGGGATCAAACCAGCTTCGACTCCTAGCTCGTCAAAGCCGGAGGTCTAGTTGTATGCCTCCTTGTTTTTCTTTATCTGTTTCTTTTGCTCTTGTCGCCAAAGTAGTTATTTGGCGACACGTACTTCGTTAGCTCCATTGTAAGGCCTTTGTAATTATTCCGAAAGATTAATGAAAACTCTATCTTTTGCTTGTTGATTGATGTTGTCTTTTAAATTTCAGTTGGTACTTGATAACTACACTCCATCTTCCACTCCTTCCAATGTTTCGCCTTCTTCTTCTCGCTCAAGGAGAACTCTTGCTGATGCTACACCTGTCGAAGATTCCTTGCCGAGAGAATTGGATGAACTTCGACAACAACTTCAATATGCAAAGAAGCAAACACTTGTGATGATGGAGAAATCTCGCAAGTCATCTGAAGCCGAAAAAATTGCACTTCAGCAAGCTCGCGAGGCCGTGGCTGCTAAGGAAATCGCTGCTTCCGAAGCTGAAAAGGCAACTACTCGAGAAAATTCCATGCTCGAGTTGATGAATGAAGCCAGTGCGGATATGTCTGGTATGCTTGTTTCATCCTCAATATCTTCCGTCTTCATGCTACGTCTCTTAAAATTTTTCTGCTCCGTTGTTTTAATAGGTTCCTTTACTGATGCTGTTGCCGAAGAAGAGAGGGTAAATACTAGGACGAA
This sequence comes from Lolium multiflorum, assembly GCA_030979885.1. Classification (NCBI taxonomy): domain Eukaryota; kingdom Viridiplantae; phylum Streptophyta; class Magnoliopsida; order Poales; family Poaceae; genus Lolium; species Lolium multiflorum. The sequence continues at coordinate 201,245,738 of CM061753.1, read as the reverse complement.
CCTCCTTGTTAACCTTTCCCTTGATCATGGTTCTCTGTTTTGGGCTACCCCAGAGAGGACCCGCCAGATTGTCAGATTCCAGGATCGCGTCTCTCAAACTCACGATTTCCTTGACTTCTGTACCAAGACCCTGTTCATGGTTTATAATTCCATGTTTCCTCGGAACGTTCAACCAAAAACTCTTCCCGAGTTAATGGAAAAATTCAAGGATGCCCACAGGATCCATGATTTTGTCAAAGCTCAACTGGTAGCTGGCGCCAGATTTGCTCTTATCATGCTTCAGATCTGCCACTCAAATCTTGACCTGACCCAAGTTGTTGCAAAGGTCCATCAGAAGGTAAAGCGCCGAAGAGTTGGTGTCGACCGAATTAACACGAAGGTTTCGCCTGTAGCCGAAGAAATGATTGAAGACCTTCTTCGGATGGATGCCGACTTTTTTGCCGATGGTCATTATGCTGACTTTCTTGGCGCTGCTCCTGAAGAAAACAGAATTACCCTTGATGACATACTGAATCATGACTAATTATTTTCCTTTTGTAGATAACTCTTCTTTGTAACCCATGATTGTGATTATATTGTGAAGCAATCATTATATTTCTATATTTGTCTAGCCCCCGAGTGTTTCGGTGGCTATTTACTGTATTTGTATATTGCGAGGTTTTGAACCAAGGCATGTATTTATGGCGAATATCAGCCCCCGAGCTTCTTTATTGAATACTATTTTGTATTTTGATTGACTCACGAGGTATTTTAATACCAAGGCAAGGCTTTTCTCTTTCGATGAACTATATTGAAATTCGTCGGGTTAGAGACTTTGAGCATGTCGATAAAGAAAAGTTATATTGACACTATCTTTATTATATTGCAGCACCGCGAGCCCGCCTCATTAAAAACCTTTCCCGGCCCCACTCGGTGCCCCGAAAAAGGAAAAGAGTGCGTCTGAAAACTCGTGGGCGTTTCAGTACATTGAAGTTTTACAAGGACTATATTTCAGCTCTAGGCATAGAACCGCCTGAGTTGCGCCACGTTCCAGGGGTTTTGCTCCTCCATCCCTGTCTTCTTGTCCTTTATTCTGTATGCTCCTCCTCCAATTACTTCCGTGACAATGTAAGGGCCAAGCCATGGTGACTCGAGTTTTTCATGACTTTTTTGCGTGAGCCGAAGAACTAGGTCTCCCACCTGAAAAGATCTCGGCCGCAAACGTCGACTGTGGTAATTCTTCAAGTCATGTTGGTATTTGGTTACCCTTGATAGTACTTCGTCTCGAGCTTCGTCGAGTGCGTCGACGTCGTCTTCCAATGCTATCTTGGAAGTTTCTTCATTGTATTCTGTGACTCTGGGGGAGTCGTGCTCTATTTCTACTGGCAGTACTGCTTCTGCTCCATGGACCAGGAAAAACGGGGTCTCCTGTGTCGCTGTATTTGGTGTTGTTCGGATGCTCCACAACACACTTGATAGTTCTTCTGGCCAGGTATGCCGAGCTTTTTCCAGTGGTCCTAACAGGCGTTTCTTGATGCCGTTGCAAATGATGCCATTGGCTTTCTCGACTTGCCCATTGGTTTGAGGATGTGCAACTGACGCAAAGTGCAACTTGATACCCACTTCTTTGCAATAATCTTTGAATTCGTTGGATGTAAAGTTACTGCCATTGTCTGTGACGATGCTGTGGGGCACTCCAAACCTGAAGACGAGGCCTTTGATGAATTTTACTGCGGATGCTCCGTCTGGTGAATTTATCGGCTTCGCTTCTATCCACTTTGTAAATTTATCGACAGCTACTAGCATATACTCCTTTCCTCCTGGCCAGGATTTGTGTAACTTGCCCACCATATCAAGTCCCCATTGGGCAAAGGGCCACGACAATGGTATTGGTGTTAGTTCTGCTGCTGGAGAGTGAGGTTTTGCTGCGAACCTTTGACACGCGTCGCAAGTTCTTACTATTTCCTTGGCGTCCTCGATTGCTGTCAACCAGTAGAATCCTGCCCGAAATACCTTGGCTGCAATAGCTCGACTACTTGCGTGGTGGCCACATATTCCTTCGTGTACATCCTTCAGAATTATTCTTCCTTCTTCGGGTGTGACACACCTTTGCAGGACGCCTGAAATACTCCGCTTGTACAATTCGCCTTTAATCACCGTGAAAGCTTTGGAGCGTCGAATTACTCGCCTTGCCTCAACTGGATCATCAGGTATTTCTTTCCTGAGGATGTATGATATGTACGTCTGCATCCATGGTATCTGTCACCATGACCAGGTCCTGATCTTCTTCTTCTTCCTCTTGCTCTTCCTTGGTAGCCCCCGAGGGTTTCTTCTCCTTCTTTTTTGGTTTTATCGATTTGGTGGATCTCTCTGTTATCTCTTCCCAGAATACACCTGGCGGAACTGCAAGGCATTGCGACCCGATGTTTGCAAGAACGTCGGCTTCGTCGTTGCTCAATCTGCTAATATGATTTACTTCGCATCCATCGAATAACTTCTCGAGTTCGTTGTACACTTCCTTGTATGCCATCATGCTATCATTGACTGCATCACATTGGTTCATAACTTGCTGAGCCACCAATTGTGAGTCGCCAAAGATTTTTAGTCGAGTTGCACCACAAGCTTTCGCCATCTTCATCCCGTGTATGAGAGCTTCATATTCTGCTTCGTTATAGGATGCGTTAAGGAACGTCATCCGAAGGACATATTTTAACTTGTCGCCTTCAGGGATATAAGTACTACTCCTGCGCCAGCTCCTTCAAGTCTCTTGGACCCATCAAAGTTCATGGTCCATGTTCTCGACAAGTCTGGGGGTCCTGTGTTTTGCAACTCCATCCACTCTGCGATGAAGTCTGGTAGAACTTGCGACTTGATTGCTTTTCTTTTTCATACGTGATGTCCCGAGGGGAAAGTTCTATTCCCCAAAGGGAGACACGACCCGTAGCTTCTGGATTGTTTAATATATTTGAAAAGGGAGCTTCATTGACCACTATGATCGGATGTGCCGAAAAATAGTGGCGCAATTTCGTGCTGTTGTGAACACTCCATATGCTAGCTTTTGGTACTGAGGGTACCTTTGTTTTGAGGGCGACAGAACGCTCACGAAGTATACTGGCCTCTGCACTCCATGGATTTTTCCTTCTTCTTCTCTTTCGACAACTAGCACCGTGCTAACCACTTGAGGTGTGGCTGCAATATACAGCAGGAGAGGTTCCTTTTCCTTTGGCGCTACCAAAATTGGTGGTGTCGAAATTTTGCGCTTCAAATCCTCGAAAGCTCTATCGGCCTCTTCGTTCCATTGGAATTTATCTCCTTGCTTTATCAAAGCGTAAAATGGTAACGCTTTTTCTCGGCGACGAATCTGCTCAAAGCTGTGACTCGCCCAGTTAGCTGCTGTATCTCTTTCAACTTTGTTGGCTTCCTCATTGTTACTATAGCTTGTATCTTGTCGGGATTTGCTTCAATCCCTCTTGCTGAGACCAGAAATCCCAGAAGTTCTCCTGCTGGAACGCCAAAAGAACACTTCGTCGGGTTCAACTTGATTTGTCGAGGTTGTCAAAAGTTTCCTTGAGATCCTCGATCAGTGTTGCCCCCTTTTTGACGTTATGACGGCATCATCGATGTATACTTGCACGTTTTTCCCAATCTGTGTCGCCAAACACTTCTGCATCATCCTCTGATATGTTGCTCCCGCATTTTTAGACCAAAGGGCATTGTTCTGTAGCAAAACACGCCGTATGGTGTAATAAACGCGGTCTTTACTTCATCTTCTTCTTTCAATCTGATCTGGTTATATCCAGAATATGCGTCCAGGAAGGAAAGACGTTCGCATCCGGCCGTGGAGTCGATAATTTGATCGATCCTCGGGAGGGGAAGTGATCCTTTGGACAATGTTTATTGAGACACGTAAAGTCGACGCACATGCGAAGGACTGTCATGTGTTTCTTCGGCACCATCACTGGGTTAGCTACCCATGTGGCCGTAGATATCTCTTTGATAAAACCAGCATCCTTGAGTCGATTTATTTCTGATAGCATAGATTTGCGGTTTGGTTCCGAAAAACGCCGCAAGGGTTGTTTGATTGGTCTCGCGAGAAGATCTAAGTTGAGGTGATGCTCGGCAAGTTCCCTGGGTACTCCTGGCATGTCTGCTGGACACCATGCGAAGATTTTCCAGTGCTCACGGAGGAACTTGACGAGCGCGCTTTCCTATGCGGTATCCATATTTGTTGCAATGGACGTCGTCTTTTTCGGGTCTGTCGGGTGAATCTGCACCTCCTTAGAATTTTTCTCGGTATTGAAAGTTGAGTCTTTATTTGGCCTTCCAACATCTGGCAGCACGTCGTAGTCAGTCATACTTTTTGACGCCAAATACTCAGCTTGCATCCCGAAAGTTTCGATAGCCGATGAAAATCCTTGTCGCATTTATCGGCTAAAGCGAAGCTTCCCTTGACTGTGATTGGTCCCCTTGGTCCAGGCAATCTCCATAACAGGTATGTATAGTGTGGCACCGCCATGAATCTAGCATATGCTGGTCGTCCTAACAAAGCGTGGTACTGCGACGGAAAATCTACGACTTCAAATTCCAGCCTCTCGATTCTATAATTCTCTCGGGTTCCAAACTGAACGTCGAGATTAATTTTCCCCAATGGATAATTTGGCTTCTCTGGTGTGATACCGTGGAACCTTGTGTCTGTTGGCTTCAGGTTTGCTAAGGATATGTTCATCTTCCTCAGTGTGTCTGCATACATGAGGTTTAAGCTGCTGCCGCCGTCTATGAACACCCGAGAGACATCAAACCCCGCAATAACTGCTGGCAGAATAAGTGCTGACTGCCCTGGTCGAGGAACTTGTTGCGGATGATCTGCTATGGTAAAGCCAATATCTTGCCCTGACCAATTAAGATACTCGACAGTTGGTGGAGGCATTTTTTCTGCCATAAACACTTGTCGTGAGATTACTTTCTGAGCTCTATTTGACGGCCTTGCCTTCTGAATCATTGACACCGCTCCGTGAGAGTTGGGATCAACATAAGGTGGTGGTGGGGGTGCTGCCGCTATTCTGAGCTGGTGTCGATTGTCGTCTGTAATCGCGGGAGGTGGTGGCGGTGAATCTCGCTCCTGGTTCTCGAGGATTTCTCTGTGTTGCCCGCGCATTAGCGTGCTCTGCATACCTTAACATTGCCTGAAAATTTCGACAGTCTTTCTGCAGGTGCCCTGACTGTCTTTTACCGTTGCTGTCGAGGAAAAAGTGCATCTGACACGGCTCATTCATCATCTCTTCAGGGGATACGAAAGGCCTTGGGAACCTAGGCCCGCTATTTTGCCTGTTGTTGCGAGAATCATCCCTATTATCACCTCGCTGTTCACTGCTTCTCTGATAATCATCTCTGTTGTTTCCTCCTGTGTTTGCTCGAAAACCTGCCGAAATTTGCCCTGGAGCGTCATAATTCGAGTACTGTCGAGGAAATCGTCGCCTCGGTTGATAATTTCGACCACGGTCCTCCTCTGGCGACCTGTGCCGTTTGTTGTAGACAGCATCTTCTCCATCTGCACATTTGTTTGCTATCTCCATTAACGCAGATACTGTCTTTGGATTGGTCCTTCCCAAGTCCTCGACAAAATCTCCACGCCTGATTCCTGCGACAAACGCATCTATTGCTCTTTCGTCGGATATATTTTCTGCCGAGTTTTTGATGATATTCCACCTTTGGATATACTTTCTCATTGGCTCATCTGGCTTTTGTCGACATGCTCTCAATTCCTCTAACGACGCAGGTTTTTTGCACGTGGATCTGAAGTTTTTGACGAATACGTCCTCGAAACTTTCCCAGCTGTCGATGGATCCTGGAGTGAGTTTCTTTATCCACGATCGTGCGGCTCCACTCAAATGCACCTGAATGCTTTGCATGGCTGTTGCTGGTTCCTCCTGTGAGCTTCACTGTCTCGAGATAATCAACTAACCAATCCTCTGGATCTTGAAGGCCGTCGAACTTCTTGAAGTTGTCGGGTAACTTGAATCCTGAGGGGACTCGAGTTTTTCGGACTCTCCTCGTGAAGCATGGCAAGCCGCACATATCTTCGTCGTTAAGCTCCGGAGATTGCCGATGATCCCTTCTGCTTTGCCGCGCTCTGTCGACCCTTGTTTGTGCTGCTGTGTCTCTTGCTCCACTTGGTCCTTCAGGTGCTGCCGCTTGCGGGTCGTGGACTATTTTGTCTTGCCGCTCCTTCGGGAGGCGTTGATACAAACGCTGTCCCCATAGCTCCAACCCCTGCTATCGCCATATTGTATAGTGTTTCCCTTGGATCACCTGGAGGTGGTTTAGATGCAAGGATAAAGGCTTGTGTCGCCATATACCCAGCTTCTGGTGTCTTAGGGATAATGTTCCCTCTTGTGTCTATCGACATAAAGGACATGTCGAGATTTTGAATCAAGTGCTCTCTTTCAGCTTCGGGTATGTGTTGTAACCTTGATCTTCCTCTGTTCCGAGCCTCCCTGTGGCTATCACCCGAAGTTCTAGATTGTCGACTTAGATCTGCCCTTCTCCTGCTGGATGCGAAGCTGCCTCCTTTCTTCTGTTTAACTCGACCGTCTGTTTTTCCAACTCTCTGGCAGCTCATGCGAGCCTATATTGATATGCTTGTAATTCCTCTGGTGTGGCCGTGGTAGCCATTGGTTCGGTACCGTTCATAGCTCTAGTGGCTCTGTCCCATGCTGCTTGTGAAAGTTGAACTCTGTCTCGCGGCTCTGGTCCGACGTATTTGTTGCCCAGGCCTTGTCGCAGATTGGAGGGATCGACGTATGGATTTCCCAAATCGTCGAAAGCCTCAGATGTTTCCTCTTGATCTTCAATGGCGTAAATCTGATGATGCTTTGTACTCAGATCTATGTTGGGTTTGGTGACATCATCGTTGAGATTGATGAAGACCTTGCCCACTGTGATAGATTTGTCGATGAAGTCGTAACTGTCGACATCACTTGAGCCATCGCTTATATATGAGTCCGCAGATGACTCAAACGACATGTCGTTGAAGATCTTGGCGAGTTTCTCTCTTGTCCTGGTGCCGACGTAGCGTGTCGATGAAGTTTCTTCTTCTCCTGACTCGTTTGACGATGTATAGCTTGAAAAATCGGAATCGATCGCCGACGATCCCGACGAGATCGGAATTTCGACACGATACGATCCTTCTTTCTCGACGCGAAAGCGAAACCTTCCGAACGTCATCTCCATAGGCTCCGCCAGATACGCATATGCATCCAAACGGGAGGGTGGGTGAGGAACAAAATCGACAAGACCAGCAGCGATCTGTTTACCTCGATCCATTGTGTTGCTTGCGGTTGATGATGTCGAAGATCTTGAACGTGCCATCGAGATCAGATCCTTACGCCTCTAGTTCCCACAGACGGCGCCAATTGACAAGGTATCAATTTGTCAATGCCTATGGATTATAGGCTAGGGTTTAGTTGGAAGTAGAGGGCAAGTAGATCTCGAAGGTTTCAGCCGAAAAGTACTCGACGATTATGAGAACTAGGGTTTGTAACAATGATTCGATTGCCTCTTCGTCCCTCGACTCCCCCTTTATATAGGAGGTGGAGCCGAGGTTTTGTACAAGTTACGAGTCCGGGACAGTTTCTAACTCATCCCGCCAATTTACAAATAACACTTCCTATTACAATTCTATCTTTCCTTAATACATCTTGGGCTCCCGAATCTTCTTATTCTTCGGATATTGGGCCTTCAGTAAACCCCGGGTACTATCTTCGGCAGGCCCATTTGGGATGCCTATGTCAGGTAACCTCCCATTCCTGATCCGTGTCACTGCTCTGATTGCTAACCTCCCTTTCCTGATCCATGTCAGTGCTGTGATTGCTGAACTCTCTTTCCTGATCCATTTCGAGAGGTAGACGAAGAGGGCAGTGTGGAGAAAGTAGGAGAAAGAAGGGGAGGGAAGATGAATCGGTGGGAAATGCACTGCAGAATAAATGGCAAATGAGGAGGAGAAAGAAGGGGAGGGAAGATGACTCGGTGTGAACTGCCCTGCACAAAAAATGGCAACTGCCCAGCCGAAATTAAACCACCTTATGTGGGAACACACCGAAATGGGCTACCTTTTTACGCGGGCCCTGCACAGCTTGATGCTACGCAATATGGCCTAGATTTGGTGCATGATGACGCCACTTTTTATGCAGTGCTTATGTGATCGATTAATAGCAAACACCACTATGTCATGACAATAAAACATGCGTTAATCATTATTGAAACATAATATGTAGCACACACTAATGTCATGACAATAAAACATGCGTTAACAATTATTCAAACATAATATGTAGCACACACTAATGTCCATGTTTCATGACACAGTTGTCATGTGTAAGCATTTAAAATACGTGGTGATTTCATAGTTGATCAACTAGGAGCTTCAGACCACCCTCCTTGCTACCACGAAACCAGAATATGTAGATGTCACCAACTTGCATCTTATTTTGCTTCACAACATCCATCCAATTTGAGGTAATCATGGCAGTTTTCCCTACTTTGCTCAAGACCATCCTAACTTTAGCAACTTTTCTATTCCTGGAAAAGACTTGAATTTCGGATGGTAATTTCAGATTCTTCACAATGTACTCCATGGTGTAGGCCTTTGAGAAGTACTGTGATACGTCTCCAACGTATCGATAATTTCTTATGTTCCATGCCACATTATTGATGTTATCTACATGTTTTATGCACACTTTATGTCATATTCGTGCATTTTCTGGAACTAACCTATTAACAAGATGCCGAAGTGCCAGTTGTTGTTTTCTGTTTTTGGTTTCAGAAATCCTAGTAACGAAATATTCTCGGAATTGGACGAAATCAACGCCCAGGGTCCTATTTTGCCACGAAGCTTCCAAGACCGAAGAGTCAACGAAGTGGGGCCACAGGGAGCCCAAACGGCGGCGCGGCCCCCTTGGCCGCGCCGCCCATCATCTGTGCCCTCTTGACTTGCCTTTCCCTACTTAAAGCCTCCGTGACGAAACCCCATCGAGAGCCACGATACGGAAAACCTTCGAGACGCCGCCGCCGCCGATCCCATCTCGGGGGATCCAGGAGATCGCCTCCGGCACCCTGCCGGAGAGGGGAATCATCTCCGGAGGACTCTACACCGCCATGGTCGCCTCCGGAGTGATGTGTGAGTAGTCTACCCTGGACTATGGGTCCATAGCGTAGCTAGATGGTTGTCTTCTCCCCATTGTGCTATCATTGTCGGATCTTGTGAGCTGCCTAACATGATCAAGATCATCTATCTGTAATTCTATATGTTGCGTTTGTTGGGATCCGATGAATAGAGAATACTTGTTATGTTGATTATCAAAGTTATATCTACGTGTTGTTTATGATCTTGCATGCTTTCCGTTAGTAGTAGATGCTCTGGCCAAGTAGATGCTTGTAACTCCAAGAGGGAGTACTTATGCTCGATAGTGGGTTCATGCCTGCATTGACACCTGGGACAGTGACAGAAAGTTCTAAGGTTGTGTTGTGCTGTTGTCACTAGGGATAAAACATTGATGCTATGTCTAAGGATGTAGTTGTTGATTACATTACGCACCATACTTAATGCAATTGTCTGTTGCTTTGCAACTTAATACGGAGGGGGTTCGGATGATAACCTGAAGGTGGACTTTTTAGGCATAGATGCAGTTGGATGGCGGTCTATGTACTTTGTCGTAATGCCCAATTAAATCTCACTATACTCATCATGATATGTATGTGCATGGTCATGCCCTCTTTATTTGTCAATTGCCCAACTGTAATTTGTTCACCCAACATGCTGTTTGTCTTATGGGAGAGACACCTCTAGTGAACTGTGGACCCCGGTCCAATTCTCTTTATGAAATACAATCTACTGCAATACTTGTTCTACTGTTTTCTGCAAACAATCATCTTCCACACAATACGGTTAATCCTTTGTTACAGCAAGCCGGTGAGATTGACAACCTCACTGTTTCGTTGGGGCAAAGTACTTTGGTTGTGTTGTGCAGGTTCCACGTTGGCGCCGGAATCCCTGGTGTTGCGCCGCACTACATCCCGCCGCCATCAACCTTCAACGTGCTTCTTGGCTCCTCCTGGTTCGATAAACCTTGGTTTCTTTCTGAGGGAAAACTTGCTGCTGTGCGCATCATACCTTCCTCTTGGGGTTCCCAACGAACGTGTGAATTACACGCCATCATACTGCAAAAGGAGTCAATGAGCAATCATTTGTTAGCAAAAAAATTTGACATACGCTTGGACAGTAATGATGGCTTATGATTTATTCAAAAATTGATTACCATTTTGGCTTCGCCCTTGATGATGATTGATTTTTTTATGGTGAAGACATAGAGGGGTCTACTTGGGTTGTGCTTACAAACTACACGCTTCAGTCTAGCAAGTTGTTCATCATCCATCTCCACCAGATTGGCAAACACACAGAAGGAGTCAAAATCTGCATTCCCCATAATTCCTGGACCTGAATGCATAATTTTGGATATTAATGAACAATAATATATGTACTGAAACATTATTGTTGGAAGGATCATTCTTACCTCTCATAGTAATTCTTTTCTGCGCATCCCCAGGAGCAACAACTTCAGGTACGTGAGCGTCCATGTTCACCTTCATACCATTACGAGTGATCAAACATAGTTATAAAAAATGCATTTAATGTAACATTCATGATGATCTATGACATATGTTACATGACAACTTCAATAGTATGACCTCAAAATGTACAAGATTCAATCTTTTAGTACTGCATGTTACTGTAGCAGATCTAGGTGTTGTCGACAAATAGATGAGAATCTGATTGCAGTTACTGTAGCAGATTTAGGTGTTGTCGACAAATAGATGAGAAACTGATTGCAGTTACTGTAGCTAATCTAGGTGTTGTCGACAAATAGATGACAAAAATGAATGCATATTAGGCCCGGGACATCAGATGAAAAACAGATCTAACATGGCGCATGTACTGGGCAATAATTGCTGCAGCTAATGTATGAGATCTATGTGTTGTCGACAATTTGATCAATTTTCAGAAACAACCGCACGGAGAATAGAGGGGAGATAGATGAGCAACAGAGGGGAGATACATGATCTACTTCCGGACGGATATGCATAGGGTTTTATCATACCTCTCTCCGACGACAGCTCCACAATGGTACGCAGGGTTCTGAGGCGGCGACGGCAAAAAAATGGGAATAATTTATCAGGCACTCCCACGATTAGGGTATAAGAAAGCGTTGAGCTTGTATATAGGTGCGGGATGGGCCGTCAGGCCATTATTTTTTAGCTTTTCAATTTGGGTAATACTGGGCCACCGGAACTATTAAGTTATCCTAATGCGGCCCGACTGACTTAACTCATTTATGTTTTTATTCTTTAATTTTCTATTATTACAACATAAAATTGGTACACCTATGCACATTACAGTGCAGACATAGCTAATGTGGAGAGGAGGGCAACCAAGGCGACGCAAAGTGCTCAAAGATGCAACCACCAGCATTCCGAAGCCATCAGCAATTTTCTCGGCACAATTATGCAGATGACAAGTTGCACCAGATGATGCATATGGATGTAACATGCAACCACCATCATTCCAAAGGCAAGACATAGCTAAGCATCAGCACACCAATACATACATTATACTTAATTACATAACTTAGTTCCACACATATTCACAAAATAAGACCATCAATATAATAGATGGTCACACTAGGTAAATAACTTAGTTATTTACAAAACTAACTTAGTTCAACACTCATTACTGACATAGTTCAACACCATAAAGCAAAAGCAACAACATCACATCAGTCCATAACATCTAGGCATCATCCTCGACAGAGAGCACCACCAGCAGTCCATAATGCTCTACCCTAATCTGCCTAGAGGTGCCAGAGATGGCTAGCTCCTCGGCATGCTGCCTCAGATGATCAAGCTTGCCACCCTTCGGCTTCGACTTGTGCCATGGACAGAAGTACTTCCCACGCTTCTTGAAAGGCAGGTCCCCATTATGCAGCTTCTCCAGGAGCTTCCTTTTGAATGACCCCATGTTCCTGCTGTCAACCGACTCCGCAGAATCCTGTGAGTCATACTAGACAAGAACAATGTGTACAAATTACAATTACAGATGCAAACCAAACAAAATGAAATAGATGGAAGGGTACACAACTAAATATATTGCTCACCTCCAGGGAGCCATCAGATTCCTCCAAGTCCTGGTATGGACCATCCACAGGCACCACCACCTCCTCCTGGTTTGCAGCATCAGCATCAGCAGGTTCTTCCTCCTCCTGGTTTGGTGGAGGCACAGGTTCCACCACCTCCTCCTGGTTTGCTGCATCTGCAGTAACAGGTTCTTCCTCATGCTGGTTTGGAGGAGGCACAGGTTCCACCACCTCCTCCTGGTTTGCTGCATCAGCAGTAACAGGTTCTTCCTCATGCTGGTTTGGAGGAGGCACAGGTTCCACGTCCTCCCGCTTCCTCTTCCTAGACCCTTCGCCAGCCTGCATACCAAAAAGATAAATCCACACATTAATCCCCTCAAGGAAAAAGTCATTGAAATAGTTTGCATACCAAAAAGGCAAAAAGGAAACAATAATCCATATCATATTTAATATTCTTTCATTGTATCATCTTATGTATACTCCTAACTCCTAAGTCCTTATTATTAATTACAAACAAGTAATGGTAATCATGTCATACAGAAATGCTTTATTTATTATTCTGTAATAGAAATGATTTTGATCAACATTTATTAGTTGCTGTATTTTCCTACGGCGCAGTAAATAAATTTGATAATAAAGTACCGAAACATGGAATTTATAAGCTAGGTTATGTGGACCATATCATGCAATTTGTAGTACCTATTGCAAACATGTAATGGTAAACATGTCATACAGAAATGCTTTATTTATTCTTCTGTACTAGAAATGATTTTGATCAACATTTATTAGTTGCTGCATTTTCCTACGGCACACTAAATAAATTTGATAATAAAGTACCGAAACATGGAATTTATAAGCTAGGTTATGTGGACCATATCATGCAATTTGTAGTACCTATTGCAAAAGTAAAATACTTAAAAGGGTTAGACCTAGTGTAAAAACTAAGAATCACTATCATGGTTTGAGATTCTAACTTGTGTTATGCATTTGTAATCAGCCATAGTTCACTTACATCAACTACTCCCTCTGATTTGTACAATAGAGATCCTTGTGCAACTATCCAGCACATGAACAAAATGAACAAACATCACGGCACAGCATAGAACATTAGTTAAGCTCCATAGTTGCTACCGTGATAACGTCAGAGTAAACCCCGAGCATAACCTACCCAGTATCAACATTATCAGAGCAAGTAATTAAGATGTTGTTTGGATAAGGTAGCCTGGTAGACCCGTTAATCCACAGGAAAAAAAGGGGCAGAACGAGCAGTTACCTCCATATGCAAGTCCGGCTTCACCTCCGAGACGTCGCCGGACGCCGGCGCAGCGAGCAGATCCGGCACGGCCTTCTCCGCCAAGGACGACGAATCCTCCTCCGCAGATTCCTCCGCGTCCAGATCCGCCCGTGCCGCGACCACCGGGCCGACGACGACCGACCCGATGACAGAGGCATCGACGACGGTGGACCTCGCAGCGACCGCCGTAATGCTGGACTCTCCACCACCGCCTTCGCCTCCAACCGCCTCCGCCGATGCAGCAACATCGACGGCCGCCAAGTTCTCCAGATCGTCCGCGCCAACTGCTACTCCCGCAGCTTCCATCGCCGCCGAATCGACTGGATCGGCGATGCGAAAACCTAAACTACCGGCGGAGAGAGGAGATGGAGAGGGAGAGGGGTTTTTTGGCGGGGAGATTCTCGGAGAGGTGGGGAACGGGGGGAAATGGCCGCAGATGTGGGAGACGAAGGTTTTATATGCGCCGACGCCTCCGCTCCCTCGCCACGTAGCTTTACACGTCACCATAGCCTCCTCTCCCTTGCCACGTTGCTCTACAAGTCATCGGTTTAGGAGCTTTATGTTTGCCAAACATTACTTCAAATACACGATTAATATTTGTATTAGATTAGTATCATTATAAAGTGTATTTTCAATGTGAATCCAACGATACTATATACATATATTATAATCAAGATTTTGTTACTCAAATTTTAGGGGAAAAGTTTGTATTGGCGCGTGCACCTTATCCCTAGTATCGGCACCTCCCAACCATGGGATCACCATGAAAGTAAAAACCAACCTAGAAAAAGCAATCCAAAAAAGGGTGGGGCACACCACCATGGACAAGTGTGCCAAATATTGGCCCCATCCAAGGTGGTTGGATCGGTTTAAGGGCATGGTAGACCCATTTTGACCCTAAAACCCTTGTATCGGCACCTCCCAACCATGGGATCACCATGAATGTAAAAACCAACCTAGAAAGAGCAATTAAAAAAGGGTGGGGCACACCACCATGCACAAGTGTGCCAAATATTGGCCCCATCCAAGGTGGTTGGATATGTTTTAGGGCATGGTAGACCCATTTTGACCCTAAAACAACCCTTGTATCGGCACCTCCCAACCATGGGATCACCATTAATGCAAAAACCAACCTAGAAAAAGCAATTAAAAAAGGGTGGGGCACACCACCATGCACAAGTGTGCCAAATATTGGCCCCATCCAAGGTGGTTGGGTATGTTTTAGGCCATGGTACACCCATTTTGACTCTAAAACCCTAGTATCGGCACCTCCCAACCATGGGATCACCATGCATGTAAAAACCAACCTAGAAAGAGCAATTAAAAAAGGGTGGGGCACACCACCATGCACAAGTGTGCCAAAAATTGGCCCCATCCAAGGTGGTTGGGTATGTTTTAGGCCATGGTAGACCCATTTTGATCCTAAAACCCTAGTATCGGCACCTCCCAACCATGGGATCACCATGAATGTAAAAACCAACCTAGAAAGAGCAATTAAAAAAGGGTGGGGCACACCACCATGCACAAGTGTGCCAAATATTGGCCCCATCCAAGGTGGTTGGGTATGTTTTAGGCCATGGTAGACCCATTTTGACCCTAAAACCCTAGTATCGGCACCTCCCAACCATGGAGCATCCACTAGGTCTTCCAAAATATCTAAAAATGAAAAATATCTTCACATTCCATGATTGTTTGTGTTACATACCATGTCTACAAAATTTGAGGTGATTTGGAGGAGGTCGAAAAAATCACTTGCTTAAAAAATGGGGATAAAGTTATACCAAACGGTCCGTCGTAGAGCAAGTGATTTTTTCGACCATCTCTAAATCACCTCAATTTTTTTTATAGGCTCCCATGTATGTAATATCAATTATTAATAAAAAACATTTAAAAATAAAGTTTACAAGAATATTGTGGGGTACACCATGGTTAGTTGCACCCAGACACCCGAAACATAGGGTTTTAAGCGGAAACATGCATTTTTTGGGCAAATCAGGTAGATGGGCATGCTAGGGTGAGGCCACACTTGCACATGCCTGCACCATTCACTCTACAAGAATATTGGCCCCATCCAAGGTGTTTGAATCTATTTTAGTGCAAGTTAGACTCATATTCACCATAAAACCCTTTTCGCCACATCCTAATTCAAAAATATTCATAATGATAAAAATATCATCACATTCCATGTTTATTTGTGTTACATACCATGTGTGAAAATTTTGAGGACATTTGGAGGAGGTCGAAAAATAGGTTGCTTCAAAAAATGGGGCTAAAGTTCCGAACGGATATGCATAGTAGCCTTTTTTCAGCTACAAACTCACACACAGTAGCATTTTTCAGGTACAAACAAAAACACACTTCCATTTCATCTGAAACCACATTTAATTTTTCATCCACACACCGAAACACACTTGCATGATATTTTGACATGACCACATCATTGGAAATAAAAAAACTATAGTTGTTTGATGATTTTTTTCAGCTGCAAACACAGTACCATTTTTTCATCTTGACATTTCCAATTACACACCTGACTAATTTGAATATGTTGCAAATAAAACAACTATTTGAAATGCTTGCATATTATTCCTACTACTAACCCAAACATTGCAACACACATTGTTGCTAGAAAGCAAATAATATTGTCCTTAGACTTCAACACTTTTCTCTGCATTTTCAATTGTATCTTCAAGGTATTTTCTTTGGCTTCATTTTCGTTCTGCACCTTGTTGATCTTCTCGGATAGTTGCCCTATCACATATCTTTCTCTTCCTTTCCATTCACTGTCAACCCACTCTACATACGCGCATGTATGTATTCCCTGAAAGAAAACATATCATATGAAAACATAGCATATAAATAAAGTTCACACATGAAATTATATGGTTTGAAAGTATACCTCATATGGACAACCCAAAAACCGTCTTCCAGTGTCGTAACCGTCGTTGCAAACACGGCGAGCAGGGAACACCGAGTGGCCACACCTGTTCTTTGTGTTCTGCTCAATACCGTAGTACAATGGATCAAACTCATACTGCGGCAAAACATCAACAAACTGAACCATGCCTTCGTCATCATCCTATATTTCATCATATCAGATTATGGGTTATGGAAGAATTCTTTTAAAAAACAGCAAATAATCAGGTACTAACCGGCTCAACTAGGGTATGTGCTGCCGCAGTCTTCATCTTCCCTCTGTTGTAATGCACAACAGATGTAAGCTTCGCCCATCCGTGGTCGCCGTCCATCGGATCCGCTCTATCCGATGAGTTCACGAGCGCGTGCAGCCGCCGATCACCCCCGCGGCGAGACATAGGCAACACAGACGAACCCTAACGGCGAGTTAGGGAACACTTTGTTAAATAGAAACGGCCCATCGAGTTAGGCTTTATATTTAATTGGGCCGCCAACTCTATCGGCCCAAGACATGCTATACCCAACCACCTAAAGCTCAACGTCCACGCATGCAAAAAAAATTGTTGGTTTATTATTTTAACATCATTTAGGAAAGATAATTCTTTGTGTTATCACAAATTTGTAATGGAATCGAAAATATTACGATTTATTGTGAAACATTATAGGAAAGAATAAAACTATAGTACAGAGAACCAACATGAAAGCAAACAATAATATAGAAAAAATTGAAGAAAAAAACAGGATACATAAAAGAGAAGCCACCCAGTACAAATCAGCTTTAGAAGAATTGAGTTAATTGACTCATAAAAAGAGAACATAGTTCAGTACAAATCACTCATAAAAACATAATAAACACAGTAATCCTTCCATGATTATTGAAGTTCAGCAAAAGAACATACAATTTCACATAAAAAGAGAGAGGTAGTTCAAATAGTCGCGACGATTACATAGATTAGCACAAAAGACACCAGAGTGAACATATCCACCACTTTACAAACAGTAGGTTCATCGTCTGAAACTTAAACCCCTACATCTTACTGGAAATATATAACAAAGTACGTGAAGTAATCACTCGATCACATCAACAGACATAAAAAGCATGCCCTCCATCTTAAAGAACAAACACAGGACTAACAGGCCAGCCACCAAGTTATTCTTAACACAGAAGTCGCTCCAACCCGACTTAAACCTGATTCTGCCATCAACGGATGTGTAGTAGACAGCATGGCTGTCATCATCATCCTCACCCCTCAGAAAGTAGATATCACCACTACGACGAACGTCAAGAACAGATACAATAGTCTTCGGGATACGCTGTGATATAATCAAAAAAAAACCACATCAAAAAGACAATCATTCAAAAATGAACAGAAAAAAACATATATCAAGGAAATTACCAGTGCATTGGAAGCAACATCATATGTAGATAGGCGATGTACAAAAACACCGCCAAGGCCCAGACCACGGTCGTAAACACGGCTGTTGATATTGATGATCTCAGAATTTTTAAGTTCAACAGTTTTTGAGATAAAGATGGATTTAGCATCTCCTTCAAAATAAAAAACTTCTGCAGGAAAAAACAATGAGAGAAAAATCCATGATAAAAAGAGCAGTTTGTTAAACACAAAGAACAGATGAACAAAAAAGTGACAACAAATTACCTTTGAATAATTCCTTGGAGTAATCTTCAATGTCTAGTGCAGTAACAAACACATTTTCTTCTTCCTCTATGATATCAAATCTTATCTTCTCATTCAGATGCATATCATAATCAGTGAGGAATTTCTTGTAGTCAGGACCGAAAATACGAGTCTTCTTGTCCATCTTGTCCAGCAGAAAACTGTAAACACCCCTGTCCCCAGACTCAACAGTCAAGGCATTACCAGTAGACTTGTTGATATACTTCCTAACATAGCAAGGGATGTTCTGCAACAAAGTTCACATTAGTAATCTTCCAAACCTATTTTCCGTGCATAGAATATTTAGCTGCATGGCAAATTAAGATTGTGGATACTAAATAAAAATGCAAATCTGCTGGTTGTGTGAAGTGATCTCATTTCACATTGTCTACAGTACTGTCTACAAGCTAACACCACAATTTCCAGCAAAGAATGAAGCTAGCAAACCTAAAACAGCCAACCACCAAAAATTTCTTTATTCAAATATATGTGCTATAATACAAAACAATCAGTTCTTCTATCCACCAAAATGATACTGATGTATAACAACAACAGTCACACACTTGTGATGTTTGTTCAATCTGAAAATTAAATGGGGAATGGATTCTAAATACACCAGTAACACAACAAGCATATCAAAATAACTTACAGAGTATTCTTCAAAGTTTGTACGCATAGTAATGCAGAAGAACTCTGGTTCCTTCAGCTTCATGTGGCAACCACCATCACGGTTTCCACAGATTGGACACTTCATCTAATATATGAATACAAAATTATTATAAATGATACAAATGGGCATATCTAAATTCATACAAGAAACCATATTCAACAAATGAACAACACTCTTGAGTACACTGGAAAAAAATGAAATATCATAATTTCTCTGCATACCAAAAAGAGGTGAACAACATCTGAATGCTTAGTTTACTACATTGTTCATATTGTTACTCAAATAAATCCTAAACCATTATGAAGTGCAAAAAATATAAATTAGACTCAAACCCTAAAGTAACAATCTAATTAAGAATTCATGCAGACCATAATTACTAGAAAGAAATGCAGACCACAATTTAAAATGGTTATAAGTGATGCTATAAAAAAATATTAAAACATACATAATCCCATTAAGAGTAAGAGGAAAAGTAAGAGGAGAAGTTTTAGGATTTTTCTCATCTTAAACACACATGCTGCATACAGAGAACAGCTCCATTAGGACCCAGCATAAATAATAGGGATAGAAAAGTAGGGGAAAGTAATACATAGACAAAGACAAAAAAACAAGTACGAGAAAAGGACCACACCAGTAGGACCGCACAGCACGTGCACATACAAAAGAAGGACTTCCAGATCTGGGTGGTGGATAGAAAAGGAAAGAAAAAAGAGGACTTCCTCTGATAAGGAATTGATGAAAAGCGTCACAGTCACTAGATCGAGTACTAAAACCGTCAGATCTGCTTGGATTTACCTTGTTCCCTTCTCTGCAACCGCCGGTTCAGACGGCCACCTCCACAAGCTCCGACGTTGACCAGGAGAGGAGAAGAACAGTCGACACGAGGGGATGGAGAAGAACCGACCGGTCCAGGAATGGGAGGCTTGAAGCAGAGTTAAATATGAACGGCCCAACAAAATGAAAGACAAGGCCCGCCGGTAAAAAAGCCCAGTAAACACGCAGTCACAAAAAAACCCAACCCAAAAGCCTGTCCCCGGAGCCCAACCCACGAGATAATGATGAAACATTTGCTGAATTAATGGTGGGATCTGCCGCTGGCGCGCCGGCCGTCTCCGCCGTCGCCGTTGATCGCTCCAACCAGATAAGTGTTGGCGAGCGCGGCTAGGGTTAGGGCCGGCTCCTCTTGCCCTTGAGCGTGGCCTAGCGGCTTCTTCCTCCTCGGACGCATCGATCGACCCCTGTGGTGGGTGTAGGTTTACTCCGGCCGGCGCATCGATCGATTGGTAGGTACGTACATGATAACTCACCTCTTGTTGGGTCATTTTAACTTGTGAAAGAATTTGATGCGGATGTACTGAATTTGAGATTTTTGTTGTAGCTAGGAAATGGATGAGACGATGTCTGTTGTTTGTCATTTCTGTTTTATTTACTGAATAATGGCTAAACCTTCAAAATATTTCAAAAACTTCAGCTGGCCACGTTAACTGTTTACGTGCATAATTAATTAGTAGTGCTGATTGTAGTTACATGTAGACCTGAAAAGCTATTGATTTTATCACAGTGTACAGATATGCATGCTCACTACTTAGGCCACTATTAAATGCAACTTAACATGGAAAAATCTTCGTGTACAAGCTATAAGAGTTGCCATTCAACATAAGATGATGCATGAGTA
Source organism: Lolium multiflorum (assembly GCA_030979885.1). NCBI lineage: Eukaryota > Viridiplantae > Streptophyta > Magnoliopsida > Poales > Poaceae > Lolium > Lolium multiflorum. Next base: position 201,225,340 of record CM061753.1, on the reverse strand, counting down.
CATATATAATGGTAACAGTTCTTGTACTACCTGGATTGGAAATTACATGCTAATTATAAAATGCTACTTTTGTTGAATTATGTAAGTAGGACAGCTTATAGGCACTCACTTGTTGTTAAGTTTGCATTTCTTGCTGCGCCGGTTGTGACCTGGCTCTTTGCAAGCCCCGCACTTAATTTTGTGCTCGTCGTACGATAGAGGTCTTCCATTTTTAGACTTGGGACGGTTGTCATCATCTGAATTATGTGTACCTTTGCTCGATACTTTAATAGGATCCTGGACCTTAACCATGTTTCCTTCTCGGTCCTCCACATGTTCAACTGCTAATGAGCTTAGACAAATCGGAACAGCACCCACCGTACCCTCCTTGTCGTACTCAATCGCCTTTGCTATCACGTCCTTTAAACTGTCCTGTAACTGAGCCCAAAGTGTTGGGTGTTTGCATGCTGCATGCATAGCTTGCGAGGATAACACACTGACCTTGCTATATTCAATTCTATCCGCTGTACCTGACCAACCTACTCCAAACATATCACTCGTTCGCCTAGCAGGCAGTCCATTTCTTGCGTCTTTTGATAACCGACGAAGAACACAACACTTTGGAATTTCAGATATTTGCAGAACACATAGAACATGGAATATATGTTTGCAAGGGAGTCCTTTTCGAATCATTCTCCTGCAGCTGCACTTTATAGTTTCTTTAGGATTTCCCGGTGTATATTCCACGGTGAACTGCCTCTTTGGTTTATTATGCCATGCCACGACAAAAGTTTCAGACCCACATCCCAGCTTTCTTTCCAAAGTCACTATGCCGCCAACTGACCTCAAATCTAGCTGCAATATATAGAAGTTTGCCGGCGTAAACACGTGGGTAGCAAATACCTCCAGATCCCTGCAGCTTGTTACGGGCACAGGTAATGTCTGTGAGGCCGTGCAGTCATCATGCGCCTCGTTCTCACGGATGCGGGTAATGCAATTCTCATAGTGCAATATCATGTCCACCAAAGTCATTTCTCCATCAAGGTGCAGGTGAAGGCAGGAATTCAGACTTTCACTCCGCTGGTTGCTCTTCATACCAAGCCAAAAACCCTCTGTCAGAAAAGCTGCAGCCCACAGGTGCCTCTTCCTGTACATCCTCCTCAACCAAATTTCCGTGTTCTCTGTCTTCCATCTTTTTAAAAAAGCCTGCCATCTCTGCTCAAATTCGGCTATGGACGTGCTATAGTACAACATAGACCGGAACTCGCCCAACGACTTGTGACTGAGATGGATCTTCATATTTTTTTCAACATGCCAAGAACATATGCGGTGCCAGACATCGGGAAATACAGTGCGGATTGCCCTAATCATCGCTGAGTCGGCGTCCGTAATTACACTCAAAGGCTTCTTCTGACACATTGCCTTCAGAAATGTTTGCAGCAACCACACATAAGTTTCTTCTTTCTCATCTGAAACTATGGCACAACCAAAAACCGTAGTCCTACGGTGATTGTTCAGACCAACAAAAGGTATGAATGGCATACGATAGCGATTCATCTTGTACGTGCTGTCAAACACAAGCACATCTCCATAGTCCTCATAGTCCTGTACAGACTGCGAGTCACACCAGAACATTCTCTTCAGCCGTCCTTCTTCATCCAAGTCATAGTCGAAATAAAAACTTGGGTCCTTCTCCTTTCTGCTGAGCATAATGCCTATGGTCGTGGCAGCATCACCCTTCGCAAGTAGTTTCCTCTTTTCCTTGCCGCAAAGGTTGTACAGATCCCGTCGGACGTACCCAACGCCGCCATACCATCCACTTCTGCTAATCATGGAATCCATTATGGTGTGCTTCCTAATACCTGCAGCTCCCATAGCTAAGATCTCAGCCTTCTGATGATCTCTGATTTTTCTATGCGACCAAAGAAAAGGTGTTTCATCCGCTCTTGCTAACGTATGATTGTGCTTGTCATCAAAACTATCAACATACCAGACACCAAGTTTTTCATTCAGCTTCACAGTCATGTGCGCCTCACAGTTGCATCGAGACAGTGGTCTGAGCCTCCGGCTATGTCCCTCTTCGGTCATCAACTTTGGATCACGCTCACCTTCCCTTGAACACAAAAAACGCCTGTAACGCCTATGTTTCGATTTTTTTTGCTATATCTGACCTTATCCAATCTGATGCTGAATCCATTATCGTTGGCATAGCTGTTGTAGAATTCGAATGCAGCTTCTTCACTAGGAAAAGTCATCTCCTTTATCATCATGTACAACTCTATCGTATCCTCTGCCTGACAAGCTTGACTGAGGTTCGCGTCATCACCATCATCAACATGGGACTGTCACATAAAAACATAGCAGTCAAACTCTAATTTTTTTATGTGGCTATTAAAAAAAATTTGGTTTCCACAAATAATTAACCAATACGTACCTCCTTGCTATTCGACGGCTTTGCCTCCACATAATGTTTGCCAACTACTGACTCATCATAAAAACAATTCTCCACGTCGGATTCACCATAATAGTCATACACATTTTCAAGTCCAAATATTTCCTGCAAAAATTAAAGACAACAAGTAAATGTACCTCATTACTGTTTCCCACTTTGTAATGGTAATCTCATTTCATTGCATATCAAATAACAATTACACTACATGTACCTCATTGCTGTTTTCATCCAACGCAACATCATCACTAATATCTCTCTCATAATCATTGTCAATGTCGTCCATCTACATATTCAATGATAACATGACAATGTTAAAACATTTATCCTTCTGCATTTGCTTTCCATGAAAAAAATTGAATATATCAAATACACTTACATTAATAATTGCTTCCATCCCATGCTCTGAGCTCATGGAATTATCTGACCTTGAACCAACGAAAATATTCTCCCTCCCTGACAAAGATTCATTACCAAGCCCCGTTCTAGAATTATCTGACTCATCTCCATGAACTCCAATTCCAGGAACATTCTCTACCTCACAAACAACAGACATCGTCTCATCCATTTCCTAGCTACAACAAAAATCTCAAATTCAGTACATCCGCATCAAATTCTTTCACAAGTTAAAATGACCCAACAAGAGGTGAGTTATCATGTACGTACCTACCAATCGATCGATGCGCCGGCCGGAGTAAACCTACACCCACCACAGGGGTCGATCGATGCGTCCGAGGAGGAAGAAGCCGCTAGGCCACGCTCAAGGGCAAGAGGAGCCGGCCCTAACCCTAGCCGCGCTCGCCAACACTTATCTGGTTGGAGCGATCAACGGCGACGGCGGAGACGGCCGGCGCGCCAGCGGCAGATCCCACCCGGGAGGAAGAGGAACCCTACCCCCACCAGCTCGGTTGATGCGTCGGGCTCGCGCTAGGGTTCCAACTAGGAGTAAAATGCTCACGGCGATCGCGGCAACAGAAGGGGACGTGCACGACGGCGGAGACGGCCGGCGCGCCGGCGGCAGATCGATCCCTCCCGAGAGGAAGATCAACCCTACCACCACCAGCTCGTGCTCGCGCTAGGGTTTCCGACGACGGAGGAGTACAACTTCTTCTCACGACGATCGCGGCAACAGAAGACACATGCACGACGATCGGCGAGTTTTAAGCGGATTAGATCTTAATTAACTGCTCACGTGATCACCTTTTTTAAACGTCACGTACATATACCGTATCCATACATATGGGTATACACGGGCTGGATATGGGTTCGGGCTAAACTCAATATGACCCCTCAACTTCACTTAGGGGGGAGCACCGGAGCATCCCTCCTTGCCGAGATGAAAGCGCTTTGGTGGGACCCCACCAACTCCCGCATAGCACGCTGTCTGAACGTACAGTCAAGCATGCCCGCCGGTTGTTGTCTCCCGACGGGACCGCTACTGCACTCGCGGCTCTGGCTAAGCTGCAACCACGCACGCATATGCGTCGTCTCTTTTTCTTTTAGATGGTCCGTGCCATCAGCTTCAGGTTTCCTTTTCCATTTAATCTGGTGGCTGACTCACTCTGATTCGGTTCACAATGGTGCTGACATCCATCTGCTTAGAGATAGATACGTGGCATACTGTACATTATTAAATAAATGGATGTATATGTGCAACCGCCACAGCTGCGTTTTTCTTTGGCAGCAACTATATCACGGTTTGCATTGTATCGGTATATATGGACCATGGAGCCAGCTGCGGTACTCATGGAGACGTATCGTAGGGTTGCAGGTACTAGACGGCCCCTAGTGGCGACGCAGGGGTTAAGCCTTAGCCGATGGTGTCATTCGTGATTACAGAAATAGTTTGCCTTTGGTGAGCGATTGCATGACAGAGAGACCCGCTCTTTTCCGAGCCGTTCATCTTGATAATGGAGGTCTTTCACCGACCCGGACGTTTGGGTGCACCCATTTACGAAAAGTTCAAAAAAAATGCTATTTAAAAGTTTCAAAAAAATATGAAGTAAATTTTTGCATGTACATATTATGTTTATACTTACTCGTGTGAGTTTTCACGAAAAAATACCATTGTGTGTGGCCTGCATAAAAATGACAAAATGTCTAAATGAGAATAGTGAATAGGAATTTTACTATTCACAGGAATAGGAATTTGCATTTTGTCATTTTTGTGTAGGTCACACACAATGGTATTTTTTCGTGAAAACACACACGAATAAGTATCAACATAATATATACATGCAAAAATTTACTTCATATTTTTTTGAAACTTTTAAATAGCATTTTTTAAAACTTTTCGTAAATGGGTGCGCACGCACCCAGGTTCCATTCACCATTTCCGGGTCTTTCACCTCCTAATCAAGAAGGCAGTAGGGGTGGGGCTCCTCGGCGTAGCTTGCGGAGCAAGGACTTCGTCACCGCACTTCCACCTACATGGATAACGACTTCACCTTTCTTCGGACATCGGTTGTTGACCTTAGAGCCTTCACTGTGATCGTCAACTATTTAGGTTTGGCATCCACGCTGCACACCAACCTAAACAAGTATTCGACCCATTTGATTCACTGCTCCGAAGAGGAGGTGATTTTGGTGGATCATCAGCTCCAGTGCCCGATGCAGGCTTTCCCACTTTGTCACCTTGGGTTGCCACTCGGCCTTCGGAAGCCAACTATGGCGCGGCTCCAATACTTGCTGGACAGCGTGGCAAAACCACCTCCCAACTTAGCAAGTGTCCCCACCTGAACCGGGCTGGCCGCCTGGAACTAGGAGCTTGATAAGATCATCTTCCCCTTCCCGTGGAAAGGAAGGAAGGACGTGCACGGTGCACACTGCTTGATGGCACGGGATATAGTATGCATTTCCAAAGAGCTTGGAGGGATCAACATCCCTAAACTATGAGTTATGAATGTTGCCCTTAGGGCTAGATGGTTGTGGCTTCTGAGAGTAGACGCCCCAAAGCCGTGGAAGGATTTCAACATTCAGATCCCATAGGTGATGCAATAGATGTTCGATGGAGCCGCATCCTCCACTATAGGTTACGGCGCCTCCGCCTTCTTCTGGGCGGAGTGGTACATGCGTGGTGTCACATACTCTGTTGCATCGTTCCCGAAGAGAGTTGTCAGATCACGTATGGTGCGTGATGGCCTCACTAGTGGATGGTTAGGCGACATCACCCCTAACCTCGGCGCGCAAGCCATAGCCAAGCCGATGGACGTCGCCGAGTGGATGGAGGGTTTCACACTCATAGAGGGCATGGAGGACAGTTTATTATGGAACTAGGAGACGGGCATGCATAGTCTATTCCGCTATATGATGCTATCGCGGTTAGTTTGGAGGTACTATGGAGATGGCCGGAGCGATGGAGACCTGGCACTCCCGGGCACCGCCAAAGTGTACGTTATTCCTTTGGCTGGCAGCGCCGAACAGATGTTGGATTTCTAATATGCATAGTTGACGGGGGTTGCCACACCCATCGACGAGCCCTTTCTCTGACTAGCAGGATGAGTCCATTGACCACCCGCTATTGGGTAGCTCCCTTGCCCATGAGGTGTGGTCCACTTGTCTCCATTGGTGGGATTGAGAAGACAAGGTGTCGGCGGCGGACTCTCACCTAGTGGATCGGCAACACATATGGTGTGACGGTAGAGACTGAAAGTGCATGGAGCCCCCATGTGTGGTTTTGGTAATTAATGACAATCCCTATGGACTAATGTTTGCATTGAGTTATATTTGTAGGAGTTGTCCATAGGCAATTCTTGAACCATATGTTGGCTTCAAGGTTGCAATAAGAAGAAATTGATGAAGGATATCAAGTGTCAAGTATGTCTTGAAGATGAAGATGAAGTGAGCCCTCAAGTTACTTCAAGACATCAACATGATGAAGAATGAAGAAATGATGTGCAAGTTCAAGATGAGCCATCTCGAAGAGATCTTTTGCTTGAGTCTTGCCATCCACATGGTGGTCATGGTTATGTGAAGATGCACCGAAGAAGAAGCTCTCCCATGGTGGATTACGGGGGAGCAATCCACAAGACTTCGTCAAGCAAGAAAGGCGTTCCATCTTGTTGAGGTCAAGATCGTCGTCATCGAGCTCAAGTGGAATGCGCAAGTATAAGGTTTGCTCTTGATAGGGTTTCTTTCTCACCGGTCTCATAGTGTAGTTGGAGACCGGTTTATAGTTTAGTTGCCGTACTATCAAGAGGGCTCTCGAGTGAGTAACTCGATCGTATCGTTCGGAGAGAGCTCAAACCTTTGCATCCTTACATCATCTTTCTTGGTTGTTTTTTGGACCTTATCCATGTGATGTTTTAGAGCTTGTGCTTATTCTCATGACAAGCTCTAGTTCATTGAGAATGGTTTTTCCATGGGCAACTTGTTGCATTTTCAAGATTGGAGGTTTTACCGGTATGTCTTTTTTAGATAGGTCAAACCTTTCATCATTTGTTTCTATCCTCCCTTGTTGGACTATGATGGTTTCCTGCATGATCTTTTAGAGCTTGTTCCTAGCTTCAAAACAAGCCCAAGATCATCAAAATCGGAGTCCGGATGCTAAAGTTATGCCCGTTTTAGTTTTGGTGTTTCTGCAGTTTTCTTGGGCCGGATATTTCGGAAATATCCGGGCCGGATTATCCGGGCCGGATATTTCGAAAATATCCGGCCCCCCCGAAATCGGCTAAGGATCTGAGGTATTGCTGCTCAGTATAGGGGCCGGATTTTTGGCCGGATTTTGTCCAGGTTTTGTCCCTGAGGCCGGATAATCCAGCCCGGATAATCCGGCCCTTACTTAGGCCGGATTATCCGGCCCTGGTTTTGCCCAAATGGCTCGATTTTCTTGGGGGGTATAAATACCCCCTTCTTCCTCCTTGGGCTGCTGCTTCTCTCACTCTCTCTCTCCTCCATTGTTGAACTAGAGAAGCTTGCACTATCTCTCAATCCCTCCATGATTCTTGCCCCCATTTGAGGGAAAAGAGAGAGGAGATCTAGATCTACATTTCTACCAATCAAATCCATCTCTTTGTGAGTGGAACTCTCTAGATCTTGATCTTGGTGTTCTTTGTGAATTCCTTTGTTCTTCCTCTCTTATTCCCCCAATAGCTTTTGTAGCTTTGTTGGAATTTGAGAGAGAAGGACTTGAGCATCTTTGTGGTGTTCTTGCCATTGCATTTGGTGCATCGGTTTGAGTTCTCCACGGTGATTCGTGGAGGTGAAAGCAAGGAAGTTGTTACTCTTGGGTTCTTGGAACCCTAGACGGATTCTAGGCCTTTGTGGCTGTTTGTTGGGAGCCTCCAATTAAGTTGTGGATGTGTGCCCCAATCTTTGTGTAAGGCCCGGTTTCCGCCTCGAAGGAAATCCCTTAGTGGAACCGTGACCTAGGCCTTTGTGGCGAGGGTCACCGGAGATTTAGGTGAGGCGCCTTCGTGGCGTTCGGTGTGTGGTGTGAGTACCGCATCTTGGGGTGAGGCCTTTGTGGCGTTGGTGTGCATCGAGCAACCACACCTCAAGGTGAGCCTCTTGTGGCGTTCGGGAGCACTAAGCAACCGCACCTCTCCACCGGAGATTAGCACTCGCAAGAGTGTGAACTCCGGGATAAATCATCGTCTCCCGCGTGCCTCGGTTATCTCTATACCCGAGCTCTTTACTTATGCACTTTACCTTGTGATAGCCATCGTGCTTGAAGTTATATATATCTTGCTATCACATGCTTGCTTGTATTGCTTAGCATAAGTTGTTGGTGCACATAGGTGAACCATTGCTTAGAATAAGTTGTTGGTGCACATAGGTGAACAATAGTATATAGGCTTTGGGCTTGACAAAGTAAACGCTAGTTTTATTCCGCATTTGTTAAGCCCATCTCGTAAAAGTTTTAAATCGCCTATTCACCCCCCTCTAGGCGACATCCGTGTCCTTTCACTTGGTATCAGAGCAAGGTCTCTCATTCTTAGGCTTCACCGCCTTGAGAGTAAAGATGTCGGCTAGAGGATTAGTGCACGATAACACTCTTATATTAGATGGCACAAATTATGATGTTTGGAAAATTTGCATGCTTAGTCATTTTCGGGACATTGACCCTCATATGGAGAAAATTGTAGATATAGGTTTTTCTCCTCCTATGGATTCACAAAATCTATCGTTAGAGGATGAGAAAAATTTATATCTCAATTCTCAAGCTTCTTATGTTCTTATGAATGCTTTGAGAGATGTAGGTCTTTTTCCATACTTGCCTTTTTGGAGCGCTCATGAGTTATGGACAAAGATTCAAGATAAATATGATGTGTCCAATATTATTGAGGATGATTGTATTGCTTCCACTTCCGGCCGTGATGAGTTCTCATCTTCATCCACTTCACCAAAGTGTGGTAAGACACAAGGTAATGATATGGTGAGTGGTGATGAAAATTGCAATGTTGATATTGAGCTTACTATTGATGATTCTTCATCTCTATCTCATTGCAATGCTTCATCTTTGGACTTAAACACATCTAGCACTAGAAATGATTTACATGCTTGTGTTGATAGTCCTTGCATATCATGTGTAAGTTGCTTGAATAAATCTCATAATGATATGCTTGATTTGTCTTGTGGCCATGATAAAAATGATTCTATTTCCTCTAGTTGTTGTGTGTCTAACAATGTAGAGGAAACCAAGGATTCTATTAGTCAAGACAAGATCTTGAAAGGAGCCTCAAGTAACTCCTCATCTTTATCTCACGGCCCTCATATATGCCTTATGGCCAAGGGTTCCACGGTACCTCCTACCATGGAACCTAATATTTCTCGTGGTGATAAGGATGAGGATGTTTATGAAGAAGAGGATTGGGTTGTCTCTCTACGCGATAAGGGTAAGAGTGTATTCAAGATTATTTGCAAAGATAAAATTGCTAGCACTCACTTCTTTGAAATCTTGACTACCGCTATTGAGAGCCAAAAACTTATTTGGATGCATGAGAACACCATTGATAAAAAGGGTGCTCTTGAACGAGAGTATGCCGATGATGTAGCATCATTAAAGAATGAACTTGAAGAAGAACAAACCATTAAGGAAGCTCTTGAGGAGACCTTTGCTCTAGAATTGTCTAGAGAAAAGGAAAACCATGATAGAGCTCTTGAGATGGCAAATGAACTAAAGCTAAAAAATGATAAGCTTGTGTTTGTTAATGCTAAACTCCTTGAGGATTTTGAGCAACTCAAAAAGGGCTCAAGGGTCATTGAGAGTGCGCTCACCAAACTCACCGAGTCGCATGAGCAACTTAAAGCTTCTTATCTAAAAGAGCATGCCAACTTGCCTTCTCCTATTGCTATTGATAATGATGCTTGTGCTACTAACTCTACTTCTTGTGAAGCATCTATCTTGAAGGAGAATGTTGAGCTAAGGGCTCAACTTGAATTGCTAACTAACAATTATGGGAAATTGGAAGAAAATCATGGAAAGCTTTCTAGCTACCATGAGGATCTTCTAGCCTCTCATGATAGGCTAAAGTTAGCTCATGAAGCTATCATATCTAAGGCAACACCTTGTGAGCCTCATGTGGATACTAGCACTACTACCCAAAATGCTATATTGCCATGTGCTAGTCCTAGTAATTCATCCACTCATAGTATTGCTAAATCTTGTGATGAATTATCTTCCTTGCCTTGTTGCTCTAACAATGAAGGTTCTACTTCCTCTAGTACTTGTGTTGTTACTAACCATGTAGATGAAATCAAAGAGCTCAAGGCCCAAGTCACTTCTTTGAAGAATGACTTGGTAAAGAGTCATGAAGGGAAATGCAAACTTGACACGATGTTAAGTGTGCAACAATCCCCCAATGACAAGAGTGGACTTGGATTCAAATCCAACAACAAGAACAAGTCCAACAACAACAACAAGAAGAAGAAGAAGGGCCAAGTACAAGTCAAAGACCCGGCCAAGATTGTTTGCTTCAAGTGCAAAATTGAAGGGCACCATGTTAGATCTTGCCCTTTGAAGAAGAAGCAAAAAGGGAAGCGGCCTCAAGATCAAACTCATATTCAACCTCAAGTTGAAGAAATTCCACTTCCCAAGAAGAATCAAGCCAATGCTCCCATTGTGGAGAAATCTAGTGAGAAGAAGGAGAGGAAAAGAACTTGCTACATATGCCGTGAGAAGGGCCACATCTCCTCTTTTTGCACTATTGGTACCTCATCCAACTCTATCTCCATTGATGATGTTTATTCTCTTCGTAAGGATGAGGGTGGCAATGTGTTTGCCAAATATGTTGGTGCTCAAAGTGGTGTCAAGAAAAGAACCATTTGGGTTGCCAAGCCTATTGTGACTAACCTCTTAGGACCCAACTTAGTTGGGGACCAACAATCCAAAACTTGATCAATAGGTGCTTGTTGGAGGGCATTGGAGACTTGGCTACATCATGAAGAATTAAGGGATCTTCATCATTTATATTATCTCAAGCCAAGTCTTTTGGTTATCTTACTTCTATCATACACCCAATGTTCCTCCTTGCGGTAACATGTGCTCAACTCATTTATATTGAAAGTTACTCGCCCCTTTGCATGTGTTAGTTTTGTTCCTAACATGTGTTTGTATATGTTGTGCATCCTACTTGTTTTTCTTGAGAAATCAAGTCTATGTATGTTAGGTTGCACACCATGTATTTGTGCTTGTGTTGGAGCCTCTTTGCATCTTGTTGTATCTTATATGGCTCTTATGAGAGATTAATGGACTATAACATTTTGGGGGAGTGATATGCCTTTAGGAATTTCACAATCCTAACAATGTGTGTACATGAGGAATATCACTTAGAATTGATATTGCAAGATTATCTAGTCTCTATGTGGTATGTCATCTTCATGAGAAATTTAAATTCTAATGTCCATTAATATCTCTAGTTGGATCTTATTTGCCTCTTGTGAAAATAAATTCCTTATCACATTATGGGGGAGTAATAAGCTTTGTGCATATTACAAGCCTAGGAAATGTGAACATTTGAGGTTGTATCACATAGAATTGATATTGTAAATTGTCTCTCATATGTGACATGTTTTCTCAAACAAGTTCCAATTTGCTTAAATGGCTTCATTGCTAATATCTTTGTGGATCTTATTTGTGAAAGTTTTTCTTGGCATGGTTTTTCACAATGTGTCCCTCAATACATTTTTGGAAAACCATGTGCTTCAAGTCATACTATTAATTGCTTTGCATGTTGGTATGAATGCTATTAATTGCTTTGCATGTTGGTATGAATACTATTAATTGCTTTGCATGTTGGTATGAATACTATTAATTGCTTTGCATGTTGGTATGACTAATTGAAGCTATCAAGAAACTCTCTTTGCATGATGGTTAACTCTTATCTTTTACCATATGCTTTATTTGGTGTAGATATGATCTTACATATACTTACAAACTACCACCGGGAAATATTTCCTAATACCTTGTGTCCTAGGACAATTGGCAATCTATTATGAGGTAGAAATTTATTGATCATATTTACATTGGCTCTTGTGTTTAAATTGTATTATTTATTGCCATGAATGTGTTGTGCTTTTACTCCCATGTGTCTTCCTTGCATCTTATAGATCTAATTTGTCTATTCAAACTTTCTTAGCATTTTACTAGATATAGGTAGCGTGATGATCCTAGTTTTGTGCATTTTGTATTCATATGAAAAATCCTAGATAATGCACCAATATTGGGGGAGCTCTTCTATATTTATTAGAATGCTTAACATCTCTTGATCATTATCAAAAATTTGGTTTTGGGAGACATAAAATTTTCTTTTTGGTACGTTGTGCCATCATAAAAAGTGTCGAGGGTTTGGTTTATTTGTTGGAACCTTGCTCTCTTGGGAGTTGGTTATCTCATTCCTTTGTGTTTAGGTTTAATTAGCTTCTTATAATGAGATAAGTCCTTGAAGTCAATCTTGTGTTGATTTGATTCTTTGATATAATTTGGACAACCATTGTCTCTTGGTTTATTTGGTGTTTTTGTCCAAATTGTATCTTCCTTTGGTTCTTGAAAGTATTGTGCATGCATATTTAATATATGTATATCTTATGGCATGTGTCACTTTATTTGATCCAATATATAGGGTAAACTCCATCAAATCCTAATTTGGCTAAGATGTGCATGAAATTCAATTTCATATCTATATGCACATAGAATTGTGGAGTTTGTCCTATATGTTGTAGTGTGTCTAACTACTTTGAACCCAATTAGTTTGGGGACCTTTTTGTACTTACCTTTGTGTTAGGTACAATGGATATGCATTGGATGCTTGTCTCACTCTTGGGGAGAAGTGGTGACTCAATGGTAACTTGAGGCAAGCTAGGATGGTCAACGAACACATATCTACTACATCCTCACCAATGCTATCTCGGTAACAAGTATCTTCTCATGCATATTTTTCTAGCATCCAACCATGTGGTTGCATCTTGGCATGAATCTCTTGATTTGCAAATGTTGTGCTTCTTGCTAAAATCTTAACGAAACCTCTTTATTGCGAATGTGAGTAGTTTGAGATGAGCACATATGTTGGGAAGTATATAAAATCATGATCATGATTCACCCATCCCATCTATGCCTATCTAGCAATTTTATTGCATATCAATTCCTCAAGCCTCTCACATGTGCAATATCGATGAAAGTGCAAATTGAGTTATTTCTTTTAGTATCCCCGTTTGTGATACTTGTTGCCTTTCTCAAATGCATCCCAACTATCTTCTATCCCTTGTTGATATTTGTGATGTATTTTAGTTGTTTGTGGTTGAAGTTCATGAATGTACAATAAGATAAAATTGAGCCATTGGCCATGCTATTAAGCAAAAATTCTTATTGGTATATGATGTCTACGTTCCCCCTCCTTTCCTGTAGACAGTGTTGGGCCTCCAAGAGCAGAGGTTTGTAGAACAGCAGCAAGTTTTCCCTTAAGTGGATCACCCAAGGTTTATCGAACTCAGGGAGGAAGAGGTCAAAGATATCCCTCTCATGCAACCCTGCAACCACAAAGCAAGAAGTCTCTTGTGTCCCCAACACACCTAATAGGTGCACTAGTTCGGCGAAGAGATAGTGAAATACAGGTGGTATGAATAAGTATGAGCAGTAGCAACGGTGCCAGAAAATAGCTTGCGGGCGTGTAGTTGATGGTGGTGGTATTGCAGCAGTAGTAACACAGTAAAACAGTAAACAAGCAGCGATAGCAGTATTTAGGAACAAGGCCTAGGGATTACACTTTCACTAGTGGACACTCTCAACATTGATCACATAACAGAATAGATAAATGCATACTCTACACTTTTGTTGGATGATGAACGCATTGCGTAGGATTACACGAACCCTCAATGCCGGAGTTAACAAGCTCCACAATTTGTTCATATTTAAGTAACCTTATAGTGTAAGATAGATCAAAAGACTAAACCAAGTACTAACATAGCATGCACACTGTCACCTTCATGCATATGTAGGAGGAATAGATCACATCAATATTATCATAGCAATAGTTAACTTCGCAATCTACAAGAGATCATGATCATAGCATAAACCAAGTACTAACACGGTGCACACACTGTCACCTTTACACACGTGCAGGAGGAATAGAACTACTTTAATAACTTTGCTAGAGTAGCACATAGATAAATTGTGATACAAACTCATATGAATCTCAATCATGTAAAGCAGCTCATGAGATTATTGTATTGAGGTACATAGGAGAGATGAACCACATAGCTACAGCGGAGCCCTCAGCCTCGGGGGTGGATTACTCCCTCCTCATCATGGAGGCAGCGATGGCGGTGAAGATGGCGGTGGAGACGGCGATGGAGATGGCTCCGGGGCAATTCCCCGTCCGGCAGGGTGCCGAAACAGAGTTCGTCCCCGAATTGGAGTTTCGCGATGGCGGCGGCGCCCCTGAAGTCTTTCTGGAGTTTTGTCAATTGGTATCGAAGTTTTAGGTCACGACGGCTTAAATAGGCGAAGAGTCGGAGTCGGAGGGCTTCTGGGGGGCCCACACCATAGGGCGGCGCGGCCCCCCCTCTGGCCGCGCCAGGTGGTGTGGGGCCCCGGGCTCCTCGGCGCTCTCGTGTTCGGATGGTTCCGGGAAAAATAGGAAGTTTGGCGTTGATTTCGTCCAATTCCGAGAATATTGCCCGAACAGCCTTTCTGGAACCAAAAACAGCAAAAACAGAACTGCACTGTGGCATCTTGTTAATAGGTTAGTTCCGGAAAATGCATGAAAATGATATAAAGTGTGAACAAAACATGTTGGTATTGTCATAAAACAAGCATGGAACATCGGAAATTATAGATACGTTGGAGACGTATCAGCATCCCCAAGCTTAGTTCCTACTCGTCCTCGAGTAGGTAAACGATAAAAGATAATTTCTGAGGTGACATGCTACCAACATAATCTTAAACATACCATTGTAAAGCACATGAGATGAATGCAGCGATTCGAAACAATGTAAATGCAATGAGTAAACAAGTGAATCATATAGCAAAGACTTTTCATGAATAGTACTTTCGAGACAAGCATCAATAAGTCTTGCATAAGAGTTACTCATAAAGCAATAAATTCATAGTAGAGACATTGAAGCAACACAATGGAAGATTAAGTTTCAGCGGTTGCTTTCAACTTGTAACATGTATATCTCATGGATAGTTGTCAATGCAAAGCAATATAACAAATGCAATAAGCAAGTATATAAGAATCAATGCACAATTCACACAAATGTTTGCTTCTTGAGGTGGAGAAAGATAGGTGAACTGACTCAACAATAAAAGTAAAAGAATGGTCCTTCAAAGAGGAAAGCATCGATTGCTATATTTGTGCTAGAGCTTTTATTTTGAAAACATGAAACAATTTTGTCAACGGTAGTAATAAAGCATATGTATCATGTAAATTATATCTTACAAGTTGCAAGCCTCATGCATAGTATACTAATAGTGCCCGCACCTTGTCCTAATTAGCTTGGACTACCGGATCATCACAATGCACATGTTTTTACCAAGTGTCACAAAGGGGTACCTCTATGCCGCCTGTACAAAGGTCTAAGGAGAAAGCTCGCATTGGATTTCTCGCTATTGATTATTCTTCAACTTAGACATCCATACCGGGACAACATAGACAACAGATAATGGACTCCTCTTTTATGCATAAGCATGTAACAACAATTAATAATTTTCTCATTTGAGATTGAGGATATATGTCCAAAACTGAAACTTCCACCATGGATCATGGCTTTAGTTAGCAGCCCAATGTTCTTCTCTAACATTATGCATGCTTAACCATAAGGTGGTAGATCGCTCTTACTTCAGACAAGACGAACATGCATAGCAACTCACATGAAATTCAACAATGAATAGTTGATGGCGTCCCCAGTGAACATGGTTATCGCACAACAAGCAACTTAATAAGAGATAAAGTGCATAATTACATATTCAATACCACAATAGTTTTTAAGCTATTTGTCCCATGAGCTATATATTGCAAAGGTGAATGATGGAATTTTAAAGGTAGCACTCAAGCAATTTACTTTGGAATGGCGGAAAATACCATGTAGTAGGTAGGTATGGTGGACACAAATGGCATAGTGTTGTTTGGCTCAAGGATTTGGATGCATGAGAAGTATTCCCTCTCGATACAAGGTTTAGGCTAGCAAGGTTG
Source organism: Lolium multiflorum (assembly GCA_030979885.1). Lineage (NCBI taxonomy): Eukaryota > Viridiplantae > Streptophyta > Magnoliopsida > Poales > Poaceae > Lolium > Lolium multiflorum. The sequence continues at coordinate 201,209,281 of CM061753.1, read as the reverse complement.
TTTGAAGCAAACACAAGCACGAACTAGTACAGCAAAACTCACATAAAAGACATATTACAAGCATTATAAAACTATACATCGTCTTCCTTGTTGTTCAAACATCTTACTAGAAAATATCTAGACTCTAGAGAAACCACTCATGCAAACCAAATTTTAACAAGCTCTATGTATTTCTTCACTAATGGGTGCAAGGTATATGATGCAAGAGCTTAAACAAGAGCACAACAATTGCCAAGTATCAAGTTATTCAAGGCATCATACCAATTACTACATGTAGCATTTTCCAATTCCAACCATATAATAATTAACGAAGCAGTTTCAACCTTCGCCATGAATATTATGAGCTAAGAACACATGTGTTCTTACGAACCAGCGGAGCGTGTCTCTCTCCCACACAAGCATTTATTCAAACAAAACAAAAACAAGAAACATACAGACGCTCCAGGTAAAGTACATAAGATGTGACCGAATAAAAATATAGTTTCAAGGGAGGAACATGATAAATTTGTCGATGAAGAAGAGGATGCCTTGGGCATCCCCAAGCTTAGATGCTTGAGTCTTCTTGATATATGCAGGGGTGAACCACCGGGCATCCCCAAGCTTAGAGCTTTCACTCTCCTTGATCATGGTATATCATCCTCCTCTCTTGACCCTTGAAAACTTCCTTCACACCAAACTCGAAACAAACTCATTAGAGGGTTAGTGCATAATCAAAAATTCACATGTTCAGAGGTGACACAATCATTCTTAACACTTCTGGACATTGCTCAAAGCTACTGGAAGGTAATGGAACAAACAAATCCACCCAACACAGCGAAAGAAGCAATGCGAAATAAAAGGCAGAATCTGTCAAAACAGAACAGTCCGTAAAGACGAATTTTAAAATGGCACCAGACTTGCTCAGATGAAAATGCTCAAATTGAATGAAAGTTGCGTACATATCTGAGGATCACTCACGTAAATTGGCATAATTTTCTGAGTTACCTACAGAGAATTTTGCCCAGATTCGTGACAGCAAGAAAACAGTTTCTGCGCAGTAATCCAAATCTAGTATTGACTTTACTATCAAAGACTTTACTTGGCACAACAAAACACAAAACTAAGATAAGGAGAGGTTGCTACAGTAGTAAACAACTTCCAAGACACAAATATAAAACAAAGTACTGTAGCAAAATAACACATGGGTTATCTCCCAAGAAGTTCTTTCTTTATAGCCATTAAGATGGGCTCAGCAGTTTTAATGATGCACTCGCAAGAAATTGTATTTGAAGCAAAAGAGAGCATCAAGAGGCAAATTCAAAACACATTTAAGTCTAACATGCTTCCTATGAAGAGGACTCTTGTACACAAATGAATTCATGAAGAACAAAGTGACAAGCATAAGAGGATAAAACACGAGCAACTTCAAGATTCTCAACATAAAGAGGGGAAACTTAATATTATTAAGATGCATATAACCATATTTCCCTCTCTCATAATAACTTTCAGTAGCATCATTGATGAAATCCACAATATACCCATCACTTAAAACATTCTTATCATGGTTCATATGCATAGAAGTATCATTAAATTTGGCATAAGAAGAGTTATTCTCATTAATAGTAATTGGAGCAGATTATTATCAAGAATTTGAACATGGTAAACAAGTTGCATATTAAGGGAATTGTTTTTGGTAAGCCTATCATAACTATGACAAGTTTCATAAGGATAGTTATAACCTATATCATAGCATTCTTTATAATAATCATCAAAGATCGGAGGCACAGTGTCATCATAAGAAATAGAATAGTTATCTTTCACAGTCGGTTTATCTATGACCATACCATCATTGTTATTAGAAGGAGATGTATCAAACACATAATGATCAGTAGCAAAAGGATTTTCAAACACCTCTTCCCCAAGCTTAGAGCTTTCTATATCATTATGGGAGGAAGCATGGATAGCACTGACACTATGGCAATTATTATCATCATTATTTTTAGAATTAGTTTCCCAGAGATTTGCAATATCAAAAGTAGTGTGCTCATTCAAATCATGATTGCTAATGTATGTAAAGGGCATAGGAAGATCATCGTATTCAGATTCATTATCACAATAATCATTAGGAGCAACATACTTACGGTTACCTAGCGTTATCTCATTCACACGGGGATACGCCGTTACCTCTTTCTTTTTATTCTCCTTCTTCTTCTTCTTCTTCTTCTTCTTCTTCTTCTTCTTCTTCTTCTTCTTCTTCCTTCTCCCTTCTTTAGGAGGAAGAGGCTTGAAGGGTAGCTTGTCCGCATAACCTGATTTACTTTCAGAAACAATAGAAGAAACTTGGGAGGATCCCTCCTTTTCATTAATTAGTTGAAAACACACAGCGGTCCTATCATATTTTGGCAAGGTGTCATCTTCTAAAATATTTTGTATGTAAGTATTTGTATGGCTATTATCAATGCAATAAGAAAAACACCCATGCAGGACATCATCAATATCAAGATCACTCATATGTAACAAAGAGATTTTTCTCGACAGTTCTTCACACCCCAAAAATAAAGTAAGTTCATCATGCTGATTAGGAGTAATTTCATCATCACAATACAAATTTGCAGCACTTATTGGGTTCAAATTATCATTGGAGGAGCATTGAAAATTAAAATGACCCACTTCATGGCAAACTTCACAAATAAAAGGATAGAGGGCACAAACTTTTTTACCAAGATCATCTAGAGCCCTAAACCACTTTCTAGTTTTTTCATTAGCATGATGGATACAATATTCATCTTTGATTTGATTAATTCCACAAGGTCTATGTATTCCACAAAAATTAACATGCTTATAGGAAATAGCATTCTTAGGAGTTTGAGCATGCTTATTGCAATAATTAACAACAATTTCATTCTTCATGCAAGCCTCTTTAAAAGGTTCATGATACTTATCAAAATTCTTCTTAGGCAATTCAAAATGAGAAGCAAAGGATTTATAAAGATTTGCAGCAACTTGAGAGTCAAGACCATAAGTAGCACTCATATTTCGAAATTTATCAGTATCCATAAAAGCTTCAATGCATTCATAATCATAATTTATACCTGACTCTTTACCTTTGTCGTTCTCCCATCCTTCAGCGTTGTCCTCAATCCGATCAAGAAGATCCCACCTAGCTTCAACCTCCTTGCTTGTGAAAGATCCCTCCGAACACGCGTCCAGATAGTCCTTGTGTTGTCCTGAAAGCCTCGCATAAAAATTGTTAACAATAACATTACGGGGGAGCTCATGAATGGGACATTTGAGCATTAGTGATTTCAATCTCCCCCACGCTTGAGAAATACTCTCTCCATCACGAGGATAAAAGTTATAAATATAATTCCTATCAATATGCACTTCATGAGGAGGATAAAATTTAGAATAAAAGAGAGATGCAATTTCCTCCCAACCAAGAGAATGACTATTCTCCAACAATTTATACCAATGCGCCGCTTTACCAGACAGCGAAACAGAGAATAGCTTCTTCCTCACTTCATCCATAGAGATACCTGCACACTTGAATAACCCGCATAATTCGTGCAAAAACAGTAAATGATCTCTAGGATGGACAGTTCCATCCCCTTTATAGTGGTTGTCCATAACACGTTCAATAATTTTCATAGGTATTTTATATGGAATACTTTCAGTAGGTGCATTTAAAATATCACAAGCACCATTAGAGTTATCGCATACGGGAGATAAAGTATTATCAGAGCAAATTTTCTCCCCTAAAGATGGGAAGCTAAAAATATCACAAAAACTAGCTTCCCCAAGCTTAGACTTCTTCATAGTATTAGCAGTAATTGCATTCATACTAATAACATCGCTACTAGCATGTAAATAAGGTTCCATAGGTTTTTTAATTTTCGCATCAAACAATTCTAAATCAGGAAAAAGATTAAAAAGCTCACCAATTTTTTTGTTGTTTTCCATTATGCCTAACTAGTGTAAACAAGAAACAAAAAGATGCAATTGCAGAATCTATAGGAAATAGCTTCGAGTACTTACAACGGCGGAAAATAGCTTGGTAGCCGAGGTCCGGAGTGTGAGTACCTTTTACCTTTCCTGCAACGGCGCCGAAAAGTGCTTGATGTCTACGTTCCCCTCCTTTCCTGTAGAGTGTTGGGCCTCCAAGAGCAGAGGTTTGTAGAACAGCAGCAAGTTTTCCCTTAAGTGGATCACCCAAGGTTTATCGAACTCAGGGAGGAAGAGGTCAAAGATATCCCTCTCATGCAACCCTGCAACCACAAAGCAGTCTCTTGTGTCCCCAACACACCTAATAGGTGCACTAGTTCGGCGAAGAGATAGTGAAATACAGTGGTATGAATAAGTATGAGCAGTAGCAACGGTGCCAGAAAATAGCTTGCGGGCGTGTAGTTGATGGTGGTGGTATTGCAGCAGTAGTAACACAGTAAAACAGTAAACAAGCAGCGATAGCAGTATTTAGGAACAAGGCCTAGGGATTACACTTTCACTAGTGGACACTCTCAACATTGATCACATAACAGAATAGATAAATGCATACTCTATACTTTTGTTGGATGATGAACGCATTGCGTAGGATTACACGAACCCTCAATGCCGGAGTTAACAAGCTCCACAATTTGTTCATATTTAAGTAACCTTATAGTGTAAGATAGATCAAAAGACTAAACCAAGTACTAACATAGCATGCACACTGTCACCTTCATGCATATGTAGGAGGAATAGATCACATCAATATTATCATAGCAATAGTTAACTTCGCAATCTACAAGAGATCATGATCATAGCATAAACCAAGTACTAACACGGTGCACACACTGTCACCTTTACACACGTGCAGGAGGAATAGAACTACTTTAATAACTTTGCTAGAGTAGCACATAGATAAATTGTGATACAAACTCATATGAATCTCAATCATGTAAAGCAGCTCATGAGATTATTGTATTGAGGTACATAGGAGAGATGAACCACATAGCTACAGCGGAGCCCTCAGCCTCGGGTGGATTACTCCTCCTCATCATGGAGGCAGATGGCGGTGAAGATGGTGGAGACGGCGATGGAGATGGCTCCGGGGCAATTCCCCGTCCAGGTGCCGAAACAGAGTTCGTCCCCGAATTGGAGTTTCGCGATGGCGGCGCCCCTGGAGTCTTTCTGGAGTTTCGTCAATTGGTATCAAAGTTTTAGGTCACGACGGCTTAAATAGGCGAAGAGTCGGAGTCGGAGGGCTTTTGGGGGGCCCACACCATAGGGCGGCGCGGCCCCCCCTCTGGCCGCGCCAGGGTGTGGTGTGGGGCCCCCAGGGCTCCCCTCTGGCGGCTCTCGGGTGTTCTGGATGGTTCCGGGAAAAATAGGAAGTTTGGCGTTGATTTCGTCCAATTCCGAGAATATTGCCCGAACAGCCTTTCTGGAACCAAAAACAGCAAAAACTGGCACTGTGGCATCTTGTTAATAGGTTAGTTCCGGAAAATGCATGAAAATGATATAAAGTGTGAACAAAACATGTTGGTATTGTCATAAAACAAGCATGGAACATCGGAAATTATAGATACGTTGGAGACGTATCAGTATATTGCATGACTTCGTCTTGGATATCATACTATTTTTCTTGCGTATCTATTTTATGTGTGCATGTTTCTTTGTGGATAAATATCTTTGTGATATTGCCCACTTAGAGAAACTTATACACATAAGAGATGATACATCTCCTTTTGATATCTTATTTATTTATTGCGTGTTGATTGGTCATGCTAAGCAATATAATTCATTGAAGACTATGATGATGCTTTTTGCTCATCCTTGTAATAGTCTTATAATATGCTTTATCATGCCTTTCACATATCCTCTTGGTTGAGCCTTTTATTATGGTGCCTCTTACTTGTTGCTCAACTATTTGTTTGTTGCAAGTGTTAAGCTTATTTCTCTATCTATGATCTATTCCAAATGTTTGTGTTTTAAATGGTAATGAGGGAGTGAGGATTCCATGTTATGCATATTGTATTCAAATACAACATTTTAATTTATGCATGTACCTTGGGGAGCTTCCTCATTTAATTTAGAGCACTATCTTTTGGTGATCATTAGAGTTTGATTCACTTGGTATATTTTGTTTTTGAATGATATTATGGGAGTGATGATTCCATGTTTGTGCACTTTATACTCCAATGCAAATTGTCTTGTTTTGTGCACAAACCTTGGGGAGCTTCCTCATATTATTTAGAGCAATCTTCTTGATCTTATCATAATATCTATCTTTCTTTTGGTATCTTCTTTGTGGTTCATTTGGTTGCTTGCTTCATTTGTTGAAGCTTCTTGACTTTGTTATCTTTTTGCAATCTTTGATCCTATCTATGGTGTGATTCCTTCCGAATATTCGTAATTGGATATGTGCATTTGATTCCACTAAAATTATGAGAAATGCACACGCTATGGAGGAACTCTCACTATATTGGCCTTCTAAATTTTTCACCCATTTCGGCAATTGGTGCCAATGGGGGAGAAGTTTGGAGGGTTTAAGGGAATTTGGTTATGTCTTTGCTTTGTGCTTAAGCATGTGCCTTTATTGCATTGCATCTTGTTGCTTTGCATAGTTGAATATTTAGAGGAAACTCCACTAGGCTTTGAATGCCAATATATGCAATGAAAGTCAAGATCATTCACACATGCATATATTATGGGGGAGTTTGCTCTATAGATTCAACTTGTTTGTTACTTAAATTCCTTATATAAACCCTCTCAAAGAGATTGTCATCAATTACCAAAATGGGGGAGATTGAAAGTGCATGGAGCCCCCATGTGTGGTTTTGGTAATTAATGACAATCCCTATGGACTAATGTTTGTATTGAGTTATATTTGTAGGAGTTGTCCATAGGCAATTCTTGAACCATATGTTGGCTTCAAGGTTGCAATAAGAAGAAATTGATGAAGGATATCAAGTGTCAAGTATGTCTTGAAGATGAAGATGAAGTGAGCCCTCAAGTTACTTCAAGACATCAACATGATGAAGAATGAAGAAATGATGTGCAAGTTCAAGATGAGCCATCTCGAAGAGATCTTTTGCTTGAGTCTTGCCATCCACATGGTGGTCATGGTTATGTGAAGATGCGCCGAAGAAGAAGCTCTCCCATGGTGGATTATGGGGGAGCAATCCACAAGACTTCGTCAAGCAAGCACAAGTAAGAAAGGCGTTCCATCTTGTTGAGGTCAAGATCGTCGTCATCGAGCTCAAGTGGAATGCGCAAGTATAAGGTTTGCTCTTGATAGGGTTTCTTTCTCACCGGTCTCATAGTGTAGTTGGAGACCGGTTTATAGTTTAGTTGCCGTACTATCAAGAGGGCTCTCGAGTGAGTAACTCGATCGTATCGTTCGGAGAGAGCTCAAACCTTTGCATCCTTACATCATCTTTCTTGGTTGTTTTTTGGACCTTATCCATGTGATGTTTTAGAGCTTGTGCTTATTCTCATGACAAGCTCTAGTTCATTGAGAATGGTTTTTCCATGGGCAACTTGTTGCATTTTCAAGATTGGAGGTTTTACCGGTATGTCTTTTTTAGATAGGTCAAACCTTTCATCATTTGTTTCTATCCTCCCTTGTTGGACTATGATGGTTTCCTGCATGATCTTGTAGAGCTTGTTCCTAGCTTCAAAACAAGCCCAAGATCATCAAAATCGGAGTCCGGATGCTAAAGTTATGCCCGTTTTAGTTTTGGTGTTTCTGCAGTTTTCTTGGGCCGATATTTCGGAAATATCCGCCGGATTATCCGGCCGGATATTTCAAAATATTCGGCCCCCCGAAATCGGCTAAGGACCTGAGGTATTGCTGCTCGATAGGGGCCGGATTTTTGGCCGGATTTTGTCCAGGTTTTGTCCCGAGGCCGGATAATCCGGCCCCGGATAATCCGGCCACTTAGGCCGGATTATCCGGCCCGGTTTTGCCCAAACGGCTCGATTTTCTTGGGGGTATAAATACCCCCTTCTTCCTCCTTGGCTTCTCTCACTCTCTCTCTCCTCCATTGTTGAACTAGAGAAGCTTGCACTATCTCTCAATCCCTCCATGATTCTTGCCCCCATTTGAGGGAAAAGAGAGAGGAGATCTAGATCTACATTTCTACCAATCAAATCCATCTCTTTGTGAGTGGAACTCTCTAGATCTTGATCTTGGTGTTCTTTGTGAATTCCTTTGTTCTTCCTCTCTTATTCCCCCAATAGCTTTTGTAGCTTTGTTGGAATTTGAGAGAGAAGGACTTGAGCATCTTTGTGGTGTTCTTGCCATTGCATTTGGTGCATCGGTTTGAGTTCTCCACGGTGATTCGTGGAGGTGAAAGCAAGGAAGTTGTTACTCTTGGGTTCTTGGAACCCTAGACGGATTCTAGGCCTTTGTGGCGTTTGTTGGGAGCCTCCAATTAAGTTGTGGATGTGTGCCCCAATCTTTGTGTAAGGCCCGGTTTCCGCCTCGAAGGAAATCCCTTAGTGGAACCGTGACCTAGGCCTTTGTGGCGAGGGTCACCGGAGATTTAGGTGAGGCGCCTTCGTGGCGTTCGGTGTGTGGTGTGAGTACCGCATCTTGGGGTGAGGCCTTTGTGGCGTTGGTGTGCATCGAGCAACCACACCTCAAGGTGAGCCTCTTGTGGCGTTCGGGAGCACTAAGCAACCGCACCTCTCCACCGGAGATTAGCACTCGCAAGAGTGTGAACTCCGGGATAAATCATCGTCTCCCGCGTGCCTCGGTTATCTCTATACCCGAGCTCTTTACTTATGCACTTTACCTTGTGATAGCCATCGTGCTTGAAGTTATATATATCTTGCTATCACATGCTTGCTTGTATTGCTTAGCATAAGTTGTTGGTGCACATAGGTGAACCATTGCTTAGAATAAGTTGTTGGTGCACATAGGTGAACAATAGTATATAGGCTTTGGGCTTGACAAAGTAAACGCTAGTTTTATTCCGCATTTGTTAAGCCCATCTCGTAAAAGTTTTAAATCGTCTATTCACCCCCCCCCCCTCTAAGCGACATCCGTGTCCTTTCAGAGACGTGATCCACGAGTTGTGGACACTCATTGCCCCGGTTTCTTGTTGATTGTGGTTACATCGCCGATGATGTTGTCTTGGAGGGAGCGACTTCTTCTGCAGAAGTGGTCCCCGGCAAGATCTCTATCGAGGCGGAGATGTGGAGGGTGGCCAAGTTGTTTAGAGCTAGTTTAGCCTAGTGGAAGGGTGGAGGAGCGATAGTTGTCATTTTAGCCATAGGCTGTCCTTGTGGCAGTTTGGATTCGGACTAGACACTTGTGTAGATCAGGATATAACTCGCATGCTTGGCCTTCTTCTATGAAACCAGTATTCTTTATGACATATTCTTGAAAAATTGACATAGTAAGACACGCCTATGCGATACTACCTCCATCCCAAAGCTTAACGCTTATATTATTTTTAGAAAGTCAATTAAAAATTATTAAGATGCAAAATGTAAAATTAATATCACTAAATAGATAGTAAAATCTATTCTCGTATAGTATCTACAAAATATTATATTTGCTGATAAATTATTCTAAAAGTTTAGTCAAACTTTATTTGGTTTGACTTTTCAAAAAGAATATAAGGCTTAAGTTTTGGAATGGAGAACGCCAGCGAGACGTAGATTTGGACCGACTTTGGGTCATCCCGGACGCAGCGGCCATTTGTTTTTGGATGCGTTGGCACGCTAGGTCACGATCTTGTTCGGTTCGACTTATCCGGAAAGGCGAGCGCGGGATGGATCTCCATGTTAAATAGTACCACACCCTTTTTGTTCGCATGAAAAGGGAAAAACAGATACGGCATCGCACAAACAGCCGTGCTAGTGAATTGAATCACACACACGGCGTGTGTGTGTAGCTGGAGAATGCATGTTTCGTGTCCTGGGATGCACTTTACGGTTGGCACGGTCCACACCGGGCCGGGCCTGACGGCGGGCGCCACTGTTCACACGCCCACGGCGGCGGCGCGGCGCGGTTACTAAAACCGTCGCGTACGTTGCCGGCACCGGCCGATCGAGAGATTCGAGCAGGATCGCGCGCAGACGCTGACGCCAGAGCTCTCGCAGCCGTGTTCTTGGGGCAAAAGATACGGAAGATCAATAACCTGTTACAGTCCGTACATACATGGTCAGTTTATTGGCTTGGAAAGGGGGAAAAAGATTAGCTAGCTAGCTAGCTAGCCGTGCATCACACCACAAGCGTCTCTGTGTGTGTGGCTGGAGCATGCTCCGTCTCGTCACGCACGGTCCGTCTCGGCCCCGTTCATACACACACACACGGTAACTCGTACTCGTACGTAGGGCTAGCCACAACAAGTCCAGAACCTTCCCGTCGCATATCGATCCGTCTCGGCCCCGTTCGGTTCGATCGGATCGCGCGCGGAGTCCCACCCGGCAGCGAGGCGCGGGCCGGCTATAAAAAGCGCGCCGTGGCCGGTACTCTCCCTTGCCTCTTCATCGCCTCCAACGTCTTCCCTTAACCGGCCGCCCCTACGCTGCAGCAGCACCACGCACCACTTTCCCGGAACCGGATGGCACCCACGGCGGCGGAGCAGACGGAGCACCACCACCACACGAGGAAGGCGGTGGGTCTGGCGGCGCGCGACGACGCCGGCCACCTCTCCCCGCTCGCCATCACCCGGAGGTACGTAATAGCTAGCGCTCCTCCTCCTCCTCTCCTAGCCCCGCCCCTACGTACCAAGCGTCTCTCCTCCCACACGAATCTACGTAGGTTTTCTTTTGACAACCTGCGCCGCGCGCCCCACAAAGGCGGCGCCGCCGCCGGCCGCCGGTACGGCCGGTGCTCGCCAGATTCCCAGCCCCCTGCTATCGTTATTCGTACGTACGCCCCCGGCCCCTTGTTGCCTGCATGCTTCCGTTATGTTGGGATATTTTATCCTCCACTAAATCGTCGTCTAGCTACCTAGCCCTCATCGTACCTCCAAATCCAGCCTGCCAGATCTCCTCTGACCACCCCGATCCTCCCGTATCTTCAACGTGACACCCCTACACTTCCTGCTTGTCTTGGAGATTTACACACACACGGCAATTACCAGGAGTATCTTCCTAGATTTTTTTTCCGATAAGGATCTTCCTAGATATAGCATGTGAATCTCTGTACTACTACTGTTTGTCAAGCAAAATTAACATTGACAATACTGTAGTGTTTTTGTTTGGGGCAGGGGAATCTTTGACGCCTCTTGTTGCCTCTCAAGACATGTCACCCTCACTAGTTAGTGTGCCAGCTGGTAGTACTACGTACGATGCTCCCTCCCTCCGTAATTATTCAACCTTTTTGCTCTCTCTTTTTATAAAGTCAAACCTTTTAAATCTGACCAGATATCTGCTAAAAAATTAGCAGACATGCATACATCAAAGCAGTAGTCCTCCCTCCGTTTAAAATTACCTGGGTTTATTCAAATAAAGTCAAACTCTGTAAAATTCAATTAAATATTTAGAAAAATCTATCAGCACCTGTAGTATAAAAGTATGCTCCCTCTGTTTGTAAAAAAGCTAAGCAACTTTTTTGAGATACGGATAAATCTTTAGCTAAAACATGTCTATATACCTTTGTATCTAGATAAAGTTGGAAAGCTTTATTAGAAACAGAAAAAGTATGTGTTTGACATTATGAATGTTGAGTATTTTTCCTCTAATCTTGATCAAATTTTACAATTTTTGGCTTGAATAGAGGGACCATTATTAGTATGAAACTACATAAATTTGTAAAATGCTCAACATAATTTACGATTGGTCAGTGATAGCACTAACTTAGCTTTTCATAAATGCCACTGCTTTTCAATAGAGCATGAAGCAGGACAAATTTATTCGTGTGACTTGAATAGAGGGAGCAGTGTTCTGGTTCAACTCACCCTGCATGTGTGTCTTCATCCCTTTTGCTCTAACTATCTGTGGTGTCAATTGAGTGTCCCACGTGCATGTGGGCCAAACTTGAACCTAGAAATTGACATGCTCCCACTGCCCGGCGCGGAGTATCTTTGTGCTTTGTTACCCTTATTGTTGCTACGTACTACAGTGTTTAGATTGGAACTTCATAATCAAAAGAACTTAGTTTCCTACGAATTTTTGCTAAGCAATATAATGAGCAATCAAACTTCTATATCTGTGACAAATAACTAATCCATTATAGTTACAGTTTAGATGCAGACGCCAGTGTTTCTTCCCCTTCTCAGAAAAAAAAGCTATGCCATAATAAGTGTTGGAAATTTAATAAAGGGGTACTACGAATTTGAACTAAAAAGTGTCAAAAATTCACTAAGAAAGTACGTAGTACAAATTTAAACTAAGATTCCGACACTTATTAGGATCGGAGAGAGTAAGTAGCAAAGTACTACTCCATCGATCCTAAAACACGTGATTTAACTTTGTCTAGATACGGATAGAAAGTTGGGGTACATCCGTATCTAAAAAAAATAACACACTTATTTTAGAGGAAGGAGGGAGTATTTCAACCTTGGTTTTAAACGGAATCTACAAAGGGAATACATGGATTGTACAAGTGGGCTGACCGTGTCCATTAAGTACTCGTACTTTGCAGTTGGAAAGCAAAGGCTAGTATAATTTGTAGGTGGTTCTAGGCTTCTAGCTGTTTCATGGCGTTATCACAGCCGTGCCAGTGTGCTCAGGGCCGTACATAAGTTGTTTGGTGTATGTGTCGATCTAGGATTTGCCGTCTTACAATTTTGCTTTCCAAATTATTTTCTGTAAAGAGATGTGAACTTCTCTGTCGAGTAAACTGAAATTGTCTGAATAAATATAACTCAGCAGATTTTTTTTTCGTTTGCATGCGTAACAAGCTACACAAATTGCTCGAGTCAGCAGCAAATTGAGCTCACAACGAATCCATTAGCAAAAATACTATAGTAGCACATCGTTTCTTTTTTCATGACGTTTCTGTTTCTTCCTAACTTTTCAGGAGCACCGGAGAGGACGATGTGGTGATAAAGATTTTGTACTGCGGAATCTGCCACTCTGACCTGCACGCCCTGAAGAACGACTGGAAGAACTCAAGGTACCCGATGATCCCCGGGCACGAGATCGCCGGCGAGGTCACGGAGGTGGGCAAGAACGTGAGCAAGTTCAAGGCCGGCGACCGCGTGGGCGTCGGGTGCATGGTGAACTCGTGCCGGTCGTGCGAGAGCTGCGACAAGGGCTTCGAGAACCACTGCCCCGGCATGATCCTCACCTACAACTCGGTCGACGTCGACGGCACCGTCACCTACGGCGGCTACTCCAGCATGGTGGTGGTGCACGAGCGGTTCGTGGTCCGGTTCCCCGACGCCATGCCGCTGGACAAGGGCGCGCCGCTGCTGTGCGCCGGCATCACCGTGTACAGCCCCATGAAGTACCACGGGCTCAACGTTCCCGGGCTGCACCTCGGCGTGCTGGGGCTGGGCGGGCTGGGCCACGTTGCGGTCAAGTTCGGCAAGGCCTTCGGAATGAAAGTGACGGTGATCAGCTCGTCGCCGGGGAAGAAAGAGGAGGCCCTGGGGCGGCTGGGCGCCGACGCGTTCATCGTCAGCAAGGACGCCGACGAGATGAAGGTAGGCGGACCCGCTGGTTCAGGTTACTTCCCCTGTCCGGTGCATAAGAAAGAGGAACTTGAGGGTTCATGTTTGTTTTGCTTTGGTGATGTCTTTGCAGGCTGCGATGAGCACCATGGATGGCATCATAAACACGGTGTCTGCAAACATCCCCCTGACCCCTCTCTTCGGGCTGCTCAAGCCCAACGGCAAGATGATCATGGTCGGCCTCCCCGAGAAGCCCATCGAGATTCCTCCCTTCGTTCTAGTTGCCAGTAAGTCTTTAGGATCTCTTGCAATAAGGAGAAATCTTGCACTGATCGATCACAGAAATGAGATAGCATCCTGATGAACATTGTACGTGTGTGCAGTGAATAAGACCCTGGCCGGGAGCATCATCGGCGGCATGAGCGACACGCAGGAGATGCTGGACCTCGCGGCGAAGCACGGCGTGACCGCCGACATCGAGGTGGTCGGCGCGGAGTATGTGAACACGGCCTTGGAGCGCCTTGCCAAGAACGACGTCAGGTATCGCTTCGTCATCGACATCGGCAACACCCTCGACAAGGCTGCGGCCACCACCGAGTGAACGTACTCAGCACTGCTTACGATCTACGTTGGTCCACTGTTAGTGCTCCGTAGTAAACAATAAACGATATAAACTCTTGTCATCTGGTGCATTGGTGTAGACATGGTTGTTTGCGAGGAAACTGAGTTGAAGGATGGATGGATAAGTCTGCTTCTTGCCGTGTTAATGGATTACCTCTCAGCCATGATGGCCATTGTTGGTGCCCGTAGCTTGTGGCCGACTCGTTCAAACCTCAAGGACGCCTTTTTTGCGGAGCTTGTGGCCGCTAAACCACCAACCGGGACAAGATGGTTAGTTAATGCGATTTCAACCAAATTTATCGTGCTAGAGATAAAAATAGAGCCAACTTCAACCGTAGTCGAATTGTGAGATTCCGCAACGCGCTAAACACTTGTGACCTCAAGGAGATACATCTTCAAAACCGCAAATTCACATGGAGCAACGAACGACATGACCCTACTATGAGCAAGCTTGATGCCTTATTTTGCAATGAAGATTGGGATGTCACTTTCTCCAACCACGTATTACACGCCCTCTCATCGTCATTATCCGATCATTGCCCTCTCCTTCTTGCAAATGAAAGTGGCCCTAAAAAGCCAAAATCCTTCCGCTTCGAAAACTTTTGGATAAATATGCCGGGATTTGCGGAGGTTGTCAATGGAGTTTGGAATGATAATACCAATCATGTCGAACCGTGTCAACGCCTTTTTCACAAACTAAAGAACACCGGGAAAAATTTGAGGAAGTGGAGCAAAGGGCTTTTCTCCAAAGCTAAGGTTGAGCTTCAAATGGCGTTGGAGGTCATCCTCCAACTTGATATGGCGCAAGAAAATAGATTTCTCTCCAATGAAGAAAGAGAGCTTAGATCAAGATTGAAGAAGAGAGTCATAGGGTTGGCGGCCCTAAAGAGATCAAGAAAGAGACAAGCCTCAAGGATAACAACGTTAAAAGAGGGGGATGCGAACACTACATTTTTCCATCTACGTGTCAATGCACGAAGACGGAAGAATCACATTCTACGCCTTAAGCACAATAATGGGTGGGTCACGGAGCATAACCAAAAGAAGAGCATCATACAAAACCACTTCAAAAACATAATCAAAAGGGGCCCTCCGCGATCTAAAAACTTCAATTGGACAACGATTCCTTCCACACAGTGTGACTTATCACTCCTTAGTGGGGAGTTCACAGAGGAGGAAGTCAAAGCCGCGGTGGATGGGACCGCTTGTGATAAAGCCCCAGGCCCGGATGGCTTTACGGGGGCTTTTCTTAAAGCTTGTTGGGGCACAATAAAGGATGATGTCATGGCGGTGGTCAACCAATTTTCGAGCTTGCGCACCAATCACCTTCATTGGATCAACTCCGCTAACATTGCTCTCATTCCAGAGCGGAGGAGATCACTGACTTCCGCCCAATAAGCCTCATTCATGCCATCGCAAAATTAATATCCAAGATGTTGGCCACTCGTCTTGCACCCTACATGAATATGCTTGTCTCAAATGCCCAAAGTGCCTTCATTAAGAAAAGGTGTATCCATGACAACTTCTTGTATGTTCGGAACTTGGCATGAAACTACATAGGTCCAAGACGCCAACGCTTCTATTGAAGCTTGACATCAAAAAAGCTTTTGACTCGGTTAGATGGGACTACTTGATGGATTTGCTCAAACACTTGGGCTTCCCAAGAAAATTTCGGGATTGGATCGCTACCCTCCTATCAACCTCATCTTCAAGAGTGCTTCTCAATGGCATCGCCGGAGACCCCATGAAGCATCGAAGGGGGCTCCGACAAGGGGACCCGTTGTCTCCTCTCCTCTTTGTGTTGGCCATCGATCCACTTCATCACATTCTCCGGAAGGCCACCGAACAAGGGCATCTCCATAAGTTGAGGGGGAGGGCTCCCACGGTCCGCACCTCTCTTTATGCCGATGACGCCGCTATTTTCATGGTTCCCAACAAGGATGATGATACGTCTCAAACGTATCTATAATTTCTTATGGTCCATGCTAGTTTTATGACAATACTCACATGTTTTACATACACTTTATATCATTTTGATGCATTTTCCGGTACTAATCTATTAACAAGATGCTGAAGCGCCAGTTCCTGTTTTATGCTGTTTTTGGTTTCAGAAATCCTACACAGGAAATATTCTCGGAATTGGACGAAACAAAAGCCACGGTCTTATTTTCCACGGAGTCTTCCAGAACACCGAAGAGGGGCCACGAGGCGGCCACACCATAGGGGGGCGCGGCCCCACCCCTGGTCGCGCCGCCATATGGGGTGGGCCCCTCGGGCGTCCCCCAACTCTGCCCCTTCGCCTATATAATCCTTCCATCGCGAAAATCCTAGTACCGAGAGCCACGATACGAGAAAAGTTACAGAGACGCCACCGCTATCAACCCCATCTCGGGGGGTCAAGATCGCTCCGCACCGCCGGAGAGGGAAATCATCACCGGAGGGCTCTACATCACCATGCCCGCCTCCGGACTGATGCGTGAGTAGTTCATCCTTGGACTATGGGTCCATAGTAGTAGCTAGATGGTTGTCTTCTCCTCTTGTGCTATCATGCATGTTTAGATCTTGTGAGCTTCCTATCATGATCAAGATCATCTATTTGTAATGCTACATGTTGTGTTTGTTGGGGTCCGATGAATATGGAATACTATGTCAAGTTGATTATCGATCTATCATATATGTGTTGTTTATGATCTTGCATGCTCTCCGTTGCTAGTAGAGGCTCTGGCCAAGTTGATACTTGTAACTCCGAGAGGGAGTATTTATGCTCGATAGTGGGTTCATGCCTCCATTGAATCTGGAACAGTGACAGAAAGTTCTAAGGTTATGGATGTGTTGTTGCCACTAGGGATAAAACATCAATGCTTTGTCTAAGGACATTTATATTGTTTACATTACGCATAGTACTTAATGCAATTGTCTGTTGTTTGCAACTTAATAGTGGAAGGGGTGCGGATGCTAACCCAAAGGTGGACTTTTTAGGCATAGATGCATGCTGGATAGCGGTCTATGTTCTTTGTCGTAATGCCCTAAGTAAATCTCATAGTAGTCATCATGATATGTATGTGCATTGTTATGCCCTCTCTATTTGTCAATTGCCCAACTGTAATTTGTTCATCCATCATGTTATTTATCTTATTGGAGAGACACCACTAGTGAACTATGGACCCCGGTCCATTCTCTTACATCTGAAATACAACCTACTGCAATCATTGTTCTCTGTTGTTCTTTGCAAGCAAACATCATTTCCACACTATATGTTTAATCGTTTGTTTACAGCAAGCCGGTGAGATTGACAACCTCACTGTTAAGTTGGGGCAAAGTATTTTGATTGTGTTGTGCAGGTTCCACGTTGGCGCCGGAATCCCTGGTGTTGCGCCGCACTACACTCCTTCACCAACAACCTTCACGTGGCCTTCATCTCCTACTGGTTCGATAACCTTGGTTTCTTACTGAGGGAAAACTCGCTGTTGTACGCATCACACCTTCGTCTTGGGGTTCCCAACGGACGTGTGCTTCACGCGTCATCAGATTACATCAACTACCTTTCTACCATCTTGCAACACTTTGGGGATGTAACCGGTCTTATCACTAATTGCACAAAAAGTCAAGTGGCGGCGATTAGATGTACGGAGCTTGATCTTAATGACATCCTTCAAGCCTTTCCGGCTTCCCGTACAAGCTTCCCAATGAAGTACCTCGGACTTCCTCTTTCGGTCACTAGGTTAAAAATGATACACTTCCAACCGTTAGAAGATAAAGTGGCCGCCAAGCTCTTGCCATGTATTGGGAAACATGTCACCATGGCTGGCCGGTCCACCCTTGTTAAGTCCGTCCTCACTAGCATTACCATCTACTACATTACCGTCCTCAATGTGCCGGTTGAGGTGCTCATGAAAATTGATAGCATGCGAAGAGCCTTTCTTTGGGCGGCAAGTGATAAAGTCATCGGAGGAAAATGCAAAGTTAGTTGGGATATGGTGTGTAAGCCCAAGGAATATGGAGGTCTTGGGATTCTAAACCTTGCTAAATTCGCTTCGGATCTTCGCATGAGATGGCTTTGGCATGAATGGAGTGATGAGGCAAGACCGTGGGTTGGCCTTGGAAACCCATGCAACAACCAAGATAAAGAGCTATTCACCGCGGCGACAAAGATCTCCATTGGAAATGGAAATAAGGCAATTTTTGGGAGGACCCTTGGCTTGATGGGAAAAGACCGAAAGACATCGCACCCCTCGTCTAAAAAATATCACGAGGAAAAAGGTGTTCCGTTAGCAAGGCTTTGGATGCCAATTTTTGAATCTCTAAGATCAACACCAATGATGGTTTAACACTTGAGCACATCACGCAATTTGCAACCCTTTGGGAAATGATTCAACCGGTGCAATGAACTCCAACACCTCGGATTCCATCTCTTGGAAGCTCACCAATAGTGGATGCTACTCCTCCAAATCGGCATACCATATGCAATTCTTGGGTCACACAAAATCATCTTTTCCTTCCCTTGTTTGGAAACCTTGGGCTCCACCTAAATGCAAAACATTCGCGTGGTTGATTATCCAAAATAGAGTTTGGACGGCGGATAGGCTCCAAAAGAGGGGATGGCCAAATTGTGGAAGGTGCAAGCTTTGCAACCAAGTTCATGAATCCGCCTCCCACTTGCTCTTCAAGTGTCGTTTCACCATTGGAGTTTGGTCAAGTGTGAGAAGTTGGCTAGGGCTACATGATGTTGACCCAAGTGCTTGGCATTCTAGAGGAAATGTTAAAGAATGGCGGACGGAGGAGATCCATAAGCAAAGGCAAGGTAGAAAGACCATGGCTTCTCTTGCTATGTTGATATCATGGGAAATATGGAAGGAGCGAAATGCACGTGTTTTCCGAAACAAAGCTTCCGCCATGGACATGGTAATAACAAAGATCAAAGATGAGGTTGCTACGTGGAGTATGGCGGGAGCGAAAGCATTGACTAATGTAATACCGCGAGAGTAGGTGTTACGTTTTTTGGCTTGGCCTTTTGGCCAAGTTTGGGAATGTAAAACTCTAAAACTTCTTCTTTATCAATGAAAATGGCAAGTCTTTTGCCTTGTTTCAAAAAAAAACAACACACCCAAAATACTGTTTCGTCAGTTTTCTTGGATTACACAAGTCGTTATGGTTGGGTGTCAGTGTGTCACAGATAATCATACTATGATATTTAACCTGGAAGATCTTTTTTTTGCGGCAAATCAGTGGGTTTTCCCACTATGTATATTTATAAATTTTCAACAAGTCATGAGGTACAAAGGGCTCTGATACGTCTCCGACGTATCGATAATTTCTTATGTTCCATGCCACATTATTGATGATATCTACATGTTTTATACATACTTTATGTCATATTTATGCGTTTTCCGGAACTAACCTATTGACGAGATGCCGAAGGGCCAGTTGTTGTTTTCTGCTGTTTTTGGTTCCAGAAATCCTAGTAAGGAAATATTCTCGGAATTGGACGAAATCAACGCCCAGGGTCCTATTTTTCCACGAAGCTTCCAGAAGTCCGAAGGGGAAACGAAGTGGGGCCACGAGGTGGGGACACAGTAGGGCGGCGCGGCCCAAGCCCTGGCCGCGCCGGCCTAGTGTGTGGTCCCACCAGGACTCCACCTACCTTGCCCTTTCGCCTACTTAAAGCCTCCGTCGCGAAAACCCTATTACGTTCGACAAAACCAGAGAAAACCTTCCAGAGCCGCCGCCATCGCGAAGCCAAGATCTGGGGGACAGGAGTCTCTGTTCCGGCACTCCGCCGGACGGGGAAGTGCCCCCTGAAGGCTCCTCCATCGACACCACCGCCATCTCCATCAACGCTGCTATCTCCCATGAGGAGGGAGTAGTTCTCCATCGAGGCTCGGGGCTGTACCGGTAGCTATGTGGTTAATCTCTCTCCTATGTGCTTCAATACAATAATCTCATGAGCTGCTTTACATGATTGAGATTCATATGATGATGCTTGTAATCTAGATGTCGTTATGCTAGTCAAGTGAATTTTACTTATGTGATCTCCGGAGACTCCTTGTCCCACGTGTGTAAAGGTGACAGTGTGTGCACCGTGTGGGTCTCTTAGGCTATATTTCACAGAATACTTATTCACTGTTATGAATGGCATAGTGAAGTGCTTATTTATATCTCTTTATGATTGCAATGTGTTTTGTATCACAATATATCTGTGTGCTACTCTAGTGATGTTATTAAAGTAGTTTATTCCTCCTGCACGGTGTAATGGTGACAGTGTGTGCATCGTGTAGTACTTGGCGTAGGCTATGATTGTGATCTCTTGTAGATTATGAAGTTAACTATTGCTATGATAGTATTGATGTGATCTATTCCTCCTTTCATACCGTGAAGGTGACAGTGTGCATGCTATGTTAGTACTTGGTTTGGTTATGTTGATCTGTCATGCACTCTAAGGTTATTTAAATATGAACATTGAATATTGTGGAGCTTGTTAACTCCGGCATTGAGGGTTCGTGTAATCCACAGTTAGTGGTGTTCATCATCCAACAAGAGGGTGTAGAGTCTAGCATCTATCTATTTATTCTGTTATGTGATCAATGTTGAGAGTGTCCACTAGTGAAAGTATGATCCCTAGGCCTTGTTCCTAAATACTGCTATCGCTGCTTGTTTACTGTTTTACTGCATCTATACTTCCTGCAATATTACCACCATCAACCACACAACAGTCCTGGACAGCAAAGCACTTTTCTGGTGCCGTTGCTACTGCTCGCATTTATTCATACCACCTGTATTTCACTATCTCTTCGCCGAACTAGTGCACCTATTAGGTGTGTTGGGGACACAAGAGACTTCTTGCTTTGTGGTTGCAGGGTTGCATGAGAGGGATATCTTTGACCTCTTCCTCCCTGAGATCGATAAACCTTGGGTGATCCACTTAAGGGAAACTTGCGCTGTTCTACAAACCTCTGCTCTTGGAGGCCCAACACTGTCTACAAGAATAGAAGCACCCGTAGACATCAAGCACTTTTCTGGCGCCGTTGCCGGGGAGGAAAGGTAAAAGGCACTCATACTTCGGTCCCAGGTAAAGTACTTTTCTATTGCCGTTGTGTGTGTGCTCGAAGCTATTTCCTTTAGATCCTGCAATTGCATCTTTTTGTTTCTTGTTTACACTAGTTTGGCATAATGGACAACAATGAGCTTCTTATTCAATTTCCTGATTTAAGATATGGATGGTTTGATGCGAAAATTAAAAAACCCATGGAACATATTAGTATGAACACTTTGAATACCATTGTTGCTAATGATATAGAAAGTTCTAAGCTTGGGGAATGATGACCCACAAGTATAGGGGATCGCAACAGTCTTCGAGGGAAGTAAAACCCAAATTTATTGATTCGACACAAGGGGAGGTAAAGAATACTTATAAGCCTTAACAACTGAGTTGTCAATTCAGCTGCACTGAAAAGCACTAGCAACAGGGGTGATGTGAAAGTAGCAATAATATGAGAGCAATAGTAACATAACACAGCAGCAGTAATAGTAATATGAGAGCAATGGCAACAGAAAAGTTGACATGTAGAACAAGTATATGATGATGAAAGATGGACCGGGGTTCCCAGCTATCTACACTAGTGGTAACTCTCCAATAACAAGTGTTGGGTGAACAAATTACAGTCGGGCAATTGATAGGATTGAAATAGCATTAAGACAGAATATCAAGATCATTAATCATGTAGGCATGTTTTCCAATAATAGTCGTACGTGCTCGCAATGAGAAACTTGCACAACATCTTTTGTCCTACCAGCCGGTGGCAGCCGGGCCTCAAGGGAAACTACTGGATATTAAGGTACTCCTTTTAATAGAGCACCGGAGCAAAGCATTAACACTCCGTGAAAACATGTGTCCCTCACATCACCGCCATCCCCTCCGGTTGTCCCGATTTCTGTCACTTCGGGGCCATTGGTTCCGGACAGTGACATGTGCATACAACTTGTAGATACAATCTAAGCAATAAGTATAGAGCTCAAATCTAAGATCATGCCACTCGGGCCCTAGTGACAAGCATTAAGCATAACAAGATTGCAGCAACAATAACTTCATAAACTTTGTAGATAGACAATCATAACGTAACAATCCATCGGATCCCGACAAACACAACACCGATTACATCAGATGAATCTCAATCATGTAAGGCAGCTCATGAGATCATTGTATTGAAGTACATAGGGGAGAGAATACCAACTAGCTACAGCTAGAACCCGTAGTCCATGGGGGAACTACTCACGGAGCATGATGGTGGCGATGGCGTTGATGGAGATGGCTTCCGGGGCACTTCCCCGTCCCGGCAGGTGCCGGACAGAGACTTCTGTCCCCGAATTGGAGTTTCGCGATGGTGGCGGCGCCCGGAGTCTTTCTGAGTTTCGTCAAGAGTTACGGTGTTTTTAGGTCGAAAGAGATTTTATAGGCGAAGAGGCGGCGCAGGGCACTGGGGCGCCACACCACAGGCCGGCGCGGGCCTGGCCAGGCCGCGCCGCCCTATGGTGTGGTGGCCCTCTCGGCCCTCTCCGACTCTTCTTCGGTTCCGGGAAAAATAGGAGGTTTGGTCTTCGTTTCGTCGAATTCCGAGAATATTGCCCGAACAGCCTTTCTGGAACCAAAAACAGCAGAAACAGGAACTGGCACCGTGGCATCTTGTTAATAGGTTAGTTCCGGAAAATGCATGAAATCATCATAAAGTGCAAGCAAAACATGTAAGTATTGTCATAAAACAAGCATGGAACGACAGAAATTATGGATACGTCGGGACGTATCAGCATCCCCAAGCTTAGTTCCTGCTCGTCCCGAGCAGGTAAACGATAAAAAGAATAATTTCTGCAGTGACATGCTACTTACATAACCTTGATCATACTATTACAAAGCATATGAAATGAATGAAGTGACTCAAGGCAATGATTTATAGTTGCTAACAAATAGATAACATATAGCAAAACTTTTCATGAAGAGTACTTTCAAGACAAGTATCAAAAGTCTTGCACGAGAGTTAACTCATAAAGCAATAAGTTCAAAGTAAAGGCATCGAAACAACACAAAGGAAGATATAAGTTTTAGCGGTTGCTTTCAACTTGTAACATGCATATCTCATGGATAATTGTCAACACAAAGTAATATGATGAATGCAAATATGCAAGTATGTAAGAATCAATGCACAGTTGACACAAGTGTTTGCTTCTAAGGTGGAAGGAAGTAGGTAAACTGACTCAACATAAAAGTAGAAGAATGGCTCTTCAAAGAGGAAAGCATCGATTGCTATATTTGTGCTAGAGCTTTGGTTTTGAAAACATAAAGAGAGCATAAAAGTAAAGTTTTGAGAGGTGTTTGTTGTTGTCAACGAATGGTAGTGGGCACTCTAACCCCCTTGCTAGACAAACCTTCAAGAGCGGCTCCCATGAATTATTTTTATTTTTTGGCACTCCTTCCAACCTTTCTTTCACAAACCATGGCTAACCGAATCCTCGGGTGCCTGCCAACAATCTCATACCATGAAGGAGTGCCCTTTTATTTTAGTTTTATTATGATGATGACACTCCTCCCAACCTTTGCTTACACAAGCCATGGCTAACCGAATCCTTCGGGTGCCTGCCAACAATCACATACCATGGAGGAGTGTCTATTTTGGTTAATTAATTTGGGACTGGGAATCCCATTGCCAGCTCTTTTTGCAAAATTATTGGATAAGCGGATGAAGCCACTAGTCCATTGGTGAAAGTTGCCCAACAAGATTGAAAGATAAACACCACATACTTCCTCATGAGCTATAAAACATTGACACAAATCAGAGGTAATGAATTTTGAATTGTTTAAAGGTAGCACTCAAGCAATTTACTTTGGAATGGCAGGAAATACCACATAGTAGGTAGGTATGGTGGACACAAATGTTATAGTGGTTGGCTCAAGTATTTTGGATGCATGAGAAGTAATCCCTCTCGATACAAGGCTTAGGCTAGCAAGGCTATTTGAAGCAAACACAAGTATGAACCGGTACAGCAAAACTTACATAAGAACATATTGCAAGCATTATAATACTCTACACTGTCTTCCTTGTTGCTCAAACACTTTTACTAGAAAATATCTAGACCTTAAGAGAGACCAATTATGCAAACCAATTTCAACAAGCTCTACAGTAGTTCTCCACTAATAGGCTTAGACTACATGAAAAAACTTAATCATGATCTACTTGAGAGCTCAAAACAATTGCCAAGTGTCAAATTATCCAAGACATGATGAGGCATTTTCTGTTTCCAACCAAATATAAATAAGTGCAATAGCTTCCAACTTTTATCATTGAACATTAAAAGTAAAACGAAGAACACGAGTGTTCATATGAAAAAGCGGAGCGTGTATCTCTCCCACACAAGGATTGCTAGGATCCGATCTTATTCAAACATAAACAAAAATAAAACATACAGACGCTCCAAGTAAAGCACATAAGATGTGACCGAATAAAAATATAGTTTCAGGGGAGGAACCTGATAAGTTGATGAAGAAGGGGATGCCTTGGGCATCCCCAAGCTTAGACGCTTGAGTCTTCTTGAAATATGCAGGGATGAACCACGGGGCATCCCCAAGCTTAGACTTTTCACTCTTCTTGATCATATATCATCCTCCTCTCTTGACCCTTGAAAACTTCCTTCACACCAAACTTCTCATAAACTTCATTAGAGGGGTTAGTACTCAAAAAATTTGAATCCACCTTGGTCCTGTAGTGGCACATTGCAAGAACTCAATAAAACATTAGCTACAGCTCTCCATGTCTAGAAAACCTCGCTTAAAGTCCACAAGAGACAATGCAAAAAACAGAGACAGAATCTGCCAAAACAGAACAGCCAGTAAAGACGAATTTTAATAAAATACTTCCGTTGCTCAAATCAGAAAACTCAAAACTAACGAAAGTTGAGTACATATCTGAGGAACACGCACGTAAATTGGCATATTTTTCTGAGTTACCTACAGAGAGAACAGCCCAGATTCGTGACAGATAGAAATCTGTTTCTGCGCAGAAATCCAAATCTAGTATCAACCTTCGATTAGAGGCTTCACTTGGCACAACAAAACACAAAACTAAGATAAGGAGAGGATGCTACAGTAGTAAACAACTTCCAAGACACAAATATAAAACAAAGTACTGTAGCAAAATAACACATGGGTTATCTCCCAAGAAGTTCTTTCTTTATAGCCATTAAGATGGGCTCAGCAGTTTTAATGATGCACTCGCAAGAAATAGTATTCGAAGCAAAAGAGAGCATCAAGAGGCAAATCCAAAAACACATTTAAGTCTAACATGTTTCCTATGCAAAGGAATCTTGTACACAAATAAATTCATGAAGAACAAAGTGACAAGCATAAGAGGATAAAACAAGGATAACTTCAAAAATTTCAGCATATAGAGAGGTGTATTAGTACCATGAAAATTTCTACAACCATATTTTCCTCTCTCATAATAATTTTCAGTAGCTTCATGAACAAACTCAACAATATAGCTATCACATGCAGCATACTTTTCATGATTTCCAAACACATAATTTTTATCAAGTTCAAGAATAGTGGAATTAAAACTTTCAAACTTACTTTTATTAATAATATAACAAGGTAGGTGATCAATCTCAATAGATATGGGACTCATAGAATAAGTCAAGAATTCTCCAATCCCACTTTCATTAGTAGTACAATTAATATTATCAAGTAACATAGGACCATCATCTAGAGCTTTTGAAGGAGATATGCCCTAGAGGCAATAATAAAGTGGTTATTATTTATATCTTTATGTTTATGATAAATGTTTATATATCATGCTAGAATTGTATTAACCGAAACATTAGTACATGTGTGATATGTAGACAAACAAGAAGTCCCTAGTATGCCTCTTAAACTAGCTTGTTGATTAATAGATGATTAGTTTCATAATCATGAACATTGGATGTTATTAATAACAAGGTTATATCATTGTATGAATGATGTAATGGACACACCCAATTAAGCGTAGCATAAGATCTCGTCATTAAGTTATTTGCTATAAGCTTTTATACATAGTTACCTAATCCTTATGACCATGAGATCATGTAAATCACTTATACCGGAAAGGTACTTTGATTACACCAAACACCACTGCGTAAATGGGTGGCTATAAAGGTGGGATTAAGTATCCGGAAAGTATGAGTTGAGGCATATGGATCAACAGTGGGATTTGTCCATCCCGATGACGGATAGATATACTCTGGGCCCTCTCGGTGGAATGTCGTCTAATGTCTTGCAAGCATATGAATGAGTTCATAAGAGACCACATACCACGGTACGAGTAAAGAGTACTTGTCAGGAGACGAGGTTGAACAAGGTATAGAGTGATACCGAAGATCAAACCTCGGACAAGTAAAATATCGCGAGACAAAGGGAATTGGTAATATATGTGAATGGTTCATTCGATCACTAAAGTCATCGTTGAATATGTGGGAGCCATTATGGATCTCCAGATCTCGCTATTGGTTATTGGTCGGAGTGAGTACTCAACCATGTCCGCATAGTTCTCGAACCGTAGGGTGACACACTTAAAGTTGGATGTTGAAATGGTAGCACTTGAAATATGGAATGGAGTTCGAATATTTGTTCGGAGTCCCGGATGAGATCCCGGACATCACGAGGAGTTCCGGAATGGTCCGGAGAATAAGATTCATATATAGGATGTCATTTTATGTGAAATAAAATGTCGTGGAAGGTTCTATGGAAGGTTCTAGAAGGTTCTAGAAAAGTCCGGAAGAAACCACCAAGGAAGGTGGAGTCCACAAGGGACTCCACCACCATGGCCGGCCAGCCCTAGATGGGGTGGAGTCCCAAGTGGACTCCACCATAGGGGGCCGGCCACCCCCCACATGGGAGGTGGAAATCCCACCCTTTGGGTGGGAGTCCTAGTTGGGCTAGGTTTCACCTCTTATGGAAGGTTTTGGTTTCGGGTCTTATTCGAAGACTTGGACACCAACACTTGGGATCCACCTATATAATGAGGGGCCAAGGGAGGGGGCCGGCCACCCCAAGACCACAAGCTGGCCGCCCCCATAGAGTGGCCGGCCACCCCCTCCCAAACCCTAGCCGCCCCCCTCTCCTCCATATAGCCCGCGTAGCTTAGCGAAGCTCCGCCGGACTTCTTCACCGCCACCGACACCACGCCGTCGTGCTGTCGGATTCAAGAGGAGCTACTACTTCCGCTTCCCGCTGGAACGGGAGGTGGACGTCGTCTTCATCAACAACCGAACGTGTGACCGAGTACGGAGGTGCTGCCCGTTCGTGGCGCCGGAACCGATCGTGATCAAGATCTTCTACGCGCTTTTGCAAGCGGCAAGTGATCGTCTACCGCAGCAACAAGAGCCTCCTCTTGTAGGCTTTGGAATCTCTTCAAGGGTGAGACTCGATACCCCCTCGTTGCTACCGTCTTCTAGATTGCATCTTGGCTTGGATTGCGTGTTCGCGGTAGGAAAATTTTTGTTTTCTATGCAACGTTATCCTACAGTGGTATCAGAGCCGTGTCTATGCATAGATGGTTGCACGAGTAGAACACAATGGTTTGTGGGCGTTGATGCTCTTGTTATCTTTAGTTGAGTACTTTGCATCTTTA
Organism: Lolium multiflorum; assembly: GCA_030979885.1. Lineage (NCBI taxonomy): Eukaryota > Viridiplantae > Streptophyta > Magnoliopsida > Poales > Poaceae > Lolium > Lolium multiflorum. Next base: position 201,181,479 of record CM061753.1, on the reverse strand, counting down.
TGGCATAGTGGGATGAAGCGGCTCGGACTAACTTTACATGACCGCGTTCATGAGACTTGTTCCTCGTTCGACATGCAACTTGTATTGCATAAGAGGCTTTGCGGGTGTCTGTCTCTCCTACTATAGTAAAGATTCAATTTACTCTTCTATTGACAACATTAGTATCAACGTTGTGGTTCATGTTCGTAGGTAGATTAGATCTATATCGAAAACCCTAAACCACGTAAAATATGCAAACCAAATTAGAGAGCGTCTAACTTGTTTTTGCAGGGTTTGGTGATGTGATATGGCCATAATGTGATGATGAATATGTATGAGATGATCATTATTGTATTATGGCAACCGGCAGGAGCCTTATGGTTGTCTTTAAATTTCATGTTGAGTAGTATTTCAAAGTAGTTGTAATAGTTGCTACATGAAGAACAATCATGAAGACGGCACCATTGACCTTGGTGCTACGCCGACGATGATGGAGATCATGCCCGAAGATGATGGAGATCATATCCGTGCTTTGGAGATGAAGATCAAAGGCGCAAGAACAAAAGGGCCATATCATATCACATATGAACTGCATGTGATGTTAATCCTTTTTATGCATCTTATTTTGCTTAGATCGCGACGGTAGCATTATAAGATGATCCCTCACTAAAATCTCAAGATAATAAAGTGTTCATCCTTAGTAGCACCGTTGCCAAGTCTTGTCGTTTCGAAGCACCTCGTGATGATCGGGTGTGATAGATTCAATAAGTACATATGACGGGTGCAAGACAGTTTTGCACATGCGGATACTAAGGTGGCCTTGACGAGCCTAGCATGTACAAACATGGTCTCGGAACACATGATACCGAAAGGTAGAGCATGAATCATATGGTTGATATGATGAACACTTTGAGTGTTCGCCATTGAAATCACACCTTTTCTCGTGATGATCGGGTTTAGGTGCGGTGGATTTGGTTCGTGTGATCACTAAGACAATGCGAGGGATATTGTTTTGAGTGGGAGTTCACTTAGGTTTTTAATTATGTTGAATTAAAATTTGAACTCAATTTGTCATAAACTTAGTCTAAACTATTGCAAATATATGTTGTAGAGATGGCGTCCCCAATCAATTTTAACCAGTTCCTAGAGAAAGAGAAACTTAAGAGCAACGGTAGCAACTTCACCGACTGGTTCCGTCATGTGAGGATCTTCCTCTCTGGCGGAAATCTGCAATTTGTGCTTGATGCACCGCTAGGTGACCCTCCTGCAGAAGATGAATCCGATGAAGTAAAAGCTGTTTACGCGACTCGGAAAACTCGGTACTCTCAAGTTCAGTGTGCCATCCTGTGCAGTCTGGAATCCGATCTTCAAAAACGTTTTGAGCACCATGATCCTCATGAGTTGATGAATGAGCTGAAAGCTATATTCGAGACTCATGCGGCCGTGGAATGCTATGAAGCATCGAAACATTTCTTCAGCTGTATGATGGAAGAAGGCAGCTCCGTTAGTGAGCACATGCTCGCCATGACCGGGCATGCGAAGAAACTCAGTGACTTGGGAATAGTGATTCCTAACAGACTGGGGATTAATCGTGTCCTTCAATCACTGCCACCAAGTTACAAGAACTTTGTGATGAACTACAATATGCAGAACATGAACAAGGAGTTACCTGAACTCTTTGGCATGCTAAAAGCTGCTGAGATTGAGATCAAGAAAGAGCACCAAGTGTTGATGGTCAACAAGACCACCAGTTTCAAGAAACAGGGCAAGTCTAAGGGAAAATTCAAGAAGGGTGGCAAGAAAGCTGCCACGCCTCCTATGAAACCTAAGAACGGCCCTAAGCCTGATGCTGAGTGCTATTACTGCAAGGAGAAGGGACACTGGAAGCGTAATTGCTCCAAGTATCTGGCTGATCTGAAGAGCGGCCTTGTCAAGAAGAAGAAAGAAGGTATATTTGATATACATGTTATAGATGTTCATTTCACTGGTTCTCGTTCTAGTACCTGGGTATTTGATACTGGTTCGGTTGCTCACATTTGTAACTCGAAACAGGAACTAAAGAATAAACGACAACTGCTGAAAGATGAAGTGACGATGCGCGTTGGAAACGGATCCAAGGTCAATGTGATCGCAGTCGGCACACTTCCTCTACATCTACCTTCGGGATTAGTTTTAAGCCTAAATAATTGCTATTATGTACCTGCGTTGAGCATGAACATTATATCTGGATCTTGTTTAATGCAAGACGGTTATTCATTCAAGTCTGAGAATAATGGTTGTTCTATTTTTATGAATAATATCTTTTATGGTCGAGCACCACAAAAGAATGGCTTATTTCTATTAGATCTCGATAGTAGTGATACACATACATAACATTGATGCTAAGCGAATTAAACTTAATGATAATTCTACTTATATGTGGCACTGTCGTCTTGGTCATATTGGAGTGAAACGCATGAAGAAACTCCATACTGATGGATTACTTGAATCACTTGACTTTGAGTCACTTGATAGATGCGAAGCATGTCTAATGGGAAAAATGACAAAGACTCCATTCTCTGGTATGATGGAGCGAGCTACTGACTTATTGGAAATCATACATACCGATGTATGTGGACCAATGAGCGTAGCATCGCGCGGTGGTTATCGTTATGTTCTAACCTTCACAGATGATCTGAGTAGATATGGGTATATCTATTTCATGAAACATAAATCCGAAACTTTCGAGAAGTTTAAGGAATTTCAAAGTGAAGTAGAAAATCAACGTAACAAGAAGATCAAATTTCTACGATCTGATCGTGGAGGTGAATATCTGAGTTATGAGTTTGGCATGCATTTAAAGAAATGCGGAATACTTTCACAATTGACACCGCCGGGAACACCTCAACGTAACGGTGTGTCCGAACGTCGTAATCGAACTCTCTTAGATATGGTTCGTCTATGATGTCTCTTACTGATTTGCCGTTATCATTTTGGAGTTATGCATTAGAGACAGCCGCATTCACTTTAAATAGAGCACCATCAAAATCCGTAGAAACGACACCGTATGAATTATGGTTTAATAAGAAACCTAAGCTGTCGTTCCTGAAAGTTTGGGGTTGCGAAGCCTATGTAAAGAAGTTACAACCGGACAAGCTAGAACCCAAAGCGGAGAAATGCGTCTTCATAGGATACCCTAAGGAAACTATAGGGTACACTTTCTATCACAGATCCGAAGGCAAAATCTTTGTTGCTAAGAACGGAACCTTTCTTGAGAAAGAATTTCTCACTAAAGAAGTGACTGGAAGAAAAGTAGAACTCGATGAGATTGATGAATCTATACTCGTTGATCAGAGTAGCGCAGTACCGGAAGTTGTACCTGTACCGCCTACACCGGCAACAGAGGAAGCTAATGATAATGATCATGAAACTTCGAACGAGGAAACTACTGAACCTCGCAGATCGACAAGGGAACGTACCACTCCTGATTGGTATGATCCTTGTCTAAATGTCATGATTGTGGATAACAATGATGAGGACCCTGCGACGTATGAAGAAGCGATGATGAGCCCAGATTCCAACAAATGGCAAGAAGCCATGAAATCCGAAATGGGATCCATGTATGATAACAAAGTATGGACTTTGGTAGACTTACCTGATAGCCGAAAGGCTGTCGAGAATAAATGGATCTTCAAGAGAAAAACAGATGCTGATGGTAATATTACTGTCTATAAAGCTCGACTTGTCGCAAAGGGTTTCCGACAAATTCAAGGAGTTGACTACGATGAGACTTTCTCACCTGTAGCGAAGCTAAAATCTGTGAGGATTTTGTTAGCAATAGCTGCATTTTTCGATTATGAGATTTGGCAGATGGATGTCAAAACGGCGTTCCTTAATGGAGACATTGAGGAAGAGTTGTATATGGTACAACCCAAAGGTTTTGTCGATCCTAAAAATGCTGACAAAGTATGCAAACTTCAGCGTTCAATCTATGGACTGAAGCAAGCATCAAGAAGTTGGAACCGACGCTTTGATAAGGTGATCAAAGACTTCGGGTTTATACAGTGTCATGGAGAGGCCTGTATTTACAAGAAAGTGAGTGGGAGCTCTGTAGCATTCCTGATATTATATGTAGATGACATATTATTGATCGGGAATGATATAGAACTATTAAGCAGTGTTAAGGGTTATTTGAATAATAGTTTTTCAATGAAAGACCTTGGTGAAGCATCATATATATTAGGCATCAAGATTTATAGAGATAGATCAAGACGCCTAATAGGGCTATCACAGAGTACATATCTGGACAAGATTCTAAAGAAGTTTAGAATGGACGAAAGTAAGAAAGGGTTCTTACCTATGTTACCAGGCAAGGTATTGAGTAAAACTCAAGGACCGGCTACGGCAGAAGAAAGAGAAAGGATGAGTAACATCCCCTATGCCTCGGCAGTAGGATCTATCATGTATGCCATGCTATGTACTAGACCGGATATAGCACATGCTGTTAGTTTGACTAGCAGATATCAAAGTGATCCAGGAATGGAACACTGGACAGCGGTCAAGAATATCCTGAAGTACTTGAAAAGAACTAAGGATATGTTTCTTTGTTATGGAGGTGACCAAGAGCTCGTTGTAAACGGTTACACCGATGCAAGTTGGAACACTGATCCTGATGACTCTAAGTCACAATCTGGGTACGTGTTTATATTGAATGGTGCTGCAGTAAGCTGGGCAAGCTCGAAGCAGTGCACGGTGGCGAAGTCTTCAACAGAATCGAGTACATAGCGGCTTCAGAGGCTTCATCAGAAGCGGTATGGATGAAGAGGTTCATTGTAGAGCTCGGTGTGGTTCCTAGTGCATTGGACCCATTAATCATTTACTGTGATAACATGGGTGCCATCGCCAATGCACAAGAACCAAGGTCACACAAGAGGCTGAAGCATATCAAGCTGCGTTACCACTCGATTCGTGAGTACATCGAAGATGGAGAAGTAAAGATTTGCAAAGTACACACTGATCTGAATGTAGCAGATCCGTTGACTAAAGCTCTCCCTAGGGCAAAGCATGACCAACACCAGAATGCCATGGGTGTTAGGTATATTACAATGTAATCTAGATTATTGACTCTAGTGCAAGTGGGAGACTGAAGGAGATATGCCCTAGAGGCAATAATAAAGTGGTTATTATTTATATCTTTATGTTTATGATAAATGTTTATATATCATGCTAGAATTGTATTAACCGAAACATTAGTACATGTGTGATATGTAGACAAACAAGAAGTCCCTAGTATGCCTCTTAAACTAGCTTGTTGATTAATAGATGATTAGTTTCATAATCATGAACATTGGATGTTATTAATAACAAGGTTATATCATTGTATGAATGATGTAATGGACACACCCAATTAAGCGTAGCATAAGATCTCGTCATTAAGTTATTTGCTATAAGCTTTTATACATAGTTACCTAATCCTTATGACCATGAGATCATGTAAATCACTTATACCGGAAAGGTACTTTGATTACACCAAACACCACTGCGTAAATGGGTGGCTATAAAGGTGGGATTAAGTATCCGGAAAGTATGAGTTGAGGCATATGGATCAACAGTGGGATTTGTCCATCCCGATGACGGATAGATATACTCTGGGCCCTCTCGGTGGAATGTCGTCTAATGTCTTGCAAGCATATGAATGAGTTCATAAGAGACCACATACCACGGTACGAGTAAAGAGTACTTGTCAGGAGACGAGGTTGAACAAGGTATAGAGTGATACCGAAGATCAAACCTCGGACAAGTAAAATATCGCGAGACAAAGGGAATTGGTAATATATGTGAATGGTTCATTCGATCACTAAAGTCATCGTTGAATATGTGGGAGCCATTATGGATCTCCAGATCCCGCTATTGGTTATTGGTCGGAGTGAGTACTCAACCATGTCCGCATAGTTCTCGAACCGTAGGGTGACACACTTAAAGTTGGATGTTGAAATGGTAGCACTTGAAATATGGAATGGAGTTCGAATATTTGTTCGGAGTCCCGGATGAGATCCCGGACATCACGAGGAGTTCCGGAATGGTCCGGAGAATAAGATTCATATATAGGATGTCATTTTATGTGAAATAAAATGTCGCGGAAGGTTCTATGGAAGGTTCTAGAAGGTTCTAGAAAAGTCCGGAAGAAACCACCAAGGAAGGTGGAGTCCACAAGGGACTCCACCACCATGGCCGGCCAGCCCTAGATGGGGTGGAGTCCCAAGTGGACTCCACCATAGGGGGCCGGCCACCCCCCACATGGGAGGTGGAAATCCCACCCTTTGGGTGGGAGTCCTAGTTGGGCTAGGTTTCACCTCTTATGGAAGGTTTTGGTTTCGGGTCTTATTGAAGGAGATATGCCCTAGAGGCAATAATAAAGTGGTTATTATTTATATCTTTATGTTTATGATAAATGTTTATATATCATGCTATAATTGTATTAACCGAAACATTAGTACATGTGTGATATGTAGACAACAAAGAAGTCCCTAGTATGCCTCTTAAACTAGCTTGTTGATTAATGGATGATTAGTTTCATAATCATGAACATTGGATGTTATTAATAACAAGGTTATATCATTATATGAATGATGTAATGGACACACCCAATTAAGCGTAGCATAAGATCTCGTCATTAAGTTATTTGCTATAAGCTTTCGATACATAGTTACCTAGTCCTTATGACCATGAGATCATGTAAATCACTTATACCGGAAAGGTACTTTGATTACATCAAACGCCACTGCGTAAATGGGTGGTTATAAAGGTGGGATTAAGTATCCGGAAAGTATGAGTTGAGGCATATGGATCAACAGTGGGATTTGTCCATCCCGATGACGGATAGATATACTCTGGGCCCTCTCGGTGGAATGTCGTCTAATGTCTTGCAAGCATATGAATAAGTTCATAAGAGACCACATACCACGGTACGAGTAAAGAGTACTTGTCAGAGACGAGGTTGAACAAGGTATAGAGTGATACCGAAGATCAAACCTCGGACAAGTAAAATATCGCGTGACAAAGGGAATTGGTATTGTATGTGAATGGTTCATTCGATCACTAAAGTCATCGTTGAATATGTGGGAGCCATTATGGATCTCCAGATCCCGCTATTGGTTATTGGTCGGAGTGAGTACTCAACCATGTCCGCATAGTTCACGAACCGTAGGGTGACACACTTAAAGTTGGATGTTGAAATGGTAGAACTTGAATAAGGAATGGAGTTCGAATATTTGTTCGGAGTCCCGGATGAGATCCCGGACATCACGAGGAGTTCCGGAATGGTCCGGAGAATAAGATTCATATATAGGAAGTCATATTCCAAGTTTGGAAATGATCCGGTGCATTTATGGCAGGTTCTAGAAGGTTCTAGAAAAGTCCGGAAGAAATCACCATGGAAAGTAGAGTCCCGAAGGGACTCCACCTTGCATGGCCAGCCAACCCTAAAGGGGAGGAGTCCAAGATGGACTCCCCTAGGGTGGCCGGCCAACCCCCCTCATGGAAGGGGGGAATCCCACCCCAAGTGGGATTCCCACCTTGGGTAGGTTTTCCTACATATGGGAGGTTTTAGTGTTGGGGTCTTATTCGAAGACTTGGACTAGAACTCTTGGGGCTTCCACCTATATAATGAGGGGCATAGAGAGGGGGCTGACCACTTCAGGCCTCAGCCTTGGCCGCACCCCTTAGAGGGCCGGCGCCCAACCCCCTCTCTCCCCAAACCCTAGCGGTCTCTCTCCTCCACCACATCCCGCACGCTTAAGCGAAGCTCCGCCGGATTTCTCCACCACCACCGACACCACGCCGTCGTGCTGTCGGATTCAAGAGGAGCTACTACTTCCGCTGCCCGCTGGAACGGGGAGGTGGACGTCGTCTTCATCAACAACCGAACGTGTGACCGAGTACGGAGGTGCTGCCCGTTCGTGGCGCCGGAACCGATCGTGATCAAGATCTTCTACGCGCTTTTGCAAGCGGCAAGTGAACGTCTACCGCAGCAACAAGAGCCTCCTCTTGTAGGCTTTGGAATCTCTTCAAGGGTGAGACTCGATACCCCTCGTTGCTACCGTCTTCTAGATTGCATCTTGGCTTGGATTGCGTGTTCGCGGTAGGAAATTTTTTGTTTTCTATGCAACGTTATCCTACAGTGGTATCAGAGCCGTGTCTATGCATAGATGGTTGCACGAGTAGAACACAATGGTTTTGTGGGCGTTGATGCTCTTGTTATCTTTAGTTTGAGTACTTTGCATCTTTGTGGCATAGTGGGATGAAGCGGCTCGGACTAACTTTACATGACCGCGTTCATGAGACTTGTTCCTCATTCGACATGCAACTTGTATTGCATAAGAGGCTTTGCGGGTGTCTGTCTCTCCTACTATAGTGAAGATTCAACTTACTCTTCTATTGACAACACTAGTATCACCGTTGTGGTTCATGTTCGTAGGTAGATTAGATCTTACACGAAAACCCTAAACCACGTAAAATATGCAAACCAAATTAGAGACGTCTAACTTGTTTTTGCAGGGTTTGGTGATGTGATATGGCCATGATATGATGATGAATATGTATGAGATGATCATTATTGTATTGTGGCAACCGGCAGGAGCCTTATGGTTGTCTTTAATTTTCATGTTGAGTAGTATTTCAAAGTAGTTGTAATAGTTGCTACATGAGGTGAACAACCATGAAGCCGGCGCCATGAACCTTGACGCTACGCCGACGATGATGGAGATCATGCCCGTTGATGATGGAGATCATGTCCGTGCTTTAGAGATGAAGATCGAAGGCGCAAAGACAAAAGGGCCATATCATATCACATATGAACTGCATGTGATGTTAATCCTTTTATGCATCTTATTTTGCTTAGAACGCGACGGTAGCATTATAAGATGATCCCTCACATTAATATCAAGATAATAAAGTGTTCTCCCCTCGTATGCACCGTTGTAACAGTTCGTCGTTTCAAAGCATCTCGTGATGATCGGATGTGATAGATTCAACGATTCACATACAACGGGTGTAAGCCATGTTGCACACGCGGAATACTTGGGTTTGCTTGACGAGCCTAGCATGTACAGACATGGCCTCGGGACAACGGAAACCGAAAGGTTGAACACGAGTCATATGGATGATATGATCAACATGTTGATGTTCACCATTGAAGCTACATCATCTCACGTGATGATCGGTTTTGGTGTAGTGGATTTGGATCGTGTACCACTTAACAACTATGAGGGATGTTGTATTAAGTGGGAGTTCATTAGTAATTAGATTAAAACATGAACTAATTATCATAAACATAGTCTGAGTAGTATTTTGAATTAATTTTGTAGTATTGGCATCCGTTTTCTACCATGCGCTAGTCTTGTTATTGAGATAGAAATACTGTTAAAATCTGACAAGAAACTTTACGGATTGGTACCGTATTGTTAAAGAATCAAGAATTGATTAAGTCCTATTGCAAACTTTTAGTAAACCTCACATTGTTGATTCAAAGAGCTATGTTTTCAATTAGTACCTAAAGTTATCTTGTCTCCGTCAAACTTGAAGTTCAAATTTGTTTGAAAAGTAAGGAGCTGAAAATTTAGTTTTCAGAAATAATCAAGGTATGAGATATATGTGATATCTAAGACCTTATTACAAGATAATAGAATATAATTTGGTGAGACTACATAAACTCATAAGTTTTATGGGAATGTATGAAGGTTGAAGACGCCAGGCGTCACAATCCTCCAACTATTGGGGCACTAACAATATTCGCATATCCATGAAGTGACCATCCTTAATATGCACCGTTATTAAGACTCGTCGTTTCGAAGCATCACGTGATGATCGGGTGTGATAGATTCTACGAGTGCATACAACGGGTGCAAGCTAGATTTGCACATGCAAATACCAAGGTTAAAACTTTACGAGCCTAGCATGTACAGACATGGTCTCGGAAAGTCGTCATGATATGATGGATAAAATTATGAGTGAAATTGTTCATCATATTACAAAGTTACTAATAGTGAAATCTGGAACACTTGTCATATGATGATCAACTTCAAAGAAAGAACCTCAAGGTTATTGGTATTTGACCAACAAACCGAGAAGTTATTGAAGTTGATATGTTTCTCTGAATAATGAGGAAAGCTAAAAGAGAAACTGCAAAAGATATTTTGGCAAAAAGAAAAGAAAAGACTAGAAAGTCTAGCTCAGGTGTATATAAATGATATACATGTTATGGTTGTATTTCTAGTTAAGTCACACTATGAAATTCTTGGGTATTAGTACTATATTGGTTGGTATGAAGTGTCATACAAAACAACGCAATACAAGAATACAATGGCCTAAGTGACTGACAAGGAATATGATAAGAATGCACGTCTGGAACAAAATAAAGTGTTATTATGTTCGTCGTTAGCATTCTATCTAGCCCTTAGAATTTATAATAAAGAACTTAATAATTGTTATTTTGCTCTGGTCAAATGAAAACAATGAGTTGTTCAAATTATGACATTACTCCATATACGATGGATAAGTTATTATAAATCTTAATGGTGAAACACACATACATAACACTGACGCTAAAATGCCATAAGGCAAATGATTTGAATTCCACTTATTTGTGGAACCGCCATTTAGGTCATGTTAGAAAGGAACGCATGAAGGAACTCCATGCAAATGGATTTTTGGAGTCATTTGATTTTTGAATCATTTGGCGCTTGCAAATCTTTTCTAAAGAGAATGATTAAAATACCGTTCATAGGCCAAAAGTAGAACGGACAACTAACTTAGTGGAAAAATACATGATGATGTATGTGGTTCACTGGGCATAGTTGTGTGCGGGAGATTCTTCTACTTCATGAAAACTTTCAACAATGAATTGAGTATATATATGTGGATATATTCAATAAGGAAGAAGTTTGAAACATTTGAATGGATTCAAATAAATTTCAGTATGAAGTGGAAATCATCGTAATAGAAATCAAATATCTATGATTGGATCATGGTGGAAATATTTGAATTACGAGTTTTAGCGAACATCTAAGAGAGTTATGAAATTGTTCTACAACTTACGTTTCTTGGAGTATCATAGTGATGATGAAGTATCCAAGAGATATATCCAAATTTTGTTGGATCAATGATGAGATAAAATATTGATGCCATTATATTTTTGTGGATTATGCTTTAGTGACTACCGCTTTTACACTGAATAGAGCATCATCATGATCCGTTGAAATGACACCATACAAGTTATGGCATGGGTATAAACCCTAATAGTCAACCAAAATCGGATGAATGTCTTTGTTGGTTATCCCAGAGATTTAATTGGGAATTCTTCCCACGAGACAAAGACAAAAGTGTTTGTCAATGTTTCTTATTTCCGAGAAATTGTTTCGAGTGAAGTATTTGAGTGGGAGGACAATATAATTTGATAAGGTTTATGAACCTAAGCATAATGATCAGAGTAGCGCAGCATCGGAATTGGTTTCGGAAGCGGCCACGACGATCATGGCTCTCATGACTACAAAGTGTTTTAGCCATGGAGATCGAAGTACATATTGAACCTTGTAGGTATGGTTTACTTTGTGATCAAATAAATGATTTGTGGACAAAGGATTGATTATGAACAATGATAAACCAACTACAAACAAAGAAGCTATGATGGGCCCTGACTCCGTTAAAATGGCTATACGCCATGAAATCCAAGATAGATGAATACTTTTTGAAAGTAAATGGATCTATAAAATTGATGGACTTGGATGAAATATCCTTGAAGAAGCTTGACTTGTCGAAAAGTTGTTTACGACAAAGTTCAAATAGTTGACTACAACAAGATTAGATCTTCCGTAGCAATGCTTATAGTCTATGTGGATTATTCTAGTAATCACTACATATTTCTTTTATGAGATATGTTAGTAGGATGGCAAAATACATTACTTATCAGAAGTGTGTATTAAAGGTGTATACAAGATACAACCAAGAGTTTTGCTGGTCCGTGGAATACTAGATAAGTATACGAACTTCAATTGGATGAAGTAAGTATCACGGAGTTAGAATCTTCACCAGATGAAATAGTCAAAGAGTTTTTGATTTCATCAGAAACGATGAAGAGGCTTGCATTTGCAAGAAATTAAGTGGGAGCGCTAAGACATATTTATAATACTTTATGTAGGTGACATATAGTTGGTTATAAATGATGTAATTATATACTTGATTAAAAAGGTTTCATTGAGAAATTAATTTCAATGAAAGGATATGGACTGAAACATATCTAGTGTCAAGATCTATGAAGATAGATTGAAACACATAATAAGTTTAAGTCAAAGTACATAGAATGGATATTGAAGTAGTTCAATATAGAAATATTAAGAAAATGTTCTTGTCATGTGAAGGATTAACAAGACTTGAGTGTATCTGACACTCGATGAGTAAAAACACATGAGTGATTTTAGATCACGAATAATATGTACACAATCAGATATCATGTGCTATAAAGTGTTATGAGCATATACCAGAATGATTCATATGATGATCATTGGACAACAGTAAGAATATCCTTGAGTACTTTAGAAGAACTAAGGATATATATATATATTTGTATGAAGAAATGACAAACAAATCGCTGTAAGGTGTTACACCGATATTGGTTTTGTCACATATAAAATATAATTTCAATCTCAAATTAGACTAAGTATTGTTTAAAAGGTAGCACAATGAGCTAGAAGTTGTCTATGCTAGATTTAGAAGAGTTCTAAATATTATGACGGATTCTACAAAAGAAGGCAGAGTATGTCATTGTTTTGACAATGACAAAGGATGTTAAGTCAAGAGGTTCTTTGAGAACTTGGTGTAGTTCCGACAGTCAGAACTTTGAAGCTATATTGTGTGTGACAATGTTAGTGACATATTTCAGACCGCGGAATTAAGGTTCCACCAGAAGACCAAACATATTAAATGCCGACTCATTTGGAAATGAGTGATGCGTTGAGACGCAAATGAATTACAAAATACATACGGTTCTGAGCATGTCAGATCCGTTGACTAAAACCTCTCCCGTGAGCAAAACATGATAAAACACCGGAAGGCCAAGGTGTTATATCTTTACAAATGTAAACTAGATTATTGACTCTAGTGCAAGTGGGAGACTGAAGGAGATATGCCCTAGAGGCAATAATAAAGTGGTTATTATTTATATCTTTATGTTTATGATAAATGTTTATATATCATGCTATAATTGTATTAACCGAAACATTAGTACATGTGTGATATGTAGACAACAAAGAAGTCCCTAGTATGCCTCTTAAACTAGCTTGTTGATTAATGGATGATTAGTTTCATAATCATGAACATTGGATGTTATTAATAACAAGGTTATATCATTATATGAATGATGTAATGGACACACCCAATTAAGCGTAGCATAAGATCTCGTCATTAAGTTATTTGCTATAAGCTTTCGATACATAGTTACCTAGTCCTTATGACCATGAGATCATGTAAATCACTTATACCGGAAAGGTACTTTGATTACATCAAACGCCACTGCGTAAATGGGTGGTTATAAAGGTGGGATTAAGTATCCGGAAAGTATGAGTTGAGGCATATGGATCAACAGTGGGATTTGTCCATCCCGATGACGGATAGATATACTCTGGGCCCTCTCGGTGGAATGTCGTCTATGTCTTGCAAGCATATGAATAAGTTCATAAGAGACCACATACCACGGTACGAGTAAAGAGTACTTGTCAGGGACGAGGTTGAACAAGGTATAGAGTGATACCGAAGATCAAACCTCGGACAAGTAAAATATCGCGTGACAAAGGGAATTGGTATTGTATGTGAATGGTTCATTCGATCACTAAAGTCATCGTTGAATATGTGGGAGCCATTATGGATCTCCAGATCCCGCTATTGGTTATTGGTCGGAGTGAGTACTCAACCATGTCCGCATAGTTCACGAACCGTAGGGTGACACACTTAAAGTTGGATGTTGAAATGGTAGAACTTGAATAAGGAATGGAGTTCGAATATTTGTTCGGAGTCCCGGATGAGATCCCGGACATCACGAGGAGTTCCGGAATGGTCCGGAGAATAAGATTCATATATAGGAAGTCATATTCCAAGTTTGGAAATGATCCGGTGCATTTATGGCAGGTTCTAGAAGGTTCTAGAAAAGTCCGGAAGAAATCACCATGGAAAGTAGAGTCCCGGAGGGACTCCACCTTGCATGGCCAGCCAACCCTAAAGGGGAGGAGTCCAAGATGGACTCCCCTAGGGTGGCCGGCCAACCCCCCTCATGGAAGGGGGGAATCCCACCCCAAGTGGGATTCCCACCTTGGGTAGGTTTTCCCACATATGGGAGGTTTTAGTGTTGGGGTCTTATTCGAAGACTTGGACTAGAACTCTTGGGGCTTCCACCTATATAATGAGGGGCATAGAGAGGGGGCTGACCACTTCAAGCCTCAGCCTTGGCCGCACCCCTTAGAGGGCCGGCGCCCAACCCCCTCTCTCCCCAAACCCTAGCGGTCTCTCTCCTCCACCACATCCCGCACGCTTAAGCGAAGCTCCGCCGGATTTCTCCACCACCACCGACACCACGCCGTCGTGCTGTCGGATTCAAGAGGAGCTACTACTTCCGCTGCCCGCTGGAACGGGGAGGTGGACGTCGTCTTCATCAACAACCGAACGTGTGACCGAGTACGGAGGTGCTGCCCGTTCGTGGCGCCGAAACCGATCGTGATCAAGATCTTCTACGCGCAAGCGGCAAGTGAACGTCTACCGCAGCAACAAGAGCCTCCTCTTGTAGGCTTTGGAATCTCTTCAAGGGTGAGACTCGATACCCCCTCGTTGCTACCGTCTTCTAGATTGCATCTTGGCTTGGATTGCGTGTTCGCGGTAGGAAATTTTTTGTTTTCTATGGTTATCGGGTCTTATTCGAAGACTTGGACACCAACACTTGGGATCCACCTATATAATGAGGGGCCAAGGGAGGGGGCCGGCCACCCCAAGACCACAAGCTGGCCGCCCCCATAGAGTGGCCGGCCACCCCTCCCAAACCCTAGCCGCCCTCTCCTCCATATTGCCCGCGTAGCTTAGCGAAGCTCCGCCGGACTTCTTCACCACCACCGACACCACGCCGTCGTGCTGTCGGATTCAAGAGGAGCTACTACTTCCGCTGCCCGCTGGAACGGGGAGGTGGACATCGTCTTCATCAACAACCGAACGTGTGACCGAGTACGGAGGTGCTGCCCGTTCGTGGCGCCGGAACCGATCGTGATCAAGATCTTCTACGCTTTTGCAAGCGGCAAGTGATCGTCTACCGCAGCAACAAGAGCCTCCTCTTGTAGGCTTTGGAATCTCTTCAAGGGTGAGACTCGATACCCCCTCGTTGCTACCGTCTTCTAGATTGCATCTTGGCTTGGATTGCGTGTTCGCGGTAGGAAAATTTTTGTTTTCTATGCAACGTTATCCTACAGCTTTATCATAGACATTTGCCAAACAAAATTCTTTAGTACCATGCATTTCGACATCAGGCACAAACAAAGCATTATCATAAGATTTATCAAAGTAGCATGGATTATCATATATAACAGTAGCATAATCATTCTCACAAGTATTACTCATAGGTACTATTTCAAGAGAATCCACAGGAACATAACATTCAACCTCTTCCGGTAAGCATGGAGGACAATCAAATAGTGTAAGAGATAAAGAGTTACTCTCATTAGAAGGTTGACATGGGTAGCTAATCCATTCTTCCTCCTTTTGTTCGTCACTCTCCTCTTCTTTTTCATCCAATGAGCATTCAGGTTCATCAATTTCTTCTTCCATCGGTTCCTGCAAATTGTGAGTGCATTCTTGTGCATTAATGTGTCTCTCTTTATAATCAAGGATATAAGGATTCCTACTGTAGCATTCTATGCAAGAATTAAGGATAGTAGAGACATAATCTTTAAGGCCCTTACAAACAACACAAGTTTCATAATTCTCAACCATGAAGGATTCTATCTCGGAGGCTCCCATAAATAAGACAAATTGTTCTACCTCCTCGAACCCATAATGAATATAGCAATTCCGATTATAGTTCTTAATTAAAAATTCCTCACTAAAGCCACATTGAAATTTAAGATGTTTAGTATCCTGTTGAGAGCAACAGTTTATATTATGGCGTTCAAGCAAGATTTTAGCAATTGTATTCAATTTTTCTATCATAGCACTCATTATTTTACCAGTTCTTGATTCTCTATAACAATTATAACATTCTATAAGCTCTAAGTAGGTTGTAGGTTCTCCCATAACAGCAGTTTTTAATTTTTAGATTTTTCAAATTTTTATGGATTTTTGGGTATATGAGACAAATAAAACAAGACAAAAAGTAACTAGGCAAAAGTAAACTAAGCAAAATAATACTAGACAGAAATAAACTAAGCACAAATAAACTAGACAAAAGTAAACTAAACGAAGCAAAATAAAATAAAATAGAGAGAGAGGTGGAGTGTACTCCCCAGGTGAACTTATGAGTAGAGCTATGCCTCCCCGGCAACGGCGCCAGAAAATAGTCTTGATGACCCACAAGTATAGGGGATCGCAACAGTCTTCGAGGGAAGTAAAACCCAAATTTATTGATTCGACACAAGGGGAGGTAAAGAATACTTATAAGCCTTAACAACTGAGTTGTCAATTCAGCTGCACCTGGAAAAGCACTAGCAACAGGGTGATGTGAAAGTAGCAGTAATATGAGAGCAGTAGTAACAGTAACACAGCAGCAGTAATAGTAGTATGAGAGCAATGGCACCAGAAAACAGTTGACATGTAGAACAAGTATATGATGATGAAGATGGACCGGGGTTCCCAGCTATCTACACTAGTGGTAACTCTCCAATAACAAGTGTTGGGTGAACAAATTACAGTCGGGCAATTGATAGGATTGAAATAGCATTAAGACAGAATATCAAGATCATTAATCATGTAGGCATGTTTTCCAATAATAGTCGTACGTGCTCGCAATGAGAAACTTGCACAACATCTTTTGTCCTACCAGCCGGTGGCAGCCGGGCCTCAAGGGAAACTACTGGATATTAAGGTACTCCTTTTAATAGAGCACCGGAGCAAAGCATTAACACTCCATGAAAACATGTGTCCCTCACATCACCGCCATCCCCTCCGGTTGTCCCGATTTCTGTCACTTCGGGGCCATTGGTTCCGGATAGTGACATGTGCATACAACTTGTAGATACAATCTAAGCAATAAGTATAGAGCTCAAATCTAAGATCATGCCACTCGGGCCCTAGTGACAAGCATTAAGCATAACAAGATTGCAGCAACAATAACTTCATAAACTTTGTAGATAGACAATCATAACGTAACAATCCATCGGATCCCGACAAACACAACACCGATTACATCAGATGAATCTCAATCATGTAAGGCAGCTCATGAGATCATTGTATTGAAGTACATAGGGGAGAGAATACCAACTAGCTACAGCTAGAACCCGTAGTCCATGGGGGAACTACTCACGGAGCATGATGGTGGCGATGGCGTTGATGGAGATGGCTTCCGGGGCACTTCCCCGTCCCGCAGGTGCCGGGACAGAGACTTCTGTCCCCCGAATTGGAGTTTCGCGATGGTGGCGGCGCCCTGGAGTCTTTCTGGAGTTTCGTCAAGAGTTACGGTGTTTTTAGGTCGAAAGGGATTTTATAGGCGAAGAGGCGGCGCAGGGGCACGGCGCCACACCACAGCCGGCGCGGGCCAGGCCAGGCCGCGCCGCCCTATGGTCTGGTGGCCCTCTGGCCCCTCTCTGACTCTTCTTCGGTGTTCTGAGTGCTTCCGGGAAAAATAGGAGGTTTGGTCTTCGTTTCATCGAATTCCGAGAATATTGCCCGAACAGCCTTTCTGGAACCAAAAAAGCAGAAACAGAACTGGCACTGTGGCATCTTGTTAATAGGTTAGTTCCAAAATGCATGAAATCATCATAAAGTGCAAGCAAAACATGTAAGTATTGTCATAAAACAAGCATGGAACGACAGAAATTATGGATACGTCGGGGACGTATCAGGGAAGCTGGTTTTCATGATCTTTTTAGTCCCCCAAGCATTGAGGAAAAAAATTACTTTGATGATACTTTGCCTCCTATTTATGATGATTATAATGATAGTAGTCTTTTAGTACCGCCTGTTATGGAGGATAAATTTGATTATGATTACAATATGCCTCCTATATTTGATGATGAAAATAATAATGATAGCTACTTTGTTGAATTTGCTCCCACTATTACTAATAAAATTGATTATGCTTATGTTGGGAGTAGTAATAATTTTATGCATGAGACTCATGATAAGAATGCTTTATGTGATAGTTATATTGTTGAGTTTGCTCATGATGCTACTGAAAGTTATTATGAGAGAGGAAAATATGGTTGTAGAAATTTTCATGTTACTAAAATGCCTCTCTATGTGCTGAAATTTTTGAAGCTACACTTGTTCTATCTTCCTATGCTTGTTACTTTGCTCCTCATGAACTTGTTTATTTACAAGATTCCTTTTCATAGGAAGCATGTTAGGATTAAATATGTTTTGGATTTGCTTCTTGATGCTCTCTTTTGCTTCAACTACTATTTCTTGCGAGTGCATCATTAAAACTGCTGAGCCCATCTTAATGGCTATAAAGAAAGAACTTCTTGGGAGATAACCCATGTGTTTATTTTGCTACAGTACCTTTGTTTTATATTTGAGTCTTGGAAGTTGTTACTACTGTAGCAACCTCTCCTTATCTTAGTTTTGTTGCATTGTTTTGCCAAGTAAAGTCTTTGATAGTAAGGTTCATACTAGATTTGGATTACTGCGCAGAAACAGATTTCTTTTCTGTCACGAATCTGGGCCTAATTCTCCGTAGGCAACTCAGAAAATTATGCCAATTTACGTGAGTGATCCTCAGATGTGTACGCAACTTTCATTCAATTTGGGCATTTTCATCTGAGCAAGTCTGGTGCCTCGATAAAATTCGTCTTTACGGACTGTTCTGTTTTGACAGATTCTGCCTTTTATTTCGCATTGCCTCTTTCGCTGTGTTGGATGGATTTCTTTGTTCCATTACCTTCCAGTAGCTTTGGGCAATGTCCATAAGTGTTAAGAATGATTGTGTCACCTCTGAACATGTGAATTTTTGATTATGCGCTAACCCTCTAATGAGTTTGTTTCGAGTTTGGTGTGAAGGAAGTTTTCAAGGGTCAAGAGAGGAGGATGATACAATACGATCAAGAAGAGTGAAAAGTATAAGCTTGGGGATGCTCCCATGGTTCATCCCCGCATATTTCAAGAAGACTCAAGCATCTAAGCTTGGGGATGCCCAAGGCATCCCCTTCTTCATCGACAACTTATCAGGTTCTTCTCTTGAAACTATATTTTTATTCAGTCACATCTTATGTGCTTTACTTGGAGCGTCTGTGTGCTTTTATTTTTGTTTTGTTATTTTCATTCTCTGAATAAATACATGCTTGTGTGGGAGAGAGACACGCTCCGCTGGTTCATATGAACACATGTGTTCTTCGCTTTATCTTTTAGTGTTCATGGCGAAGGTTGAAACTGCTTCGTTAATTGTTATATGGTTGGAAACAGAAAATGCTGCATGTCGTAATTGGTATAATGTCTTGAATAATTTGATACTTGGCAATTGTTGTGCTCATATAGATCATGTTTAAGCTCTTGCATCATGTACTTTGCACCCATTAATGAAGAACTACATAGAGCTTGTTAAAATTTGGTTTGCATGATTATTTTCTCTAGATTATAGATATTTTCTGGTTAAGGTGTTTGAACAACAAGGAAGACGATGTAAAGTCTTATAATGTTTGCAATATTTTCATATGTAAGCTTGCTGCACCGTTTTATACTTGAGTTTGCTTCAAACAACCTTGCTAGCCTAGCCTTGTATTGAGAGGAATTCTTCTCGTGCATCCAAATCCTTGAGCCAAAAACTATGCCATTTGTGTCCACCATACCTACCTACCACATGGTATTTCTCTGCCATTCCAAAGTAAATTACTTCATGTGCTACCTTTAAACAATTCAAAATTTTATTACTCCTTATTTGTGTCAATGTTTTCTAGCTCATGAGGAAGTATGTGGTGTTTTATCTTTCAATCTTGTTGGGCAGCTTTCACCAATGGACTAGTGGCTTCATCCGCTTATCCAATAATTTTGCAAAAAGAGCTGGCGCGGGGTTCCCAGCCCCCAATTAATCAACCTTCATTAATAATTCTCTTCACATGTTTTGCTCTAATTCATCAGTAAGCAACTTAATTTTGCAAATAGACACTCCTTCATGGTATGTGAATGTTGGAAGGCACCCGAGGATTCGGTTAGCCATGGCTTGTGTAAGCAAAAGGTTGGGAGGAGTGTCAACCATAAATAAAACTAAAATACATGTGTAAACAAAAGAGAAGAGGGATGATCTACCTTGCTGGTAGAGATAACGTCCTTCATGGGAGCCGCTCTTGAAAGTCTGTTTGGCAAGGGGGTTAGAGTGCCCACTACCATTCGTTGACAACAACAAACACCTCTCAAAACTTTACTTTTATGCTCTCTATATGATTTCAAAACTTAAAAAGCTCTAGCACATGATTTAATCCCTGCTTCCCTCTGCGAAGGGCCATTCTTTTACTTTATTGTTGAGTCAGTTTACCTATTTCTTTCTATCTTAGAAGCAAACACTTGTATCAACTGTGTGCATTGATTCTTACATGTTTACCTATTGCACTTGTTATATTACTTTGTGTTGACAACTATCCATGAGATATACATGTTACAAGTTGAAAGCAATTGCTGAAACTTAATCATCCTTTGTGTTGCTTCAATGCCTTTACTTTGAATTTATTGCTTTATGAGTAACTCTTATGCAAGTCTTATTGATGCTTGTCTTGAAAGTACTATTCATGAAAAGTCTTTGTTATATGGTTCAGTTGTTTAATCATTGTCTTTACCATTGCTTTGATCGCTGCATTCATTACATATGCTTACAATAGTATGATCAAGGTTATGATGGCATGTCACTCCAAAAATTATCTTTGTTATCGTTTACCTGCTCGGGACGAGCAGAACTAAGCTTGGGGATGCTGATACGTCTCCGACGTATCGATAATTTCTTATGTTCCATGCCACATTATTGATGATATCTACATGTTTTATACATACTTTATGTCATATTTATGCGTTTTTCGGAACTAACCTATTGACGAGATGCCGAAGGGCCAGTTCTGTTTTCTGTTTTTGGTTCCAGAAATCCTAGTAAGGAAATATTCTCGGAATTGGACGAAATCAACGCCCAGGGTCCTATTTTTCCACGAAGCTTCCGGAGTCCGAAGGGGAAACGGTGGGGCCACGAGGTGGGGACACAGTAGGGCGGCGCGGCCCAAGCCCCGGCCGCGCCGGCCTAGTGTGTGGTCCCACCCACCGACCTTGCCCTTTCGCCTACTTAAAGCCTCGCGAAAACCCTATTACGTTCGACGAAACCAGAGAAAACCTTCCAGAGCCGCCGCCATCGCGAAGCCAAGATCTGGGGACAGGAGTCTGTTCCGGCACGCCGCCGGACGGGAAGTGCCCCGGAAGGCTCCTCCATCGACACCACCGCCATCTCCATCAACGCTGATGTCTCCCATGAGGAGGGAGTAGTTCTCCATCGAAGCTCGAGGCTGTACCGGTAGCTATGTGGTTAATCTCTCTCCTATGTGCTTCAATACAATAATCTCATGAGTTGCATTACATGATTGAGATTCATATGATGATGCTTGTAATCTAGATGTCGTTATGCTAGTCAAGTGAATTTTACTTATGTGATCTCCGGAGACTCCTTGTCCCACGTGTGTAAAGGTGACAGTGTGTGCACCGTGTGGGTCTCTTAGGCTATATTTCACAGAATACTTATTCACTGTTATGAATGGCATAGTGAAGTGCTTATTTATATCTCTTTATGATTGCAATGTGTTTTGTATCACAATATATCTGTGTGCTACTCTAGTGATGTTATTAAAGTAGTTTATTCCTCCTGCATGGTGTAATGGTGACAGTGTGTGCATCGTGTAGTACTTGGCGTAGGCTATGATTGTGATCTCTTGTAGATTATGAAGTTAACTATTGCTATGATAGTATTGATGTGATCTATTCCTCCTTTCGTAGCGTGAAGGTGACAGTGTGCATGCTATGTTAGTACTTGGTTTGGTTATGTTGATCTGTCATGCACTCTAAGGTTATTTAAATATGAACAATGAATATTGTGGAGCTTGTTAACTCCGGCATTGAGGGTTCGTGTAATCCTACACAGTTAGTGGTGTTCATCATCCAACAAGAGGGTGTAGAGTCTAGCATCTATCTATTTATTCTGTTATGTGATCAATGTTGAGAGTGTCCACTAGTGAAAGTATGATACCTAGGCCTTGTTCCTAAATACTGCTATCGCTGTTTGTTTACTGTTTTACTGCATCTATACTTCCTGCAATATTACCACCATCAACCACACAACAGTCCTGGACAGCAAAGCACTTTTCTGGTGCCGTTGCTACTGCTCGCATTTATTCATACCACCTGTATTTCACTATCTCTTCGCCGAACTAGTGCACCTATTAGGTGTGTTGGGGACACAAGAGACTTCTTGCTTTGTGGTTGCAGGGTTGCATGAGAGGGATATCTTTGACCTCTTCCTCCCTGAGATCGATAAACCTTGGGTGATCCACTTAAGGGAAACTTGCTGCTGTTCTACAAACCTCTGCTCTTGGAGGCCCAACACTGTCTACAACAATAGAAGCACCCGTAGACATCAGGCTCTTGCTAGAGGATAGCAAGAAGAAGCTAGCTAAAAGCAATGTTGAGGAAATCGCTTATCGGGGTCAACTCGGTCGGCTAATGATTAGCGATTAATAGGCAAATCGGTCAATTAATCGGGCGATAAATGAGTTAATCGGGCGATAAATGAGTTTATCGGCTAATCGGTGACCACTGAATATGGATTAACCGTCGATTAATCGTTGAATCGGACGATTTTTTGAACAGTGGCTAAAAGACCATAGGCTTAAAAAAGAGAGAAAACAAAAAAAATCTGCTATAGTTATCGAAATCTCTCAGCCCAAATTTTAAGACCAGCATAAGACTTTCTAGAAGCTTTATGAATAAGAAGACCTAGCTCATCTTTACCTTTTCCTGCACCTGTAAAGATTGAGGGTGCATCCCTTGAATATAAAATTATTCCTGGTCATCCAGATAGCGTATGTACTCAAAATAATCATTTCCATGAAGGACACTTTTAATGCATTTTTGAGACTTGGCATGATACTCTAAATGTCAACATCCTGGAATATCTTTTCACTCCTTTGGAAGGACAAGAAAGCATTTCAGCTCCTTTTACTAAGGAAGAGATTGACAAGGTGATTCAGAGAATTCCTTTAGACACTACAGAAAGTCACAAGGTGCCAACGGCACAATCCTGTGCGACGGGTTTTTATCGGGGAAGCCAGCACCGGTACCGAGCCCGGCAGCCCACCAGCTAGGTCATCGGCACATCCTCTAGTGTCGGCGGCTAACGTTGGCATAAGTTAGCCCGTCGGGCATCAACTCCCCCGTTGGCATAGGTCTAGCGCATGGATCGTCGTGATGGCGGGGGCAACAACGTCATCCTATGCCGGCGGCCTGGCCGTGGGCCCAGCTTGCCAGTGCTATGCCGACGGCATTGCCATCGGCACATGCTAGTTTTTTTTTCTTTTTTCTACATGCTAAATTGTATATGGATATATATATATACTCATTTACTTATTACTTCCAATTATTTTAATGAGGTTATATTTTGCTCACCAATTGTACGGATTTGTACCAAATTGCTAAAATGATGGAGTGACCTACAACGAGCCTTGGATAGGTGATGTGAGTTCTTCTTGCCCCATTGCAGAGAGCATGTAAATATTATGGTTTACTGAAACTGCATGGATCTTCCACGTGTGGTTTTGGTAATTAATGACAATTCCTATGAACTAATATTTGCGTTGAGTTATATTTGTAAGAGTTGTCCATAGACAATGCTTGAATCATATGTTGACATCAAGGTTGCAACAACGACAAGTATGTATTGAAGAAGAAGATTCAACTAGTAGGAAATTAGTTATAGGTGTAATGCCTTTTTGTGGCGCACCAAATAACCGTGCGCCACTAAACAAAATTTTGTGGCGCACCAGGCACGCGCGCCACTAAATAATGGTATTTCTGTGGTGCACCAACTCTCCATGCGCCACAGAATTTGACTGTGGCGCACCAACTCTCCATGCATGACAGAAATCTGGTAGGGCCCATGGCTAATTATTGGGTTGACCAATTTTGAGTATTTATGTGGCGCATGGAGCTGGATGCGCCACAAAAATGTAGCCTTTTTGTGGCGCATGTAGCCAAATGCGGCACAGAAAGAACCATTTCTGTGGCGCATGGAGCCACAGAAGATTTTCCAACCGTCCACGCACCCCTCCGCCCCGTGGATTGCCTTTTTAGTGTTGAAAAAATCACAGAAAATTATAATAACTTAAAAAAAATATCCTTTGAACTGTAGTTATAATGAGCGGTATACTTGTAGGGAAAATTAGGAAACATGAATTTCGATGTATTTTGCAAAAAAGGTCATGAAATCTTCAAACTGGATTTCTGTTTGCATACGAATTCGAAAAAAAACGCACAATATATCAAAATCACCGGAAGAAAATTCTACATCCGAATTCAAAGGCCTTTGACCGTTCTGAAATTTATAGAATCGAAAAATTTGAAAAGAGTAAAAAGTTACGGCAAAGTCAAGATTTTTTCCTGCAAAAATAAAAAAAATCGATTTTTTTTCCGGTGGCACACCAAATGCACATGCGCCACATAATTGTTAGGCTGAAATTTGAAATTCGGTGGCGCCTCCTCCTGGTCTCCTCCACTTCTCCTTCTCACCTTCTCATCCACTTCCACTTTCCCTTCTCCTTCACTTCCCCTTCTCTCCTTCTCCTCCCTCCTCTCCTCCACCCGGCGACCACCTCCTCCGACGACGATGATGACCGCAAATTGCAAACTGTTGGGGAACCCCAAGAGGAAGGTCTGATGAGCACGGTAGCAAGTTTTCACTCAGTAAGAAACCAGAGTTTAATCGACTAGTATGAGAAATGCGTGACTTCTGAAGGTGTTGCTAGCTGACTTGTAGGAGAAAGACCATACATGTGATTACTATGAGATTCATTTGGGTATTACAACATGATACATAGACCGTAATCCAACTACGTCCATGACTAATAATCCACCTTCCAGTTAGCATCCGCACCCCTTTTATTATTAAGTTGCAAGCAATAGATTATTGCATTAAGCAAAGTGTGTAAGTAAACAACAGAATTATCCTTGGATAAAGCACTGTTGTTTTCTCCCTAGTAGCAACAACACATCTACAACATTAGAAGTTATTGTCACTCTCCCAGATTAATAGAGGCATGAACCCACTATCGAGCATAAATACTCTCTCTTGGAGTCACAAGCATATACTTGGCCAGAGCATCTAGTAGCAACGGAGAGCAGCAAGATCACAAATAACATATGACAATTATATAATCAATCTCAACCATAGTATTAAATATTCATCGGATCCCAGCAAACACAACATGTAGCATTACATAAAGATGATCTTGATCATGATAGGCAGCTCACAAGATCTAAACATGAAGCATAAATTGGAGAAGACAGCCATCTAGCTACTGCTATGGTAGTCCAGAGATGAACTACTCACACATCACTTCGAGGCGAGCATGGCGATGTAGAGGCCTCGGTGATGATCTCCCTCTCCGGCAGGGTGCCGGGAAGAGCTTCAGAATCCTCCCAAGCTAAGGGTCGGCGATGGCGGCCGCGACGGAACTTTTCGTGGATGGAGGCTCGAGTCTTTATGTTTTTCCTGAGATCGTGAATAAATAGGCAGAAGGGTGAGGCCGGTGCATGCCTGGGAGGCCCACACCACCCCATGGCGCGGCCAGGGCCTGGTGTGGCCGCCTCGTGGAATCACTTCGTCTCTCCTCCGGACTCTGTCTTCATTACAGTAAAATAGGAACTTCGGCTTTTGTTTCGTCCAATTCCCAGAATATTTCTTGTACATTTTTCTGAAATATAAAACAGCAGAAAACATGGAACTGACATGTGGCATCTTGTCAATAGGTTAGTTCCGGAAAATTTATAAAAATGCAACTAAGTGTAAACAAAACATGTAGAAATTGGTTGTAAACAAGCATGGAGCATCAAAAATTATAGATACGTTTGCAACGTATCAGACGACCTCCTCCTCCTTCTCCGGCAACCTCCTCCTTTGGCGACCCCCTTCCTCCCCCACCTCTGTTGACCCCCTTCGGCCGGCCTCCTCCTCCTCCTCCACCCACCTCAACCCGCCCCAACCACCCACCCACCTCCAGCGACCTCCGGTAAATTTCAAAAAGAAATCCAGCGAAATTCCGACAGCTCCAGATCTAGATCTGGCCGCCATTTTTTAAAAATTTAAAAAATTGTGGCGCGCCACCACTGGGTGCACCACAGAAAGTTTTCTGTGGCGCATGCCTGCCTGGTGCGGCACAGAAATGTCACTTTTCTATGGCGCATGGGTCCATGCGCCACATAACTGAAAATTTTGTGGGGTGGATTCTGTAGCGCACCCTCTGTGCGCCATAGAATTCCAAAATGGTGCGCCACTGATGTGCCTTTTCCTACTAGTGTCGAGTGAGCTCTCATGTGTATCTTCAAGACATCAACAAGACGAAGAAAGAAGAAATATAGTGCAAGTTCAAGATGAGCTATCTCGAAGATGTCATATGCTTGAAGCTTTCCATCCATAGAATATGTGAAGATGCACCGAAGAAGAAGCTCTCCCATAGTGGTGTATGGGGAGAAATCCAGAAGACTTCATCAGGTAAGCACAATCAAGAAAGGTGTTCCATCTTGTTGCGGTCAAGATTGTCATCATCGAGCTCAAGTGGAATACGCAAAAGTTAAGGTTTGTTCTTGATAGGTTTTATTTCTTACCGGTCTCATGGTTTAGTTGGGATACCGGTTCATAGGTTAGTTGCCGTACTATCAAGAGGGCTCTTGAGTGAGTAACTCGATCGTATCATTCGGTGAGAGCTCAAACGGTTGCATCCTTGCATCATCGTTCTTAGTTGTTATTTGGCTCTGATCTATGTGGTGGTTTAGAGCTTGTGGTTATTTTCATGACAAGCTCTAGTTCACCGAGAACGGATTCCACATGAATTACTTGTTGCATTTTCTATATTAGAGTTTTTCTCGGTTTTTCGTATTAAGAGGTTTCACTCTAAAATCCATAGAAAAATATGCCACACATTTTCTTAAGTTTTTCTCTATTTTTGAGGGTATCTCTTGTCATCCTTTTTACAATAAAATTGGTTTCACTTAAATCTGAGTTTCCTAACTCAGTTGTTGCATTTTCCATATTGGAGGTTTTACATGTTGGTGTTTTATAAATAGGTAAAACCTTTATTCATTTGTTTCTATCCTCCCTTTCTGGAATATGATGGTTCTATACATATTGTTGTATAGCTCGTTTTTTGTTATTTCAACGAGCCCAAGATCATCGAAATCGGAGTCCGGACGCAAAAGTTTTTAAGGTTTTTGTATCGGTTGTCTGGATTTTCTTAGGGACGCCAGCACTGCCGGCTAGACACGATTTTGGCCCCAACGGGCAGAAATCTAAGACCCCTTTTTAAGGCATTCTTCTTCCTCCTCTCTCTCTCTCTCTCTCTCTCTCTCTCTCTCTCTCCCTACTTCTTCTTCTACCTCTAGCTCGCCACCATTGTTGAAACAAGAGCTCCCTGTCCTTCAATCCCTCCATGATTCTTGCTCATTTTTGAGGAAAAGAGAGGAGATCTAGATCTATATTTGCACCAATCAAATCCCCCTTTTTGTGAGGGAATCCCTAGATCTAGATCTTGGAGAGAAATTTTGTGTTCCTTTCCTTTTGTTCTTCCTCTCGATCTTATTCCCCCGATAGCTTTAGTAGCTTTGTTGGAATTTGAGAGTGAAGGATTTGGGCCTCTTTGTGGTGTTCTTGTCATTGCATTTGGTGCATCATTTTGCCTTCTCCGTGGTGATAGGTGGAGATGAAAGTTCGTGAGATATTCTCTTCAGGACCTTGTTCCCGGAGTTTGTTCCTCTTGGTATTTAGACTCTAGATGGCTTAGTTTTCTTTGTGATGTTCTTTGGTACTCCAATTAAGTTGTGGAGATTATCTAAGAGCAAGGCCTTTGTGGCGATTTATTGGGAGCTTCCAATTAAGTTGTGAGATAGCCCCAAGCTTTGTGCGGGTTCGGTGATCATCCTCAAGGTTTCATAGTGGATCGGGGACATCCCTTTTGGTGGGAATTCTCGAGGAGAAAACGGTGAGACCTTCGTGGCATTTGGAGTGCTTTGTCCTCCACACCACTCCAACGGAGAGTAACACTCGCAAGAGTGTGAACTTTGGGATACATCGTCGTCTCCGCGTCATCTCGGTTATTCCTGTACCCGAGCTATTTACTTGTGCACTTTACTTTGTGATAGCCTTCGTGTTTGAAGTTATATATCTTGCTATCATATAGTTGTTTGTATTGCTTAACATAAGTTATTGGTGCACATAGGTGAACCCTAGTTATATAAGTTTTGTGCTTGGCAAATGGAAGGCTAGTATTATTCCGCATTTATTAAGCCATAATCGTAAAAAAATTAAACCGCTCATTCACCCCCCCCCCCTCTAGGCGATATCCGTGTCATTTCATTTACGATTTTAATTTTAAAAAATATTTTTAGTATATTGTGCCTAGCTGATTTGGTGCTATTTTTTCGCCAATGTGTATTACCGAAAGTGGACTTTGCAATGGAAATGCTTATCGGTGTTTAAATTTACTGGGTGATGATTTTTTTTTAAAAGTCTACAATTTATATTAGTAGGATATCATCAACTCTTGCTGTGTGAGTTGGGCTGATCCCGAGCGGCCTTTGCCATCAAAGTGCACGGTCTGCTTTGTGGGGCACATATGAGAATAGCAATAACACTATTATAAATTTGTATATTTTTTGTGGAGCTTGTTGAGCATGTGTGCTAGAAAGCAATAATTTTCTAAATCTATCTATTTTAGCTGTAATATTAGTCACATTGATGTATGAGACTAGTTTTTATCAAAAGTTTTGCAACAACAGTATGATCCGTACAAGACCTAGCCGCCAGGGTGACTAGGGTTTTCCGCCTCCACCACCGAAGTTCTTCCTCGCGTGGACTTCCAATCTTTCCCGACCTCCGAGGTCTATACTGGACTCTCGACCGAAGTGTTTAGCAAGTAACTTCCTTAGAGAATCCCAAGCCTCATACATCGTCTGAACCATAATTTGAAGTGCCGACCACGCCCTCCATACGGTGTGCCAATTGATTGTTGGCCCACTATTTCGCAGTTTGGAGATTATGAAAATGAAAACAGACATGGCCTTAACCATAATTTGAAGTGCCGACCACCAAAGCGCCGCCAAGTCCAATCGCGCATATTACATCACCGCATGAATACAATGGAAATCAAATGTTTGAGGTATTTTATGATGATATATTTTATTTGGAGGGGTTACGTTTAACATAGCTAGCCAGCCGTGTATCCCATCACAAGTTTGTGTGTGGCTAGGGAATGTGTCGTCCCGGCATGCACGGTGCACACCAGGCCGGACGTCACTGTTCACATGCCCGGACTGCTACAACCGTCACGGGCCGGTGGATCGGGTATTCCATTTGGATCGCGGGCGGCCGCTGACGTCAGCGCTCAACCAGCCCGACCGTGACCCACCAAGCAGTGAGGCGCGGGCCGCGGCTATAAAGAGCACCGGGCCTCTCCCTTGCCCTGCATGCGTCGCCTCCAACACCTTGCCATATATATCGGTCACCCGTACGTTGCAGCACGACGACGCAGAGAACGGAGGGTGCGCTGCGCTCGACGAGTTTCTGGCCTGCCGGATCGCGCGCGAGCCGTCAGGATGTCACCCACGGCGGCGGACCACACGAGGACGGCGGTGGGTCTGGCGGCGCTTGACGCCTCCGGCCACCTCTCCCCGCTCGCCATCACCCGGAGGTACGCCGTACGCGCCCCACCCCCTAGGCCTCGATCCATCGTATTGTAGCCTCTCGTGTGTGTGTTCGCCCGTCCGGTACGTGTGACCACCACGCGCCGTCGATACCAAAGCCGCGCCCCGGCGGCCGGCCGTCGTGCGAGCGTGGCCGGGTTGGATCCGGAGACAATGGCGGTGCCGTGCGCCATATATCCGCCCGTCCGGTCCGGTTGGGGCTCGCGAGATTTCCCCCCTGAAATCCCTCCCTCTCCTAGGCAGAGTACGTACGCCCCCTGCATGCTTCTGTGGAATAATTTATTCTCCAGAAATTGTCGTCTAGCTACGGCGATGCATGGTTACCTTATTTCGAATTTATGCCGAATTAAGAGCAAATTCCACAGTTTTGCTCCCTAGCTATGTGAGACTGATCGTCGCAATTAGTGAAAATTCCTTGTAGTACCCCAATTAGTGAAACGTGTCTCTGATTTTACCCTTTCTAAACCTTTATCCAATATTCATAGTGTATCGGTGGGCACAAAGCCATCACACGGCAATGGGGCCTTGGTAGTTGGTGCTCGATGTGTCGAAGCACCAGTTAGCAAGCTGTTGTTAATGCCGTGAGTTCAATATGTACATGATGGGCAGATATATATGCATCCACATGGGTATGTGTGTGGTGTGATCGACAAGCTACGGCTCAACCTAGCGGGCATGTTGTCATTGCTAGAAGTGGGCTAGATGTTTTAAAAAGGTAAAATATGTGACAAGATTCACTAAACAGGGTAATCAGGAGAAAAATTCAATTTATGAGTTAATTGGTGTTAGTACAAAATGTTTGTTATTAACTGGTAGAAACTGAAATTTACTCTGAAATTAAGTAGTCAGACTCCATCTGCGAGCAATCCTACACCCCTGGATGATTCTAGTGCTCCCTTCGACCCTAAGTACAAGTCACGAATTTAGATAAAAAAATATAGGATAAAATATTTATAAATTCATTGAACCCGTGACAAGTATTTGTGTGACCAACAGTCTTGCAGAAACTGCTTGGCTTTATCCCGTTTGTTTCGATGCAGATTCTAAATATTGTCTAATGAATTTACACACAGTACTGACCAGTGTATTTTCCTAGATGGTACTGAATTAATATTTCTCCATCAAATTAACATTGGCATCAATGTTTCTTTTTGGGCTATCTTTGAGACTGCTCATAGCTAGTGGGAGTAACATAGCTAGTAATATCACACATTTTAAGGCATTTTGGTGACATGACATGCGAATAAATGAAGAAAGAGAGTGATGTGGTAACTAGCTATGTTACCATAACATCACACACCCCAAGAAAAAATGAGTCTACAACATACTCACTATGAAGTTAGTAACCTAGACTAGTAACATGGCATATGTTACTAGTCTAAGTTACTCCCCACTATGAGCAGCCTGACGCATGTGTTGGTTGTGAAGACATGTCCCTGTCAATTACTGCCAGCTGGTAATACACTGATACCGGTGTACTGTAGGAACTGAAATGCTCGGACTGCCCCGGGCGCGGTGGTTGCTCTGATCTTGATCATTATTATTGTTGCCATATTTTCGATTGGAGTTTTCTAATCAAAATAGTTTAGTTTCCGATAGGTTTTTGCTGAAGGGAGAACGAATTTCAGCAATATAATGTCTCTATGGCTCTACAATAATTAGCTTTACTCTTCAAATTTTGAGTTTTATCAAAATGATTTTTTTTAGTCTGGTTTAAAAGCTATACTGGAAAGAAACACATTGATTCAAACGAATGTTATAACGATATACATTCTACTATCAAATATGGCTATTTCATCTACAATTAAATTGTGTCTAGAATTCTAGATACGTCCATATCTAGACAAAACTAAGACACATATTTTTGGACAGAAGTAGTAAAAACTAAATCAATGTATTAAATATTAAACAATGGGAGAAAAAGTACTAGTGTGCCTAAATGCAAAGATTCCTTCAAGTTTTAATCTCCAAGCAAATAAACGGTAGATCCGTGCACGAAACAAATGCCGCTCTCAAGCCAATTGTCTATAAAAATAATGGGACAGTCTATTTGACACTCGGTTGTTTTTCAATTCATCATCACTCGATTTTTCTTCCAATCAATTGATGACACATGAATATTTTATTTCTATTCATGAAAACTGGAATTTTGTAATTTATAACGTACATACAAGTAATTTACATGCAATTTACAGTGGATATACATTTAGTTTACATGTAATTACATTGTTAGTGGTTAATAATTTTACTCCTAATTTACATGTAAATATGTTGTAATATGCGTAAAAGTAAGAGAGTAAACAGAGAAAAAGGCAAGTGACCCAGTCAATTTACCACACGTGCAATGGACAGAAAAATCTGAGTGTTGACGAAACAAAGAACACTCGGTTGTCAAATAGCAAAAGTGAAAATAAAACTCTGCAGAATTTTTTTTAACGTCTGCATGGTGCATGGATGGAAGGATAGACAAATTTCTCATATTTCTTCCAGGAGCACTGGAGATGACGATGTGGTGATAAAGATCCTGTACTGCGGGATCTGCCACTCTGACCTGCACGGCATCAAGAATGATTGGAAGAACGCCAGCTACCCGATGATCCCCGGGCACGAGATCGCCGGCGAGGTGACGGAGGTTGGCAAGAACGTTAGCAAGTTCAAGGCCGGCGACCGCGTGGGCGTGGGGTGCATGGTGAACTCGTGCCAGTCGTGCGAGAGCTGCGGCAAGGGCTTCGAGAACCACTGCCCCGGCATGATCTTCACCTACAACTCGGTCGACGTCGACGGTACCGTCACCTACGGAGGCTACTCCAGCATGGTGGTGGTGCACGAGCGGTTCGTGGTCCGGTTCCCCGACGCCATACCGCTGGATAAGGGCGCGCCGCTGCTGTGCGCCGGCATCACCGTGTACAGCCCCATGAAGTACCACGGGCTCAACGTTCCCGGGCTGCACCTCGGCGTGCTGGGGCTGGGCGGACTGGGCCACGTTGCGGTCAAGTTCGGCAAGGCGTTCGGGATGAAGGTGACGGTGATCAGCTCGTCGCCAGGGAAGAAGGAGGAGGCCCTGGAGCGGCTCGGCGCCGACGCGTTCGTCGTCAGCAAGGACGCCGACGAGATGAAGGTATGCGGGCACGCTGGTTCAGATCATTTCCCCTGTCCGGTGGAGACTAGAGACGAGAGAAGAAGTGGAGTCTGGAGGGTTCATGTTTGTTTTGCTTTGTTGATATCTTTGCAGGCTGCGATGAGCACCATGGATGGCATCATCAACACGGTGTCTGCAAACATCCCCCTGACCCCTCTCTTCGGGCTGCTCAAGCCCAACGGCAAGATGGTCATGGTCGGCCTCCCCGAGAACCCCATCGAGATTCCTCCCTTCGCTCTAGTTGCCAGTAAGTCGTACGATCTCCAGGGCCCTGACGATCTCCGTAGATTGTCTTGCAAATATCATGCATTGGGCATTCTGTACGTAACTGATGCCACGTGTGGCTGTACTTACAGCGAACAAGACCCTGGCCGGGAGCTTCATCGGTGGCACGAGCGACACCCAGGAGATGCTGGACCTCGCGGCGAAGCACGGTGTGACGGCGGACATCGAGGTGATCGGCGCAGACTACGTGAACACGGCCATGGAGCGCCTTGCCAAGGCCGACGTCAGGTATCGCTTCGTCATCGACATCGGCAACACCCTCGACAAGGCTGCGGCCACCACGGAGTGAACCGTGCGGCTACATACTGCCACTCTTTACTGCTCCGTTCCAAATTAAGTGTCGGATGTTTGGTAAGCGTTTTAGAGTTTAGGTTAGCCCATTCTTTAAAATTTGGATGTATCTAAGTACTAAGATATACTACCTCCATTCCAAGGTTTAAAGTCTATATTTTTTTCAGAAAGTCAAACTATGTTAAGTTCGACTAAGTTTTTATAAAAAAATATTAATATGTCAAATACAAAATTAATATTATTACATAGATAATGAAATATATTTTTATGTGCTATCTACAAAATATTATATTTATTGATAGGTTATTCTAAAATTTTGGTCAAACTTTATTTGCTTTGACTTTTCCAAAAAAAATAAGCCTTAAACCTTGGAATGGAGGTAGTATTAGATACATCTAAATCTAAATTTTTAATAAAATTCAGATATACATACTTTTATGAACGGATGGAGTATATGGAAACAAAGAGAGTACGTCGGTCTCTAACTCTCTGCTATTGTTTATTAGTACAGCAATAAACAATCTAAACTCTTGCCAGTGATGCATGGAGTATTTATTGTAGACGTCGTTGTTTGTGAGGAAACAACTTCCTTTGGAGGATGGATTGATAACTTTGCTTCTTACCGTCATACTATGTAGGACGTCGTTTGGTAGCTCGTATGTCCTCCAGATAAGTCCGGTGGGAATAGAAAATAGCTGTTTAAATTTCTAAAGGGGACATGCGTTGTCGCCAACACGAGTCTTAAAGCACTCCTAAGCAGGCCTAGAAGAAACGCCCGAATCAGCAATTTTTTCAGGGGCCAAGCTTGAGTGCGCCAAAAATTGTCGCGCGATATGGCGGGGGAAGGCAAAATTCCAACGCGTTGCACGGAAAAGATGGGGGGTCCACTTTCGGTTACCATCCCCCTTAGCCCGCACACAAAATCCCCATTCCTCCCTTCCAACACCGGAGGCGGAGGAGACGTACATCTACCACTCCGGTTGATTCCTTGTACTCCCAAACCCTCGCCATCCCTTAGAGGAGGAGCTCGCCTTCTTGGTCTCCCGCACCAGACACGCAGACATGGGCTAATCTCCTTCTTCTCCAACTCCACTTCATCATCTCCCATGGGTGAGGTAAACGGCATTGCTCTACTCTAGTGTATGTCTGGCCTACCAGTACATCCATTCACCTAGAACTTCCTAGAGCCAATTTGGTTGTTCCTAATCGTAGATCGATTTGATTAGGACGACCACATCCAGCTTCTGCATGACGCTGCAACAATAATCGTTGTCAGGCGTGCTGCCTTTCCTCATCTCTCGTACAGTCCAGAGTTACTAGGAGGATGGCAAACCAGAACTACATCTACAAGTACAAAAATGTCGAGTCCAGCCAAATGCTTTGGATGAGACGAGCCCTTTTCTATGCACTTATGAAAATGTTCAAGGAGAGAGGATTGATTCAAGATAGCATCACCTCAGTGGTAGAGTAGGTAGCCATGTTTCTTCATGTTGTTGGTCACAACCAGAGGTTTAGAGTGATGCATAGCACATTTTGACGATCAATGGTGACCATTTCTTGCTACTTACAGTAGGTGTTGTTTGCAGTTGGAGAGCTAATTAAGAGGCGAAATAATCAAGCCATCAAGTCACCATCCAAGAACACACCTCCCAAGATTAAGAACAACTACATATGGTAGCCATATTTCAGGGTGAGCACTAATTATGTTCATTAATTTCATCATACAAGTGCTATGGTAAAAAACATGACTATCTCTTCGTTGTTTCAGAGGGTTGTATTCGGGCAATTAATGGCACTCATGTGACGACAAGGGTGCCCAAAGAACATTCTTCAGTGTTCAAGGGGAGGAAGTGATGGCGTGCAAAACACACGTCCGTTGGGAACCCCAAGAGGAAGGGTGTGATGCGTACAACAGCAAGTTTTCTCTCAGTAAGAAACCGAGGTTATCGAACCAGTAGGAGTCAAGGAATACGTGAAGGTTGTTGGTGACGGAGTGTAGTGCGGCGCAACACCAGGGATTCCGGTGCCAACGTGGAACCTGCACAACACAATCAAAGTACTTTGCCCCAACGTAACAGTGAGGTTGTCAATCTCACCGGCTTGCTGTAAACAAAGGATTAAATGTATAGTATGGAAGATGATGTTTGTTTGCGAAGAACAGTAAAGAACAGAGTTTGCAGTAGATTGTATTTCAGATGTAAAAGAATGGACCGGGGTCCACATTTCACTAGTGGTGTCTCTCCCATAAGATAAATGGCATATTGGGTGAAAAAATTACAGGTTGGCAATTGACAAATAGAGAGGGCATAACAATGCACATACATATCACGATGACTACTATGAGATTTAATCAGGGCATTACGACAAAGTACATAGACCGCTATCCAGCATGCATCTATGCCTAAAAAGTCCACCTTCAGGTTATCATCCGAACCACTTCCAGTATTAAGTTGCAAACAACAGACAATTGCATTAAGTATGGTGCGTAATGTAATCAACACAAATATCCTTAGACAAAGCATTGATGTTTTATCCCTAGTGGCAACAGCACATCCACAACCTTAGAACTTTCTCACTGTCCCGGATTCAATGGAGGCATGAACCCACTATCGAGCATAAATACTCCCTCTTGGAGTTACAAGTATCAACTTGGCCAGAGCCTCTACTAGAAACGGAGAACATGCAAGAACATAAACAACATATATGATAGATTGATAATCAACTTGACATAGTATTCCATATTCATCGGATCCCAACAAACACAACATATAGCATTACAAATAGATGATCTTGATCATGATAGGCAGCTCACAAGATCTAACATGATAGCACAATGAGGAGAAGACAACCATCTAGCTACTTCTATGGACCCATAGTCCAGGGATGAACTACTCACACATCAATCCGCAGGCGATCATGGTGATGAAGAGTCTTCCGGGAGATGATTCCCCTCTCCGGCAGGGTGCCGGAGGCGATCTCCTGAATCCCCGAGATGGGATTGGCGGCGGGTGTCTGGAAGGTTTTCCGTATCGTGGCTCTCAGTACTGGGGTTTTCACGACGAAGGCTTTAAGTAGGCGGAAGGGCAGAGTTGGAGGCGGCGCGGGGGCCCCACACCATAGGGCAGTGCGGGCCCCACCCAGGCCGCGCGGCCCTGTGGTGTCGGCGCCCCGTTGCCCCACTTTGTAATCCTTTCGGTCTTCTGGAAGTTTCGTGGAAAAATAAGACCCTGGGCGTTGATTTCGTCCAATTCCGAGAATATTTCCTTTGTAGGATTTCTGAAACCAAAAATAGCAGAAACAGCAATGGCTCTTCGGCATCTCGTCAATAGGTTAGTGTCGGAAAATGCATAATAATGACATAAAGTGTGTATAAAACATGTGAGTATCATCATAAAAGTAGCATGGAACATAAGAAATTATAGATACGTTTGAGACGTATCAAGCATCCCCAAGCTTAGTTCCTACTCGCCCTCGATAACAAGGATAATTTCTGAAGTGACATGCTATCATAATCTTGATCAATACTATTGTAAAGCATATGAGATGAATGCTGCGATTCGAATCAATGGTAAAGACAATGAATAAACAATTGAATCATATAGCAAAGACTTTTCATGAATAGTACTTTCAAGACAAGCATCAATAAGACTTGCATAAGAGTTAACTCATAAAGCAACAAATTCTTAGTAGAAAGCTTTGAAGCAACACAAAGGAAGATATGAGTTTCAGCAGTTGCTTTCAACTTCAACATGTTTATCTCATGGATAATTGTCAACACAAAGTAATATAACAAGTGCAATAGGTAAACATGTAAGAATCAATGCACACAGTTCACACAAGTGTTTGCTTCTAAGATAGAAAGAAGTAGGTAAACTGACTCAACATAAAGTAGAAGATAGGCCCTTCGCAGAGGGAAGCATGGATTACTATTTTTGTGCTAGAGCTTTTCATTCTGAAAACATAGAAACAATTTTGTCAAAGGTAGTAATAAATCATATGTGTTATGTATAAGATATATGTAATATCCCAGGTATTGGGGTTACAAAAATAGAGGAAACAGATGTGTGCATTGCATTCATGCATAGAAAATCTGGGGAATTTTCGCGCTTTAAAGTAAAACAATCACAGCAACTGTTGTTTCACTTGAACTTGATGGAATTGAAGTAGATCATCAAGCCAAGTGCTATAAACCACAATGTGACTTTGTTAAAACCTTGCTTTTGGAAAAAGATGATTTGATCTAAGGGGTTAGATCAAATGGAATTAAAACCAACACAAGAACATATGAATCAAGGATCAACTACTTGATCTTATTTAAGATCACAACATGGTATTCTTTGCCATAACATATTAACACCAATTCAATGGTAAATCAAGTAACAATAAAATGAAGAAACCATTCTTCACTTATCTTTTCCATATCTTAAAACTAATCCATGATCCTACCATACACCTCATGGTATTGATTCCACTTAAAACATGGAATCATGACAAGGAGATCAACTTTAGAAATATATATATTCTTCTCTATTCCAAATAGTTTTACATCAAACCTAAAGAGGTGAGAGTCCTATTTTATTTAGGGAAGCAATGACAAACCTTGAGGCAAATCTTGAATATAAATATCCATATGATCACAACATTATCTTCAAGAGGAACCCTAGAGTATTATTCAAGCCTTCCCATATGAGAGAGACCATTTATTCTAAACCTAGCTTTACCTATTAATGAACAAAGGACAACCTTTGAACTAAAGTATTAGGTTGTAAACCATTTCCCTTAGAGTGGTGAGATAACCTAATATCACATGGAATAATACCATATCCATGAATTGATAAAGTAAGGAGGAGATTAACTCAATCAAGATAGCCAAGTGGAGTTTTAGACTTAATACCTATTGAGATATTGTGAGTACACCATAAACCTTAGAATAACCATTCCTTTATCAGAGAGCCCAAGCTATGGTGTTACACTCAAGTAGTTGAGGCAACACTTGAATGTGAGGGAGAGAACTATCCATATACCAGATGACCATATCATCATTGTTTGAATAGAACCCTAGCAGAATATCTCAGGCATTCTCTTGGGATATAAACTAATAAGGCAACCATAGTAGTCCCATACAAGAAGGTAAATTAGAAGTGCTATACCTGGATTGATCAAGACCATGCTTGATCATGGAAGTGAGAACCCATTTAATGAGAGATCCCTAGGAATCCAAACCTTGATCATTATAAATTGAGTGATGATCATAAACCCTAAGAACTTGAGGTAGAGATATTAAGAACAAGTGGATCATGCTTAATCCATGATCATGCTCTTGAGGCATGTGAGGATAAGTTAAACCCTAATAGTATAAATAGATATCATTCACCACATGAAATCATAGGGAGGTAACTAGTAAGCAACCCTAGGCTTATATCCCAACCTTAACTTGTGAATCACTTGGTGATCATAAGTAGAATCCTACCATATCTATGTTTCATAAATTAAAGAACCTAAGAAAACCTTAGAGTAAAACTCCATACTTAATATGGTGAGAAACCATCCATCCATATGACCAAAGTTAACTATAAAAAGAACTATAACAACTTTAGTTACTTTAATAATAAATTGAGGATATCAATAGAAGTTAATTGGGAGAAGACAAAACTAATTCTCAAGTCCTTAGTAATTAAAGGAGCACATGAACAATTAAGCAAGTAATCATATTACCTTGGTTAGGGGAGATTAAACCCTAGCAAATGCAATATGATGGCATCTCAATTCCACAACCCAGAATTATATCTCAAACCTGGTTGTGAATCACTTGGGTGATTACAATTATAAAACCAGACCATAATTGAGATTTGAACCAAGTACCATCAGGTGAATATAATTAGAACCCTAGAATTGCTCATTAGCTTAATTCTATGCTTCACTAATTAAACCTAAGAAATATCTAGTGCTTAAACTCATAATTAAACTATATCTGTGGTGATCAACCATTTATCTTTATAACCAAGATAAACCATGATGGAAACAATATCTACTGAGATACTTTCAAATGTAGTGATAGTATTAACCTTAATAAGGGGGTTATACTAGAAATGATAAAACCCTAATAAATATGTGCTCACATAAAATCATATGCAAGAGACAAAATCCTCAAAATAGAAACCAAGCCCTAATAACAATCTCTGTAATACTTTGAGTTC
Source organism: Lolium multiflorum (assembly GCA_030979885.1). Taxonomy (NCBI): domain Eukaryota; kingdom Viridiplantae; phylum Streptophyta; class Magnoliopsida; order Poales; family Poaceae; genus Lolium; species Lolium multiflorum. The sequence continues at coordinate 201,141,447 of CM061753.1, read as the reverse complement.
AAAGTATCAACTCTAATCATTCCAAAGGATTGAATTCATAAGAAAAAGGAAATTAAAATGAGAATATAACCCATGTCTAATCACCATTTGGAATAAGTCCACATGTATGAAATTAACCAAATATAAAATACTTTCTTCAATTGGAGAATGGTGAAATAGTCATTGTATTACACCTTCATTGAATTAACATAATGGAGACACCTGCAGAATAGAAAAGAGTTAAAATATGAATTCAAATTTGAATTCAAAATGGAATGGTAAAAACAGAAAATATACAATAGGAGAAATAAAAACAGAGAAAAAAGGAGGGAAATACTCACATGGCCGCATCAGCCCACCAGCAGCCCAGCAAGCCTCAGCCCATCACAGCCCAACACCACGGCCCAATACCCCTTCGGTAAAAAAAATCTCGAGGACGAGCTCGTCCTCATCCCCTTCCTTCGCATGGGCGCCAGCACGAAGACGTGCTCGGTCTTCTCCTCCCGCTGGCGATCCCTCCTTGAACAATGACGTGACGAGGCCCTCTCCAATGCAGTATAAAATCTCCAGGACGAAAACGAGCGCCGAATTCTTCCTCTTCTCCTAAAAATTCCCCACACCCGAAACCCTAGCTGCGCCGGTCACCATCACCGCCGGCGATTGGAGCACCCCTGAGCCAAGCTGAGCACACCATCGTCTCTGCCGTCCTCGACATGCTCTCGGTGCAAAAGGAATCGGACCGGGTGACCTGTAGCCTCGCCGTCGAGCTCGTCTCTTCGACGGCCGGCGACATAAAATCCGGCGATGTAAGCCTCCATCGACTCCGCCGTCATGCCCTACGTGCTCACGGTGAGCCGACGACCTTCCCGAGCATCCTAACCTACTCTCTAGCGCCTCGTACCGTGCCCGCGTCGTGTGACCGTCTCCGCCGCCGCAGCAAGCTTATCGCCGGCCATGCTCCGGTGGTCATTAGCGGGTGGCGCTGATACCAAAATGCTCACGGCGGTGTGCTGATTCGAGTAGGGTAGTTAGTGAGGCTACGCGAGCCCAGGAACGGCGGCGCCGTCGCCGACATCCCGCCGGCAGTAGGCCTCCAAGCCACCTCGTTGATTTTGACCATGGTCAAAGCCAACGTGGCTGCCACGCTGGAGCTTGGGGTAGTTATAACCCGGGTAAACTTAGTCAGGTTTTTTTTTAATTTAAATTAAATAACTACTGCAACTTCAAATAATTATAGAAAATTCAATTTAAGTCAAAATATAAATGAGATATCAAAATTCTTATAAAGATAAACTCTATCCAATAAAAATATAAAATGAAATTTTTAATTAAAAATTTAATTATTTAATACTTGTTATTTAAGCCATATATATAAATTCTAAATTCAATTAAAATTCAATAATTAGTAAAAAAATTCCAAAAGTAAATAAAACCAGAAAATAAATAAATAAAACATTAAAAGTAATTTTCTTTATTTTTTATTTTGTTAAATCTTTATTAGAGAGATTTAAACCCTGATTAATAATTACCCTAATTATTAATTGTTTAAAAATAATAAAATGCCAAATTCAATATTATTTTTATTTCAAAGTTATTAATAACTTCAACTTTAGAATGAAGTTATTACTCATAGAACTATAAAGTAATTAGGAAACCCTAGCTCCATATTGAATAAAGAACACAACCTCATAATTTTATGTGGGATTCTAAAACCCTAATTCATTAGGAACCCTAGCTTCACAAATCCATATGAACCCTAATTGGTCCTAAACCTAAACCCTAGGTTATACTATGTGATCATCCTACTTTCTTTTAAATCTTCGAACCATATAGAACCTAGATACTTGTCATGTCCACATAAAATGTAGAAACCCTATCCCTACTAAATTAGTATCCCATGTGTTCATCTTCATCAGACCTAGAGGATCAAATAGGGTTAAACAAATGTAGAACCTAGTTCCAATCCTCAGAGACATCAACCTTACATATCCATGCTTAGCATCACATCAATGTGATGAATCTCAGGAGCAACCGTGCCAAATCTTGAGCATTACATAACCATATTCCACTAAAACCTATTAGTGTTGGATGCTTATCTACCATCCTATTTAGGAGCCAATTATTCCTTACTTAATAGAACCAATAGTAAAACCTAAACCACCTCAACCCTAATTGATATACTTCTTATTACTTAAGAAGTATGTTCTTCAAAAGTTATTCTTTTGAAGAAAATAAGGAATCCTCATCAACCCTGCTTATAAGGACCTATAAACCCTAGCTAGCTATCACCAACAAGATGAAACCATAGTCAACCATAGAACCCCACCAACCCAATTATCATACTTGTTCTTTATTAAATAACATGTTCTTCAAAAGTTATTCTTTTTAAATATATAATAAATAATCATCAACCCTGCACTATAGGACTTAAAATTGACAACTGCTATTTACTTATTATACAACCACTATTCCTTGATGTGTATGATTGTTACTATGCATTTCACCACTTGTTTATGATTCTAAAACAACACAACCCTGAATAAGAACCTTGTTTGTGAATCACTCTAAAAAGTGCAACACACCCTGAACTAATCATTACCACTCACTATTCCTAAATCATCGGGGTTAGGTCACGCTTAGAGCGATTGCATCTCATACTTATGCATTATTGCATCCTTGTCAATCTTTTAAACATCGTCCTTACCGGACGATGATGCTATTTCAGAATTTGGATTTATTGCGTATTGATGCGCGTAGATGACACGTCCGTTGGGAACCCCAAGAGGAAGGTGTGATGCGCACAGGCAAAGTTTTTCAGAAAAACCAAGGTTATCGAACCAGTAGGAGTCAAGAAGCACGTCGAAGGTTGATGGCGGCGGGATGTAGTGCGGCGCAACACCAGGGATTCCGGCGCCAACGTGGAACTGCACAACACAACCAAAGTACTTTGCCCCAACGAAATAGTGAGGTTGTCAATCTCACCGGCTTGCTGTAACAAAGGATTAGATGTATAGTGTGGATGATGATTGTTTGCAGAAAACAGTAGAACAAGTATTACAGTAGATTGTATTCGATGTAAAAGAATGGACCGGGGTCCACAGTTCACTAGAGGTGTCTCTCCCATAAGATAAATAGCATGTTGGGTGAACAAATTACAGTTGGGCAATTGACAAATAGAGAGGGCATGACCATGCACATACATGATATGATGAGTATAGTGAGATTTAATTGGGCATTATGACAAAGTACATAGACCGCTATCCAGCATGCATCTATGCCTAAAAAGTCCACCTTCAGGTTATCATCCGAACCCCTTCCAATATTAAGTTGCAAACAACAGACAATTGCATTAAGTATGGTGCGTAATGTAATCAATAACTACATCCTCGGACATAGCATCAATGTTTTATCCCTAGTGGCAACAGCACATCCACAACCTTAGAACTTTCTGTCACTGTCCCAGATTTAATGGAGTCATGAACCCACTATCGAGCATAAATACTCCCTCTTGGAGTTAAGAGTAAAAACTTGGCCAGAGCCTCTACTAATAACGGAGAGCATGCAAGATCATAAACAACACATATGTAATAGATTGATAATCAACATAACATAGTATTCTCTATCCATCGGATCCCAACAAACACAACATATAGCATTACAGATAGATGATCTTGATCATGTTAGGCAGCTCACAAGATCCGACAATGAAGCACATAAGGAGAAGACGACCATCTAGCTACTGCTATGGACCCATAGTCCAGGGTGAACTACTCACTCATCACTCCAGAGGCGACCATGGCGGTGAAGAGTCCTCCGGAGATGATTCCCCTCTCCGGGGTGCCGGAGGCGATCTCCTGAATCCCCGAGATGGGATTGGCGGCGGCGGCGTCTCCGGAAGGTTTTCCGTATCGTGGCTCTCTGCGGGGGTTGCGACGAAGACTATATGTAGGCGGAAGGGCAGGTAAAGGCGTCACGAGGCCCACACCAGGGCCGCGGCCGGGCCCAGCCGCGCCGCTGTTGTGTCGCCACCTCGTGGCCCCACTTCGTAAGTCCTCCGGTCTTCGGAAGCTTCGTGTAAAAATAGGCCCCGGGCGTTGATTTCGTCCAATTAGAATATTTCCTTACTAGGATTTCTGAAACCAAAAACAGCAAAAACAACAACCGGCTCTTCGGCATCTCGTTAATAGGTTAGTGCCGGAAAATGCATAAATATGACATAAAGTATGGATAAAACATGTAGATATCATCAATAATGTGGCATGGAACATAAGAAATTATCGATACGTCGGAGACGTATCACGTATCGAAGACCTTGCCTGCATAATCTTGCGGTCAAGAAAGGCAAGTTCATCGCTTGCTCATGTCATTTGAGTATTTTTACCAAATTACTTGCAAAGTACTATGTTTATCACTATTGCATAAAAAGCAAAACCACTATTTTCATAACTATGAATATGACTAAGTGGTGGGCAATGGAACCATGGATTGTGTTAATATGGTGGAGGTTCCATTGCAAGGGTTTATATCCATCTAGGATTAAACAACAAATGTCGTCCAGTGATTGTTGTGCCGTAATACTCGTGTTCACCATAAGATCCGGAGTGGGACGGAGTAGTCAAAAGTGTTTCCACCTCTCGTTCATCAACGGATGCTCATTACTGGGTGCACTTGATCTCGAGAGACAAGATGCAGGGGGAACCCGTAGAAGTCCCCACGGTAATGAGGTCTATGATGGGTTGCAACTGCCGGCGTAGGAATGTATGGTAGAGCCCTGCATTGTCGTCGTGGTCGGGGCCCATCCTTAATTGGTGTAAGTGAACCGGCGTGGACCCAGGGTTGGAGATTGCAACAAAGGGTGGGTGCTCGAGGTAGCGGAGGAACATGATTGGCTAGACCTTATACCGGGCCTCACACCATAGGAAGTGTGGACGGGGAAATTGCCCGGTTGGCACCAAGGTTAAGATCTCTTATCACTACAAGAAAAGTTCTGATAGACAACGTCTCAAAATCGTCCGCTAAGGGGTATTTTTCGTCGCCTATGGGCCTAACCCGACGATATGGGTTCTGTTGTGGAAACTGCGTCAGGCAAAGTCCAACGACGTTTTTTCCGTCGCGCTTGGGCGCCCTTCCGCGGAAAATCGACGCGCAAGTGTTTCGGGAGCCCGTTGGCCGACGTCATGCAACCGACACGTGGACGCCGTTAACGCGAGCGTTAACTTCGAAACCCCGTGGTAGATGGTAGGCCCACACGAGGCCGCCACGTCTTAAGCGGCCGGGCCAGTGACATAGTTTGACCGGTCAACTATATAGCTGGGCTGGTCCATTAGTTACGTGGGCCGGGCCTAACCTCTAAGGTTGACTGGTCAAAACTTAAATGGGCCGCCCATTTAACATGTGGGTCCACCTTACCTCGGGCCGCCCAAGAAGCAAGTGGGCGGGCGAAACACGTGGGTCCCACTTTCCCGTAAAGGGCCGGCCCATTTAGTGTAGCAAGTGGGCGGGCCAAAACACAGTGGGTCCCACTTTCCAGTTAAAGGGTCGCCCATTTAGTATGTGGGGTCCACCATATAGCAAGTGGGCGGCCCAACAAGATAGTGGGCGGCCAAAAACACAGTGGGTCCCACTTTCTGTTAAAGGGCCGACCCATTTGGTGTGTGGGTCCATATAGCAAGTGGGCCGGCCCAACAAGATAGTGGGCGGCCAAAAGTGGGTCCCACCTTCTTGTTAAAAGGCCGCCCATTTAGTATGTGGGGTCCACCATATAGCAAGTGGCCGGCCCAACAAGATAGTGGGCCGGGCCAAAAACACATGTGGGTCCCACCTTCCTGTTAAAGGGCCGGCCCATTTAGTATGTGGGGTCCACCATATAGCAAGTGGGCCGGCCCAACAAGATAGTGGCCGGGCCAAAAACACATGTGGGTCCCACCTTCCTGTTAAAGGGCCGGCCCATTTACCATGTGGGACCACCATATAGCAAATGGGCTGGCCTAACAAGATAGTGGGCCGGCCCAATAAGCATGTGGATCCCACTATCGTGTAACCGGGCCGCCTACTAAAGAAGTGGGCGGCCCAAAATGAAAGTGGGTCCCACACTACTGTAAGTGGGCCGGCCCAATCTGTTGTAGTGCCCTACTTGTTTGACTAGTCAACATGCATTAAATTTCATGAGCCTAAAATCTGATATCAATGATACACACAATTACATACACAAATAAAACAAGTAGGAAAATTACAAGGCAATTCATGTGCCCAAATAAAAAAATTACATAGAATCATTGAGGACTTCTATTAGCATCATCAATAACACGTTGACATTTGGCAATCGCCTTGATTGAATCTTGTGTACTCTTTGTCAACATATCAGCTACAGATCTTAAAGCAATATACCATGTCTTTTATAAAGTACAGCCTTGAGATATTTACTGTTTGATGAAAGCAATGGTCTAGGTTGACGGCTATGAGAAGATGCATCAGAAGAAATATCAGAAGTTTTTGTGGGCCTCACTTCTAATGAAGATTGCTTCATCACAACTGCATTCTGATAATAATGCAAAAAGAGTTAAACGATGAACTATGCAAACATTTATTATGCAATGTAGATATAAGATAATAACAAGTTGCATAAATAAGACAATGTATGGAACTTGTACTAAGCACAAACTTACATCATAATGTTGCACAGGGTCGCTACAGATCCTTTTTTGGCGACTATCTTCTAATGATGACTGCTTCATTAAAACTGCATTCTGGTAACATTGCAAACATAGTTACAACAATTAACTATTCAAACATGTATTACGCAATGTAGAGATCAGATAACAGCATGTAGCAGAAATAAGCACAAGATAAGATAAGATGCATGTACTAAGCACATACTGGCTCGCTGCAGGTCCTTCTCTTGCGTGCACTAGTCGTGGTCAACATGCCTGTCATTTTAGGTTCAGCCATCAAGTGAAATGCTAATCCTCCTGCTCCATTGTCCTTAATCTGTGTTTAGATATCACATTTAAGACCAAGTCAGCTGGTTTCAAATAACAAAAAACTTGAGCTGCCAAATGAATAAGCCAATATTTACCAGATATCAGATTAAAACCAACTAGATGTTGCTTTGCATGAGATACGAATTTCAGACATTCAGATTTAGAGTAGGGTAATGCCAAGGTTTTCCACATAAAGTAAACTGGCATTAAGAATGACCAAATGTCAGGTTCAAATCACCTTCGCAGTTTCTCCAAGACAAGCATATCAAATAGGCAGAAACATAGTAAAGCATGAATGGCATTGCTATGGCATGGTTCCAAGTGTTAATCTCTTGCATAAGGAACAATGCATATAGGTTATAGATAATAACGGAAGTAAACTGCCAAAATTACCAACCAAGAACTCAGATTCCAACCTTCCCTAGCGTCCCCGCTGTTAATGTTGGATGTTCTAATAAGTGGTTCGCATGATCAATCCCTAGGAAAATAACATTGACAAGTCAGTCTATGATAATACAAAGACCAGACATGCACGCAGCAATAACTATATAAGCTAAAGACGAGGTATAATAGAAAGCAGATTGGAAATGCACATAGCATGATTATAAAAGAAGTGTGAGAATAGCAGACACGAGAAAACAGCTAGCAGCTAGCGGTGAGCTAATGACGTGGTATAAGAACAAGTAGATTGGAAATGCCCATAGCATGACTATAAAAGCAGTGCGACAATAGCATGCAGTACAAAAACAGCAAATGAATGGGTATAAGGCTATAAATATGTGGATGCACACAGTGTCAGTAGAATGAACAGGATGGTAGCGACCGGATAATGCTTTTGTACTGTACAATATTTAAACAAACTTCATGCGAAGCAACACATCAAGAAAGTTAATGGCATATGAGATCTGCAAATAACTACACAAAACATGGCTAAAGAAACACCGCGATCTAACGGGCCAGCGTACTAACCAAGCTGCGGCGGGGTGGACGGGCGGCAACATTCCAGCGGCGGCGAACGCGGGAGACGATGAATCGACCTTGTTTCAGTAGAAGCGGGCGTTAGTGAAGCAGATCTGGTTGGCTGGCAAGGGTTTCGGTGAAGTTGATACAGCCGCTGCGAGGAGTCGGTGGCGAGGTCGGCGGTGAAGCAGATCCGTCGGTGGCGAGGTCGGCGGTGAAGCAGATCCGTCGGTGGCGAGGTCGGCGGTGAAGCAGATCCGTCGGTGACGAGGGCGGCGGGGGAGCGGATCAGGTGGGTGGACAGCCAACACGATCAAGGCTACGCCGTGGAGGAGTATGCCGGCGGCGAAGCAGATCTAGTACTGTAGAGAGTCGAGCTTTGGCGTGTGAGAGTATTTTTGAGCTAATGGGGCGAATGGTTGGTGGGTGGGTGTGGGCCTGTGGGGAGGGTTCGGGATCTAGGCAAGATATTTCATTGTTACCGAATGAGCCCTCCATGGTCGGTGGGTTGTAGCTTCCGGACCAGGGTTAAAAGGGTAAAACTGGTCACGGGATTTTCGAATGGATGCGGCGGGATGATTTGGCGCGCGGCCGAAATTTTCAGTTTCAAGCTACGAACGACAAAAATAATGTTCTTCCCCGGGGCTCTCATTTCTTCCTCTTCTCTTTCTCTCTCGAGTCTTTCCCACTCCCCCGGCTCCTCTCCCTTCTCTCCGGCGGCCTCGCCGGCGGAGACGAGGCCGACTTCTCTCTGTATATTGTACACCCTCCGAACTAAATTAATTGATTCAACTTTCCTTAGACGTGTATGTATCTAGAGTAAAAACATGTGTGGATACATCCATATTTAGATAAGCAAAGTTGAGTCAGCTAATTTGGATCCGAGGGAGTTAGTGTTGTTGTAAGCTTAGATCCAGTGTTTCCCATGAGCAGAATGGCGCAATGGAGTCGGGGATCTCGTCATCGGCTTCAGATCTGGCCTATGGTGAATCTGGCGGATCTTGCCGGCCAAACCCCGATCTGGTGCCATCAATGTGATGGCGCTAACGGTGAGGCTTGCTTTGGTCAGTGCTTCAGATCTGGCCAATGGGGAAGTCAAGTGCTAAAGTTCACAAGCTCGGGGCATACGACGGCGTCATCCGTCTTGCCCGTGCACATCTTGGCCTTTCAGCGGCTTCTCAGAGCCAATATGCCGTTGTGAGGCCCTTCTTCTCCTTCGTCCGGCGACTACCGGCGACACCGTCCCAAGTGGTGCGTCCCGGCGACGGAGTTGCTGGAAAGGATGCGGAGCAGAGATCTGATGTGCGGTCGAGAAGGACTCGATTGATTTTCTTCTATATGTTTTGGGGTCCTTTTTGTAAAGTTGCAGGTTCTATTAGTTATTGTCTAGTACTTTTGGTCCTCTATGTAATTTTTTGGACTAGTTTCCATTGGCACTGATAAACTTGAATTTTGACAAGTTCACGAGGAAAAAAATTCCTTTGCACATATGGCCTATCATGTATAAACATTCTTGAGATTTAAACTATATGTAATGTGCCATGCATTAACCCTAAACCATATATATGTAACTAACCCTAGCTGATCAAACCCTACTTAATTAAAACAAATAACCCTAAACTATACGCATGCACTTTATGCGCAAAGGCGCGGGTGCCTCTAATAATGTGTGTGCGCACTCGATCGATGATCCCTAAACCTTATACAACCCTGAAACCCTAATCCCTAATCCCTAAACCCTAAACACCCTAAACACTAAACCCTATACCCTAAACCCTAACCCTAACCCTAAACCCTAATTAAACCCTATATATAGGCCAACGACACTTAATTGTGCATCAAGCAGGCCAGGGGTGCCTCGCGGTCCTCTAATTAAATTAAATGTGCCATGCATTAACCCTAAACCATATATATGTAACTAACCATAGCTAATCAACCCTACTTAATGAAAACACATAACCCTAAAGTATACTAGCTATAACCCGATCTAATAAAAACATGCTCTATATATAGCAGCTAGCTAGCAAACCTTAGATTAACACCAATTAATATATACATGGCCTATATCGATCATGTTGTATAACATATCCCTGAGATTCATTAATTAATTATATAATTATCGTGATAAATTAATTAACTCTAATTTTGACAAGTTCTCTCGAATGAAACACATTTGATTAAGTTGCCTCATAATATATATATATATATATAATTAGTGTGCATGCATGTCCTTGATGTCTACGGGAGCTTCTATTCTTGTAGACAGTGTTGGGCCTCCAAGAGCAGAGGTTTGTAGAACAGCAGCAAGTTTCCCTTAAGTGGATCACCCAAGGTTTATCGATCTCAGGGAGGAAGAGGTCAAAGATATCCCTCTCATGCAACCCCGCAACCACAAAGCAAGAAGTCTCTTGTGTCCCCAACACACCTAATAGGTGCACTAGTTCGGCGAAGAGATAGTGAAATACGGTGGAATGAATAAGTAGTAGCAACGGCACCAGAAAAGTGCTTTGACAGTAAACAAGCAGTAGTAACGCAGCAGTAGTAACGTTAAAACAAGAAACAAGCAGCGATAGTAGTATTTAGGAACAAGGCCTAGGGATTACACTTTCACTAGTGGACACTCTCAACATTGATCACATAACAGAATAGATAAATGCATACTCTACACTTTTGTTGGATGATGAACACATTGCGTAGGATTACACGAACCCTCAATGCCGGAGTTAACAAGCTCCACAATAATGCTCACTAAATTTTTTGTTGTTTTCCATTATGCCTAACTAGTGAAAATAAAAACAAGAAACAAAAAGATGCAATTGCAGGATCTAAAGGAAATAGCTTCGAGCACAAATACAATGGCGCCAGAAAAGTACTGGGACCGGAGTATGAGTGCCTTTTACCTTTCCTCCCCGGCAACGGCGCCAAAAAAGTGCTTGATGTCTACGGGAGCTTCTATTCTTGTAGACAGTGTTGGGCCTCCAAGAGCAGAGGTTTGTAGAACAGCAGCAAGTTTCCCTTAAGTGGATCACCCAAGGTTTATCGATCTCAGGGAGGAAGAGGTCAAAGATATCCCTCTCATGCAACCCTGCAACCACAAAGCAAGAAGTCTCTTGTGTCCCCAACACACCTAATAGGTGCACTAGTTCGGCGAAGAGATAGTGAAATACAGTGTGGTATGAATAAGTAGTAGCAACGGCACCAGAAAAGTGCTTTGCCCAGACAAGAAACAAGCGTAGTAACGCAGCGTGTAGTAACGCAGAAAAGTGAAAAACAAGAAACAAGCGATAGCGTATTTAGGAACAAGGCCTAGGGATTACACTTTCACTAGTGGACACTCTCAACATTGATCACATAACAGAATAGATAAATGCATACTCTACACTTTTGTTGGATGATGAACACATTGCGTAGGATTACACGAACCCTCAATGCCGGAGTTAACAAGCTCCACAATAATGCTCATATTTTAGTAACCTTTAGTGTAAGATAGATCAAAAGACTAAACCAAGTACTAACATAGCATGCACACTGTCACCTTCATGCATATGTAGGAGGAATAGATCACATCAATATTATCATAGCAATAGTTAACTTCGCAATCTACAAGAGATCATGATCATAGCATAAATCAAGTACTAACACGGTGCACACACTGTCACCTTTGCACACATGAGGAATAAAACTACTTTAATAACATTGCTAGAGTAGCACATAGATAAATTGTGATACAAACACATTGCAATCATAAAGAGATATAAATAAGCACCTCACTATGCCATTCAACAGTGAATAAGTATTCGTGAAATATAGCCTAAGAGACCCACACGGTGCACACACTGTCACCTTTACACACGTGGGACAAGGAGTCTCCGGAGATCACATAAGTAAAACTCACTTGACTAGCATAGTGACATCTAGATTACAAGCATCATCATATGAATCTCAATCATGTAAGGCAGCTCATGAGATTATTGTATTGAAGTACATAGGAGAGAGATGAACCACATAGCTACCGCAGCCCCGAGCCTCGATGGAGAACTACTCCCTCCTCATGGGAGCAGCAGCGGTGATGAAGATGGCGGTGGAGATGGCAGCGGTGTCGATGGAGAAGCCTTCCGGGCACTTCCCCTCCGGCGGGTGCCGGACAGAGACTCGTCCCCGATCTTGGCTTCGCGATGGCGGCGGCTCTGGAAGGTTTTCCGTATCGTGGTTTTCGTATCGGGGTTTCGCGACGGAGGCTTTATATAGGCGAAGAGGCGGCGCGGAGGGTCGAAGGGCCACACCATATGGCAGCGCGGCCAGGGCCGGGCCGCGCCGGCCTATGGTGGGGGGTGCCCTCCGGTCCTTCCCGGTGTTCGGATGCTTCCGGTGAAAATAGGAACCGGGTCTTCGTTTCGTCCAATTCGAGAATATTTCGTTACTAGGATTTCTGAAACCAAAAACAGCAGAAAACAGGCGGCACTTCGGCATCTTGTTAATAGGTTAGTTCCAGAAAATGCACGAATATGACATAAAGTGTGCATAAAACATGTAGGTATCATCAATAATATGGCATAGAACATAAGAAATTATCGATACGTCGGAGACGTATCAAGCATCCCCAAGCTTAGTTCTGCTCGTCCCGAGCAGTAAAACGATAACAAAGATAATTTCTGAAGTGATATGCCATCATAACCTTGATCATACTATTTGTAAACATATGTAGTGAATGCAGCGATCAAAACAATGGTAATGACATGAGTAAACAAGTGAATCATAAAGCAAAGACTTTTCATGAATAGTACTTCAAGACAAGTATTAATAAGTCTTGCATAAGAGTTAACTCATAAAGCAATAAATCAAAGTAAAGGTATTGAAGCAACATAAAAGAAGATTAAGTTTCAGCGGTTGCTTTCAACTTGTAACATGTATATCTCATGGATAATTGTCAACATAGAGTAATATAACAAGTGCAATATGCAAGTATGTAGGAATCAATGCACAGTTCACACAAGTGTTTGCTTCTTGAGGTGGAGAGAGATAGGTGAACTGACTCAACATAAAAGTAAAGATAATGGTCCTTCAAAGAGGAAAGCATCGATTGCTATATTTGTGCTAGAGCTTTGGTTTTGAAAACATAAAGAGAGCAATAAAAGTAAAATTTTGAGAGGTGTTTGTTGTTGTCAACGAATGGTAGTGGGCACTCTAACTACCTTATCAACCAGACTTTCAAGAGCGGCTCCCATGAAGGACGTTATCTCTACCAGCAAGGTAGATCATCCCTCTTCTCTTTTGTTTACACATGTACTTTAGTTTAGTTTTTCTTTATTTATGGATGACACTCCTCCCAACCTTTTGCTTACACAAGCCATGGCTAACCGAATCCTCGGGTGCCTTCCAACAATCACATACCATGAAGGAGTGTCTATTTGCAAAATTAAGTTGCTTACTGATGAATCAGAGCAAAACATGTGAAGAGAATTATTAATGCAAGTTAATTAATCGGGGCTGGGAACCCCATTGCCAGCTCTTTTTGCAAATTTGTTGGATAAGCGGATGTGCCACTAGTCCATTGTGAAAGTCTGTCAAGTAAATGACAAGATCGAAAGATAAAACACCACATACTTCCTCATGAGCTATAAAACATTGACACAAATCAGAGGTGATAAATTTTGAATTATTTAAAGGTAGCACTCAAGCAATTTACTTTGGAATGGCGGAGAAATACCATGTAGTAGGTAGGTATGGTGGACACAAATGGCATAGTAGTTGGCTCAAGGATTTTTGATGCATGAGAAGTATTCCCTCTCGATACAAGGCTTAGGCTAGCAAGGTTATTTGAAACAAACACAAGGATGAACCGGTGCAGCAAAACTCGCATAAAAGACATATTGTAAACATTATAAGACTCTACACCGTCTTCCTTGTTCTTCAAAACTCAATACTAGAAATTATCTAGACTTTAGAGAGACCAATTATGCAAACCAAATTTTAGCAAGCTCTATGTATTTCTTCATTAATAGGTGCAAAGCATATGATGCAAGAGCTTAAACATGAGCACAACAATTGCCAAGTATCACATTATCCAAGACATTATAGCAATTTACTACATGTATCATTTTCCAATTCCAACCATATAACAAATTAACGAAGAAGAAACTTCGCCATGAATACTATGAGCTAAGAACACATGTGTTCATACGAACCAGCGGAGCGTGTCTCTCTCTCCCACACAAGCATGATGAATTTATTCAAACATAAACAAAAACAAAAGCACACAGACGCTCCAAGTAAAGTACATAAGATGTGGCCGAATAAAAATATAGTTTCAAGAGAAGGAACCTGATAATTTGTTGATGAAGAAGGGGATGCCTTGGGCATCCCCAAGCTTTGACGCTTGAGTCTTCTTGAAATATGCAGGGGTGAACCACCGGGGCATCCCCAAGCTTAGAGCTTTCACTCTTCTTGATCATAGTATATCATCCTCCTCTCTTGACCCTTGAAAACTTCCTCCACACCAAACTCGAAACAACTCATTAGAGGGTTAGTGCACAATAAAAATTAACATGTTCAGAGGTGACACAATCATTCTTAACACTTCTGGACATTGCATAAAGCTACTGGACATTAATGGATCAAAGAAATTCATCCAACATAGCAAAAGAGGCAATGCGAAATAAAAGGCAGAATCTGTCAAAACAGAACAGTCCGTAAAGATGGATTTTATTAGGTCACCAGACTTGCTCAAATTGAATGAAAGTTGCGTACATATCTGAGGATCATGCACGTAAATTGGCTTAATTTTCTGAGCTACCTACAGGGAGGTAGACCCAGATTCGTGACAGCAAAGAAATCTGGAACTGCAGTAATCCAAATCTAGTACTTACTTTACTATCAAAGACTTTACTTGGCACAACAAAACTCAAAACTAAGATAAGGAGAGGTTGCTACAGTAGTAAACAACTTCCAAGACACAAATATAAAACAAAGTACTGTAGCAAAATAACACCTGGGTTATCTCCCAAGAAGTTCTTTCTTTATAGCCGTTAAGATGGGCTCAGCGGTTTTAATGATGCACTCGCAAGAGATAGTATGTGAAGCAAAAGAGAGCATCAAGAAGCAAATTCAAAACATATTTAAGTCTAACATGCTTCCTATGCATAGGAATCTTGTACACAAATGAATTCATGAAGAACAAAGTGACAAGCATAAGAGGATAAAACACGAGTAACTTCAAGATTCTCAACATAAAGAGGGGAAACTTAATATTATTGAAATGCATATAACCATATTTCCCTCTCTCATAATAACTTTCAGTAGCATCATTGATGAAATCCACAATATACCCATCACTTAAAACATTCTTATCATGGTTCATATGCATAGAAGTATCATTAAATTTGGCATAAGAAGAGTTATTCTCATTAATAGTAATTGGAGTAAGATTATTATCAAGAATTTGAACATGGTAAACAAATTGCATATTAAGGGAATTGTTTTTAGTAATCCAATCATGACTATGACAAGTTTCATAAGGATAGTTAGAACCTATATCATAGCATTCTTTATAATAATCATCAGAGATCGGGGGCACAGTGTCATCATAGGAAATAGAATAGTTATCTTTCACAATCGGTTTATCTGTGTCCACACCATCATTGTTATTAGAAGGAGATGTATCAAGAACATAATGACCAGTAGCTAAAGGATTTTCAAACACCTCTTCCCCAAGCTTAGAGCTTTCTATATCATTATGGGAGGAAGCATGGATAGTACTGACACTATGGCAATTATTATCATCATTTTCAGAATTAGTTTCCCAGAGATTTGTAATATCAAAAGTAGTGTGCTCATTCAAATCATGATCGCTAATGTATGTAAAGGGCATAGGAAGATCATCGTATTCAGATTCATTGTCACAATAATCATTAGGAGCAACATACTTACGGTTACCTAGCGTTATCTCATTCACGCGGGGATACGCCGTTACCTCTTTCTTTTTATTCTCCTTCTTCTTCTTCTTCTTCTTCTTCTTCTTCTTCTTCTTCGTTCCCTTCTTCTTCTTCTCTTCCTTCTCCTCGTCCCTTTTTTTTGGAGGAAGAGGCTTGAAGGGTGGCTTGTCCGCATAACCTGATTTACTTTCAGAAACAATAGAAGAAACTTGGGAGGATCCCTCCTTTTCATTAATTAGTTGAAAACACACAGCGGTCCTATCATATTTTGGCAAGGTGTCATCTTCTAAAATATTTTGTATGTAAGTATTTGTATGGCTATTATCAATGCAATAAGAAAAACACCCATGCAGGACATCATCAACATCAAGATCACTCATATGTAACAAAGAGATTTTTCTCGACAGTTCTTCACACCCCAAAAATAAAGTAAGTTCATCATGCTGATTAGGAGTAATTTCATCATCACAATACAAATTTGCAGCACTCATTGGGTTCAAATTATCATTGGAGGAGCATTGAAAATTAAAATGACCCACTTCATGGCAAACTTCACAAATAAAAGGATAGAGGGCACAAACTTTTTTACCAAGATCATCTAGAGCCCTAAACCACTTTCTAGTTTTTTCATTAGCATGATGGATACAATATTCATCTTTGATTTGATTAATTCCACAAGGTCTATGTATTCCACAAAAATTAACATGCTTATAGGAAATAACATTCTTAGGAGTTTGAGCATGCTCATTACAATAATTAACAACAATTTCATTCTTCATACAAGCCTCTTTAAAAGGTTCATGATACTTATCAAAATTCTTTTTAGGCAATTCAAAATGAGAAGCAAAGGCTTTATAAAGATTTGCAGCAACTTGAGAGTCAAGACCATAAGTAGCACTCATATTTCGAAATTTATCGGTATCCATAAAAGTTTCAATGCATTCATAATCATAATTTATACCTGACTCTTTACCTTTGTCGTTCTCCCAATCTTCAGCGTTCTCCTTAATCCGATCAAGAAGGTCCCTTTTAAACTCTTCTTTGTTGCGCGTGAATGATCCAGAACAAGTAGTATCCAGCAAGGTCTTATCTTGAAAAGAAAGTCTTGCATAGAAATTATCAATAATGATATTACCTGGAAGCTCATGATTGGGGCATTTGAGCATTAAAGACTTCAATCTCTCCCATGCTTGGGCAATACTCTCTCCATCATGAGGCCAGAAATTATATATTCGGTTTCGGTCTTTGTGAATTTCACTTGGAGGATAGAATTTAGAATAAAATAGATGCACAATATCCTTCCAATCAAGAGAATGCTCATCCTTCAGCAGTTTATGCCAATGCGCCGCTTTACCAGACAACGACATAGAGAATAATTTCTTCTTCACTTCATCCATAGAGATACCTGCACACTTGAATAACCCGCATAATTCATGCAAAAACAGTAAATGATCTCCAGGATGCACAGTTCCATCCCCTTCATAGCGGTTATCCATAACACGTTCAATAATTTTCATAGGTATTTTATATGGAATACTTTCAGTAGGTGCATTTAAAATATCACAAGCATCATTAGAGTTATCGCATATGGGAGATAAAGTATTATCAGAGCAAATTTTCTCCCCTAAAGATGGGAAGCTAAAAAGATCATGAAAACCAGCTTCCCCAAGCTTAGACTTCTCCATAGCATTAGCAGTAATTGCATTCATACTAATAACATCGCTACTAGCATGCAAATAAGGTTCCATTGGTTTTTTAATGTTCACACCAAACAATTCTAAATCAGGAAAAAGATTAAAAAGCTCACTAAATTTTTTGTTGTTTTCCATTATGCCTAACTAGTGAAAATAAAAACAAGAAACAAAAAGATGCAATTGCAGGATCTAAAGGAAATAGCTTCGAGCACAAATACAATGGCGAAAATTACCTGGGACCGGAGTATGAGTGCCTTTTACCTTTCCTCCCCGGCAACGGCCAGAAAAGTGCTTGATGTCTACGGGAGCTTCTATTCTTGTAGACAGTGTTGGGCCTCCAAGAGCAGAGGTTTGTAGAACAGCAGCAAGTTTCCCTTAAGTGGATCACCCAAGGTTTATCGATCTCAGGGAGGAAGAGGTCAAAGATATCCCTCTCATGCAACCCTGCAACCACAAAGCAAGAAGTCTCTTGTGTCCCCAACACACCTAATAGGTGCACTAGTTCGGCGAAGAGATAGTGAAATACAGGTGGTATGAATAAGTAGTAGCAACGGCACCAGAAAAGTGCTTTGCCCAGGACAGTAAACAAGCAGTAGTAACGCAGCAGTAGTAACGCAACAGTAGTAAAAAACAGTAAACAAGCAGCGATAGCAGTATTTAGGAACAAGGCCTAGGGATTACACTTTCACTAGTGGACACTCTCAACATTGATCACATAACAGAATAGATAAATGCATACTCTACACTTTTGTTGGATGATGAACACATTGCGTAGGATTACACGAACCCTCAATGCCGGAGTTAACAAGCTCCACAATAATGCTCATATTTTAGTAACCTTTAGTGTAAGATAGATCAAAAGACTAAACCAAGTACTAACATAGCATGCACACTGTCACCTTCATGCATATGTAGGAGGAATAGATCACATCAATATTATCATAGCAATAGTTAACTTCGCAATCTACAAGAGATCATGATCATAGCATAAATCAAGTACTAACACGGTGCACACACTGTCACCTTTGCACACGTGCAGGAGGAATAAAACTACTTTAATAACATTGCTAGAGTAGCACATAGATAAATTGTGATACAAACACATTGCAATCATAAAGAGATATAAATAAGCACCTCACTATGCCATTCAACAGTGAATAAGTATTCTGTGAAATATAGCCTAAGAGACCCACACGGTGCACACACTGTCACCTTTACACACGTGGGACAAGGAGTCTCCGGAGATCACATAAGTAAAACTCACTTGACTAGCATAGTGACATCTAGATTACAAGCATCATCATATGAATCCCAATCATGTAAGGAAGCTCATGAGATTATTGTATTGAAGTACATAGGAGAGAGATGAACCACATAGCTACCGGTACAGCCCCGAGCCTCGATGGAGAACTACTCCCTCCTCATGGGAGCAGCAGCGGTGATGAAGATGGCGGTGGAGATGGCAGCGGTGTCGATGGAGAAGCCTTCCGGGGCACTTCCCCGCTCCGGCAGGGTGCCGGAACAGACTCCTGTCCCCGATCTTGGCTTCGCGATGGCGGCGGCTCCGGAAGGTTTTCCGTATCGTGGTTTTTTTATCGTTTCGCGACGGAGGCTTTATATAGGCGAAGAGGCGGCGCAGAGGGGTCGAAGGGGTGGCCACACCATATGGCGGCGCCAGGGCCGGCGCGGGCCTATGGTCTGGGGGCCCAGTGCCCCCTCTGGTCCTTCCGGGTGTTCTGGATGCTTCCGGTGAAAATAGGAACCGGGTCTTCGTTTCGTCCAATTCCGAGAATATTTCGTTACTAGGATTTCTGAAACCAAAAACAGCAGAAAACAGGAACTGGCACTTCGGCATCTTGTTAATAGGTTAGTTCCGGAAAATGCACGAATATGACATAAAGTGTGCATAAAACATGTAGGTATCATCAATAATATGGCATAGAACATAAGAAATTATCGATACGTCGGAGACGTATCAGTCCTACCATGCATTCGTGCATATGTTTTAATGTATATTTGAACATATTCTTGGGGATTTCAATCTCTCTCTCTCGATCATCTATATATCGTTGGTGGCAAAAAAACACACATATATATGCATGCAATTTATGCGTAAAGGCGCGGGTGCCTCTAATAATGTGTGTGCGCACTCGATCGATGATCCCTAAACCTTAAACAACCATAAAACCTTAAATATATAATCCCTAATCCCTAAACCTAAACACCCTAAACACTAAACCCTAAACCCGGCCTAGACCCTAACCCTAACCCTAACCCTAAACCCTAGCTAACCCTAAACCCTAATTAAACCCTATGTATAGGCTAACGACACTTAATTGTGCATCGAGCAGGCCAGGGGTGCCTCGCGGTCCTCTAATTAAATTAAATGTGCCATGCATTAACCCTAAACCATATATATGTAACTAACCCTAGCTAATCAACCCTACTTAATTAAAACACATAACCCTAAACTATACTAGCTAGCTATAACCCGATCTAATAAAAACATGCTCTATATATTGCAGCTAGCTAGCAAACCGTAGATTAACACCAATTAAAATATACATGGCCTATATCGATCATGTTGTATAACATATCCCTGAGATTCATTAATTAATTATATAATTATCGTGATAAATTAATTAACTTGAATTTTGACAAGTTCTCTCGAATGAAAACACATTTGATTAAGTTGCCTCATAATATATATATAATTAGTGTGCATGCATGGCCTACAATGCATTCGTGCATATATTTTATTGTATATTTGAACATATTCTTGGGGATTTCAATCTCTCTCTCGATCATCTATATATCGTTGGTGGCCCAAAAACACACATATATACGCATACACTTTATGCGTAAAGGCGCGGGTGCCTCGATCTAATAATGTGTGCGCACTCGATCGATGATCCCTAAACCTTAAACACCCCTAAAACCCTAAATCCCTAATCCCTAAACCCTAAACCCTAAACACCCTAAACACTAAACCCTATACCCTAGACCCTAAACCCTAACCCTAACCCTAACCCTCTGCCCTAGCTAACCCTAAACCCTAATTAAACCCTATGTGTAGGCCAACGACACTTAATTGTGCATCGAGCAGCCCAGGGGTGCCTCGCGGTCCTCTAATTGAATTAATTAAATGCTCCATGCATTAACCCTAAACCATATATATGTAACTAACCCTAGCTAATCAACCCTACTTAATTAAAACACATAACCCTAAACTATACTAGATATAACCCGATCTAATAAAAACATGCTCTATATATAACAGCTAGCTAGCAAACCGTAGATTAACACCAATTAAAATATACATGGCCTATATCGATCATGTTGTATAACATATCCCCGAGATTCATTAATTAATTATATAATTATCGTGATAAATTATTTAACTTGAATTTTGACAAGTTCTCTCGAATGAAAACACATTTGATTAAGTTGCCTCATAATATATATATAAAATTAGTGTGCATACATGGCCTACAATGCATTCGTGCATATATTTTAATGTATATATGAACATATATATTCTTGGGGATTTCAATCTCGATCTCTCTCTCGATCATCTATATATCGTTGGTGGCCAAAAACACACATATATACGCATGCACTTTATGCGTAAAGGCGCGGTGCCTCTAATAATGTGTGTGCGCACTCGATCGATGATCCCTAAACCTTAAACAACCCCTAAAACCTTAAATCCCTAATCCCTAATAGTCCCTAATCCCTAATCCCTAAACCCTAAACACCCTAAACACTAAACCCTAAACCCTAAACCCTAAACACTAACCCTAACCCTAACCCTAACCCTAACCCCAACCCTAACCCTAACCCTAACCCTAACCCTAACCCTAACCCTACCCCTAACCCTAACCCTAACCCTAACCCTAAACCCTAGCTAACCCTAAACCCTAAACCCTAGACCCTAAACCCTAGACCCTAAACCCTAACCCTAACCCTAACCCTTACCCTAAACCCTAGCTAACCCTAAAACCCTAATTAAACCCTATGTATAGGCCAACGACACTTAATTGTGCATCGAGCAGGCGAGGGGTGCCTCGCGGTCCTCTAATTAAATTAAATGTGCCATGCATTAACCCTAAACCATATATATGTAACTAACCCTAGCTAGCTAATCAACCCTACTTAATTAAAACACATAACCCTAAACTATACTAGCTAGCTATAACCCGATCTAATAAAAACATGCTCTATATGTAGCAGCTAGCTAGCAAACCGTGGATTAACACCAATTAAAATATACATGGCCTATATCGATCATGTTGTATAACATATCCCTGAGATTCATTAATTAATTATATAATTATCGTGATAAATTAATTAACTTGAATTTTGACAAGTTCTCTCGAATGAAAACACATTTGATTAAGTTGCCTCATAATATATATATAATTAGTGTGCATGCATGGCCTACAATGCATTCGTGCATATATTTTATTGTATATTTGAACATATTCTTGGGGATTTCAATCTCTCTCTCGATCATCTATATATCGTTGGTGGCCCAAAAAACACATATATACGCATGCACTTTATGCGTAAAGGCGCGGGTGCCTCGATCTAATAATGTGTGTGCGCACTCGATCGATGATCCCTAAACCTTAAACAACCCTAAATCCCTAAATCCGTAATCCCTAAACCTTAAACCCTAAACACCCTAAACACTAAACCCTATACCCTAGACCCTAAACCCTAACCCTAACCCTCTGCCCTAGCTAACCCTAAACCCTAATTAAACCCTATGTATAGGCCAACGACACTTAATTGTGCATCGAGCAGCCCAGGGGTGCCTCGCGGTCCTCTAATTAAATTAATTAAATGCGCCATGCATTAACCCTAAACCATATATATGTAACTAACCCTAGCTAATCAACCCTACTTAATTAAAACACATAACCCTAAACTATACTAGATATAACCCGATCTAATAAAAACATGCTCTATATATAACAGCTAGCTAGCAAACCGTAGATTAACACCAATTAAAATATACATGGCCTATATCGATCATGTTGTATAACATATCCCTGAGATTCATTAATTAATTATATAATTATCGTGATAAATTAATTAACTTGAATTTTGACAAGTTCTCTCGAATGAAAACACATTTGATTAAGTTGCCTCATAATATATATATAATTAGTGTGCATGCATGGCCTACAATGCATTCGTGCATATATTTTATTGTATATTTGAACATATTCTTGGGGATTTTCAATCTCTCTCTCGATCATCTATATATCGTTGGTGGACCAAAAAACACACATATATACGCATGCACTTTATGCGTAAAGGCGCGGGTGCCTCGATCTAATAATGTGTGTGCGCACTCGATCGATGATCCCTAAACCTTAAACAACCCTAAAACCCTAAATCCCTAATCCCTAAACCTTAAACCCTAAACACCCTAAACACTAAACCCTATACCCTAGACCCTAAACCCTAACCCTAACCCTAACCCTCTGCCCTAGCTAACCCTAAACCCTAATTAAACCATATGTATAGGCCAACGACACTTAATTGTGCATCGAGCAGCCCAGGGGTGCCTCGCGGTCCTCTAATTAAATTAATTAAATGCGCCATGCATTAACCCTAAACCATATATATGTAACTAACCCTAGCTAATCAACCCTACTTAATTAAAACACATAACCCTAAACTATACTAGATATAACCCGATCTAATAAAAACATGCTCTATATATATATATAGCTAGCTAGCAAACCGTAGATTAACACCAATTAAAATATACATGGCCTATATCGATCATGTTGTATAACATATCCCTGAGATTCATTAATTAATTATATAATTATCGTGATAAATTAATTAACTTGAATTTTGACAAGTTCTCTCGAATGAAAACACATTTGATTAAGTTGCCTCATAATATATATATATAATTAGTGTGCATGCATGGCCTACAATGCATTCGTGCATATATTTTAATGTATATTTGAACATATATATTCTTGGGGATTTCAATCTCGGTCTCTCTCGATCATCTATATATCGTTATTGGTGGCCCAAAAACACACATATATACGCATGCACTTTATGCGTAATTAAAGGCGCGGGTGCCTCTAATAATGTGTGTGCGCACTCGATCGATGATCCCTAAACCTTAAACAACCCCTAAAACCTTAAATCCCTAATCCCTAATAATCCCTAAACCCTAAACACCCTAAACACTAAACCCTAAACCCTAAACCCTAACCCTAACCCTAACCCTAACCCTAACCCTAACCCTAACCCTAACCCTAAACCCTAGCTAACCCTAAACCCTAAACCCTAGACCCTAAACCCTAGACCCTAAACCCTAACCCTAACCCTAACCCTAACCCTAAAACCTAGCTAACCCTAAAACCCTAATTAAATGTAATATCCCAGGTAATGGGGTTACAAAATTAGAGGAAACAGATGTGTGCATTGCATTCATGCATAGAAAATCTGGGGAATTTTCGCGCTTTAAAGTAAAACAGTCACAGTAACTGAAGTTTCACTTGACCTTGGTGGAATTGAAGTAGCTCATCAAGTCAAGCGCTATAAACCTCAATGTGACTTTGTTAAAACTTTGTTTTGGGAAGAGATGATTTGATCTAAGGGGTTAGATCAAATAGAACTAATAATCAACACAACAATACTTTACTCAATGATCAACTACTTGATCTTATAACAGATCATAATATGGTAATCATTGCCACAACACATGAACATCAATTCAATTGTAAATCCAGTAACAATAATTGGAGAAACTATTCTTCACTCATCTCCTCCATGTCTTAAACTAATCCATGCTCTTATCATAAACCCTATGATATCCATTCTACTTTAATCTTGGAAACAAGACAAGGAGATCCAACTAAGGAATATAACTCTTCTCTATTCCAAATTATTAAGCATCAAACCTAGAGAGGTGAGAGTTCTATTAATTATTAGAGAAGCAATAACAAACCTTGAGTTAAACCCTGGATATACATCCATGTAAACAAAACCTCATCTTAAGAACATAACCTTAGGATACTAATCAAGACCATCCCTAGAAAGAGAACCTTTCATGTTGAACATAGATATTGATGATCACATCATTATCTATGGAACCAAATCTTAAGATGGTATTAAAAGTCCTTTCCTAGATGAGAGAGAGACCACTCATACCAATTTTAGCTTTACCTATTTAAGAATAAAGGACAACCTTTGAATTAAAGTATTAGGTTGAAAACCATTTCTCTTGGAGTGGTGGGATAACCTAATATCACATGGAATAATACCATACCCCTTAATTGATAAGGTGAGGAAGAGACTAACCCAATTGAGCTAGACAAATGAAACCTTAGCCTAGATACCTAAGGAGATATTAGGAGTACCCCATAAACCCTAGAATAAACATTCTTAAATGAGAAAGCTCAATCTATGGTGTTATACTCATGATAATTGAGACAACCATAACCATGCCCATTCAAGAAACTATAAAAGAAGGTATATATTTAATTGATCAAGACAACACTTGATCTTGGGAGTGAGAAAACCATTCAAGGAGAGATACCTTAGGAAGTCCAACCTTGATCATTATAAATTGTGTAATGATCATAAACCCTAAGAATTTTAAGTAAAGATATTAAGAACAAGATGATCATATGTAATATATGATCATGCTTTGGAGAAATGTGAGGATAAGTTAAATCCTAATAGGATAAGCAGATATCATTCATCACATGAAATTATAGGGAGATCACTAGTAAGAAACCCTAGGCTTATATCTCAATCCCAACTTGTGAATCACTTGGTGATCATAAAGTAGAATCCTACCACATCTATATTCCATTTATTCCTTAATTAAAGGACCTAAGAAAACCCTAGAGTAAATTTCCATATTTTATATGGTGAGAAACCATTAATCCATATAACCAAAGTTAACTATAAAAAGAACCATAACCACTTTAGTTACTTCAATAATAAAATGAGGATAATAAGAGAAGTGAAATAGTAGAAGATAAAACCAATTCTCAAATCCTTAGTAATTAGAGAAGCACATGAAATATTAAGCAAGTAACCATCTTATCTTGGTTAGGGGAGACTAAACCCTACCAAATACATTATGGTGCCATCTCATTCCTACAACCTAGCATTATATCTCAACCCTAGTTGGTGTATCATTTGGGTGATCAAAAATACAAACCTAGTTCACAATTGAGAACCAAACTATAATGAGAGTAGTATCTACTCTAAGTATTTCAAGGTGTTATCAAAATAATAGTACCAGTATTAAAATTGAATTAGAATTTAGATAAAACTCAAAAGACCTTAATAAATGAGTGTTCACATAAACTCATGTGTAAGTGACCAACATTCTTCAATGAGAGATTAAGTCCTTAGAAATATTCAGGGATATGAAATCATGCCACTAGATCATCTCCTTGACTTATAAAATTTAGGGCACATGAAATCACACCTTTGCAATCCTATATCAAAATAAGAAACTAAGTCTCAAGATCATAATGCATTAATAAATCCTTGCTAGGTAAAGCAAAGTAAATATATCACCAACTATTAAAAAGTAATATAAGTATTATAAAAGAATATTTGGAAATTTTAAAAGAAAGAAATGGAAGATTATAATTATTAACATACCTTCCTGAAATATTGGGTATATTGGAACTATCATTATACTAGAAATCAAAATAATATGTATCAAGTAGGATTATTACTTTAGAGGTAACTACCAAGTTAATAGTATTTACAACTACCTGCAAACAGGTTTGAATTCAAAACTGAATTCAAAAATAGAATTGAAAACCAGAAAATTAAAATAAAAAAAATAGAAAAGAAAAAAAGAGAGAAAAGAGGGGCTTACCTAGCGGATCAGAGTAGTCCAGGAGGAGCCCAATTCACAGCCCACCAGCAGCCATCAGCACCAGCCCAACAGCAGCCCCGCACCGGCCCAGCCCAGCAAGAAACGGTCCATACCGTTTTGTGTAAATAGAAGGCAAACGCCTTCTTCTTCCTCTCCGGGGGCGACAACGCGCAGGAGCTTCCCGGCCACGTCCTCGACGACGATAAGGACGAGCCCCGGACTCCAATTCCATTCCAAAGACCTGCGTAAATCACAACGAGTCCGTTGACCTAGTTTGCGCTACGATTCGTGCCCTTTGCACATACCTACCTCACCGTGGCATCTGCGCCGTCTCCGGCGACGTAACGTCGATTCCGACCATGCCTTGAACTATAAAGCCACCAGGAGGACCGCCGTACTGCCCTTGTTCGTCTCCGCCCTCCCAATCCCTCTCAAGCTCTCTGTATTCCTCGCCATCTTTAATTACTGGCCGCCGGTGTCGAGCAAGCAGTCGACGACTGGGGTCGCCCCAGCATCCGTGCAGTGGTCGAAGGGGTGCGCCTAGACGTGTACAATGTCTGGTAGAAGCCCAGCATCAAGGGGAGGTCGGAGCTAGGCCAATTTAACCGTTCCCTTTCTCCGGTCATCCTCGGAATTCGTGAAATCGAGCTCGCCACCATCATCAACCTTCCTCACCGAGCCTCCTATCAACATCAGGGTGAGTGTGCGCGCTCAGAGACCTCTTATTTACGCATTTTCATCAACCATAGCGTGCGATTCGAGATCTCGCCGGAGTTCCTCCGCCGCGGACATGCTTGCCGGCGACGCTCCGATGATTCATTTTAAAATCCAACACTACCACGGTATCCAGAGCGTAGAGGGGAGTCCGTAGGAGTTAGTTTCGTGTCCGGGGAGGTCGTAAAACGGTGGCGCCGTCTCCGACTGCCCGCCGGCGTTGAGCCGCCGGCAAGGCCAGCGTGGCAGTGGGGCCATCGCAGGCTCTTTGACCGGTCGCTGCCTGCGTGGCCACGGACCTGGTCAGAGACCCCACCGGTCAGCCCCTGTAGTTAGATCTGAACCGGTATATGTAGTTTTTTCCATTTAATTGAAAATCCAGAAAATAGTTTAAACTTTACAAATTCATAGAAAATTCATTTTAACTCAGAAAAATGCAAATAAGATATCAAAATTCAAATAAAAATAAACTCTATCCAATAAAAATATAAAATGAAATTTTTATTTTTAATAAAAATTTACTTATTTAGTACTTATTAAATAAGCCTTTTCTTTAATTCTAAATTGAATTAAAATTCAATAAATAGTAAAACCTTCTAAAATAAACAAAAACCAGTAAGCAAAATAAAGAAAACATTAAAGCTATTTTTCTTTATTTATTATTTTGTTAAATCTTTATTAGTGGAAATTTACACCCTGATTAATAATTACCTTAAATTATTAATTGTTCAAAAATAACAAAATGGAAAATTCAATATTATTTTTAAATTGCAAGGTTATTAATAACTTCATCCATAATGAAGTTATTAATCCAAGAACTAATTGACAAATAGGAAACCCTAAGTTCCATATTGAATTAAGAACACAAACCCATAATTTTATGTGGGATACTAAAACCCTAACACCATTAGGAACCCTAGCTCCACTAATCCATTTGAACCCTAATTTGCCACTAACCTAAACCCTAGGTTATTGGATGTGATCATACCACTTACTTTTCATTCATAGGTTTATTATGAGCAACTCAATGGTTGATCATATTCACATATATATATATAGGAACCCTATCATTAATAATTTAGCATCCCATGTATACATAACATAAAACCCAGGTGATCCAATAGGAACACATAAGTCTAAACCCTAGTTCCTGTTCCCAAGACTATCATCCTTACTCATAACTATTTAGCATCACACCATTGTGATGGACCCCAATAACAACTATGTCAAATAATGTGCATTAACTAACTATATTCCACTAAACCCTACTAAAGTATTAGATACTTATGAACCATAATATCCAGGAGCCAACTATGCCTTATTTGAGTGGACCCAATATTAAAACTAGACCCCCTCAACCCTAATTGATATACTTCTTATTATTTAAGAAGTATGTTCTTCAAAAGTTATTCTTTTGAAGAAAATAAGGAATCATCATCAATCCTGCCTAATAGGACCTATAGACAATAGCCATCTATCACCAACAAGGTATATCAACCTTGGTGGCCACTATTTAAAATAAATAGCTCAAGATGCTTTGACTTAGCTCAACACTTACAAGTTATAGCTTTTGATGAATCCAACTATGTTGGGATCCATCTACTCCTTACCCTAGAAACTAGTTGGAACTCATAATAAACCATAGAACGCCACAAACCTGATTATTATACTTATCCTTTATTAAAGAATATGTTCTTCAAAACTTATTCTTTTGAATTATATAATAAGTAATCATCAACCATGCATTATAGGACTTAAAATTGACAACTACTCTTTACTTATTATACAACTACTATACCTGGTTGTGTATGATTGTTACTATCCATTTTGCCACCTGCTTATAAATCTAAAACAACACAAACCTGAATAAGAACCTTGTTTGTGAATCACTCTAAAAGTGCAACACACCGAAACCAATCATTACCACTAACTAATCCTAAATCATCGGGGTTAGGTCACGCTTAGAGCGATTGCATCTCATACTTATGCATTATTGCATCCTTGCCAATCTTTCAAACATCGTCCTTACCGGACGATGATGCTATTTCAGAATTTGGAGTTATTGCGTACCGAAGTCCTTGCTGCATAATCTTGCAGTCAAGAAAGGCAAGTTCATCACTTGCTCATGTCATTTGAGTATTTCTATCAAATTACTTGCAAAGTACTATGGTTATCACTATTGCATAAAAACCAAAACCACTACTTTCATAACTATGAATATGACTATGTGGTGGGCAATGGAACCATGGATTGTGTTGATATGGTGGAGGTTCCATTGCGGGTTTATATCCATCTAGGATTAAACAACAAATGTCGCCAGTGATTCTTGTGCCGTAATACCCGTGTTAACCATAAGATACGGAGTGGGACGGAGTAGTCAAAAGTGTTTCCACCTCTCGTTCATCAACGGATGCGCTTTACCGTAGACACTTGTATCTGTCGGGCAGCAAGGTGGGAAGCCTTAAGTCCCCACGGCACAGTCCGTAGACACTTGTCGTTCGAAGAACAAGCGGTAGGTGGGAAGCCTTAAGTCCCCACGGTATTGCGGTCTATGATGGGTTGCAGCCACCGGCGTAGGAGTGTATGGTAGAGCCCAGCACTGTCGTCGTGGTCGGGGTCCACCTTGAAATCTACAGGAATAATGGGCCGACGTGGACCCAGGGTCGGCGCATGCAACAACGGGTGGGTGTTCGAGGTAGCGGAGGAACATGATTGGCTAGACCTTATACCGGGCCTCACACCATAGGAAGTGTGGACGGGAAGATCACCCGGTTGGCACCAAGGTTAAGATCTCTTATGGGTAAAGCAACACACCTCTGCAGAGTGTAAAGAACGTGACTGTCACTCCCTTCCGGGATATGGAACTGAACGCGGCCGAAAGGAGCTCCATGAAGTTCTAGTAAACCGGTGAAGGCTGACGGACATAGTTTTTCTGAATAAAAGCAACCTTTCGAAGAAATGATTATGAAAACCTGCATTGGTATTAGACTTTCTGGTCTAATGCCGTAGCTAGTGCATTAAACACCTCTTTCCTATAATGAACTTGTTGAGTACGCTCGTACTCATACCACTCTTAAATCCCCTGCTTAGATATGGAGGCATCGAAGGAGTATCCACAGTGCAACTCGAAGGCCGAGGAGTCAACAACTACTCGAGGAGACAAGACCCTGTCAGAGGAGTCAGATACCACATACATCAAGGAGAAAACCTAGTTTAGCCATAGAAGGGAACTAGTTTCCTAAACCTAGCTCCTATTTAGCTAGAATCTATTCTTAGCCTCTTTAGCTAGTTAAATACTCTACAAATAGAGTTCGTGATAAGACTAGTCTACGAGTCGTTCTTCTGAGTTATCTGCAGTTTTACCTCATTGTAAAGTAGGAGGCTGTGATGATCTTAGAGTCTGTGTGTAATTCTATAGACATGCCTTGGACCCGCATATGTTTCTGTTGTACCACTCTGAGCGATATAATACTAGTGGAACGGTGTTTCATTGGTGTTATAGACTTGCATACCACACCATGCAGTGGTATGCCGGGTCACCACAGAGTATCGAGCAAATGCTTTGACCCTAGGATTAAAACCCTTTAAAGGAGACCTATAGGATTGGTAGTGTCTATAGGAAGTTGTCCTAGGTAAACCAAATGCTTCTTATGACTTGAGATGGATATTCACTTGAGAATAATCCTGACACACTTGAGTCAACATTTCTTACCTAACCTACCAAGATAAAGTAAAGTTAGTCAGCTAATCCCAAATATGTAGTATACCATTAAGTCATTAAAACAATAGATGAGTAGATCACAGTTGGTATACAATACATGGTAGTCCAAAGAGAGGATACAACCATAAGGAAGATATCCTATTGGAAGATGTGTACCAACATATGTTATGATTAAATAAGAATTATCCAGACCTGTAATATGAGTAATATTAAGTAACAAAGATATGGGTATAAGAAAAATATCCTATTAGAAGGTGTATACCAAAACAAGTAATGGGTAAGTAAAATCTATCCAAACTTGTGAAACAATTGATAGTAAGTGATAAATATGAGTTATATGAAGTAGTATAGACCATGATGAGTCAATCATGGGAGGTAAGGAAGAGAGATAGGAATAAAATATGTCTACTTACATGGTAGGGATAGTAATCATATAAGATTCACCTGAGAATCAATATGTGATGGAATAGAACATCCTAAACAGATAGGAGGAGAATAATAAGAAGCCAGTTGTTCAACAATAGTGCAAGAATTATGTTCCCAAAATCATGGGAAGTGTGCCAAGCACAGCATGACCATAGTCTTAGGATAGAAACACTTGGAAATATAGGAGCTATGCTCTAATAGTTAGGAGTTTAGAGTAGCTATATTAGAATCTAGAGATAGCATGTGAGGTAGTCCTCAACATAATAGAAGTTAAGTTAGTACTTCCAATGAAAACTAGGTAAACCTTAACTATCCTAGATCATTTTGTTTCAAGTTTATCTCATTGCAAATGTGCAATTAAGGTAAAAGTTGAGACAAATAGTAGAATCCCATATATTCGTGCTAAGTATCACGATATAAACCTATATTCTGTGGTGTTATATACTACACATCAGAGCCTGATGTTTAGAGATGTCTTACTCAACTATTTTATTCAGGCTTATGATGGTGTGTATTATAAGCACAAAGCTGAATCTTCTTGGATTTTATTGGATTTTCATTGTTTGACTAGATCCATACATGAAGTTTGACTTTGATATGCAAATGCATGTTGCAATATCAAGTCTTTACTTGGTGCTATAGATCTAGAGGGTAATGGTAAACGCGTGAGGAAGTGACGAATTGTGAAGATTCCAAAGACAAGATGAAGTTTCATCAGAAAAAGGAAGTAAAGTTGTGGGAAGTAACCACAATACTCTGAAGGAAGTGTCATTTAAAACTCATGCTTAGCCTCAATAGAAGAGTACTTTAGTACATAAGAAGCATGAAGGTGAAAAATCTGGTGATTATGGTGAACTCAAGCAGATCCATAGTCAACATAGAAGAGGGAATGCATGGGAAATCACTTCGAATACTATAATCATAGTGTTAGCTAGTGGTTTTCTTGCAACAATAAACCCTCGAAGGAAGGAAGATGACCTATGAAACCATAGAAGAGATAAGAAGACCACAATTAGTATAGGATCACTACTGCAAGATAAAGTAGAGGATGTCTCGTCCAGTTGATCAGAACCTATAATAGAATCCATTTTTAGATAACAAATAGCCACAATTGGTATCAGGTAGTCTACCATTGGATTATTTGTACCAAGAAGCTGTGAACAAATAAAATTTTCTTAACAAAATAACAATGACCTATAATCATTTAGTCGAAGGATTCACATTGGAAGTCCACAATTGAGTGGATATACCACAAAGTACTTAATGAGACTCTTAGAAAAGTACAACCCATAAGCTAGACCCAGACCAATATTCTAACCATAAGTCCAATGGTTGGAAGAAAAGGAGTTGAAGATTATAAGAAAACTCTAAGGGGTAGAGTAAATATTGAGTTGGATGTACAATGACTCGATACTTTGAGTAAGATAGAAACAGAAGGTCTGAACTGAGAGGAAGTTCGATCTTATTTTCATAAGATTGTTGAACACTACTTTCAGAAGGATGTCAGACCAGAAGCCGATGATTATACCTCGAGGAATTAAGAAGTGGACTATAACTTGAGAAAGTGAGTAATACTTACTCAGAAGTACGAGAACTCAAGTAAGTTAAGCTTAATGAAGTTGGACGAAGGAAATACCGTAGACCAATAAAGCCCAAGATGGCCAAAGAATGAAGACAATTGAACATACCAATATCAAAGACTAATAGAATGGTTCCTTTCATGGAACTTAAATAATCCAAAATAGTTATAGGTATCAACTATAAACCATGATTGGATGGACTAAATGAGTCTATTCCATTCTTAGAGGAATAAGCAATCATGATCATTTCCATGTTAAATACCTTACGTAGTACCATTATTGCAGTTTTGGTAGTAAGGGAAAAACAAAGACCTATCTTATCAAATAGGAGAATGTTATCCAATTAGTCCTCAATTAATACTGTCAGGACAAGAAGTCCCAATCATTGAATATTCAATGAGAAAGGAAACAAGTTTATAATATTGGAGGAAATCATGGAAGTAAAGGAAGTAATAGTTGTTTGATGTAAACACTAATGGATTCCAGGAAGAATCTGGGCAAGGGATATATTCAATTATATCCAGTAAGATCACCATGGAGTTCGAAAAAAATATTTGGTCTGCACAAGTCAGATCCACACTCCGAAACGTGAGGGATATCAAACTTCGAGGACGAAGTTTAGTTTAAGGGGTAGAGACTGTTATATCCCAGGTAATGGGGTTACAAAATTAGAGGAAACAGATGTGTGCATTGCATTCATGCATAGAAAATCGGGGAATTTTCGCGCTTTAAAGTAAAACAGTCACAGTAACTGAAGTTTCACTTGACCTTGGTGGAATTGAAGTAGCTCATCAAGTCAAGCGCTATAAACCTCAATGTGACTTTGTTAAAACTTTGTTTTGGGAAGAGATGATTTGATCTAAGGGGTTAGATCAAATAGAACTAATAATCAACACAACAACACTTTACTCAATGATCAACTACTTGATCTTATAACAGATCATAATATGGTAATCATTGCCACAACACATGAACATCAATTCAATTGTAAATCCAGTAACAATAATTGGAGAAACTATTCTTCACTCATCTCCTCCATGTCTTAAACTAATCCATGCTCTTATCATAAACCCTATGATATCCATTCTACTTTAATCTTGGAAACAAGACAAGGAGATCCAACTAAGGAATATAACTCTTCTCTATTCCAAATTATTAAGCATCAAACCTAAAGAGGTGAGAGTTCTATTAATTATTAGAGAAGCAATAACAAACCTTGAGTTAAACCCTGGATATACATCCATGTAAACAAAACCTCATCTTAAGAACATAACCTTAGGAAACTAATCAAGACCATCCCTAGAAAGAGAACCTTTCATGTTGAACATAGATATTGATGATCACATCATTATCTATGGAACCAAATCTTAAGATGGTATTAAAAGTCCTTTCCTAGATGAGAGAGAGACCACTCATACCAATTTTAGCTTTACCTATTTAAGAATAAAGGACAACCTTTGAATTAAAGTATTAGGTTGAAAACCATTTCTCTTGGAGTGGTGGGATAACCTAATATCACATGGAATAATACCATACCCCTTAATTGATAAGGTGAGGAAGAGACTAACCCAATTGAGCTAGACAAATGAAACCTTAGCCTAGATACCTAAGGAGATATTAGGAGTACCCCATAAACCCTAGAATAAACATTCTTAAATGAGAAAGCTCAATCTATGGTGTTATACTCAAAGATAATTGAGACAACCATAACCATGCCCATTCAAGAAACTATAAAAGGAGGTATATATTTAATTGATCAAGACAACACTTGATCTTGGGAGTGAGGAAACCATTCAAGGAGAGATACCTTAGTAAGTCCAACCTTGATCATTATAAATTGTGTAATGATCATAAACCCTAAGAATTTTAAGTAAAGATATTAAGAACAAGATGATCATATGTAATATATGATCATGCTTTGGAGAAATGTGAGGATAAGTTAAATCCTAATAGGATAAGCAGATATCATTCATCACATGAAATTATAGGGATATCACTAGTAAGAAACCCTAGGCTTATATCTCAATCCCAACTTGTGAATCACTTGGTGATCATAAAGTAGAATCCTACCACATCTATATTCCATTTATTCCTTAATTAAAGGACCTAAGAAAACCTTAGAGTAAAATTCCATATTTTATATGGTGAGAAACCATTAATCCATATAACCAAAGTTAACTATAAAAAGAACCATAACCACTTTAGTTACTTCAATAATAAAATGAGGATAATAAGAGAAGTGAAATAGTAGAAGATAAAACCAATTCTCAAATCCTTAGTAATTAGAGAAGCACATGAAATATTAAGCAAGTAACCATCTTATCTTGGTTAGGGGAGACTAAACCCTACCAAATACATTATGGTGCCATCTCATTCCTACAACCTAGCATTATATCTCAACCCTAGTTGGTGTATCATTTGGGTGATCAAAAATACAAACCTAGTTCACAATTGAGAACCAAACTATAATGAGAGTAGTATCTACTCTAAGTATTTCAAGGTGTTATCAAAATAATAGTACCAGTATTAAAATTGAATTAGAATTTAGATAAAACTCAAAAGACCTTAATAAATGAGTGTTCACATAAACTCATGTGTAAGTGACCAACATTCTTCAATGAGAGATTAAGTCCTTAGAAATATTCAGGGATATGAAATCATGCCACTAGATCATCTCCTTGACTTATAAAATTTAGGGCACATGAAATCACACCTTTGCAATCCTATATCAAAATAAGAAACTAAGTCTCAAGATCATAATGCATTAATAAATCCTTGCTAGGTAAAGCAAAGTAAATATATCACCAACTATTAAAAAGTAATATAAGTATTATAAAAGAATATTTGGAAATTTTAAAAGAAAGAAATGGAAGATTATAATTATTAACATACCTTCCTGAAATATTGGGTATATTGGAACTATCATTATACTAGAAATCAAAATAATATGTATCAAGTAGGATTATTACTTTAGAGGTAACTACCAAGTTAATAGTATTTACAACTACCTGCAAACAGAATTGAATTCAAAACTGAATTCAAAAATAGAATTGAAAACCAGAAAATTAAAATAAAAAAAATAGAAAAGAAAAAAAGAGAGAAAAGAGGGGCTTACCTAGCGGATCAGAGCAGTCCAGGAGGAGCCCAATTCGCAGCCCACCAGCAGCCATCAGCACCAGCCCAACAGCAGCCCCGCACCGGCCCAGCCCAGCAAGAAACGGTCCATACCGTTTTGTGTAAATAGAAGGAAAACGCCTTCTTCTTCCTCTCCGGGGGCGACAACGCGCAGGAGCTTCCCGGCCACGTCCTCGACGACGATAAGGACGAGCCCCGGACTCCAATTCCATTCCAAAGACCTGCGTAAATCACAACGAGTCCGTTGACCTAGTTTGCGCTACGATTCGTGCCCTTTGCACATACCTACCTCACCGTGGCATCTGCGCCGTCTCCGGCGACGTAACGTCGATTCCGACCATGCCTTGAACTATAAAGCCACCAGGAGGACCGCCGTACTGCCCTTGTTCGTCTCCGCCCTCCCAATCCCTCTCAAGCTCTCTGTATTCCTCGCCATCTTTAATTACTGGCCGCCGGTGTCGAGCAAGCAGTCGACGACTGGGGTCGCCCCAGCATCCGTGCAGTGGTCGAAGGGGTGCACCTAGACGTGTACAATGTCTGGTAGAAGCCCAGCATCAAGGGGAGGTCGGAGCTAGGCCAATTTAACCGTTCCCTTTCTCCGGTCATCCTCGGAATTCGTGAAATCGAGCTCGCCACCATCATCAACCTTCCTCACCGAGCCTCCTATCAACATCAGGGTGAGTGTGCGCGCTCAGAGACCTCTTATTTACGCATTTTCATCAACCATAGCGTGCGATTCGAGATCTCGCCGGAGTTCCTCCGCCGCGGACATGCTTGCCGGCGACGCTCCGATGATTCATTTTAAAATCCAACACTACCACGGTATCCAGAGCGTAGAGGGGAGTCCGTAGGAGTTAGTTTCGTGTCCGGGGAGGTCGTAAAACGGTGGCGCCGTCTCCGACTGCCCGCCGGCGTTGAGCCGCCGGCAAGGCCAGCGTGGCAGTGGGGCCATCGCAGGCTCTTTGACCGGTCGCTGCCTGCGTGGCCACGGACCTGGTCAGAGACCCCACCGGTCAGCCCCTGTAGTTAGATCTGAACCGGTATATGTAGTTTTTTCCATTTAATTGAAAATCCAGAAAATAGTTTAAACTTTACAAATTCATAGAAAATTCATTTTAACTCAGAAAAATGCAAATAAGATATCAAAATTCAAATAAAAATAAACTCTATCCAATAAAAATATAAAATGAAATTTTTATTTTTAATAAAAATTTACTTATTTAGTACTTATTAAATAAGCCTTTTCTTTAATTCTAAATTGAATTAAAATTCAATAAATAGTAAAACCTTCTAAAATAAACAAAAACCAGTAAGCAAAATAAAGAAAACATTAAAGCTATTTTTCTTTATTTATTATTTTGTTAAATCTTTATTAGTGGAAATTTACACCCTGATTAATAATTACCTTAAATTATTAATTGTTCAAAAATAACAAAATGGCAAATTCAATATTATTTTTAAATTGCAAGGTTATTAATAACTTCATCCATAATGAAGTTATTAATCCAAGAACTAATTGACAAATAGGAAACCCTAAGTTCCATATTGAATTAAGAACACAAACCCATAATTTTATGTGGGATACTAAAACCCTAACACCATTAGGAACCCTAGCTCCACTAATCCATTTGAACCCTAATTTGCCACTAACCTAAACCCTAGGTTATTGGATGTGATCATACCACTTACTTTTCATTCATAGGTTTATTATGAGCAACTCAATGGTTGATCATATTCACATATATATATATATAGGAACCCTATCATTAATAATTTAGCATCCCATGTATACATAACATAAAACCCAGGTGATCCAATAGGAACACATAAGTCTAAACCCTAGTTCCTGTTCCCAAGACTATCATCCTTAC
The DNA here is from genome assembly GCA_030979885.1 of Lolium multiflorum. Lineage (NCBI taxonomy): Eukaryota > Viridiplantae > Streptophyta > Magnoliopsida > Poales > Poaceae > Lolium > Lolium multiflorum. Next base: position 201,103,569 of record CM061753.1, on the reverse strand, counting down.
TCATAACTATTTAGCATCACACCATTGTGATGGACCCCAATAACAACTATGTCAAATAATGTGCATTAACTAACTATATTCCACTAAACCCTACTAAAGTATTAGATACTTATGAACCATAATATCCAGGAGCCAACTATGCCTTATTTGAGTGGACCCAATATTAAAACTAGACCCCCTCAACCCTAATTGATATACTTCTTATTATTTAAGAAGTATGTTCTTCAAAAGTTATTCTTTTGAAGAAAATAAGGAATCATCATCAATCCTGCCTAATAGGACCTATAGACAATAGCCATCTATCACCAACAAGGTATATCAACCTTGGTGGCCACTATTTAAAATAAATAGCTCAAGATGCTTTGACTTAGCTCAACACTTACAAGTTATAGCTTTTGATGAATCCAACTATGTTGGGATCCATCTACTCCTTACCCTAGAAACTAGTTGGAACTCATAATAAACCATAGAACGCCACAAACCTGATTATTATACTTATCCTTTATTAAAGAATATGTTCTTCAAAACTTATTCTTTTGAATTATATAATAAGTAATCATCAACCATGCATTATAGGACTTAAAATTGACAACTACTCTTTACTTATTATACAGCTACTATACCTGGTTGTGTATGATTGTTACTATCCATTTTGCCACCTGCTTATAAATCTAAAACAACACAAACCTGAATAAGAACCTTGTTTGTGAATCACTCTAAAAGTGCAACACACCGAAACCAATCATTACCACTAACTAATCCTAAATCATCGGGGTTAGGTCACGCTTAGAGCGATTGCATCTCATACTTATGCATTATTGCATCCTTGCCAATCTTTCAAACATCGTCCTTACCGGACGATGATGCTATTTCAGAATTTGGAGTTATTGCAAGAAGTCCTTGCATAATCTTGCAGTCAAGAAAGGCAAGTTCATCACTTGCTCATGTCATTTGAGTATTTCTATCAAATTACTTGCAAAGTACTATGGTTATCACTATTGCATAAAAACCAAAACCACTACTTTCATAACTATGAATATGACTATGTGGTGGGCAATGGAACCATGGATTGTGTTGATATGGTGGAGGTTCCATTGAACGGGTTTATATCCATCTAGGATTAAACAACAAATGTCGCCAGTGATTCTTGTGCCGTAATACCCGTGTTAACCATAAGATCCGGAGTGGGACGGAGTAGTCAAAAGTGTTTCCACCTCTCGTTCATCAACGGATGCGCTTACCGTAGACACTTGTATCTGTCGGCAAGCTAGGTGGGGAAGCCTTAAGTCCCCACGGCACAGTCCGTAGACACTTGTCGTTCGAAGAACAAGCGGTAGGCTGGGGAAGCCTTAAGTCCCCACGGTATTGCGGTCTATGATGGGTTGCAGCCACCGGCGTAGGAGTGTATGGTAGAGCCCAGCACTGTCGTCGTGGTCGGGGTCCACCTTGAAATCTACAGGAATAATGGGACCGACGTGGACCCAGGGTCGGCGCATGCAACAACGGGTGGGTGTTCGAGGTAGCGGAGGAACATGATTGGCTAGACCTTATACCGGGCCTCACACCATAGGAAGTGTGGACGGGAAGATCACCGGTTGGCACCAAGGTTAAGATCTCTTATGGGTAAAGCAACACACCTCTGCAGTGTAAAGAACCGTGACTGTCACTCCTGTTCGGGATATGGAACTGAAACGCCGGAAAGGAGCTCCATGAAGTTCTAGTAAACCGGTGAAGGCTGACGGACATAGTTCTTCTGAATAAAAGCAACCTTTCGAAGAAATGATTATGAAAACCTGCATTGGTATTAGACTTTCTGGTCTAATGCCGTAGCTAGTGCATTAAACACCTCTTTCCTATAATGAACTTGTTGAGTACGCTCGTACTCATACCACTCTTAAATCCCCTGCTTAGATATGGAGGCATCGAAGGAGTATCCACAGTGCAACTCGAAGGCCGAGGAGTCAACAACTACTCGAGGAGACAAGACCCTATCAGAGGAGTCAGATACCACATACATCAAGGAGAAAACCTAGTTTAGCCATAGAAGGGAACTAGTTTCCTAAACCTAGCTCCTATTTAGCTAGAATCTATTCTTAGCCTCTTTAGCTAGTTAAATACTCTACAAATAGAGTTCGTGATAAGACTAGTCTACAAGTCGTTCTTCTGGAGTTATCTGCAGTTTTACCTCATTGTAAAGTAGGAGGCTGTGATGATCTTATGTAACAGAGTCTGTGTGTAATTCTATAGACATGCCTTGGACCCGTGTTGTACCACTCTGAGCGATATAATACTAGTGGAACGGTGTTTCATTGGTGTTATATCAGACTTGCATACTACACCATGCAGTGGTATGCCGGGTCACCACATTAAACCCTATGTATAGGCCAACGACACTTAATTCTGCATCGAGCAGGCCAGGGGGTGCCTCTCGGTCCTCTAATTAAATTAAATGTGCCATGCGCGCATTAACCCTAAACCATATATATGTAACTAACCCTATATAATCAACCCTACTTAATTAAAACACATAACCCTAAACTGTACTAGCTAGCTATAACCCGATCTAATAAAAACATGCTCTATATATAGCAGCTAGCTAGCTAGCAAACCGTAGATTAACACCAATTAAAATATACATGGCCTATATCAATTTTAATATATATTTGAACATATTCTAGGGGATTTCAATCTCTCTCTCTCTCGATCATCTATATATCGTTGTTGGTGGAAAAAAACACACACATACATATATACGCATGCACTTTATGCGCAAAGGCGCGGGGTGCCTCTAATAATGTGTGTGCGCACTCGATCGATGATCCCTAAATAACCTTAAACAACCCTAAAACTCCCCTAAACCCTAAACACCCTAAACACTAAACCCTAGACCCTAAACACCCTAAACACTAAACCCTAAATCCTAGACCCTAAACACCGTAAACACTAAACCCTAAACCCTAAACCCTAAACACCCTAAACACTAATTAATTAAACCCTAAACCCTAGACCCTAAACACCCTAAACTAAACCCTAGACCCTAGCTAGCTAAACACCCTAAACACTAAACCCTAAACCCTAAACCCTAGCTAACCCTAAACCCTAATTAAACCCTATATATAGGCCAACGACACTTAATTGTGCATCAAGCAGGCCAGGGGTGCCTAGCTCGCGGTCCTCTAGTTAAATTAAATGTGCCATGCATTAACCCTAAACCATATATATAACTAACCCCTAGCTAATCAAACCCTAGTTCATTAAAACATATAACCCTAAACTATACTAGCTAGCTATAACCCGATCTAATAAAAACATGCGCGATCTATATATATAGCAGCTAGCTAGCAAATTAAACGGTAGATTAACACCAATTAATATATACGACATGGCCTATATCGATCATATGTTGTATAACATCTCCTGAGATTCATTAATTAATTATATAATTATCGATGATAAATTAATTAACTTGAATTTTGACAAGTTCTCTCGAATGAAAACACATTTGATTAAGTTTCCTCATAATATATATATATAATTAGTGTGCATGCATGGCCTACCATGCATGCATTAGTGCATATATTTTAATATATATTTGAACATATTCTTGGGAATTTCAATCTCTCTCTCTCTCTCTCTCGATCATCTATATATCGTTGTTGCCCAAAAAAACACACACATATACACATGCACTTTATGCGCAAAGGCGCGTGTGCCTCTAATAATGTGTGTGTGCGCACTCGATCGATGATCCATAAACCTTAAACCCTAAATAAACCCTAATCCCTAATCCCTAAACCCCTAAACACCATAAACATTAAACCCTAGACCCTAGACCCTAAACCCTAACCTCCTAACCCTAAACCCTAAACCCTAATTAAACCCTATATATATATAGGCCAATGACACTTAATTGTGCATCAAGCAGGCCAGTGGTGCCTTAGCTCGCGGTCCTCTAATTAAATTAAATGTGCCATGCATGTATATATATGTGTTTAATTTGGGGATTTCAATCGCTCTCTCGTATGTAGATCTCTCTCTCTCTCTCTCTCTGTCTCTCTCTCTCTCTCTCTCGTTAATTGGTGGCCAACAACACACATATGCACTTTGTGCGCAAAGGCATGCGCCTCTAATAATGTGTGCGCAGTCGATCAATCTAGTTTTGATTAATCATAGCACACAAATAAAGAAGTTGTATTTGAATCCACACAACCTAATCTAAAACACATAACCCCTAACATGGCCTAATTAATTAACCCCTTCTCTCTACCTAATTAGTGGAAATTGCACAAAATCAAAAGGGGTCCCTCACTAATTGTGCATATCTGCTAGATTGTGATAAACTTTTGCCCCATATATATTTGGTGGATGGGTGCATCTTGGCATGTAAAACAATTAGTGTTTGCAAATGGCGTTGTCAAAATTTATGTACAAATGATTTCTTTCCATCCAAAGTGCATAAAATGGGAGTTTTAATGAAGAAAGTACAAATAAAACAGCTCAACATGCTTCCACACCCCGATTTCCACACGAAGTAGAACATATTTAAAGGATAATTCCAGAGTTTTACTATTTTTCAAGCAACTTTGCTAATTTTCCCCCACTCACATGACTTTATGTCGATTTAACGAAAATATGGCGAATTTCAACTACATGGGCGGGATAGTTTGAATTGTGCGCGCGGCAAAGGGAACCGCCTATTCCTCAACCTTGTGCACGGCAAATTACACACGCAACTCCATTAAACGCCATTTAATTATCACCCCGGCGGCCGGCCGCATGACCCCCCCCCCACCCCTACACAACTTATCCCCGTCCGTGCGAAGAGCTTACCCTCCCCGTCCCGTCCGTGCGAAGAAGAAGCTTCCCCTCCCCGTTGTTCTTCTCGAGACGCACCGGCGGTCAAGTTGATCCACGGTAGGGCTGCTATCTCTAGCTCAATCATGTATCGGGCAAGACGGCCTAACGATTTATATTTTCTTGATGCTGCTAAAAAATTCGTCAGTATGCTCGAACTAATTGGCACTTTATAGTTTTCCGCTCGATTTGTCATCGATCAATTTGTTCATTTGCGTGGGCATATAGAGTCAGTTCTGCACTCGATCCGTTAATTTGCTGAAATGCCATGGCAGAGTTTTGTACACGATCTGTTTGCTAAAATGTCGATGGGCATTTTTTGTTTTGTACTCGACATGATTGCTGAAATGCATAATCATGTAGTATAGTTTTGTACTCGATTGATATACATTTCCTACTTCGCCTTAAATTAATCACCAACCACTGTATCTCATAATTAAACAGATGGACAGAACTTGGATACTGCATGGACACTTATGTTCCCCTTCATATATAAATGGTGTTCAACCCTTTATGGGGTTTATTAGAGCTCATGAAGGTCACAACCTGGACGTGTATTGCCCGCGCTGCACATGTATGAATGGTGAGAAGAGGCCTCACCCTGTAGTGGCAGATCATTTACACATTTTTGGGATGGACCACACATATGTTAGGCGGGTTTAGCATGGTGAACTATATAATGATCCTTTAGCAGGAGAAGCAGATCTTGCTCACACTGTATGTGTGCTGGCATATGTAGTTAATTATTTATATTGATGCTGCCGCTGTTTCAATCAATAGTTTGCATTGCTGTGCAAGGTTCTGTACTCAAATTTAACTTGTTGCAGATGGATGGACGGGAAGGAGAGAAAAGGCGCTTGCTTCAGGAAACGGGTTTCAGCTCTGGGACATGTGCTATGCCAGATGAGAAGGTAAATATGTAAAACGGCATTTGTTCAGGTTGCATCCCTTAGATGTTTGTCTAATCGGTTGATGTACTAATTGCAGAAGCATAGAGTTGAAGAGGTCTCTCGGTTTGATGGGAGATTTGAAGATGAATCTCAGTTTGATGCACTGTGGATGGTACGATGACGATCCTTTCATAGACGAAGGTCCTGCACCTGAGATTATCCAGCCTACGAAGGAGGCGTGGACCGAGTAGACTTTGCGTTGAAGTGGATGCACGCCCGGAGATCATCGGGCGTCCGGGTAGTCTCAAGACCAGCCAGCCCTGATGCACCTGTGGATGGTACGATGACGAGCCTCTCATAGACGAAGGTCCTGCACCTGAGATTATCCAGCCTACGAAGGAGGCCGTGGACCGAGTACACAGCTTTGCGTTGAAGAGGATGCACACCCGGAGATCATCAGGGGCGTCCCGGTAGTCTCAGGACCACCCAGCCCTGATGCAAAATGTTGAGCTACTTTATGATTCGTACTCTTATGTTCTGGTGCTGTAGTATGTTATGATTTGTACGCCTTTGGCGCTAGATTAAGCATTGGATGATCGCGTTGCAAAATTCGACACCCACACAATCAGTTCATCGTATGAGTAGTAGCACAATTACTTCTACAGCGATTCCTGCCAGCGCATTAGTTGGTAGCATGAAACACTTTCAGGTACTCCCCTCTGATTCATATTAATTGACTCAATTCTATCTAGATATGGATGTATCTAGATGCATTTGTTAACTAGACTAACAAACTTGAGTCAGTTAATATGAATCCGTGTAAACCGCCTAGTCCTCGAGCAGCTAGTTTATTGACTCTGGACTCCAAGCCTCTCGCGACAAGCCATCGACGAAGCTTTGACCAGATCTTGGCCCGCAATTTTTTGTGTGTGGCGAATAGTTAAGCTTTGACCAGTTCCTCTCGGGATGCAGCACGCCGGTGAGCTTGCACGGTTGCCATGAGCACTTTCCGGCGGAACTTCCTCTTCAGCGCCCTCAAGCCGCTGCTGCGAGACAGCGCGGTGCCTCGAGGTGGACGGAATTCTGGATCTCAGGGCGGGGGTCCGCATCATCCGGGAACGATCTCCAACGGGTTAACGAGGACATGCATGGCGGCCGGGGGATTTGTTTTTTTTTGTTTGAGCTTGGGATTTGGAGTTTTTTCGGATAGGGAGGAGGAACCGAGGAAGAGGAAGGAACAGCCGCGCGTGGCGGTGTGCTTGAATTTTGAATTTTTGTGAAATGTTTCATTTCCCGCTACAATTCGGGGGTTTCTTGACGCAATGCGTCCCGCCGGGCAGCTTCAAGTGAATTTGGGGTGCCACGCTATGGGCCCTAGTTTCAGTGAGACATGTAATGACTAGTCACATCAGTAAGTTCACTGTAAAAAATATGTTACCCCTCCCCTTTATGTAGCACCCCTTCTCTCCCGATCGAGTGCCGATTGCCGACGGATGCAAGCCGCTAGCTCGATCCCCTCCTTTCGCCTCCGTCCAGGCATCCAGCTTGGAGGGGCAAGCTGCATCTAGACCAAGCGGATTAGGTAGGACTAGTAATGTTCTTTCCTTTCTCGAGATCGGTTCTTTTTCCTCTCCTCGATATCTTGCGCATCTCTTTCCTATTCTGGGCGAAGGGGTCTTTCTGGTCACCCTCGAGCTGGGAGTGATTGATGGGGGTGGGGGCGGGGCTACCTTTGCTTGGATTGGGGTGTTCTTCCTTTATTTGTCGACATTTGCAACCTTTGTAGTTTCTGCTGATCCTCACTGTATCTTTTGTCAGCTTGTACAGGAAAGGTAAGACCTCGGCGGTGGGGGCAATGGAGCGTAAGGCCACCACGCATGTGGGCAGTTGGCTGAGCCTGAGCTCCCCAGCCAAGCAGGTACTCCGTTTGCTTATCCACTCTTTACCTTTTAAGTGTCTCTCTGCATCCTCAATCTGTTCCTGTTCTGGAATATGCTTAAAGTAGCACATGTCTTCAGCTGTTTGTGCGTAAAGCCTCTGTGACACCATGCTCTATATTCTCTGTATCAGGTTGGTACCTCCAGGTTCCGTGCTGAGGCTATGGGGAACGAGAATAGCGCCCCACCTGCTGCAGGAGCATGGCCCGATCTGCAGCACAAGAAGCGAAATGCCACTGCCGAGCTGGGCAGGGACCGCCCAGGGTAATTTTTTAACCAACTTACCATGATGTAGTCTGAATCTGATACTCCCTCAGATCCAAATTAATTGACTCAACTATCTGTAGATACGGATGTATCTAGATGTGTTTTAGCTCTAGATACTACTGCCTCCATCCCAAAGCTTTGGGCTTATATTATTTTTAGAAAGTCAAACTATACCATGTTTGACTAAGCTTTTACCAAAAATCAGTAACATGCAAAATACAAAATTAATATCATTAAATAGATAATAAAATATATTTTCCTACGGTATCTACACAGTATTATATTTGTTGATAGAATGTTCTAAAATTTTGGTCAAACTTTGCTTGTTTTGATTTCTCAAAAATAAATAAGGCTTAAGCTTTTGGATGGTGGTAGTACATTCATATCTAGACAAAGCTGCGTTAACTAGTTTTTTGTCTGTCCATAGCTAGTGTTCACGCTGCAAAAGGCTAAGAGCATCCACTATATGCATCAGTCTATCTCATACAGTAATTCAATATCACTGCTGAGGTCTGCCTTTTGTTTTGCTATTCATATGCAGACTGAAACTTTAGGGCCTTTACTCAAAAGGAAGATCAAAACTGCGGCTGATCAGGCTGCCAGTATGTTGATGCCGCCCCCATCTTCTAAATGCCTCTACAAGCACAAGGCCACGCGCCAGCTGGGTGGTGATCTTTTAATGAATATGGTATATTTTCTTAATCCACAAAACATGCCTTGATTTTTCTCTGTTTATTGTCGGTTTTTTCTATGCTTGCCAAAAGTTTACAACAACAACAACAACAACCAAGCCTTTCAGTCCCAAACAAGTTGGGGTAGGCTAGAGTTGAAACCCATAAGATCTCGAAGCCAAAAGTTTAGAAACACCAAATTCGTTTGCTTACAATCATCATACAGTAATGTTCATCTACTCCAGTTCCCCTAACCCAACAAAAAATGATGTTAATTACGATTTTTAGATTAAAAGAGCACCATTAGGCGCTGTTAATTACGACTTTGAGATTAAAATGTCATTTGCAATTGTTAATTACAATTTTGAGACAAATGGTTAGTTTAACCTCGATCTCTTCTGCTCTCCATTTATCCCAACCGAACAAAAATTTAACCATTCCATTCCTCTGAAATGGAACCATTCCATTCCATTCCACGTTTCAGAACCGAACACACCCTTGCATTGTTGTGAACTGTTGTCCATACACGGCCATACCCTTCCACTTACATCCAGCACTATATGCATCGGTCTGTCTCAGAGTCATTCAATATCACTGCTGAGATCTGTTCCCATTCTTATGCAGGCTGAAACTGCTGCGCCTTTACTCAAGTGGATGCAAAATGATGCTAATGAGGCTGCTGTGAGGACGATGGTGCCGGCACCATCTTCCGAAAACCTCTACAAGCACGAGGCCATGGGCCAGCTGGGTGGTGACCTTTTAATGAATCTGGTATATTTTCTTAATCCACATACATGATTTCATTATTATCTGTTTAATTACTGTTGGCTTTGTCTAATGCTTACCAAAAGTTCAGAAACACTGCGTTTGCTCATCATACACTAATTTTTCACTTTTCAGTCTGTCTCATCCAGTATATAAACTGTTGATTTCCATTGGCTTATTTTGTAATCATTTGCATTGTTGTCAACTGTTCTCTATGCACAACCCTATTCTTCCACTTACACCCACTATTTGCATCAGTCTATCTCATAGATTTATTAAATATCAATGATGAGTTCTGTTGCTATTCATATGCAGGATGAAACTTCTGTGCCTCTACTCAAATGGATAAAAAATGATCCTGATGAGGCTGATGTGAAGACGATGGTGCTGCCACCATCTTCTGAAAACCTCCTCAAGCACAAGGCCACGGGCCAGCTGGGTGGTACCCTTTTCAGTAAGCAGGTATATTTTCTTAATCCTCATACATGATTTGATTTTTGTCTTTTATTGCCGGCTTTGTCTAATGCTTACCAATAGTTCAGAAACACACACACCTATTCTTACACTTACATCCAGCACTATATGCATCAGTGTCTCATAGATTCATTTTATATATCACTGCTGATGTCTGTTGCTCTTCAATTTTCATATGCAGACTGAAACTGCTAACCCTTCATTGGTCAAAAGGATTGCAACTGCTGCTGATGAGGCATCTGCAGAGGCTGCCACCAAGTTACTGTCAGCCCCACCTTCTGGATGCTTATATAAGCTCAAGTCCAAGGACCAGCCGGGCCGTAACCATCCAAGGGTTCGGGTATATTTTCTTAAGCCACATATACATGCCATGATTTATGTCTGATATTATCACCGGCTCTGTCTAATGCTTTTTGGAATTCGGAAACACCAAATTAGCATGCTTATATTCATCATACACTAATTTTTCACTGTTCAGTTTGTAACATAGTGTTATGCACTCGCTTGTCAACATTTGCATTGCTCTGAACTATGCACTTTACACAACCTAATTCTTCCACTTACATTCAGCGCTACGCACCAGTAGTACCTCCCATGTTTCCTTCACCATCCCGATGCCGAGCTTGCGGGAATATGGCGGGCCCATGTACATACCCCGCATATAACACCTCCTATGGCTCTATCTACCTTTCTAGTAGCTCCTTCACAGAGTTACAGGTATGTATTCTCAGTGGTTTAGCATGAATTGGCATATAGTAAAGTCTTGTTTTTAGTCTTCATGCTTCTTACATTTGTATCAATTTTCACATGCAGACTGTACCTTGTGAACTTCGTCCATGATTAACCAGATGTGTCCGCATGAAGGGTCTTTCACTATGCATGGCAATGGCAAATTGATGAACACCTACACGGTCTATGAGGTGTATGTCTACAAGACGCAGGCCATCACATATTTGTATGGACATGATTGGAGAAAGTTTGCTTTTGACTACGGTCTGAAGAAGGGCGACGAGCTGAGGATCAGAAACTCAAACGGGCAGATATACGTAACTGCTTACAGAGTTGGAGACACTTCCAAATATATAATATGTAACTTTTTTCTACTCATATCTTTTGATAACTGTTCTGAGCAGTTGTTCTAAACCATTCCCTCTGTTCTAGCTTGCTGGGTTTAACATGATCAAAGCTGCAGATCCCCTGATGGAACATGAGCGGATGTCACAAAGGGCAACCACACCAGCACCGGCACCGGCTTCCCACTCTCTGCATCGCACCGGTTCTGTACCAGCTCCGTTTACTGCATCTACCCAGCAGTCCCCTACATCAGCATTGGTTCTGTAGAGGCCCCATATACTACACCTGCCCGGCAGGCTCTGCATCACACTGGTTCCTCTAGCTGCCGTTTACTACACCAGATCTCCCGCATCACACCGGTTCCTCTAGAGGCACCGTTTACTGCACCTGCCCAGTCTCCTGCATCAGCACCAGCTCGTGTACCAGCCCAGGCTCCTGCACCTGCCCAGCCAGGATCACCGAGGTCTCGGCTCATTGCTGTGGCCACCCGTGTGGTGACCAGGACGCATCTCGAAGGCTATGTTCGTGAGTATATGACAGCATAACTGCTCTTATCTTGATGTCTTCTCTGCTCAAAGTCTCACATGGTTCAGTGCATTGGTGCCATTGACTAATTTTTGGTGGTATCTCTTGCTTTGAATCAGAAATTGCCTAAAAGTATCGCCAAGGATCTCAATGCTGGCCGAAGGGGCAAGATTTCCCTCGTCATGGAGAGTGAAGGTCTCACCGTGGAGGGACGGTACTCCGTCAGTCCCACAGATGGCCGCTTGGCTGTTACTTCCAGGTGGAAAAAGTTCATTGACGGTGCCAAACTTCGCATTGGATCAAAGTTGAAGGTCAAGATCTTTCGATGCCGCTGTGACATGCTGGTCATAAAGTTCGCGGTTGTCTAGTTCTGTTGCCCCATGAGCCCTTAGCAAATGCATTTGTAGTTATACTTATATAAGGTTATCTTATCTGAACTGCTAATTAATTGTATGGGTGGTAAAACTCTGGCAAGCTTTTGCTCTTAGCAAGTATGTATGTATGATCAGCTATTATGATAACTAATGTTTGTGTTCATCTTAATTTGCATTTCCGTTTTAGAAAAAAACTTAATTTCTATTTTGGCTGACCTGTTAGAGAACTATCAGATTGAACCCACAACATGATTCAAATAGATTCATTACACCGAGCCACATGTCTTGACCTTGCTATACACTACTTCCATTAATCAGTGCAAGAAGGCTTACCTGAGCTGCCTGAACCATGGCAGATTCGAATCCACCTTATCTATCTAGAAATACAACCTTTGCGAAAGAGGATTTGCAGTATGGGGAGGCTGACATTGGGGACCCATGAGCCAGCAGCGTCGTCAACGTTTTAAAGGTGGCAGGAGATCGAAAGAAAAAATAAGCCAAAAATCAGTTGGTAAACAAATTCAAGAAAAGAAACATTTACCTTTCGAGAGGATGACATGCGGGACCCATGAGGCAGCAGCATCCTCAACTATTTCAAGGCGCAGGGGATCAAAAGAAAAAAAGGAAATAGCCAGAAATTAATTAGGGTCAAAAATAAATCCATCAAAGGAAACTTTTATTGTTCATAGAGGATGACATGTGGGACCGACTTGCCAGCTGCGTCGTCATCGTTTCAAAGGGGGCAGGGGATCAAAAGAAAAAGGCAAATAGCCAGAAATTAGGGGAAAAAAATAAATCCAACAAAGGAAACTTTTATTGTTCATAGAGGATGACATGCGGGACCCATGAGCCAGCAGCTTCCTCAACGTTTCAAAGTTGGCATGAGATTGAAAGAAAAAGGCAAGTGACATAATATCAGGAGCCAAAATAATCCAAGAAAAGAAACTTTATTGTACATAGAGGATGACATGCGGGTCCCATTTTATAGCAGCGGTCTCAACGCTTCCAAGGCGGCACATGACCGAAAGAAAAATGAAGTAGCCAGAAATCAGGGTGTGAAAAAAATCCAAGAAAAGAAAGATTTCAATTGGGCTGTATCTGGACATCTGGGCCTTCGAACTATCCTGCTGGGCCTTTTGACTCGTACAATTTCAGCCCACTCCAAAACAGGAAAGGTCGAATTTTTCTCAAAAAAAAAACAGGAAAGTCCTATGCTTCGCAAAAGCAAAAAACAAGGAGATTCAACATATAAGTTTGTTTATGTAGATATAAAGATTTAATTTATCCGTTTGCAATAGCTCAGAGCGAAATACAACGTTTATTGTCTGCAAAATAAAATATCACATGTTTCTTGTACGGGAGGCTGACATCGGGGACCCATGAGCCAGCAGCGTCGTCAACGTTTCAAAGGCGGGGATCGAAAATAAAAAAAGCCAAAAATCAGTTGGTAAAAAAATACAAGAAAAGAAAACATTTATCGTTCTGAGAGGATGACATGCGGGAGGCAGCAGCATCCTCAACGTTTCAAAGTCGGCATGAGATCGAAAGAAAAAGCCAAGTGACATAATATCAGGAGCCAAAAATAATCGAAGAAAGAAACTTTATTGTACATAGAGGATGACATGCGGGTCCCATTTAGTAGCAGCGGTCTCAACGTTTCCAAGGCGGCACGGACCAAAAGAAAAATGAGGCAGCAGCATTCTCAACAATTCCAAGGCGGCGGGGATCAAAAGAAAAAAAGGAAATAGCCAGAAATTAATTAGGGTCAAAAATAAATCCACCAAAGGAAACTTTTATTGTTCATAGAGGATGACATGTGGGACCGACCTGCCAACAGCGTCCTCATCGTTTCAAAGGGGCAGGGGATCAAAAGAAAAAGGCAAATAGCCAGAAATTAGGGGTCAAAAATAACTCCAAGAAAGGAAACTTTTATTGTTCGTAGAGGATGACATGCGGGACCCATGAGCCAGCAGCTTACTCAACGTTTCAAAGGTGGCATGAGATCGAAAGAAAAGGCAAGTGACCAAATATCAGGATCCAAAAATAATCCAAGATTTATTGTACATAGAGGATGAAATGTGGGTCCCATTTTGCAGCAGCGGTCTCAATGTTTGTAATGCGGCTTGAGATCAAAAGAAAAAGAAAGTAGCTAGTAATTAGGGGGTGAAAAAAAATCCAAGAAAAGAAAGTTGATGGACATAGAGGATGACATGCGGGTCCCTTGAGCCAACAGCTTACTCAACGTTTCAAAGGGGGGGGGATCAAAAGAAAAAGGCAAGCCAAAAATCAGAGGGTGAAAAAAAATCCAACAAAGGAAACTTTTATAGCACATAGAGGATGACATGCGGGTCCCATGAGCCAGCAGCGGTCTCAACGTTTCAAACGTGGCATGAGATCGAAAGAAAAAGGCAAGTGAAAAAATATGAGCAGCCAAAAATAATTCAAGAAAAGAAAGTTTTATAGTACACAGAGGATGACATGCGGGTCCCATTTAGCAGCAGCGGTATCACCGTTTGAGAGGCGAGGGGATCAAAAGAAAAAGAAATTGCCAAAAATCAGAGGGTGAAAAAAAACCAGAAAATGAACTTTTATAGTACATAGAGGATGACATGCGGGTCCCATGAGCTGCAGGTTCCTCAACATTTCAAACGTGGCATGAGATCGAAAGAAAAAGGTAAGTGACCAAATATGAGGTGCCAAAAATAATTCAAGAAAAGAAAGTTTTATAGTACATAGAGGATGACATGCGGGTCCCGTTAGCAGCGGTATCACCGTTTGAGAGGCGGCGGGGATCGAAAGAAAAAGGCAAGTGACAAAATTTGAGGTGCCAAAAAAACTCCAAGAAAAGAAAGTTTTATAGTACATAGAGGATGACATGCGGGTCCCATTTAGCAGCAGCGGTATCACCGTTTGAGAGGCGGCAGGGGATCGAAAGAAAAAGGTAAGTGACCAAATATGATGTGCCAAAAATAATTTAAGAAAAGAAAGTTTTATAGTACATAGAGGATGACATGCGGGTCCCAGTTAGCAGCAGCGGTATCACCGTTTGAGAGGCGGCAGGGGATCGAAAGAAAAGGCAAGTGACCAAATTTGAGGTGCCAAAAAAACTCCAAGAAAAGAAAGTTTTATAGTACATAGAGGATGACATGCGGGTGCCATTTAGCAGCAGCGGTATCACCGTTTGAGAGGCGGCAGGGGATCGAAAGAAAAAGGTAAGTGACCAAATATGAGGTGCCAAAAATAATTCAAGAAAAGAAAGTTTTATAGTGCATAGAGGATGACATGCGGGTCCCAGTTAGCAGCAGCGGTATCACCGTTTGAGAGGCGGCAGGATCGAAAGAAAAGGCAAGTGACCAAATTTGAGGTGCCAAAAAAAAAAGAAAAGTTGATTGCACATAGAGGATGACATGCGGGTCCCATTTAGCAGCAGCGGTCTCAACGTTTCCAAGGCGGCAAGGGATCAAAAGAAAAAGGAAGTAGCCAGAAATCGGGGGTCAAAAAATCCAAGAATAGAAAGAATTTTGGTTCATAGAGGATGACATGCGGGACCCATGATCCTGCATCGTAAACGGCTCGATCGGAGAACGTTGAACGAGATGGCGCGAGGAAAAAAACAATGCCAGAGAGGCTGCCATCTGGGCCCTACATCCCTCGGCGGTGCGGATTTGCGTTGACTCGGCCGGCGAACCCGAGATTTCGAGATGCACCACGTCCCGGGCCACCATACGCGACGTTTTGGCCGCTTTCGTCGGGCTAGGCCTCAAAAACGAGAAAAAAAAAGTTTTGACATGCACCACGGAGGGACCAAAAATCGTCGGCCATGGTACACCAGCAACCACGGCGCGACTTCAACTTCGTCGGCCATGGCAACTTTTCTTGTAGTGTATGGGTAAAGCAACACACCTCTGCAGAGTGTAATGAATCGTGACCTGTCACTCCCTGTTCCGGGGAACTGCGAACGCTGCCGGAAAGGAACTCCATGAAGTTCTAGTAAACCGGTGAAGGCTGACGGACATAGTTCTTCTGAATAAAAGCAACCTTTTGAAGAAATGGTTATGAAAACCTGCATTGGTATTAGACTTTCTGGTCTAATATCGTAGCTAGAGCATTAAACACCTCTTTCCTATAATGAACTTGTTGAGTACGCTCGTACTCATCCCACTCTTAAATCCCCTGCTTAGATATGGAGGCATCAAAGGAGGATCTACAGTGCAACTCGAAGGCCGAGGAGTCAACAACTACTTCAAGAGACAGGACCCTGTCAGAGGAGTCAGTACCACACCCCACAAGGAGAAACCTAGATTAGCAATAGAAAGGAACTAGCTTCCTAAACCTAGCTCTTATTTAGCTAGAATCTATTCATAGCCTCTGTAGCTAGATAATTACTCTACAAATAGAGTTCGTGATTGGTTTAGACTACGAGTCGTTCTTCTGGAGTTTATTTGCAGTTTTACCTCATTGTAAAGTAGGAGGCTGTGATGATCTTATGTAACAGAGTTTGTGTGTAATTCTATAGACATGCCTTGGACCCGCATATGTTTCTATTGTACCACTCTGAGCGATATAATACTAGTGGAACGGTGTTTCATTGGTGTTATATCAGACTTGCATACTACACCATGCAGTGGTATGCCGGGTCACCACAATATCCTATAAGTTGCAAGCCTCATGCATAGATTACCAATAGTGCTCGCACCTTGTCCTAATTAGCTTGGATTTACATGGATTATCATTGCATAACATATGTTTCAACCAAGTGTCACAAAGGGGTACCTCTATGCCGCCTGTACAAAGGTCTAAGGAGAAAGATCGCATTTGATTTCTCGTTTTTGATTATTCTCAACTTACACATCCATACCGGGACAACATAGACAACATATAATGGACTCCTCTTTAATGCATAAGCATTCAACAACAGATAATATTCTCATAAGAGACTGAGGATTGATTGTCCAAACTGAAACTTCCACCATGGATCATGGCTTTAGTTAGCGGCCCAATGTTCTTCTCTAATAATATGCATACTCAAACCATTTGATCATGATAAATCACCCTTACTTCAGACAAGACGAACATGCATAGCAACTCACATGATATTCAACAAAGGTGTAATAGTTGGTGGCGTCCCCAGAAGCATGGTTACCGCTCAACAGGCAACTTATAAGAAATAAGATACATAGATACATATTCTTCACCACAATAGTTTTTAAGGCTATTTTCCCATGAGCTATATATTGCAAAGACAAAGAATGAAGTTTTAAAGGTAGCACTCAACTAATTTACTTTGGAATGGCAGAGAAATACCATGTAGTAGGTAGGTATGGTGGACACAAATGGCATAGTTTTTGGCTCAAGGATTTGGATGCACGAGAAGAATTCCTCTCAATACAAGTCTAGGCTAGCAAGGTTGTTTGAAGCAAACTCAAGTATAAAATGGTACAGAAAAACTTACATATGAACATATTGCAAGCATTATAAGACTCTACATTGTCTCCTTGTTGTTCAAACACCTTAACCAGAAAATATCTAGACTCTAGAGAGACCAATCATGCAAACCAAATTTTAACAAGCTCTATGTAGTTCTTCATTAATAGGTGCAAAGTACATGATGCAAGAGCTTAAACATGATCTATATGAGCACAACAATTTCCAAGTATCAAATTATTCAAGACATTATACCAATTACCACATGAAGCATTTTCTGTTTCCAACCATATAACAATGAACGAAGCAGTTTCAACCTTCGCCATGAACATTAAAAGTAAAGCTAAGAACATATGTGTTCATATGAAATAGCGGAGCGTGTCTCTCTCCCACACAAGGAATGCTAGGATCCGATTTTATTCAAACAAAAACAAAAATAAAAACAAAAAGACGCTCCAAGTAAAGCACATAAGATGTGACGGAATAAAAATATACTTTCACTCGAGGTGACCTGATAAGTTGTCGATGAAGAAGGGATGCCTTGGGCATCCCCAAGCTTAGATGCTTGAGTCTTTTTAAAATATGCAGGGATGAACCACGGGGCATCCCCAAGCTTAGACTTTTCACTCTTCTTGATCATATTGTATCATCCTCCTCTCTTGACCCTTGAAAACTTCCTCCACACCAAACTCAAAACGAACTCATGAGAGGGTTAGTGCATAATTGAAAATTCATATATTCAGAGGTGACATAATCATTCTTAACACTTTTGGACATTGCACAAAGCTACTGAAAGTTAATGGAACGAAGAAATCCATCAAACATAGCAAAACAGGCAATGCGAAATAAAAGGCAGAATCTGTCAAAACAGAATAGTCCGTAAAGACGAATTTTTCTGGGGCACTTAACTTGCTCAGATGAAAATTCTCAAATTGAATGAAAGTTGCGTACATATCTGAGGATCACGCACGTAAATTGGCAGATTTTTCTAAATTACCTACAGAAGGGGCTGCTCAATTTCGTGACAGTAAGAAATCTGTTTCTGCGCAGTAATCCAAATCTAGTATCATCTTTACTATCAAAGACTTTACTTGGCACAACAATGCAATAAAATAAAGATAAGGAGAGGTTGCTACAGTAGTAACAACTTCCAAGACTCAAATATAAAACAAAAGTGCAGAAGTAAAATAATGGGTTGTCTCCCATAAGCGCTTTTCTTTAACGCCTAGGCGCAGAAAGTGTGAATCAAGTATTGTCAAGAGACGAAGCATCAACATCATAATTGGTTCTAATAATAGAATCATAAGGTAACTTCATTCTCTTTCTAAGGAATTGTTCCATACCTTTCTTGAGAGGAAATTGATATTTAATATTACCTTCCTTCATATCAATGGTGGCACCAACAGTTCGAAGAAAAGGTCTTCCCAATATAATGGGACAAGATGCATTGCATTCAATATCCAAGACAACAAAATCAACGGGGACAAGGTTATTGTTAACCATAATGCGAACATTATCAATCCTTCCCAAAGGTTTCTTTATAGCATTATCAGCAAGATTAACATCCAAATAACAATTTTTCAATGGTGGCAAGTCAAGCATATCATAAATTTTCTTAGGCATAACAGAAATACTTGCACCAAGATCACATAAAGCATTACAATCAAAATCATTGACCCTCATCTTAATGATGGGCTCCCAACCATCTTCTAACTTCCTAGGAATAGAAGTTTCAAGTTTTAGTTTCTCCTCTCTAGCTTTTATGAGAGCATTTGTAATATGTTTTGTAAAGGCCAAATTTATAGCACTAGCATTGGGACTTTTAGCAAGTTTTTGTAAGAACTTTATAACTTCAGAGATATGACAATCATCAAACTCTAAACCATTATGATCTACAGCAATGGAATCATTGTCCCCAATATTTTGAAAAATTTCAGCAGTTTTATCACAAACAGTTTCAGCAGTTTTAGCAATTTCACCAGTTTCAGGCAGTTTTGCACGCTTTGCACTAGGAGTAGAATCATTGCCAACACCAATTATTTTATCATTGATAGTAGGAGGTTTAGCAATATGTGAAGCATTAACATTACTAGTGGTGGTAATAGTCCAAACTTTAGCTACATTATTCTCTTTAGCAAGTTTTTCGTTTTCTTCTCTTTCCCACCTAGCATGCAATTCAGCCATCAATCTAATATTTTCATTAATTCGAACTTGGATGGCGTTTGCTGTAGCAAATGACTTAATATCTTTATCTTCATTAGGCATAACTTTCAATTTTAAAAGATCAACATCAGAGGCAAGACTATCAACCTTAGAAGCAAGAATATCAATTTTATCAAGCTTTTCTTCAACAGATTTGTTAAAAGCAGTTTGTGTACTAATAAATTCTTTAAGCATGGCTTCAAGACCAGGGGTACACTCCTATTATTGTTGTAAGAATTCCCATAAGAATTACCATAACCATTACCATTATTAGAAGGATATGGCCTATAGTTGTTACCAGAATTATTCCTATAAGCATTGTTGTTGAAATTATTACTTTTAATGAAGTTCACATCAACATGCTCTTCTTGCCAATGAAGCTAAAGGAACATTATTAGGATCAACATTAGATCTACCATTCACAAGCATAGACATTATAGCATCAATCTTATCACTCAAGGAGGAGGTTTCTTCAACAGAATTTACCTTCTTACCTTATGATAAGGGGTGGCCCGATCTTCTCAGTAAGCAAGGTGGTGATGATGATCACGGGGTGATGACAGCGGAGAAACACGACGATGAAGTGGATGATAACTTGTATGACGCAACGAGATCTCTCGATTGGTCCTGTCGCCAATGCAACAGCTCTCAACCCTGCAAGATATTCGCAACTCCACACACTTGCGCACGTAGCCGCCGACCACGAAGCGGTAAGTTGCAACCGTCTAATTCCCAATGGAACAACAGATCACACAAGACTTTTTCAGGATCTACACAATATCAAGCAATATGGTGTAGGGATTCAATAGTTGTGCTAGAGCAAACAACTAAGAACTAGGGTTTATCTTAAACGTGGTCTAAAGCAGCTAGGGGGCGTCCTGGGCACTTATATAGGTGTCCGGGACGAGTTCTGGTCGAAAAGATACAAGAATAACCGACCCAGAATAGATCTGGTCGAGATAGACTCGGGGTCGGTCGGAATCCGGTCAACCGGGCTGTGGACCGGGCGGGCCGGTCTGTGGTCCGGTCAACCGGGCGGCAATCGGAAACTTTGCAACTTTCTAGTTTCTGCCCGGTACGATGCTTCATATCCGGTTGGCGGCCGGTTGGCGACCGGTCAACGGGCTGTGGCCGGCTGGCCGGTCGGTCGGTCGGACCGGGTCTTGGACCTGGACGTCGTCTTCTCCTCTCGCGCATTCCTCCCGCTCCTCCCTCGCGCGTCCATGAGATATCTTCATGTCCAGCTCCATGTCCAGCTTCACGTCCATCTTGACGTCCGTCTTCATGTCCTTGCTCCTCTCCTCGTGCGATGCTCGTCTCCTCTTGATACGATGATACATAAGTAATAGGACTTAGGCAGTATAAAGTTCTCATCAATCAAAGTATCGTTTAGAAACAAGTTCACCTGTTGTTTAAGTAGCTTCGCACGAGCTCTTGTAATTGGTCCAATCCGAACTTCATCGGACTTGAGCTTCACAGCAGGTTCATCTTCATCTATCAATGACGGAGGTAGTGGTGTAGTAGGGATGTCCTCATCATCTCCCCCCTTCAAAAGGCGTCGACCTCGACGCTCCAAGGTCTTCTCCGTCATATGGTGTCAAATCAACAACATTGAAAGAATTACTGACACCAAACTCATCAACTGGAAGATCTATCGAGTATGCATTATCAATGATCTTGGCAAGCACTTTGTAAGGACCAGCACCACGAGGCTTCAACTTAGACTTCCGCAGCTTCGGGAACCTATCCTTGCGAAATGTACCCAGACCATATCACCAGGCTTGAACAACATCTCTTTGCGCTTCTTGTTCATCCTTGCAGCATTGCTCTTGCCTTTCTTCTCGATCAACTCTTTAGTCTTCACATGGATCTTACGCACAAAATCTGCCCTCTTGGATGCCTCCATATTAACTCTCTCATGTATGGGCAAAGGCAACAAATCAAGTGGAGTAATGGGTTTGAAACCATACACCACCTCAAAAGGACACAGCTCCGTGGTAGAATGTACCGCCCTGTTGTAAGCGAACTCCACATGCGGCAAACACTCTTCCCACTCCTTCATGTTCTTCTTGATCATGGATTTCAACAGTTGTGACAAGGTTCGATTCACCACCTCAGTTTGACCATCAGTTTGGGGATGACAAGTAGTACTAAACAGTAGCTTTGTCCCTAGCTTTCCCCAAAGTGTCTTCCAGAAGTAGCTCATGAACTTCACATCACGATCAGAAACAATAGTCTTCGGGACTCCATGTAGTCGAACAATCTCCCCGGAAAACAGGTTATTAATATGCGACGCATCGTCGCTTTTGTGGCAGGCAATAAAGTGTGACATTTTAGAAAATCTGTCCACTACCACAAATATAGAATCATGGCCTCTCTTAGTACGCGGCAAACCCAACACAAAATCCATACTAATATCTTCCCAAGGTGTAGTAGGTGCCGGTAACGGAGTATACAAACCGTGAGGCTTCAGCTTGGACTTGGACTTGTTGCAAGTAATGCACCTCTTCACATACCTGTCCACATCCCGCCTCATCTTTGGCCAATAAAAATGATCAGCGAGCATGAGTAGCGTCTTCTCACGCCCAAAGTGACCCATCAAACCTCCAGCATGTGATTCCTGCAATAAGAGCAAACGCACAGACGATTCGGGAACACATAGTTTGTTAGCTCTAAACAAAAACCCATCGTGTATGTGATATTTTTCCCATGCTTTACCCATAACACACAAGCGGTACGGTTCAGCAAAATCATGATCAGTCGCATATAAATCACATAACACCTCTAATCCAGGAATTTTAACATCAAGATGGGTTAATAGCATAGTCTTCCTAGATAGAGCATCAGCAACAATATTGTCTTTTCCCTTCTTATGCTTAATAATGTATGGAAAAGACTCAAAGAACTCAACCCAGTTAGCAAGATGCCTATGCAAAGTAGATTGGGCTTTCAGATATTTCAAAGCTTCATGATCAGAATGTATGATAAATTCTTTTGGCCACAAATAATGTTGCCAAACCTCAAGAACTCTAATTAAAGCATACAATTCGTTATCATAGATTGGATCGTTCAACTTAGCACCAGAAAGTTTCTCAGAAAAATATGCAATTGGGCGACCCTCTTGCATCAACACACCACCAATTCCAATACCACTAGCATCACATTCAATCTCAAATTGCTTATTGAAATCAGGAAGTGCAAGCAACGGTGCAGAAGTTAACAATCGTTTCAGTTCATCAAAAGCATGATCTTGGGCAACGCCCCACTCAAATGCAACACCCTTTTTAGTCAATTCATTCAAAGGTGCAGCAATAGTAGAAAAATTGGGCACAAAACGGCGATAAAACCCAGCTAGACCATGAAAACTTCTTACTTGACTCACATTCATGGGAGTAGGCCAATTTTGAATAGCTTCAATTTTAGACACATCTACTTCTACTCCATGCTTAGAGACAACATAACCCAGAAATATGACCTTATCTTTGCAAAATGTGCACTTCTCAAGATTACCATAGAGTTTACTAGCACGCAACACTTGCAAAACATGTCGAATATGTATAATATGATAAGATTCATTGCGGCTGTAGATTAATATATCATCAAAATACACAACCACAAACTTGCCAATAAAATCACGCAAAACATGGTTCATCAGTCTCATGAAAGTGCTAGGTGCATTAGTTAAACCAAAAGGCATTACTAACCACTCATATAAACCAAATTTTGTTTTAAAGGCGGTTTTCCACTCATCCCCTTCTTTCATCCTAATTTGATGATAACCACTACGCAAATCAATTTTAGTGAAAACAGCAGCACCACTCAATTCATCTAGCATATCCTCTAAGCGGGGAATAGGATGACGATATCGAATAGTAATGTTGTTTATCGCTCTACAATCTACGCACATACGCCATGTACCATCTTTCTTAAGATCAAGAATAACAGGAACAGCACAAGGACTAAGGCTTATGCGGATATAACCTTTGTCGAGTAGCGCTTGTACTTGCTTCTGTATCTCCTTCGTCTCTTCGGGGTTCGTTCTGTATGGTGCCCGATTGGGTAGCGAAGCTCCGGAATCAAGTCGATTTGATGCTCAATACCTCGCAATGGTGGAAGTCCTGCGGGTACCTCGTCCGGAAACACGTCGCCAAATTCCTGCAAAACATTAGAAACACCAATAGGAAGAGGGGTCATGTCGTTAGAAACCAAAACCGTACCCCTGTACAAGAGCACAAGAGGCATGGCTGTAGGATCCTCACTAAATTCTCTCATGTCTTCTTTGGTGGCTAATGAGACTAAGGAATTCACTCTCTCACTTTTCGTTATATCACTCACAACATTACAATTCTCTCGCCTATCTATGGATGCATCCTCCAAGTTTACTTCAATCTTCTGACGAGACTCATTGACAATTTGCTGTGGTGTCATAGGCTGTAAATTAATTTTCTTGCCCTTGAACTCCAAGTGATATGTATTAGCATGGCCATTGTGTTGCACAGAACGGTCATAGAGCCAAGACCGTCCCAATAGTAGGTGACACACCGTCATAGGAACAACATCAAAATCAATGCAATCCTTATACGGTCCAATAGCAAATTCAACACGCACCATGTGGTTTACTTTCATCTCACCATTGTCGCTCAACCACTGAATATATTATGGATGCGGGTGCGGTAGATACTTCAACTTCAGCTTGGTACATAACTCCTTGCTTGCTAAATTGCGGCAACTCCCGCCATCAATAATGACCTTGCAAGCCTTGTCAGGACCAACTAAAGCCTTTGTTTGGAACAAATTGCAGCGCTGAGTAGATGCACTAGGTAACACATTAAGAGCACGCTGCGACACAACAATGGTGCGAGCATCAGACGGATATGCATCTTCACCATCAGTGTCATAGTCATCATCTTCTGGAGCATTAGGATCAACATCATCAACAGTCTCGTATTCATTGTCCTCATTGATAACCATGACTTTGCGGTTAGGACAATCTCTTTTGAAGTGACCCTTGCCACCACATGTATGACAAACCATATCACGGTTACGCGCAGTAGACACATTAGATCCACTCGTACTTGTAGCAGATTCGGACTTCTTTGTGTTAGACACATTGGAGACCGGTTTACTAGGCGGAGTAGAGTAAGGTGCGGAGCGCGTCGAAGGCGCCGGCGCCGAAGATGGTGCCGTGCGGGGTGTGAAACGCCCACCTCCTGTAGCTCGACCTTTGACCTTTGCTTCGTCAGCCAACTGTGATTCAGCTTCTCTTGCATGATGTAACAATTGATTCATATTGGTGTAGCTGTAGTGACGAACAATGCCTTTGATATCATACTTCAAACCGTTGAGGAAACGCTGCATTGTCATCTCAAGAGACTCACGGACACGGCCACGCTGTATAAGCATCTCCATCTCCATGTAGTATTCATCCATAGTCTTCACACCTTGTCTCAATAGAGTCAGCTTATCATATATATTCCGCAAGTAATTTGTAGGCACAAAGCTAGAAGTCATTGCCTCCTTCATGGCACGCCATGTGCGTATAGGCTGGTCACCATCCTCGTCGCGATTACGAACAAAAGCATCCCACCAACGCAAAGCGTAGCCATCAAACTCGGAAGAAGCAAGCTTGATCTTCCGGTCTTCAGTATAATGTGGATGTAAGCTCCACAACTTCTCAATCTTGAGCTCCCAAATGAGGTATTCTTCAACATCAGCTCCTCCTTCAAACTTGGGGATAGAAAACTTGGGCTTACCCAAGCCATCTTCCTCATCTTGTCCACGACCATTGCGGCCAAGTGGAGCCCAACCGCGAGGACGATTACCACGTGGCGCATCACGAGCATTGTGTGCGTCATCTTGAAGCTCAGGATCTTCGTCATCGTCTTGTTGTTGCGCGGTCAAATTCTCAACAGCTAAGCGCAAATCAGCAAGATTACGTTGTACATCCGTCATTTGATCTTGCATGGTAGTGACGGTCACATGAGTAGCATCCAGCTTTTGGGAAATTTCATCAATCTTCCCATTAAGCACCTCATCCTGAGCGCGGAATTCACGTCGCATCTCATTACGAAGAGCCTCATACTCCCTCCATGTGATGATATCTGCAGCACTCTTGTTTTCCTGGTTAACAATTTTATGATCACTAGCAGACATCGTTAGTAGATTAGTGCACTAAATCAAAAATATATGGTGGTACTCTCACAACTCACTCAAAACTGATAAGAAAAGGAAATCTTACCGTTCCAAAGTAAATTAGTGTTGCTTACCACTTGTAGTAACAACTAGTGCACGGATGTAGCGAAGCGAATATCAAGGGTATAAGAACAAATCACACGACAAAGCAGGGTATATGTGGGGCTGTAGGTAGGCTACCTATTTGCACCAATAACAAGCTCTAGCGCTGACCGTAGACAACCAATGATACTCACACAAGGCGATATAATGGGGCAATGCAACTATATGTGGGAAAGGTTGCAATGCACAAGAGAGACGCTAGCAAAGCTCAACGAGACAGGCACAAGATTGCTCAACTACAGGTGCAGTAAAGTAAACTTAGGCCTTCACTTGATTCAACTAGCACTTCACTTTTCTTTTTGGATTTTTCTTTTTGTATAACACACGCAGCTATGTAGCTCTTTTTGCTTCTTTTCAATTTTTTTTTGACACAACTCCTTGATAACACGGCCAACAGAAAATATGCCAAGCACCGATAACCTAACGAGCAGCCTGTGGAGCGGTAAAACTAGTCTCTTCGGAGGAAGTTCCTAGTCACTTTATATCGAAAGGTTGTGTCTATGGTTGGGAACAAGCACACTGTACGCTATGTGGACTCGGAATAATAAAAACTGACACACAATGATAACTAGATGATAGAGAAAACACAAACCCTAACAATACTAGATGGAAAGATGATACGCAAAAACAACTACGAAAAGCAACTAAAACTCGAAATTAGTGCAATCTAAGGCTATGGCAAACCCTAACCCTAACTTTTTATGGCTTTTTCTGGATAGGAAAACACTCACAACTCAACTATGGGGTGGATTGTGGATGGCTTACCGAGGAAAACTGGAAATCTGATACCAAGATGATAAGGGGTGGCCCGATCTTCTCAGTAAGCAAGGTGGTGATGATGATCACGGGGTGATGGCAGCGGAGAAACACGACGATGAAGTGGATGATAACTTGTATGAAGCAACGAGATCTCTCGATTGGTCCCTGTCGCCAATGCAACAGCTCTCAACCCTGCAAGATATTCGCAACTCCACACACTTGCGCACGTAGCCGCCGACCACGAAGCGGTAAGTTGCAACCGTCTAATTCCCAATGGAACAGTAGATCACACAAGACTTTTTCAGGATCTACACAATATCAAGCAATATGGTGTAGGGATTCAATAGTTGTGCTAGAGCAAACAACTAAGAACTAGGGTTTATCTTAAACGTGGTCTAAAGCAGCTAGGGGGGCGTCCTGGGCACTTATATAGGCGGGACGAGTTCTGGTCGAAAAGATACAAGAATAACCGACCCAGAATAGATCTGGTCGAGATAGACTCGGACTGGTCTGGAATCCGGTCAACCGGGCTGTGGACCGGGCGGGCCGGTCGTGGTCCGGTCAACGGGCGGCAACCGGAAACTTCGCAACTTTCCGGTTTCTGCCCGATGCTTCATATCCGGTTGGCGGCCGGTTGGCGACCGTCACCGGGCTGTGGCCGGCTGGCGGTCGGGGTCGGTCGGACCGGGTGCTGGACCGGCCTGGACGTCGTCTTCTCCTCTCGCGCATTCCTCCCGCTCCTCCCTCGCGCGTCCATGAGATATCTTCTTGTCCAGCTCCATGTCCGGCTTCACGTCCATCTTGACGTCCGTCTTCATGTCCAGCTGCTCCTCTCCTCGTGCGATGCTCGTCTCCTCTTGATACCTGATGATACATAAGTAATAGGACTTAGGCAGTATAAAGTTCTCATCAATCAAAGTATCGTTTAGAAACAAGTTCACCTGTTGTTTAAGTAGCTTCGCACGAGCTCTTGTAATTGGTCCAATCCGAACTTCATCGGACTTGAGCTTCACAGCAGGTTCATCTTCATCTATCAATGACGGAGGTAGTGGTGTAGTAGGGATGTCCTCATCACCTTGTGGAGCTCTTTCCATGTGCCATTCAGAGTAATTTATCATCATATCATCAAGGAGTTTTGTTGCCGCCCCCAAAGTAATCTCTACTACTTAAAAAGACTAAACATAATCCCTATTCTCCCCACCGGTTTCGTCCGTTTCGTCGTCTATCCGTCCCACCGGTTTCGTTGTCCATCCGTCCGCTTCGTTCGTTCCGCACGGGCTCAACTTTCCCGAAGCCCAGCTACCTCGTCGTGATGGAACATGAGCCCAGCAACGAAACCCTCGCCCTGAGCTCGTCAATATCCTCCTCCCCTCCGCCTCCCTCCCCTCCCGTCTCACACCCAACGCCGCCGTCACCACACCAACATCGTGGCGGTTACAAGTCATCGGAGGGCGCTGCTATGCCGGTGATCGACAGCGTGGGACAACTTTCGAGCTCCCAAAATCGCGGTAATGGTGGCTGCGTTGAAGGGTAATCAACAAAGGGGACCATCGCGGTGCCAGCCAGAAAGCTGGTCTCTCTTCCATCTCCGCCTCGGACGACGACGGCGACCAACCGCAGCACCGCCGATGGGACGGCTACCCCACGGTGACGGAGGCGGCGATGTACGTGTGGGCGTTTTCTTTAGTGCCACTCATGCGTAATTCTTTTTGTCTCTTTACTGCTTTCCTTTTTAGTTGATTAACTTTTCATACTTTCATTGTTAGACCAGCAATTTGCACGTTTTCTATGTCCACCATCACCAAAATTATTTCTTTGCAGAGGAGCCAAGAAGACAGCAACGCAGACATTCTTGCAGAAGAATTTGTCATTGCGAGGTCCGCACCATCATCCATGCCCTATTTGGTGGACCGCAAGCCGTGTTGTAGGCTGGTTTTTGATTTGCAATTTTTTGTGTTGTTTATATTCTTCAGTCACATTTAGCGATCTGAACATTTCATTTAGCGATCACTTCTTTGAAGGTTCCCATATGACAAGGTAATCTATGAGAAATCTCAATTTCCCAAATCATTGTTATATCATCTTTCAGATCAATATTGTAAAACTGTTACCGGAAATCTCAGTTACCTAGATGGATGAATTTATATTGTTCATTTGCCATTGTGTTTTCCTAGGTATTTGCCAAATTCGCCAAGGTGGGATTTGGGAGAGGGTTGTAGGCACTATTGTTTGGCCCTGAAGCTATGCCGAGCAGTGCCAACCACTCCTCATGAGTTTATTGTTTGCTTTTCGTAGAGCAGCTAAGCCTAAAATATACCGTCTGATGTATATCATTTATCGTACCCTAGGTTTTTTTTCTGAAAGAGGTTCTTTTTTAAAGTTCAATTCTGATGAGTAGATGGAAAGATTTATCTGGGCAGATGAGTAAATCAAATACAGTCCCAAGTTGTAAACTTCCAGCTTGCTATTTTGACTACTTCAGTAGCCGCATTGCATTTTGCAGCATTCTGAAACTTCATCAGCTACAGTGGAGAAGATATGTGGGGGATGAGCAGGAGTTGCATAGGAGAAGATGGATGGAATCACAAGGTGAACAACATCTCCTGCCTCATACGGGTGCATATTTTGAAATTGTTGTGATGTCAGTTTGGATAACCATGGCAAGATCTTCTTTAAGACATGCTGTGATTGAATTATCCTGGCTCTGTCTTGGTCTGACTTGGTGGCGGCTTCACTGAGAAAAGGAACTGTCGAGGTTTGTTCTTACAGTCAAGTTCATGTTATGTGTTTGATAAAATGCCTAAAGGCTCAGTTTCATTCGACATTTGTGGCTGGAGGTAGCATCACAAGCCAGTTCATTAGCTAAGTTTACTAGAAGGATGATGTATCCTATTAATTGTGTTTAACATGTTACTCTTTCCGATTTTACTGTCAATTTTAATGTAATCCCTTGCTTGCTCGGCATTTCAAATTCATGGTATCTTTCATAAGCGGGTTCTTGAATTGGCAGCAGACAAATAGGTGTGATGTTCGTAAGTTCAGTGTCTTGCATGAACAGTAAAGTGAATATACACCATGTATTTGCTTGATTCATTTTATTGTTCTTAGAACGTCACTGCAGTCTATGCCATTAGGATAAGCAGAAGTGTCATTCACATGGAAGAACATCACTTTACCAGTAAGGGATCTCCACGATGAAATTCACGTATGTGTTTGATAAAATTCCTTTTACTTTATCAAGTTAATCTGAATGGTTTGTGGCTTAATAAAATAAAAACCTTAAATCTTTGTATGATTATGTATAAGGTGGACCTGTGCCCTACACAATTTAGTTTATAGAGAACCTAGGCATGGCTGGTGCTATACTATTTCATCTTTCATTTGCTGTTTAGTAGTACATCCATATCTCTAAATCATGCTTTGCCATTTGAATTAATTTAGTTGCAATTCACTAGGTTCTCTAGCCTTACACATGAGACATGGCATAGTTAATCAGAATTAATAACACCGACAATTATAATAGTTCATCATTGGAAGGTAATTCGGGTATTTGAGAAGAGAAACATGGTGCGGGAACGTACACAAATTGCTTTTGGTTCTGAATCCATATGATCTCAATTAAGGTCACTGAAGTTTATTAAAGTTAAAGTATTGTCCATCAAATGGTTTTTTTGAACTACTGAATTGTGTTGTTTGTGTTTTCTTCTCATGTAGATACTATGTATTGTACTCGAAGATAATCACAAAGGCCTTTTCCGTTTAATTGGCTGAGAACTGCCTAAGAATTCGCTGCTTGATTCTTGATAGAAAAGTCGTATGCTGAACTAGGCTGAGTAGTTACATGTACATGCTACACACTCTAATTTAGATAATCGGTTAGACCTCACCTCATGTAACTTAAAAGGCTTGTTCTTGCAGATGCTAAGTAAAAAAAATGATGCACTACTAAGCTTTTGTTCAAACAAGCTTATGCTTCATGTGTTTTGTCATTCATTTGACACAATTAATGCCAACTCGCTAGAAATTGAAATGTTGTTTCAAGCCAGTTTTGTCCTTCTATTTTTTCTGGTCATAAATCGTCATATCTTTTCAGTATATAATGTGTAAATTAATTCGGATATTGTGTTTTCTGTCAATACTTATAGCAGCTTGGACTGGAGAGATATAGAGTAGAAATGCAGGTCCGAGATGTAATCTCTACTACTTAAAAAGACTAAACATAATCCCTATTCTCCCCACCGGTTTTGTCCGTTTCGTCGTCTGTCCGTCCCACCGGTTTCGTTGTCCATCCGTCCGCTTCGTTCGTTCCGCACGGGCTCAACTGGCCCGAAGCCCAGCTACCTCGTCTTGATGGAACATGAGCTCAGCAACGAAACCCTCGCCCTGAGCTCGTAAATATCCTCCTCCCCTCCGCCTCCCTCCCCTCCCGTCTCACACCCAACGCCGCCGTCACCACACCAACATCGTGGCGGTTGCAAGTCATCGGAGGGCGCTGCTATGCCGATGATCGACAGCGTGGGACAACTTTCGAGCTCCCAAAATCGCGGTAATGGTGGCTGCGTTGGAGGGTAATCAGCAAAGGGGACCGTCGCGGTGCCAGCCAGAAAGCTGGTCTCTCTTCCATCTCCGCCTCGGACGACGACGGTGACCAACCGCAGCACCACCGATGGGACGGCTACCCCACGGTGACGGAGGCGGCGCTGTACATGTGGGCGTTTGCTGTAGTGCCACTCATGCGTAATTCTTTTTGTCTCTTTACTGCTTTCCTTTTTTCCCTTTGATCTTTTCCTGAACCTAGATCTTTTAATCCTCTCCTTGCTACTGGTTCTTTTTTTCTGTTCAGATCTGTGCATGGACCCAGGTTGAGGTTGTTCTTTTCACCGGCATCCATTTTAGTTGATTAACTTTCTTTTCATACTTTCATTGTTAGACCAGCAATTTGTACGTTTTCTATGGCCACCATCACCAAAATTATTTCTTTGCAGAGGAGCCAAGAAGACAGCAACGCAGACATTCTTGCAGAAGAATTTGTCATTGCGAGGTCCGCACCATCATCCATGCCCTATTTGGTGGACCGCAAGCCTGTTGTAGGCTGGTTTTTGATTTGCAATTTTTTGTGTTGTTTATATTCTTCAGTCACATTTAGCGATCTGAACATTTCATTTAGCGATCACATCTTTGAAGGTTCCCATATGACAAGGTAATCTATGAGAAATCTCAATTTCCCAAATCATTGTTATATCATCTTTCAGATCAATATTGTAAGACTGTTACCGGAAATCTCAGTTACCTAGATGGATGAATTTATATTGTTCATTTGCCATTGTGTTTTCCTAGGTATTTGCCAAATTCTCCAAGGTGGGATTTGGGAGAGGGTTGTAGGCACTATTGTTTGGCCCTGAAGCTATGCCGAGCAGTGCCAACCACTCCTCATGAGTTTATTGTTTGCTTTTCGTAGAGCAGCTAAGCCTAAAATATACCGTCTGATTTATATCATTTATCGTACCCTAGGTTTTTTTCTGAAAGAGGTTCTTTTTTAAAGTTCAATTCTGATGAGTAGATGGAAAGATTTATCTGGGCAGATGAGTAAATCAAATACAGTCCCAAGTTGTAAACTTCCAGCTTGCTATTTTGACTACTTCGACTACTTCAGTGGCCGCATTGCATTTTGCAGCATTCAGAAACTTCATCAGCTACAGTGGAGAAGATATGTGGGGAATGAGCAGGAGTTGCATAGGAGAAGATGGATGGAATCACAAGGTGAACAACATCTCCTGCCTCATACGGGTGCATATTTTGAAATTGTTGTGATGTCAGTTTGGATAACCATGGCAAGATCTTCTTTAAGACATGTTGTGATTGAATTATCCTGGCTCTGTCTTGGTCTGACTTGGTGGCGGCTTCACTGAGAAAAGGAACTGTCGAGGTTTGTTCCTACAGTCAAGTTCATGTTATGTGTTTGATAAAATGCCTAAAGGCTCAGTTTCATTCGACATTTGTGGCTGGAGGTAGCATCACAAGCCAGTTCATTAGCTAAGTTAACTAGAAGGATGATGTATCCTATTAATTGTGTTTAACATGTTACTCTTTCCGATCTTACTGCCAATTTTAATGTAATCACTTGATTGCTCGGCATTTCAAATTCATGGTATCTTTCATAAGCGGGTTCTTGAATTGGCAGCAGACAAATAGGTGTGATGTTCGTAAGTTCAGTGTCTTGCATGAACAGTAAAGTGAATATATACCATGTATTTGCTTGATTCATTTTATTGTTCTTAGAACGTCACTGCAGTCTATGCCATTAGGATAAGCAGAAGTGTCATTCGCATTGAAGAACATCACTTTACCAGTAAGGGATCTCCACGATGAAATTCATGTTATGTGTTTGATGAAATTCTTTTTTACTTTTTTTTTACTTTATCCTGTTAATCTGAATGGTTTGTGGCTTAATAAAATAAAAACCTTAAATCTTTGTATGATTATGTATAAGGTGTCTCACAAAAAAAAGATTATGTATAAGGTGGACCTGTGCCCTGCACAATTTAGTTTATAGAGAACCTAGGCATGGCTGGTGCTATACTATTTCATCTTTCATTTGTTGTTTAGTAGTACATCCAAATCTCTAAATCATGCTTTGCCATTTGAATTAATTTAGTTGCAATTCACTAGGTTCTCTAGCCTTACACATGAGACATGGCATAGTTAATCAGAATTAATAACACCGACAGTTATAATAGTTCATCATTGGAAGGTAATTCGGGTGTTTGGGAAGAGAAACATGGTGCGGGAATGTACACAAATTGCTTTTGGTTCTGAATCCATATGATCTCAATTAAGGTCACTGGAGTTTGTTAAAGTTAAAGTATTGTCCGTTAAATGGTTTTTTTGAACTACTGAATTGTGCTATTTGTGTTTTCTTCTCATGTAGATACTATGGATTGTACTCGAAGATAATCACAAAGGCCTTTTCCGTTTAATTGGCTGAGAACTGCCTAAGAATTCGCTGCTTGATTCTTGACAGAAAAGTCGTATGCTGAACTAGGCTGAGTAGTTACATGTACATGCTACACACTCTAATTTAGATAATCGGTTAGACCTCACCTCATGTAACTTAAAAGGCTTGTTCTTGCAGATGCTAAGTAAAAAAATGATGCACTACTAAGCTTTTGTTCAAACAAGCTTATGCTTCATGTGTTCCGTCATTCATTTGACACAATTAATGCCAACTTGCTAGAAATTGAAATGTTGTTTCAAGCCAGTTTTGTCCTTCTATTTTTTCTGGTCATAAATCGTCATATCTTTTCAGTATATAATGTGTAAATTAATTCGGATATTGTGTTTTCTCTCAATACTTATAGCAGCTTGGACTGGAGAGATATAGAGTAGGAATGCAGGTCCGAGATGTAACCAACAAGTATTATGATGCTATAAAGAAACGACAGCTATGTCTTGAGACCTTTTCTTTTCACAACAACACATGGGTACTTAGCTAAAGCTACATTATGTAAACTTAAATTCAACTTGAAGTCACACATCTAATAGCAAAACTTCTGTTGTCATCATCACATTATTTAAAAAATCAAATTGAATGCCTAAGAAAAAATTAGAATATAAATGCTACCAAAAGTTACAGAGAGAGGGAGAAAGTTGCTAATCCTGTTTGATGTGCATGCGGATCCTATATGTTTATATTACAATACAGTCGCACAAATAATTGTATACCTTAATCGCTAAGCTACATTATGTAAACTTAAATTCAACTTGAAGTCACACATCTAATAGCAAAACTAAAAATTCTTTTGTGATCATCACATTATTTAAAAAATCAAATTGCATGCCTAAGAAAAAATTAGAATATAAATGCTACCAAAAGTTACAGAGAGAGGGAGAAAGTTGCTAATCCCGTTTGATGTGCATGCGGATCCTATATGTTTATATTACAATACAGTTGCACAAATAATTGTATACCTTAATCGCTAGAATTTGCTATCTCGTAGCAACGCATGGGCAAGTAGTGAAATTCGGACTTGACATCGCTGGAGGTGACAATGGGGGTATAAAGATCGATCGACGCAAGTGTATTTATCTATGCTAAGTGTTGGAGAACTCAAGAGAGATAATGGGCGGTGAGGTGCCTTCGGTGGAGGAGTAAAATGCGGGGCACTAGGCTGCGAAAGGTGGAGTACGAGAAAGATGTTGTCGCCTGGATGCATTCACGCACGCGACAGGACTAAATTACGGCGGTCGTACTGTAGCGCGGTTCTTCTCTTTCCGTTTAATGAGTGAGTTTTTAAGTCCACCTAAAGGCATCGAACACTTCTACGAGGCTAAGCAAGTTCTAAGGAACTACAAACGTGTATCATTTCTCCTCATAAATGCGTCTATCATATTTATAATTACGAATTGATGACTTTATTTTTTTGCATAATTTGTTGGTCCATGTAACAATTTCTGAGTTATTGATTTTTTTCAATAAAGATGACATATACAACTGACAAGCAATTGAATTAAGAGCGAGTATAGATAATAGAAAATGAACTACACATTTTGATTCATCTGTTGAAACTATCCCCAGCATGCAATAAAGCACTATTAAAATTTGATTTTGGATAGAGAAGAAATATGACATGTTGTTACAAGGTTGAGGTAAAAAGGTGTGAGGTGAAAACTGATTACATTTGTAAAATAAAATGCCAGATGATACATTTATGCACCGTACATCTACCACTCCGGTTGATTCCTTGTACTCCCAAACCCTCGCCATCCCCTAGAGGAGGAGCTCGCCTTCTTGGTCTCCCGCACCAGACACGCAGACATGGGCTAATCTCCTTCTTCTCCGACTCCACTTCATCATCTCCCATGGGTGAGGTAAACGGCATTGCTCTACTCTAGTGTATGTCTGGCCTACCAGTACATCCATTCACCTAGAACTTCCTAGAGCCGATTTGATTGTTCCTAATCGTAGATCGATTTGATTAGGACGACCACATCCAGCTTCTGCATGACGCTGCAACAATAATCATTGTCAGGCGTGCTGCCTTTCCTCATCTCTCGTACAGTCCAGAGTTACCAATAGGAGGATGGCAAACCAGAACTACATCTACAAGTACAAAAATGTCGAGTCCAGCCAAATGCTTTGGATGAGACGAGCCCTTTTCTATGCACTTATGAAAACGTTCAAGGAGAGAGGATTGATTCAAGATAGCATCACCTCAGTGGTAGAGTAGGTAGCCATGTTTCTTCATGTTGTTGGTCACAACCAGAGGTTTAGAGTGATCCATAGCACATTTCGACAATCAATGGTGACCATTTCTTTCTACTTACAGTAGGTGTTGTTTGCAGTTGGAGAGCTAATTAAGAGGCGAAATAATCAAGCCATCAAGTCACCATCCAAGAACACACCTCCCAAGATTAAGAACAACTACATATGGTAGCCATATTTCAGGGTGAGCACTAATTATGTTCATTAATTTCATCATACAAGTGCTATGGTAAAAAACATGACTATCTCTTCGTTGTTTCAGAGGGTTGTATTCGGGCAATCAATGGCACTCATGTGACGACAAGGGTGCCCAAAGAACATTCTTCAGTGTTCAAGGGGAGGAAGTGATGGCGTGCAAGACACATGTCCGTTGGGAACCCCAAGAGGAAGGTGTGATGCGTACAACAGCAAGTTTTCCCTCAGTAAGAAACAGAGGTTATCGAACCAGTAGGAGTCAAGGAACACGTGAAAGTTGTTGGTGGTGGAGTGTAGTGCGGCGCAACACCATGGATTCCGGCGCCAACGTGGAACCTGCACAACACAATCAAAGTACTTTGCCCCAACGTAACAGTGAGGTTGTCAATCTCACCGGCTTGCTGTAAACAAAGGATTAAATGTATAGCGTGGAAGATGATGTTTGTTTGCGAAGAACAGTAAAGAAGAAATATTGCAGTAGATTGTATTTCAGATGTAAAGAATGGACCGGGGTCCACAGTTCACTAGTGGTGTCTCTCCCATAAGATAAATGGCATGTTGGGTGAACAAATTACAGTTGGGCAATTGAAAAATAGAGAGGGCATAACAATGCACATACATATCACGATGACTACTATGAGATTTAATCAGGGCATTACGACAAAGTACATAGACCGCTATCCAGCATGCATCTATGCCTAAAAAGTCCACCTTCAGGTTATCATCCGAACCCCTTCCAGTATTAAGTTGCAAACAACAGACAATTGCATTAAGTATGGTGCGTAATGTAATCAACACAAATATCCTTAGACAAAGCATTGATGTTTTATCCCTAGTGGCAACAGCACATCCACAACCTTAGAACTTTCTGTCACTGTCCCAGATTCAATGGAGGCATGAACCCACTATCGAGCATAAATACTCCCTCTTGGAGTTACAAGTATCAACTTGGCCAGAGCCTCTACTAGCAACGGAGAGCATGCAAGAACATAAACAACATATATGATAGATTGATAATCAACTTGACATAGTATTCCATATTCATCGGATCCCAACAAACACAACATGTAGCATTACAAATAGATGATCTTGATCATGATAGGCAGCTCACAAGATCTAACATGATAGCACAATGAGGAGAAGACAACCATCTAGCTACTGCTATGGACCCATAGTCCAGGGGTGAACTACTCACACATCAATCCGGAGGCGATCATGGTGATGAAGAGTCCTCCGGGAGATGATTCCCCTCTCCGGCAGGGTGCCGGAGGCGATCCTGAATCCCCCGAGATGGGATTGGCGGCGGCGGCGTCTCTGGAAGGTTTTCCGTATCGTGGCTCTCTGCTGGGGTTTCGCGACGAAGGCTTTAAGTAGGCGGAAGGGCAGAGTTGGAGGCGGCGCGGGGCCCCACACCATAGGGGCGTGGGCCCCACCCAGTCGCGCGGCCCTGTGGCGCCGCCGCCCCACTTCGTAATCCTTTCGGTCTTAAGCTTCGTGGAAAAATAAGACCCGGACGTTGATTTCGTCCGATTGCGAGAATATTTCCTTTGTAGGATTTCTGAAACCAAAAACAGCAAACAACAACGGCTCTTCGGCATCTCGTCAATAGGTTAGTGCCAGAAAATGCATAATAATGACATAAAGTGTGTATAAAACATGTGAGTATCATCATAAAAGTAGCATGGAACATAAGAAATTATAGATACGTTTGAGACGTATCAGGAAGCACTACAGCAGCTAGAATGCGCTAGCAGTTGTGGATTCCGATCTGAAGTTCACCTATGTGCAAGTTGGTTGGTGTTGTGGGTATACTTATGGGTATATCAACAATGTTGTCTAGATCCGGCAAGCCCGGGTGGCCCACAGATGGTGATGGTGGCATATGGCCCATCGGACGGCCCAGTTGCTGTTTATAGAAGATGGATGAAGTCCAGCCCAGGAACAGGAGCCGGATCTCAACCGACCAATGCGGAAGTCGGATCCGTGAAGGCCCATGAAGTATCCGGATCCACTACGGCCAGTAAGGAAAGGTGGATCCTTGACGTGCACGGCAATGTAATATTTCGTAGTTAGGCATCTTGTATTCCGGCTAGGACTCTCCGTGTAAACCCTAGATCCGAGCGCATTTATAAGACGGATCCTGGGAGCCCTAGAGGCACAACCACAACTCATTGTAACAACGCGAAAGCACCCAGATAATTCTAGACAAGCAGCAGTAGGCCCTGTCATCGTGCAGGTGTTCCGAAGCTGGGTAAATCGCGTACCACTGTCCCGAGGACTCTCCGCCCGATGGCCCCTACTTCTTCTTCCCCTCGTGAGGATCCCTCCTCCGAGGTACCGTCGAATAGGCAACGATAGTTGGCGCCCACCGTGGGGCCAACGGCGTCTGGAGGCCGGAACCGGGAGGGTTCCGCCATGGGAAGCTACGACGAATCCATCGCTGTGGGCGTGTTCTTTACACCGGAAACTTTCCGATCGTCCCTCCGGACGAGTACTGGATTCCGGCTAGGACCGACCCCGTCAAGCTCTCCATCATCCCAATCGGCGGCATTCACATCTTCATCGGCGAGACCGTCGATTCCGACAGAAACGCCCTGGTAAGTCACGCTGACGCGACCGCTGAGCTTGGCAGTCGCGAAGATCCGATCGAGACACAGGAACTTCCTAAGGAAGATTCCGCCTTGGATCTGGAAATTTCAAAACCCACCCAATCCGCCCCTGAGCAGGAAATTACGGTGGAAGACCAATGCAGATCCGCCTGGGCCTCCCAGGTGTTAGAGAAGCAAAGGTTCCACCTCGTGCACTTCCTCGCACATACCGCGGGAACCGCCCCTCCTTAGGAAGGAGCCGGACCCATGCAGGTTGAGGCTACCAGAGACAACGACGCCCCGGAACAACAGGAGGCTGCCGGAGACAGCGACGTTCCGGATCAGCAAGAGGATGCCGGAGACAAAGAGGAATCGATCCTGGGCAATCTGAGCCCAACCTCAGACGATGCTACCACCTTGGACATACAGGAGTACAATCGCCTCACGAAGGAGCTGGAAGGTGATGAGGAAGCTGAAGTAGAATCCGCTCCGCCCAAGCAGGTCCTTGCAACCATAACTGGGCTAGAGCAGGACGCTGACGAAGAAGCAACTCCAACCGATGTCGGACTCCTAGGCCCGTCCACTTCGGAGACTCCTCCTTCGCGTTCTCGCTACCGCGTCGCGCCGGATTCCGGAGAGGGGCATATCTCCGGGCATAGGGGAAACTTGTCCGCATAAGAGCTCGTCGAACAGGCAGGCCAGGGTGCTATCGTGCACTTAGAAATCCTCAACAAACCAATAACTCTGGATGATGCCGAAGATCTTGAAGCTCTAGAAGAAAAAAGGAAGGAGATGCTGGCCGCAGCTAAAGTATTCGCCAACACTGCAGCAGCAATGCTGGAGGAGAGGCAAGAAGCAGAAGAAGTGATGGAAAGTTTCCTCAAGAGAGAATGTGAAGCCGCAAAATGTTTGGCAGAGGCTAAGAAACTCCGAGCACAGTGGGAAACCATGATGGAGGATGCTGGTAAGGAAGCAGATAGAACCCGCCGGGAGGCCATTGGCCCCCGAAAGATCAACTTTGCAACCCCCACAAACCAGCAGCCACACGCCACTCCAAAGGATAATATGAAGAAAG
Source organism: Lolium multiflorum (assembly GCA_030979885.1). Lineage (NCBI taxonomy): Eukaryota > Viridiplantae > Streptophyta > Magnoliopsida > Poales > Poaceae > Lolium > Lolium multiflorum. The sequence continues at coordinate 201,063,939 of CM061753.1, read as the reverse complement.
CCACGGAGATCTTGGCCAATCAAGATGAGGAAATTGACATCGCACACCTCCGAACACTGGTAGCTTCAGCAATGAAGCAACGGAGTAAGGCAGACACTTCGCGCAGGTTGGAATCCAACCCGGAACTATGTGTATCCACAGCGCAGAAGGACGCCTCCGGAAGGCAGCATCGTGACGATGAATCGCGCACCGGCTCCACGGAGCACAGAAGAAGAACCAGAGAACATCCAAATCCAATCCCGGTACCGTCGAAAACACCTCCGACGTATCCAAGGAAGGGAAAGGATCCGATGTACACTGGAAGGGACAAGTACCGGAACCCATCACCTCAGCAGCGGCCCCAGCCACCTCCTCCGCCTCCTCGCCGCTGTAGTCCAGACAGAAACACCAGACCCCATGGGCCTGGCGGAATCAACATCCGCGACAACGTGGTTCCTCAGAGGAATCGGAAAACGGAGCGTACGCCGGAACCTCGTCGGAGCCGGAATGAAGAACGTGAGCCTGAGCCCCGCAGAAGTCGGAACGATGGAGGCGACCGCCATCATGGGGAAGGTAGCCACCGAAGCTGGAGTCAGCAATGTGAAGGGTGCGGCGAATCCGAAGGCGGAAGCAAAAGGTCACACAGGCAACCTCGCAGATCTCCCTCCCCACCACCAAGCGGAGGAGGTGGAGGCGGAGGCGGAGGCCGGAGATCTCGCTCCCGTTCAAAATCTCCCCGCAACAGCCCACACGATGCAAGGGAACGGCTCAACGACTACATATCTGATTACATTGGCCCAAAATGCTTTGGCAGGATGATCCGAGAGGAGCCCTATCCAAAAGGCTTGAACCTTACCTGAAAATCTGAAGCACTATGATGGCAGCGAAAGGCCTGATACCTGGATCGAAGACTACTTCAATGCAGTAAGCTTCGCCGAAGGGAACCAGAGAATAGCCTGCCGCATGCTTTAGTTGTACCTTATTGGTCCAGCTCGTACCTGGCTCGGCGACCTCCCGGAAAACTCCATCTTTTGTTAGTTTGACATGAAGATCGCCTTCGAGAAACACTTCAGGGGCACCTACAAGAGACCTGCCACAATAAGCGACATGCAAGCATGTATCCAAAACAAAGGCGAAACATCACGGAATTTCCTCACTCGATGGTTAGAAACCAGGAACGAGTGTGAGAATGTGGATAATCTCACAGCTATGCACGCCTTCATCGTTGGACTACGGAGGGGAGGACTGTTCCGGCACAAGCTTACTTGCTTGATCAACGAAAACAATCTGACTTTGGATGACATGATCGGCATTGCAAGTACTCACACTGCCGCTGATGACGACGCGGGTGGAGAACTCACTGCTACAGCTATACCCCTGCACCAACAGAAGAAAAACCGTGATAATGGCGCCAGCAGCAACAGCAACAAGAGGAAGAATCCCCCCGACGACCAGAAGAGCGGCGGGTCCGACATGGTCGTCGTGGCGTTCCAACGTGGAGGTCAAGGAGGCGGAAGAGGCCGCGAACGTGGAGGCGGAGCCGGCAGGGGCCAACAGCGCACTGACGAAGTCACCGCTGCTGGGTTCCGCGCTCCCCAAACCTGCGAAGAGTACAGGGACATGCCATGCCTGGAGCACATGGATCCGGCTATTGGCAAGTACTCACACACTAACCGCAACTGCAAGTGGGTCAACGACCTAAAGGGTGACCCGGAAGCAGGATACAAGCAAGCTCGGAAGCACCGCCCATGCGGCAAAGGAGGCAAGAACAAGGAAAAGGATGAGGACAGTGCCGAGGCGATGGACGAGGACGACGCTTCGCCGGATCCCAAAGAGGCTTCCACAGCTAACAAATCCAACCCCTTCAGCAAAAAGAGTGCTGGAGCGTACCACACCTTCCCCGGAACACCAACAGTGCGCGCCAACAAATCAGCCCTCCGGATCCTGAACGCCACAGTTCCGGTTGTGCCGCAGTATGTCGAGTGGTCGGAAAATCCTTGCACGTTCGATAGGGCGGATCACCCCACCATCATTCCGAAGGAGTGCTACGCATTGGTTGTAAGTCCCCGCATCGATGGGTTTGACTTCTCCAAGTGCCTTATGATGGCGGAGCCAGCCTGAATATCATGTATCTGGAGACTTTGGAGAAGATGCAGCTCACCAAGGAACATCTCAAACACAGCACCACTGAGTTTCATGGTGTGGTTCCTGGTAAAAAAGCAAATTCTCTCGGCAGCATCAGACTTCCCGTGGCCTTCGGCGATTGATGCGCGTAGATGACACGTCCGTTGGGAACCCCAAGAGGAAGGTGTGATGCGCACATCAGCAAGTTTTCCTCAGTAAGAAACCAAGGTTATCGAACCAGTAGGAGCCAAGAAGCACGTCGAAGGTTGATGGCGGCGGGATGTAGTGCGGCGCAACATCAGGGATTCCGGCGCCAACGTGGAACCTGCACAACACAACCAAAGTACTTTGCCCCAACGAAACAGTGAGGTTGTCAATCTCACCGGCTTGCTGTAACAAAGGATTAGATGTATAGTGTGGATGATGATTGTTTGCAGAAAACAGTAGAACAAGTATTGCAGTAGATTGTATTCGATGTAAAAGAATGGACCGGGGTCCACAGTTCACTAGTGGTGTCTCTCCCATAAGATAAATAGCATGTTGGGTGAACAAATTACAGTTGGGCAATTGACAAATAGAGAGGGCATGACCATGCACATATATGATATGATGAGTATTGTGAGATTTAATTTGGCATTACGACAAAGTACATAGACCGCTATCCAGCATGCATCTATGCCTAAAAACTCCACCTTTAGGTTATCATCCGAACCCCTTCCAGTATTAAGTTGCAAACAACAGACAATTGCATTAAGTATGGTGCGTAATGTAATCAATAACTACATCCTCGGACATAGCATCAATGTTTTATCCCTAGTGGCAACAGCACATCTACAACCTTAGAACTTTCTGTCACTGTCCCAGATTTAATGGAGGCATGAACCCACTATCGAGCATAAATACTCCCTCTTGGAGTTAAGAGTAAAAACTTGGCCAGAGCCTCTACTAATAACGGAGAGCATGCAAGATCATAAACAACACATAGGTAATAGATTGATAATCAACATAACATAGTATTCTCTATCCATCGGATCCCAACAAACACAACATATAGCATTACAGATAGATGATCTTGATCATGTTAGGCAGCTCACAAGATCCGACAATGAAGCACATAAGGAAGACGACCATCTAGCTACTGCTATGGACCCATAGTCCAGGGGTGAACTACTCACTCATCACTCCGGAGGCGACCATGGCGGTGAAGAGTCCTCCGGGAGATGATTCCCCTCTCCGGCCGGAGGCGATCTCATGAATCCCCGAGATGGGATTGGCGGCGGAGTCTCTGGAAGGTTTTCCGTATCGTGGCTCTCGGTACTGGGGGTTTCGCGACGAAGACTATATATAGGCGGAAGGGCAGGTCAGGAGGCGTCACGAGGGGCCCACACACCAGGGCCGTGCGGCCAGGGCCCAGGCCGCGCCGCCCTGTTGTGTCGCCACCTCGTGGCCCCACTTCGTCTTCTCTTCGGTCTTCTGGAAGCTTCGTGGCAAAATAGGCCCCTGGGCGTTGATTTCGTCCAATTCCGAGAATATTTCCTTACTAGGATTTCTGAAACCAAAAATAGCAAAAACAACAACTGGCTCTTCGGCATCTCGTTAATAGGTTAGTGCCGGAAAATGCATAAATATGACATAAAGTATGCATAAAACATGTAGATATCATCAATAATGTGGCATGGAACATAAGAAATTATCGATACGTCGGAGACGTATCAGCATCCCCAAGCTTAGTTCATGCTCGTCCCGAGCAGGTAAACGATAACAAAGATAATTTCTGGAGTGACATGCCATCATAACCTTGATCATACTATTGTAAGCATATGTAATGAATGCAGCAATCAAAACAATGGTAATGACATGAGTAAACAAATGAATCATAAAGCAAAGACTTTTCATGGATAGTACTTTCAAGACAAGCATCAATAAGTCTTGCATAAGAGTTAACTCATAAAGCAATAAATCAAAGTAAAGGTATTGAAACAACACAAAGGAAGATTAAGTTTCAGCGGTTGCTTTCAAATTATAACATGTATATGTCATAAATATTGTCAATGTAAAGTAATATAACAAGTGCAATATGCAAGTATGTAGGAATCAATGCACAGTTCACACAAGTGTTTGCTTCTTGAGGTGGAGAGAGATAGGTGAACTGACTCAACATAAAAGTAAAAGAAAGGCCCTTCGCAGAGGGAAGCATTGATTGCTATATTTGTGCTAGAGCTTTGGTTTTGAAAACAAGAAACAATTTTGTCAACGGTAGTAATAAAGCATATGTATCATGTAAATTATATCTTACAAGTTGCAAGCCTCATGCATAGTATACTAATAGTGCCCGCACCTTGTCCTAATTAGCTTGGATTACCGGGATTGTCATCGCAATACACATGTTTTAACCAAGTGTCACAAAGGGGTACCTCTATGCCGCCTGTACAAAGGTCTAAGGAGAAAGCTCGCATTGGATTTCTCGCTTTTGATTATTCTCAACTTAGACATCCATACCGGGACAACATAGACAACAGATAATGGACTCCTCTTTAATGCATAAGCATGTAGCAACAATTAATGTTCTCATATGAGATTGAGGATATATGTCCAAAACTGAAACTTCCACCATGGATCATGGCTTTAGTTAGCGGCCCAATGTTCTTCTCTAACATTATGCATGCTCTAACCATTAAATGAGTGGTAAATCTCCCTTACTTCAGACAAGACGAACATGCATAGCAACTCACATGATATTCAACAAAGAGTAGTTGATGGCGTCCCCAGGAACATGGTTATCGCACAACAAGCAACTTAATAAGAGATAAAGTGCATAAGTACATATTCAATACCACAATAGTTTTTAAGCTATTTGTCCCATGAGCTATATATTGCAAAGGTAAAGGATAGAAATTTTAAAGGTAGCACTCAAGCAATTTACTTTGGAATGGCGGAGAAATACCATGTAGTAGGTAGGTATGGTGGACACAAATGGCATAGTGGTTGGCTCAAGGATTTTGTATGCATGATAAGTATTCCCTCTCGATACAAGGTTTAGGCTAGCAAGGTTATTTGAAACAAACACAAGGATGAACCGGTGCAGCAAAACTCACATAAAAGACATATTGTAAACATTATAAGACTCTACACCGTCTTCCTTGTTGTTCAAACTCAATACTAGAAATTATCTAGACTTGAGAGAGACCAATTATGCAAACCAAATTTTAGCAAGCTCTATGTATTTCTTCATTAATAGGTGCAAAGTATATGATGCAAGAGCTTAAACATGAGCACAACAATTGCCAAGTATCAAATTATTCAAGACATTTTAGAATTACTACATGTAGCATTTCCCGATTCCAATCATATAACAATTTAACGAAGAAGATTCAACCTTCGCCATGAATACTATGAGTAAAGCCTAAGGACATATCTATCCATATGCAACAGCGGAGCGTGTCTCTCTCCCACACAATGAATGTTAGGATCCATTTTATTCAAACAAAAACGAAAACAAAAACAAACCGACGCTCCAAGCAAAGCACATAAGATGTGATGGAATAAAAATATAGTTTCAGGGGAGGAACTGATAATGTTGTCGATGAAGAAGGGGATGCCTTGGGCATCCCCAAGCTTAGACGCTTGAGTCTTCTTAAAATATGCAGGGGTGAACCACCGGGCATCCCCAAGCTTAGAGCTTTCACTCTCCTTGATCATATTGTATCATCTCCCTCTCTTGATCCTTGAAAACTTCCTCCACACCAAACTCAAAACAACTCATTAGAGGGTTAGTGCACAATTAAAATTTACATGTTCAGAGGTGACATAATCATTCTTAACACTTCTGGACATTGCACAAAGCTACTGAAAGTCAATGGAATAGAAAAATCCATCAAGCATAGCAAAAGAGGCAATGCGAAATAAAAGGCAGAATCTGTCAAAACAGAACAGTTCGTAAAGACGAATTTTATTGAGGCAGCAGACTTGCTCAGATGAAAATGCTCAAATTGAATGAAAGTTGCATACATATCTGAGGATCACTCACGTAAATTTGCATAATTTTCTAAGTTACCTACAGAGAATTAGGCCCAGATTCGTGATAGCAAAGAAATCTATTTCTGCGCAGTAATCCAAATCTAGTATAAACCTTACTATCAACGACTTTACTTGGCACAACAATGCACAAAACTAAGATAAGGAGAGGTTGCTACAGTAGTAAAAATTCCAAGACTCAAATATAAAATAAAAGTACTGTAATAAAAACATGGGTTGTCTCCCATAAGCGCTTTTCTTTAACGCCTTTCAGCTAGGCGCAGAAAGTGTATATCAAGTGTTATCAAGAGATGAAGCATCAACATCATAATTTGTTCTAATAATAGAATCAAAAGGTAACTTCATTCTCTTTCTTGGGAAGTGTTCCATACCTTTCTTGAGAGGAAATTGATATTTAATATTACCTTCCTTCATATCAATGATAGCACCAACAGTTCGAAGAAAAGGTCTTCCCAATATAATGGGACAAGATGCATTGCATTCAATATCCAAGACAACAAAATCAACGGGGACAAGGTTATTGTTAACGGTAATGCGAACATTATCAACTCTCCCCAAAGGTTTCTTTGTAGAATGATCAGCAAGATTAACATCCAAATAACAATTTTTCAATGGTGGCAAGTCAAGCATATTATAAATCTTCTTAGGCATAACAGAAATACTTGCACCAAGATCACATAAAGCATTACAATCAAAGTCATTGACCTTCATATTAATGATGGGCTCCCAACCATCCTCTAGCTTCCTAGGGATAGAAGCTTCACGTTCTAGTTTCTCTTCTCTAGCTTTTATGAGAGCATTTGTAATATGTTTTGTGAAAGCCAAGTTTATAGCACTAGCATTAGGACTCTTAGCAAGTTTTTGTAAGAACTTTATAACTTCAGAGATGTGGCAATCATCAAAATCCAAACCATTATAATCTAAAGCAATGGGATCATCATCCCCAATGTTGGAAAAATTTCAGCAGTTTTATCACGGCAGTTTCAGCAGTTTTAGCAGTTTCAGCAGTTTTGCAGGCTTTGCATTAGAAGTGGAAACATTGCCAACACAAATTCTTTTACCATTATTAGTAGGAGGTGCAGAAACATGTGGAGCATTAGCATTGCTAGTGGTGGTAATAGTCCAAACTTTAGCTATATTATCTTCTTTAGCATTTTCTTCTTTCTCCCACCTAGCACGCAATTCGGCCATCAATCTTATATTCTCATTAATTCTAACTTGGATGGCATTTGCTGTAGTAACAATTTTATTATTATGATTTTCATTAGGCATAACTTTCGATTTCAAAAGATCAACATCAGCAACAAGACTATCACCTTTAGAAGCAAGTATATCAATTTTCCCAAGCTTTTCTTCAACAGATTTGTTAAAAGCAGTTTGTGTACTAATAAATTCTTTAAGCATAGCTTCAAGTCCGGGGGTGTGTTCCTATTATTGTTGTAAGAATTCCCATAAGAATTACCATAACCGTTACCATTATTATAAGGATATGGCCTATAGTTGTTACTAGAATTGTTCTGATAAGCATTGTTGTTGAAATTATTATTTTTAATGAAGTTTACATCAACATGTTCTTCTTGAGCAACCAATGAAGCTAACGGAACATTATTAGGATCAACATTAGTCCTATCATTCACAAGCATAGACATAATAGCATCAATCTTATCACTCAAGGAAGAGGTTTCTTCAACAAAATTTACCTTCTTACCTTGTGGAGCTCTTTCCGTGTGCCATTCAGAGTAATTAATCATCATATTATCAAGAAGCTTTGTTGCTTCACCAAGAGTGATGGACATAAAGGTACCTCAGCAGCTGAATCCAATAGGTTCCGCGAAGAAAAGTTCAGTCCTGCATAAAAGGTTTGGATGATCATCCAAGTAGTCAGTCCATGGGTTGGGCAATTTTTAACCAAAGATTTCATTCTTTCCCAAGCTTGTGCAACATTCTCATTATCCAATTGTTTAAAATTCATTATGCTACTCCTCAAAGATATAATTTTAGCAGGGGGATAATATCTACCAATAAAAGCATCCTTGCATTTAGTCCATGAATCAATACTATTCTTAGGCAGAGATAGCAACCAATCTTTAGCTCTTCCTCTTAATGAGAAAGGAAACAATTTTAATTTTATAATGTCACCATCTACATCTTTATACTTTTTCATTTCACACAATTCAACAAAATTATTGAGATGGGCAGCAGCATCATCAGAACTAACACCAGAAAATTGCTCTCGCATAACAAGATTCAGTAAAGCAGGTTTAATTTCAAAGAATTCTGCTGTAGTAGCAGGTGGAGCAATAGGTGTGCATAAGAAATCATTATTATTTGTGGTTGTGAAGTCACACAACTTAGTATTTTCAGGAGTACCCATTTTAGAAGTAGTAAATAAAGCAAACTAGATAAAATAAATGCAAGTAACTAATTTTTTTGTGTTTTTGATATAGAGTGCAAGACAGTAAGTAAAGCTAGCAACTAATTTTTTTGTGTTTTTTGATATAATACAGCAAACAAGAAAGTAAATAAAATAAAGCAAGACAAAAACAAAGTAAAGAGATTGGATTGTGGAGACTCCCCTTGCAGCGTGTCTTGATCTCCCCGGCAACGGCGAAAATCTTGATGCGCGTAGATGACACGTCCGTTAGGAACCCCAAGAGGAAGGTGTGATGCGCACAGCAGCAAGTTTTCCCTCAGTAAGAAACCAAGGTTATCGAACCAGTAGGAGCCAAGAAGCACGTCGAAGGTTGATGGCGGCGGGATGTAGTGCGGCGCAACACCAGGGATTCCGGTGCCAACGTGGAACCTGCACAACACAACCAAAGTACTTTGCCCCAACGAAACAGTGAGGTTGTCAATCTCACGGCTTGCTGTAACAAAGGATTAGATGTATAGTGTGGATGATGATTGTTTGCAGAAAACAGTAGAACAAGTATTGCAGTAGATTGTATTCCATTAAAAGAATGGACCGGGGTCCACAGTACACTAGAGGTGTCTCTCCCATAAGATAAATAGCATGTTGGGTGAACAAATTACAGTTGGGCAATTGACAAATAGAGAGGGCATGACCATGCACATATATGATATGATGAGTATTGTGAGATTTAATTGGGCATTACGACAAAGTACATAGACCGCTATCCAGCATGCACCTATGCCTAAAAAGTCCACCTTCAGTTATCATCCGAACCCCTTCCAGTATTAAGTTGCAAACAACAGACAATTGCATTAAGTATGGTGCGTAATGTAATCAATAACTACATCCTCGGACATAGCATCAATGTTTTATCCCTAGTGGCAACACACATCCACAACCTTAGAACTTTCTCACTGTCCCAGTTTAATGGAGGCATGAACCCACTATCGAGCATAAATACTCCCTCTTGGAGTTAAGAGTAAAAACTTGGCCGAGCCTCTACTAATAACGGAGAGCATGCAAGATCATAAACAACACATAGGTAATAGATTGATAATCAACATAACATAGTATTCTCTATCCATCGGATCCCAACAAACACAACATATAGCATTACAGATAGATGATCTTGATCATGTTAGGCAGCTCACAAGATCCGACAATGAAGCACATAAGGAGAAGACGACCATCTAGCTACTGCTATGGACCCATAGTCCAGGGGTGAACTACTCACTCATCACTCCGGAGGCGACCATGGCGGTGAAGAGTCCTTCGGGAGATGATTCCCCTCTCGGCAGGGTGCGGAGGCGATCTCCTGAATCCCCCGAGATGGGATTGGCGGCGGCGTCTGGAAGGTTTTCCGTATCGTGGCTCTCGGTGGGGGTTTCGCGACGAATACTATATGTAGGCGGAAGGGCAGGTCAGGAGGCGTCACGAGGGGCCCACACACCAGGGCCGCGCGGCCAGGGCCCAGGCCGCGCCGCCCTGTTGTGTCGCCACCTCGTGGCCCCACTTCGTCTTCTCTTCGGTCTTCTGGAAGCTTCGTGGCAAAATAGGCCCCTGGGCGTTGATTTCGTCCAATTCCGAGAATATTTCCTTACTAGGATTTCTGAAACCAAAAACAGCAGAAAACAACTGGCTCTTCGGCATCTCGTTAATAGGTTAGTGCCGGAAAATGCATAAATATGACATAAAGTATGCATAAAACATGTAGATATCATCAATAATGTGGCATGGAACATAAGAAATTATCGATACGTCGGAGACGTATCAGCGATGTTAATAATTTCCGCGAAGAGATGATCACATTTGTGGTCGTGCCTTTCAAGAGCTCCTACCACGTAATTTTCGGCAGGCCCAGCTACCACAAGTTCCACGCAAGGGCATGCTACATCTACAATAAACTCAAGATTCCAGGTCCTAACGGTATGATCACCGTATCCGGAGACTACAAGAAAGCTCGAGAGTGCGAGATAGGTGAAGCTACTTTTGCAGAATATGTGATATCTGGAGAGGAGCTGCAAGGCTACAGAGCCGCGTTGGATCCAAAAGAGATGCATACCACCAAGAAGCAGATCTCCAAACAGAAAAACTCGTTCTAGACCGCGATACACACCAAGAAGGTCGACCTCAAGGTAGGAGACAACTCCAAGCAGGTGTCGGTCGGAGCCCGCATGGACCCCAAATAGGAAGACGCGCTCGTCGAGTTCCTCCGTGCTAACATGGATATCTTCGCATGGCAACCTTCCGACATGTCCGGAGTACCAAGGGAACTTGTCGATCCCTACCTCAACATAAATCCGGGTGCCAAAACGGTTAAACAAGCTATGCGACGCTTTGGAGACAAGAAGCGCCGCGACATAGGGATGGAATTAGTAAAGTTACTAGAGGCAGGTTTTGTAGTAGAAGTTATCCATACTGATTGGGTCGCAAACCATGTCCTTGTATCCAAAAAGAATTCTGAAATACTAAGAATGTGCATCGATTACTCCGGCTTGAATAAGCATTGTCCGAAGGATCCGTTCCCCTTGCCGCGCACTGACCAAGTCATTGATTCGATGGTAGGGGCGGAACTTCTGTGTTTTCTTGACGCATATTCTGGATATCACCAGATCCGGATGAAGAAGTCCGACCAAAAGGCGACCTCGTTCATCACACCCTTTGGCACTTACTGCTACGTCACCATGCCTTTTGGTTTGAAAAATGGAGGTGCCACCTACCAACGTACGATGCAGCGGTACTTGAAGGACCAGATTGGTCGGAACTTACACGCATACATCGTCGACATCGCGGTCATGAGCCGGAAAGGATCTGATCTGATCGGCGACCTCACAGAAACCTTCGAAAATCTCCGACGGTACAAGATGATGTTAAATCTGCTAAAGTGATTCTTTGTCGTACCAGCCGGAAAACTCCTTGGCTTCATCGTGTCTCACAGAGGCATCGAAGTAAACCCGAAGAAAATCAAGGCAATCCTGTGCATAAATAGGCCAACTTGTCTAAAAGATGTGCAACGACTAACTGGTTGTGTTGCTGTAATTAGTAGGTTTGTTAGCCGTCTTGGCGAGAAGACACTACCTCTATACATGCTGCTGAAGAAAACAGACAAATTTGTTTGGGACGACGCAGTAGATGCAACACTTCAGGGGTTGAAGGACATACTCACTTCCGCACCTATTTTTGGCAGCTCCGGATGAGTTAGAGCCTATGCTTCTCTACCTGGCAGTCTCCAACAAAGTCATCAGTCTCGTTATCGTGGTGGGGCGAAAGTAAGAAGGTCATGAATATGGAGTCCAGAGGCCAGTCTATTACATTAGCGAGGTACTGACGGAATCCAAACAGCGATATCCTCACTTTCAGAAGCTAGCATATGGTGTGTTCCTAGGTAGCCGGAAGCTGAGACACTACTTCCAAGAGCATCCCATGACAGTTGTGAGCAAAGCTCCATTGTCAACCATTCTTAACAACGCTGACGCAACAGGCCGCATAACAAAATGGGGCATAGAATTATCCACCTTGGACATCAACTACAAAGCTAGAACCTCGATCAAGTCCCAAATTTTGGCGGATTTCGTCGCTGATTGGACCGAGGCTCCGGATGGCGAACCTGAGCCGGAACCTGAAACTTGGGTCATGCACTTCGACGGATCCAAGCAGCATCAAGGCTCGGGGGCTGGAGTTACCCTGAAGTCCCCTACCGGAGAAGAACCGCAGTACGTTCTGCAGATTCACTTCGAAGCTACAAACAACATGGCGAAATACGAGGCTCTACTACACAGTCTGCACATCGCTAAGGAAATTGGGATCAAACACATCATATGCTGTGGTAATTCCAACTTGGTGGCACAACAAGTAGCCGGAACCTGGAACGCCAGAAACTCCATCATGGCGGCTTACAGAGATGAAGTTGATGAGATCGCCAAGTGCTTCATCGGATATGAAGTCAAGTAGGTCAGGAGAGATGATAACACAGCGGCAGATATTCTATCCAAGCTCGGATCCGGCAGGAAATCCTTTCCTCCCGGAATTTTCCTCGAGCACCTACGGATACCCTCGGTGAAGGGCGCTAACCCGGAAAACCCAGATGTGGCAGTGTCTCCGGCTAAGGAGGTGATGGTAATCACTCCGGCTTGGACCAAAACTTTCCTGGACTACCTCATTGACCGCAATAAGTTGCCGGAGGACGAAGTCCTCGCACGACAGATCATCAGACGAGCAAGATCCTACACAATAGTTGATGGACAACTCTACAAACGAAGCGCAAACGGGGTATTTCTTAAATGCGTCTCAAACCAAGATGGCATCGAGATCCTCAGAGAGATCCATGCAGGGGATTGCGGGCATCACGCCGCTCCCAGGTCCCTTGTTGCAAAAGCTTTCCGACAAGGATTTTACTAGCTCATAGCTAAAGAAGATGTTGAGAAAATAGTGAAAACCTGCCGAGGTTGCTAGTACTACGCTACTCAGCCAAATGCTCCGGCTCAGGAGCTGAAGACCATCCCTATCACTTGGCTGTTCGCGGTCTGGGGGCTTGACATGGTCGGAAAATTGAAGAGATCATCTCCTGCCGGTTTTGAGTACCTTTTGGTTGCTATTGACAAGTTCAGTAAGTGGATCGAGGCAAAGCCAGTGAAAAAAGCCGATGGTGTTGCCTCGTAGTGAGATACGGCATCCCACACAGCATAATCACAGACAATGGCACGAACTTCGATCAAGGAGAATTAAAGGATTATTGCAATGATGTAGGGATCCGGCTTGACCTTGCATCTGCGGCGCATCCACAGTCCAATGAGCAGGTCGAGCGAGCCAATGGCCTCATACTAGCCGGAGTTAAACCTCGCCTTGAAGAACCACTGCGCCGCGCAGCCGGAGCTGGCTGAGTTAGATTCTTATGTGGAGTTTGAACTACCCCTAAGATCAACAGGGTTTACCCCCTTCTTCCTAGTATACGGATCCGAAGCTGTGCTTCCCTCCGACATCATCCATGATTCCCCGCGAGTTTACGCCTACAATGAAGATACCGCTGACGAGGCCAGACAGCTATCTGCGGACCTGATTGAAGAAGCTCGGAATTTAGCTGACCAACGCTCCACCATTTACCAGCAGAAACTCCGACGCTATCACAGTCGTCGAGTTCAGAATCGCTCGTTTAAGGAAGGTGACCTGGTCCTCCGCCTTCGACAGGTGAAAGAGCATAAGTTGCAATCTCCGTGGGAAGGTCCTTTCGTCATCAGCAAAGTGCTACACAACGGATCTTACTACCTCGTTGATTTCCTCAAGTTAAAAGACAGACCTGCCAATTGGCACCGGAAACGAAAGCGAGAGGATCCGGATGACATATATGATGAAACAGATCGTCCCTGGAATATAGCAATTTTCGCATTACATACATTGTAATAGTTATACATGATCAATGAAATAAAGTATATGGTTCACTTTTTGAGTCTTTTACCTCCTTTAGTCGTTCATTTTTGGATCGTGTATGTTTTCCGACTAAAACCGCAGAGCTGGATTTTTTCCGCCTAGGCGTGTATAATAGTTGTGATTTTCAAAAATCGTCCTTTAGGACGTAAGCTTAAGTTTTCCGGTGGAGGAGTTTTTTGTTGCGAGCTTATGGATTCCTGGTAGCGACTTCCGGCACCTTGGCTGGGGGCTTGTTTCCGCGGTTATTAAACGGATAGCAGGATAAGTTTTTTCCGCCCATGCTATTATATCGTCCTAGCTACTTAAGAATATTTAAGTTATATATTACAAACCCTCGATAGGGCCAAAATGATGCATTGTTTTCCCGCAGGAATAAGTCTTCTACTTCTCCTTAGCCGTAGAAGAGCGAGCTTCATCTTCAGTTTGTGCTTGTTCATCCTCCGTTTCTTTGGCCGGAGAAGAGACATCACCTTCATCATCATAATCTTCAACTTCTTCTTTCGGAGAAGTGGCGCCACCCTTGGATTTGTCCTTGGAACTGGTCCAGGTAAACTGGCCTTCATCACCGGATCCGATAGGACGTGCCTCCGCTTCTCGCTCCTTGTCATATTCTGCTTCAAGGGCTTCGTCAGCAGGAAGCGCCACCTTGTCGTAAAATTCGTCGTGGCGAATGCGGCGCGCAATCCAGGTATCGTAACCACTGCATGCATTTAATAATGCGTCTACATTTGCATCCGGAGGAACTCCGGTAGTGGTAAGATCGATGTCCAAATCCGGGGTGCGCGCTAGGCACATAGCCAAGGACATCTGGGCACTGCCCCTGGCAGATGAGGCCTGATCAACAACCAATTCCAGGAGAGCGTCCATTCTTTTGATAAGATCCCGGACAGCGCAGGTCCCGCTCTCCTTAATTGCCAAGTTGTAGCAGATTTTCCGACACGCGGAGATAAGATCGTTGCAATCTTCTCCGACGAGCCGGATCAGATCATCGCGCGAGAACTGGTTGCGGTGGTCTTCATTGTACCCAAGCGGCTCTGCACAAAATGGTCGGAGCTGAGCATCAATTTGAGTTCAGGGGTTTAGTTTGACTTTGGAGTTCCGGATACTTACCCATGACATTTGTGTTGAGAAGGTCACAGCCTTTCTCCGCTGTATTCATGTAGTTCTGGAGCCCATGGACTTCATTCTGAAGTTTTTGCAGTGTGTCGCTGTCAACCATCCGTTTGGTCACAAAATCAGCCTCTTTTTTGAGGAACTCAGACTTCTTTTCCGCCAGCTGCTTCTCGCATATTCCCGCTTCAGATCCGCCTCCATGAGCTTTGTCTCTAAATCTTTGTGAGAGGAGCGCAGGCTCTCAAGTTCGGAGGAAGCAGTGGCAAGGGAGGAAGATGCACCTGCTAAAGTTAAGTTAAAATCAATTCAATAGTCGGAAATTTGGACTAACTGGTCAGCTTGGTCGGAAACATACCATGGGCTTCCGCCAGCTGCTTTTCCAGATCCGCAATTTTTTCTTTCTGTGCTTGGATATCATCCACCTGGCTCAAGGTGATGCGGCGCTGCAGGGAGATGTTCTTGTACAGTTCATAGTGTAGCGCCTGTTGTTCCTGTAAAAGACGAAGCAGGGATAAGTTTCTGGATGCATATAAGTTTTACGTGTAGACTCTTTCGAAGCATCGTTGCCAGAAAAATTCCGCCATGACGCTTGGGGGCTACCATGACACTTTAAAAAAAAATCAAGTTGGTTTACTCGAAGTATCAAGGTGCTAACTATTGCTAGTTTCCGCCTAGATACTTGGGGGCTACTGGGAATATTGGTTTACCTTGCGCTTGGCGAGCAGCTGGTCGAAAAAGTCACTGATTTCCTTCTCGTGGAGTTGAATCTCGGAAGAATCAACATCAGCTTTCCCCATGCGTTGCTCAGCATGGAGTTCAGCGGGTCTTGCTCAAGCTCCTACTTTTCCAACTCCGTCACCTTGTGGAAGAACTTGTGTGAATAAGCCTTCGGAGTGGAGTACAGGTCCGATGGATCACTGAAACTGGCCGGAAAATCGACGGCATCCTTAGCCGGAGCTTCAGCCATGTCGTTGGAGGTCACTTCCGCCTCTTCAGGGATCTTGTCTTGAGGATCCTCCGGAGCAGCTCGCTTCGTAGCGGAACAGCTTCCGCCTCACTTCTCGCTGCTCACGGGAATAATCTCCGGTTGAGCTTGGGCAGCTGGGTCGGGGGAGGGCTGGGCCTCAGGCGGAGTTGAGTGGGAAGCTGGGTTGGAGGTACTTGGTGGTGTCGGGGTAATTGGGCCCACGGCTGGAGACGTCCTAAGATATTTTGTGATTGACTTCTGGGTGTTAACCCGTGAAGCCAGGAATTTTTGGCTCCGGTAACAAGCAAAGGAAAGATATAAGTAACAAACTTACACAGTTAAGTGAGATGTGTTCCGGGATACTTACGTGGCACCGGGGATCAGTGGGCGCGACCCTTTCCCTGCTGTAGATAGCAGTTTGAGGCGTTCATGCTCCGCCTTCTTGGAGTCGAGACGTGGGAGTAGCTTGGTCTTGGCCTTTTTTGGCAGAGGCCTCGCCGCTGGCTCCGGCTTCGGAGCCAGAAACCTTGGCGTGGGGACGCTTGGCGGTTCGGGAGACAACTTTTTTGGGAGCTTGCTCCTCCTCCTCGCCGTCGTCCTCCGGATCCTCCTCCGCCCCTTCGGCGCTAGCAGGTGCTCGGATCACATTCCTAAAGTCCTCCTCCGCCAAAGTATTGAGCTGAAGAGGGAAATATGGAAAAGTTAAAACACTTCAAGAATGAGAAGTTAAAATGATTGAAGTACGAATACGTACCAGAGGACACTTGTTGTCGGTGATGATGTATTTTCCAATCTCCGGGACCGGTTGGCCCCGGGGCCCCGGGTAATCTTCACAAGTGTCCGGATCCTCTTGCTGAGAGAATCCGTCGGTAGATTGTCGCGGGTCACTCGCAATTGGTCTTCGACCCCGGAATATTCACAGATCAGCCGCTTATTATACTTGAGCGGCTGGATCCAGCGAGTGAACCAGATGAGGGTTAGGTCTATTCCGGTTAACCCGTCGTGGACTAACCAGGAAATCCTTTGCGCTGCCCTATCCAATTCTGGGTAGTGGGCGAGGGCAGGGACGAAGCTCCAGCTGGCTAATTCTTCCAGGGGCTTGTTGATGAACTCTGGAAGACCCTCGTGGACGTCCGGAACCTTGATGTTATTCACATAGAACCATCCGACATTCCAATACCGGTCGGACTCGTGCGACGAGTGAGGCGCATACATCCTCTGAGGGCGGAGCATAAATGTCATGCTTCTGCAGTTCACCATCATCTTGTATTTGGTCTCCTTCTTGATGTAGAAGAAAAAACTGCCAAAGACGAATGTCGGGGCGGATTCCGAGATGCCCTTCGCAGAGCGTCACGAAGTTAGAGAGAAGAAGATAGGAGTTGGGGAATATGTTGTGAGGCTGGAGGCCATATGGGTTGAGGACGGAGAGGAAGAAATCGGAACATGGAAGCGACATGCCGCGCTCCACCCAAGCCTTGGTGAAGACGCGTTCGTCGGGATCCGGCTTGGGGTGATGGAATCCTTCATAAAACTACAATCCGGAGCAATCATGCCCTCCTTCTGGAAAGCTCTGAGCTCCGAGTCTGTTACTTCACATGGCCACCACTGGCCCTTTTCTCCTTCGCGGTTCCGGGCTTTCGATCCTTTCTTTTGTTCTACTGCCAGTACCTTAGATTGGGCCGAATATGACTACTTCCCACAAACTGCTGTGCCTGGAGAAGTTGAGACTGGCCATGCCGTGGAGCAAGGTGACAATGAAGCCTGAAAGAAAAAGAGGTTGGAGTGCCACCATAGAGGTAGCTGTGGGCGAATGCAATGTAGCAGGACAGAGGTAATGCCACAATTTGAGAAGAAGAGATGAAGAACAAACTCCCCTATACTCCCCCTTTGCTGAACTCATTTATGCTTACCGTTGTATTGTAATGTTAAACACCATTCGTAGTATCTAGGACCATGATTATGAAAATAGTCATTTTTTTGCCACTCTTAGTAGCTAGGGGTTATGCTACTAAACTGTCATTCGTAATAGTTAGGGAATCTGCTTATGAACTGATGAACTATATGGTAATATCACCAGTAAAGAGAAGATGTGACCACAACCATTGCGTGGATGGTACCAAACATCCAATGTTGCATCGTCAATGCCATTTGGTCTAGACTGCAAGTAGAGGTGTAAATGGTACGGATAATCTTGGCTCTGAATCTGCATCCCTTTTTAAGGATATGGTATTCACTTTTATAAATCTGCTGGATATGATGCGGATATTTGTCAAGAGGATATCCATTGGATATGTAGTGGATATGATACTGATAATGTCCGATAGATATTATCTGATATTTTTGTGCATTATCAGAGGTTCTCAAAGAGGATAATTGGATAAAATAATCCAACGCCAAATGTCTAGACAACATAGTTAGTTTATTAACCCAACTATATATGCTACTGGCACGTAACTTTCTTTATTATATGAACAAGTGTGCATGTTTGTATAGTCTAATGTTGAAGCATAAAATAAATGTAATTCTTATTTTATTTATATATTTTCTCAACCATCCCCTTTCGATCCGAGTTCGTTTCATATTCGCAATCTGATATAATCCACATTTAAATCCGCATCCCATCATTATCTGTTCCGGTCCAAATCTACTATTAAAATATATTAAAGGATATGGAAATAACAAAATCCAATCCAATCCGTTAATATCCCTAACTGCAAGCAACCAATCACCGGAATTTAGCCCTAGTGATGCAACCCAAACTACCAAACAAATCGCCAAAAGTAGCCCTAAGGTCGTTCCAAACGGGCTAAGAGCATCTCTAATAGAACTCGTAAAAGGCCGAAAAATGTAAAATAACCGCAAGTATACGGGTTCATTTCGCGAAAGGGCGCATAGTAACCGTAAACAAGGCTAGCCTGGAATTTTTTTACAGACCCATCCGGAAGACGCAACTCATCCGTTACTAGTAGGGGTCGAAAGGCCGAACGGAACGTGAATCCATATCTAGAGCGCGTGGAAGGTTCAGCCCACCCAACCGCTCGCTCTCTTCCCACTTCTTCGAGCCGCCACAAGATTCAGCCGCCGTCGCGCCTCCCGATTCGGTCGAATCCGCCATCGTGGAGCTCTGGTTGGTTACCCCGCATCTCCCACGCGTCTCCTCCTTCACCTCCGCCGCTCGCCCGCCGCCGCGCCGGCCGAATTGAGGATGAGCTCCACCGATGAGTTCCCCGATGCTGATATGTCTGATTCGTCCTCCTCGGATGATTCAGACCTCGATGACCTGCTCCGGGACGATGGCACCGAGACCGACATCCTCCTCCTCGCCGTCAAGGAGTTGGAGAACCAAGCGCATCTACTAAATCAGCGACGCGGCTCGGTGATGGGCCGCTGCTACATCCAATGGAATCGCCTCCTTGGCGACGCACAACTATGGGATGACTACTTCGCCGAGGTACCTACCTATCTGCCACATCTGTTCCGTAGGAGGTACCACATGCGTTGTAGTTTGTTCATCACAATCGTCAAGGCTTGCGAAGCAAACTCAAATTAGTTCAAGCAACGTAGAAATGCTATCGGCGGTATGGGTTTTAGCGTCTATCAAAAAATGTCGGATGCCATGAGGGTGATTGCGTATGGCATCCCTGCGGATTACACCAATGTATATCTTCGAATTCGTGAAGATACAACCATCGAGTTTGTGCGTAGGTTCGCCTGGATGATTATCAAATTGTTTGGTCCAATGTATCTTCAAGCCCCCAATGAAGATGACACAAAAAGATTGATGAATGCAAATGAGAAAAAGGGTTTGTCTAGTATGCTTGGTAGTGTTGATTGTATGTATTGGACATGGAAAAATTGTCCCAAGTCATTGCATGGAATATACTACGGGAAAACCAAAAATCTTACCATTGTACTTAGACCGTGGCATCACAGGATTTATAGATTTGACATTGTTTTTTTGTTTGCTGCCTGAGACACGCAATGACACATTTTATATAGATCCCATTTGTTTGCAAAACTAGCAACCGATGATGCACCCACATGCAACTATAAAGTTATGAATAATAAATATACAATGTGATACTATCGGCATTTATCTGGACCGGGAACCTTTTGTGAAGTTCAACCCTTAGGTTCTTCCTACTGTTTTCTGTTCCCCGAAAATTTCCAGCAAATCAACTCATAGTAATTCTGTTTTTTTCTTTTCAAAAATACACAATAATTCTGTTTTTTCTTTTAAAAATACACAATAATTCTGTTTTAGAAGGTAGAATTGACAAAAGACACAACCCTAGATGTTTCGCTGTTGCCCTTAGATTACATAAGTGTGTCTACCAGTGTCAGGCCCAGGAACAACTTATTTGAACTACAAATCTCAATAACCAAGTACAGGTAGATATATCCATATCACAACATACACTCGGCCGTGCGGCTCGCCACTTTGCAAATTGTTGTCCTTGTCTGTGTGCTACATCGTGCTAAATATTACTATCAAGCAATCTTGTACTGAAAATCGCTGCTCGCATCTGAGTACTGATATATAGGTTAGGTCCCTTGATTCAAAGTGGAGGTGCCATCAAAAGTATTCAGTGCACCTGATTTATCCAATGTCCAAACATAGGCTCACGCAACCAAGTGTCTCGTGAATGGGGGCCATTCTGCCAGCACTGCGGTGCAGATCTCAGTTCGGCAGCTGTCTGTCTATACATGAGCTACAACTGCACAAAGTAACATATATTAATTGCGACAATGTGATCAAGCATTGAATCATAAGAACTGTGGAGACCAAGATAACTAAAAATATAATTCAGTTGGTATTTTTTTAAAAAAGTGAACTGCAATCCTTTTGAATCTTTCTATCTCTCCTACTAAAGCTGCTAAAATACTGAAAAAAGAGGGTAAACAGAAAATAAAACGGGGAACTCACGCAATCAGGTGATCTGTTCAAGAATTTCTCTTCTTAGCAACTCTAACTTGGAGCATCAGATGGACATCTCTTTTGAATATGGACCTCAACTCTTCATTGGCTTCAATACCGATTCTCCTGAAACGTTTATTCCAAAACAGAATATTAGTATCAAGCTAAGGACAAGATTACATTTGATTGTAGGTGTAAACTGAATAGGCCCTTCACTACAGACGCCAACAAATTAGCATGAAACACGTACAACAATAATTCTCGTAATACATCTGACTAGAGACATGAAAAAAGAAAGACACTTCATCAAAGAAAGAGCTGGCCATGCTAATACATGTGAGCATGTTTGCACACGAGAATGTTACCCGATCTTAGAGCCATTTTTTCCAACAAGAATCTGCCGCTGGCTGTTCTTTGGCGCAATGAAGTGCTGTTCTACCCTAAGAGAACCATCTTTTAGCTCTTTCCAATCCATCAGCCGATGCTCAATTACATACGGGATTTCCTGCAGAAACTCATATTTAGCAAATAATTCCATCTTATTCAACGATTGCTCAGTTCCCAAACAGAATTACTTAGAAGAATTACTTGGTGAATATGATCCAGCATCTTCTCCCGCACAACCTCCAATGATATGGTTTTCATGACTTCTTCAGTCATTGTGGTTGGCTCCTCATCCCAGGGTCTTCTCACTGCCTAACATAGAAGAGAAAAGTTTCTCACTGCCTACACAGAAGAGATATATTTCGGGTATTGACAAAAAAAGAGTTATTTCATCATATGTTTCTATTTCGCAACTGACAAGCACCTAAAAGGAGATCATAAACTGTCATTAATGCTACTCCCTTGGTCCCAAAATAACTTGCTCAACTTTTTTTAGATACAGAAGTGTCTATAACTAAAATGCGTCTATATACTTCCGTATCTAGACAAAGTTGTGCAAGTTATTGTGGGACAGAAGGAGTATTAGTTATCACCCAGCAAAGCATTTCGGATTCAGTTTACATCAGCAATCATGGTTCAAAAAAGCGTACGCTCAGGCGCGCTTAAGCGCAGCTTAGAGCGAAGCGGAGGCCAAACGCTCCGTTTCAGGCCTGAGCGGGAGGAAAAGCGCTAAGCGCGATTAAGCTGTCTGATTAAGCGTTGAGCGGCGCCTAAGCGCGCGAAAGGGGCAGAAAAGAAGAAAAGCGCGTCGCTGAGCGTCCATGGTCGCGGGCGGCAAAACGAAAAAATTGAGGGGAACCGACCGGGAAAAGTATGTAGAAGATGAGGGTAGGATTCCTGGGCACCCCAATCGACCACTCCCCTGCACGCGAGCCACAGAGAGAGGCAGGGAGAGAGGCGGTGGCAGCGGCGCATCCCGATTCCCACCTTCTGCTCCGCCGGCGACGCTGCTCCTCCACCGCCGTCCATCTCGTCCTCCAGGCAGGCGGGACGTGTACTGCCCTCCTCCGCTGCCCGTCCCGCTCATCCCCTCTCCGCCCAGGCGCTCGATTTCAGATCGAGCTCGACCTCATCGCCGCCGGCTGTCCGCCACCCCTCGGCCCTCAGGTATTCCTAACCCGGCTATCCCTTTTATTCTCCGTATGTCCTTCACGTATATGTGCTAGTGGCGCTGTGCTGTACTGCTGTGGTGTGGTGCTATCTGCACTAGATGGATTGATCTAGCCTGCTCGTGTATGTGCTGCACTGCTGCTGACTATTGGCTTGATGTATGTAGACTGTGTTGTACTGGTGTGGTACTGTATTGATATCTGCTGCTAGGTTGTTGTTGCTACTGGTTAATTAATGATTAATGAAGTTAGCTTAGTTGATTGCTGCATCTAGTATTTTTGTTGCTGCTAAACCTAAGATTTGCTTGCAATTTGTAGGTACTGTCAAGAAATGGACATTGATCCGGGTGCGGGTGATCGGTGCCTGAGGTGCCAATTGCATTGATCGGCATAATTGAATAGTATAGCTTGCAACTTTGACATTTGCTTGGTAAATGCTAATATATTCTTCCTGTGCGCATCTAGCATCCGGAGAAAGGACTTGGAGAACAAGAAAGTGGAGAAAAACCAAGCCAAATCAAACTATGTGAACCATATCCTTTATTCTTCTTGCAATTGTAGCATTGCATGCATGCGTATGGTACAAAATTACAACATATTTTTGTCTATGTATGGCTAGATTGCCTTCCCTGCGCTTGTCCGTAATTTTGTACGCTTTTACCCTGAACGCTTAAGCAGCGCTTAAGCTTGCTTAAGCAGTAGTTCCTCTAGGCTGAGCCTCTCCGCTCGCTTAGCGCTCAGCGCTTTTTTGAACGTTGTCAGCAATGAAACACAAGTGAAGTTTTCTTTTACTTCAAGTGAAGTGTCAAATCATATAAAAAGGTAATTTTGTTCAGCAACTTCAATTGGTTAAAAAAAATTAATGGAACGGTGGGAGCAAAAAATACAAGAAGAGCTAAATGCTATATCTGCTAAAATTCTTTAGAGAATTATATCCAAGTTTCCTAATCTCAAGCAGCTGCCTTCATAGGATGATAAACAGGACATGAGATGGCCATTTCAATCTACACAACGGTACCCCTCCAACTATTTTGAAACAGAAGACCCCGGCATCTAACTTTCTTGAATCTCTGATATCTTCTTAATTTTCATTACAAGCATGTTTCCCAGTAAAGAGAGTGCAGATATTTGACAATTCGTGGACGTAAACTGAATGTTGGGAATATATTAGAATACCTGGTCCATCAAGTATTGAACAAGATCTTTCACTCCTTTGCCTTTCAGTCCAGATACCATGAAGTACCTAACAAACATTCCAAACAACTTTAATCAGGCACATGAAAAATGGAAGGCGATGTAAACTCCAATGTAGACTAAGTGGTACCTCTCAAATCCAGGAAGATCTTCAAATTCCTTTGCAACTTGCAGCAAGTCCTTTTTGTTTTCCACTAGATCAACCTTATTCATGCATAATATGCGCTTCTGGTTTGGATTTACTTCGGCACCCAATCGTTTGATTAACTTTATTACTCGTGAATCAGGCCTGCATAAATGAATACATGGTCAAGTGATGTCCTTATCACGACCTTAAAATAATTCGAAACTTGAAAATGAGAGGAAAACAAATAAATAAAACTGATGCGAGACCGAGTCTTTACATATTCAGATGCCTGTTGACATCAAACATGACTATTAGTAAATCGTAGAGGTTAACTGAGCTCCAGGCACTCTCCACACGAACTGTGACATCCCTATGAGGAAGTCCATGGTGTCCTAACATGAGCCCTGGGGTATCAAAAAAGCACTGCAGAGAATTTTATCAGCTGAAAACAACTCAAACTTCAAGACAATTTTGAACACGGTTCTCGAATGCATTTTTTGTAGCAGGCATTTAATTATTGGTACTAATATGTTACGATGAAAAAAAATGCTTTACAAACTTATAAATTCTTAATTTTCATAGAATATATAGATGCAATGAGCCAAAATCTAGTTGCGCTACTTATGTAACCGGATTTCTTATGCAGTCAGTAACTTGCTAGATACGATAGAAGCACTAGATGGCATCAAACTCATTTCCCAATTCCAATTATTTGTCAAGGAAATTTCCCTTTTGAGGACTTGCTCTAATTATATGTCAAACATAATACAAGCAGATATTTGGTAAAGAACATACTATCTGAGTTTTCCCTTTTGTGAGAACCCCCAAAATCTCATGAGTTGTTGTGTTTGTCTTGCGGGAGACTGCAGCCACTTTTGAGCCAACCTGTTAGCAGTTATGAACAAGGAAACATAAGGCATCACTCTACAAGAAATACATCCACGAGAAAGTGCATCATATTGGCAGGACTGCAAACATGAATTGAACCATTCAATAATAATGATCCGTCCATTCATGAACAGATATCTTTGTAGAACTTGTACGATAGGAATACACGTCTAGAAAGAAGAAAAAGAAACATTGCCCCTGCCTTATTGGTCTTGAATGGATCATGTAACTCTAGTAGGTAATAAATGGCATCGGAAATAGCCAAATAGAGAGGTATGTCATTGGTGCAGATTATCTCCAAATCGTAGAATGACATGTAGCTTGTGACGGTCTTATAACAAGCTTAACACTCCTACTATGTAACCCATGTCACAACACTACTATTAGCTTGTTTCTATGCATTAGTTTGGAGTTTGGACATTACATTTCCCAATTAGTACCGAGCGACTGAAGGCTCTGCCTCCTACTATGTAACCCAAGTCATAAACTCTGCTACTGAAACATCCGTGGAACACATAACGAAAGAGCAGAAATCACACGTACCACGGTGTTGGTGAGCGACGACTTGCCGGCGTTGGGCGCGCCGACGATCCCGACGGAGAGCGACATCTGGTCCTCCTCCCTGACCTCCCCGGGCTCTTCCTCGTCCTCGTCGGGCGGCTCCATGGCCGCCTCGAGCAGCGCTAGCGCCACCTCCCGCGACCGCTCCTCCTCCACCGGGTCCTGCACCCGCATACCCGCATTATTCTCCCCAAAGAGCGCCTCGTCGGCGCGCGCGCGGAGGGACGGGTCGAAGCGGAGCTTCCGCAGCGCGGAGACGGGGTTGTGCGTGCGCGCGGCGGAGGCCGGGGCTGGGGCGGGGTCCGAGGGCGGGAGGGAGAAGTCGGCGCTGTTGAAATCAGCGTCAGGGGCGTCGGAGTCTGAGGAGGCGGCAGCGGCGGAGGAGGAAGAAGAGGCGGGGGAAGTGGAGAGGAGGCGGAGGACGGGGAGAGGGAAGTGCGCGGCAGGGGACGCCAGCGTCTGAAGGGGGCGGAAAGCTTGGACGATGCGGCGCATGGCGGCAGGGAGGTGGCGGCAGGGAGGTGGCGGCGGCGGCGGCGGCGGCCGGCGGAGGGTTTAAGGGTTTAAGGTTGTTTTCTGGAGCAATGCGGAGAGACAGTCACAGGCGCAAAACTGAGGACAGGAATGGACGTGTGACGGGCTTTCGATCCATCTGTCACCTCAAGTTGGGCCCCGGGCTTTTGCGCTGCACACCCGTCGCCGTATTGTGCTGGCCCATTTTGATTTTTAAGTTTTTGTTTTATTTTCGCTTTTCTTTTATCTTTTACATATCTATTTTATTTTTCATTCTTTTTATTTTTCTCTTTTACTTATATTTAATAAAAAATGAAAAAATGTTCAAATTAAAAAAAATCAAATTAAAAAAATCAAATTTGAAAAACTGTTCGTCCAAATTTAGAAAATATATAGATTTTAAAAGTCTACCTTTTGAAAAATATCAAAGTTTGAAAACATTAGATTTTGACAAAACATATTTTGAAAAACGTAAAAAGGAACAAAAAAAAAAGAAAAAAAAATGAAAAGGCAATAAGTACATGATTTTTTTTCCAAGCGATCCACCCCTCAGGGAGATCGATTTTCATTACCATGAGATAACGAAAACAACACAACATTAGTATCATAGAGGGGGGGGGGCGCCGCCTAATGCTAGCTAGCAACAGAAAGTTCTAAGGAAGGGTAAAAAGGACTCCTCCAAAAGCAACATATCTTCTTTTTCTTTCTTCTTCATCCTTCATCATCAGGAAAGCTTGAACAGCATCATGGAAGCGAGGAAACTTTCATGCAACATCATTCTCCATATCTTCTTCTTCTCCACCAGTAGGATCGGCGGGCACATCATCAGTGATTGTCAATGTTCCTCGACCAGATCTTCTTCCAGCAGTTGAGGACGAGGTAGTGGCCACAGTCGCCAGGCGCAGTAGATTTTCAGCTCCAGTCTTGATATTGTTTTCATCAGCATCATTGTGGAGACCTGCCCAGTAATTCATAAAAACAACAGACAAGCTGATTAACTCACTGGGGGACTTGATCAATTTCATATCAAAACAAGATCTGTTACGAAGTTTTCAGATTGCCCAGCAAATCGCTGCAAGGACAGCAATTTGAACATTCCTGCTGGCAGTAACAAAACGAGGAAACCATTCAAAGAACTCTGTGAAGTTCCCAGGCCTGACATTTGCACCAATAGCCACAGCAACTGTACTCCAAACATACTTTGCTGCAACACACTCAAAGAATAAATGGTGGATGGTTTCATCTTGATGACAGAATTGACAGGAGGCACTCCCATTCCAATTCCTTTTCAGCAGATTATCTTTCGTTGCAATCGCATTATGCCAAATTAACCACAGCCAGATTTTTATCTTCAGAGGAATCTTGCTTTTCCACAGGTGTTTGAAAGATCTATCTGTCCCATGCCTGCACAGATGATTATACATGGATTTCACAGAAAAACTCCCATTTTTAGTCCATTTCCAAACAGGCCTGTCTTTATCTTGAGAGAGATTAATTTGTCTCACAATGTTTAGCAGGCCATGATTTTGAACAGCTAACTCTGGAGACAAATATCTTCTGAAAGAGAAATTCCACCCATGGGCAGCAGCATCAGCAACTGTGATCTCTTGTTCATTGCAAATGTGAAAAATCTCAAGGAAAAGATTCTCTCAAAGGTGTATTTCCACACCATGCATCCTGCCAAAAACTTGTCGGCCTTCCATTCCCCACATGCATTCTCCTGCCAGCTAAGTAGAAATCTTTGATTTTCTGCATATCTGTCCACAGAGGGGAATCTCCTGGTCTTTTTTTTGAATAGAATATACCAGCACCTTTGAGATATTTTCTATTCATGAAATCATTCCAAGGACTGGCTGAGGATTCGATTTTCCACCACCATTTACACATGAGGCTAATATTAAATTTAGTAAGATCTTTCAAACCCAAGCCACCTTTCTTTTTTGGTTTACAGATCCACCTCCATTTCACAAAGTGATACTTTCTCTTGTCAGCACTGCCAGCCCAGAAGAAGGATCTGATAGGCTTATCCATCTCCTCTATATTTGTTTTGTGCAACAGTCTCATGGACATCTGATAGACACTTGTGCTGGATAAGCAAGCACCAATTTTTATCATTCTACCTCCAATGGACATGTTATTTCCTACCTAGGCACACATTTTCTTTTTTGTCTTATCTCCCAAGAAGCTCATCTCAGCAACAGTAGGTTTCCTGGCACAAATGGGAGTACCCAAGTACTTTATTGGCCAAGTACCACTGAACAAATCTGAATAAGTCTGAATCTTGTCATTATCATGAAGAATTAACATAACTTCACTTTTATCAAAATTTATTTTCAGTCCAGATATTGCTTCAAAGAGATACAGCAACAGCTTGAGATTTCTGGCTTGTTCCAAATCATCTTGAATCAAAAGAATTATGTCATCAGCATATTGGAGCATGGCAATCCCTCTGGGAATGATGTTGTCAGCCAGCCCTACAACAAGCTCATTCTGTTGGGCCACAGACACCATCTTGGCCAGACTGTTTGCTGCCATATTGAAAAGAAAAGGGGCAAAAGGATCGCCTTGTCTGACCCCTTTGTGGCTGCCAAAATATGGCCCCACTTTATCATTGACTTTGACACTGAGTGTTCCTTCAACAACTGCCTTTTTTTATCCAGATTAACCAATTATCACTGAAACCCTTCTGTCTGCAGCAGTCAAACAGAAACTCCCAATTTACTTTATCATATGCTTTTTCAAAATCAATTTTCAAAACAACCCCCTGCTGTTTTCTGAATTTTGCTTCCCTCAGCACTTCTTGGAGCAGTGCAACTCCATCAGTAATGAATCTGCCTTTTATGAAGGCAGTTTGGCAAGGATGTATCACTTTATCCATAATGGGAATTGCTCTAATCGTCAAGACTTTTGTGAAAATCTTAAAAAGTACTTGCAGGAGACAAATTGGCCTGTATTTCTGAATTCTGTCTGCATCTGGCCCTTTTGGTATCAGGGTAATGATCCCATAATTGATTCTTTTCAAGTCAATAGTATGCCTGTGAAAATCATTGAAAGCAGCCATCATATCTGTTTTGATTATCTCCCAACATACTTTATAAAATTCAGGACCAGCTGCTTTATTATTTTCCATCTGATCAATGGCATTTTTGATTTCTTCTTCACTAAAGGTTTTATCCATTATCTCTCTTTCTTCAGAGTTTATTACTTCATCAGCATTCCAAATCTGCTCCTCCAACCTGATACCAGAATCAACAGCTGGCCCAAAGAGATTTTTATAAAAATCAGTGGCATGATTCAGCAAGTCATTTGTCCCATGAATAATATTTTCCCCATCAGACATAGAGAAGATAGTCCTTTTTCTCTTGCAACCATTGGAAATCCTATGAAAGAAAGAGGTATTACTATCTCCTTGTAGAAGCCATTTCTCTCTGGATCTCTGCTGCCAGTATTTCTCCTCTTTATCAATAATAGACATTAACTCTTGTTGTATCTGTGCTCTCCTTCTTATCTGAATGGCAGACAGGGATTGATCTTCTTCTAGCCTCTCTAGCTCTTCCAGCTCTTTATTAATCTCTTTTCTCCTTTTAATATCTCTCCCTTTCAAATTTGCCCCCCATCCTTTCAGATCTCTCTTTACATTTTTCAGTTTCTGTTGTAATTTCCCCAAGCTGTCAGATGCTCTTACAGGGATCAACCAAGTTTTGGAAACTCTGTTAAGGAAATCATCCTCTTGCAGCCAAGCTTTCTCAACTTAAAATCTCTGATCACTTTATCTTTCTGCTCCATAGTATCTAGGATCAAAGGGTTATGATCTGAGCAATAAGTACATGATGATCCGCGTCCTGGTTCAACGACGTGTGGGTACGGGGTGTGAGGCACCCCGTACGGTGCAAGTTTAGGCAGAGTCTTCGACGCAAATTTACCCACCCACCATGGCAACAACAAATCTCGCCAAAGGCGATGGAGATGAGGCGCTGACAAACATGACAACCTTGTGGCTCGGCTTGTTGAGCTGTTGGCTCTCTAGTCGGTTAGATTCCAAGAGTTCCTCAATGAGTACATTTCTCGTTAGCCCTGGTCCTGGCAGGTTTTAATTGTACTCTTCTGCATATGTAACATATATTTTGAGCAGTTTGTCCTCTATGTATGCAGCTAGGCAGTAGGATTTTTCTACTTGCTGAGTAAGGATCTGTATCGGTTCTGTTGTAATCCTTGGTTTCATGTATTTTGTCTTTAGGGGCCCTCTTTTGTGTGTTTAGAAAGCAAGAATATAAACATGATTTTGGGGGCAACGTACGATCTATTTTTTTACGGCAAGAGGAAAGCGAATCATTTTTTTGTAACTAGTGGAGGAACAATTTATTTGTCAAAATACTTTGGAAGGTATAAATATCATTTACACACTCATTCCATGATTACCGAATTCATACATTGCACGTAAACATTGAGATGTAAAATATAGTAAGCTTTAATTGTCAATCTTGTGAATGCATTAAAGCATGCCGGCCATCAGGAAACCCGCTGTGAGTATTCGATCTGGAACACCCCTACGGGGCAAAAACCTGCTGACACGACAACCCTAAACTACAAAAATATCAGGAAATATAGCATATTATAGGCCAACAAACATACACAAAAGTAACTAATTAAGAAATTCCGTTCCTCACACTTGCTCAACGGTGCTGTGCAGCTATATATTCTCGTCTGTCGCCACCTTTTCTTCGATGTAATTATCCTTGCTCAACTCCAACGCTGGCTTGTTTGGGTGCATAGATACACTTTTTCTGATAGCATCCTCCATCGAGACCACGTCCGAAACGCTAGCACCATCGCAATCGATGTTGGCATGGACTTGCTTGAGAGCGTAGAGGTTGTGTAGATCAAAATCAAAGCCTTGTTGCGCCTGATGCTGGGCTAACAGTTTGAAGGAGACGTGAAGCTTTCGGAGCTGTGGCATAGCTGCTGCTTCTTTGAACACCAAGTTGAGACCGCAGCCTCGACAATCGAACCAGAACACCTTGAGACACAGGAATCCATGTCTGATGATGATGGGATTCTCCTTGGCGAACAACTTGAGAGTGGTTAGCTCTGGCAAGTTTGCAATGATAGAGAGATCCTCCTCTCTGCTCAGATTGATGGCAATCTCCAGGTAGGTGAGGTTGGTGCACGAGGCAATGTGTACTGGAGTTGCTGGGAAGTAGTAGTTTAAGCTTTTGACCACTAATTTTTGGAGCAGGCGCGGCGGGACCCAAGCTTCCGTTAAAAAATCCAGGGAACAAGCGTCGCCGGAGTGAAGGAACAGAGACTCAAGACTGGAGCTTGTAATTTTGTTCAGTGAGGAGACGAAGTCACTCCTGTAAGTTTGGATTTCGCTATGTAGCTCATCCCGGAAACACCATTTCAGACCGAGAGCCCTCAGCTGCCTCAGCTTGACCAGCTCCGCCATAAGATCGAGCGAGCGGCGACTGTTGACGTTGATCATTGACAACTCCTGCAAGGCCTGCATCTTTTCTAGGCCGTCCGGTATGTCATCCAGAAGTTTGGTTAGCAGGCGGGCTAATTTTCGTAACCGGGATGCAGTTGGAGGCAGCCTGCTTACGTTGGTCCGCCTTACCTCCAAGGTCTCCAGGGACTCCAGTTCTCCTATAGAATCTGGGAGCTCTGTGACATGATCCCCTCCAAGTCCCAGATACCTTAGATTGAACAGCCTCCCTATATCCTCTATGTTTTTGCTTTCCAGCTTCTCGGCGTCCTCTAGATCTAGCACCCGTAGCAACAAGAAATTCGCAAGATGAGGCATGCGTTGAGCAAACCCAAAAACAGTAAGGGATCTCACCTTTGATAGGTTGATCTTAACATCACCCATGTCCGATGCCAATGGGCCGTCTTCTTGTTTGGCATAGTTGAGGGATAATCGACGGATCACATCCCGCTGCATTGACTCATCCAACGTGACGAAGTTCTCTTCACTGGACAGAGATACAACGAAGTCGTGGACTGCTGCATGCACCGTACAGCCCGTTGGTTCATCGTCGCCGTCGTCCGCCAGCACAGGCTGTATCAAACTCCTGTTGATCAGCTCATTGAAATAGCTCCTTCCCATTTCAAATGTGTTCTCTTCTCCTTTGCTAGGGATGAATCCTTCGGCCACCCATCTCCATATCAGACGATCCTTGTTGATGGTATAGTTTTTTGGGAAAATACTCAAGTACAACAGGCAAGATTTCATTGGGAGAGGCAGATCTGCATAACTCATATGCAATACCTTCCTCAACCCTTTTAACGGGGGATATTGCTCCAATCTTGCAAGAGTTGACCTGTTGACCATGTTCCATCCGCCCGGCTCGACGTATTTCCTCGCTAAAAGGCTGGCCAATACGAGTATGGCCCAAGGCAGACCTCCACATATTTGCAATACGTTGACATGAACTGGGCTGCAATCTTCTGGGCATTTCTCTTCTTCGGAACCAAATATCCTGCTATGGAACAGTTTCTTGGAGTCAGATTCATCAAGCGGCTCCATCACATGGATAACATCATCGTCAGGATAGTTGGAGCATGATTTCGCAACATCGTGGTTGCGGGTTGTTGCAACTATTCTGCTTCCAGCAGAATTTGCTGGCAGGCCGCAGTTGATTGCCTTCCATGCTGATGTACTCCAAACGTCATCAAATACGATTAAGTACCTGGCAATGAGTTAGGCGGGTTCGTAAGGTGAGTCAGACGAATTAAGCAATCGGCTAAACTTCTGACAAACTTTAAGGTAGACTAAAGTTAATTGAACTGTAATCTAGCACTTACATTCGCGCCTGCAAGAAAAAAAATCGGTAGTGGCCATAACAACTTTGCCACATGGAAGCGAAAAATAACATCGCGCACTTGGAAATCCAACCGTTAACGATGCATTCACGAGACTAAGATCTCAACATTTAGTCAATGAAATTTTCTAATTTGTTTTACCAATGACTAGCTTAATACTTGTGTGTTGCTACGGTAAACAGTTATACATAAAAGACATCAGAAAAATAGTTGTCTATTTGACAATCATGAATATCGAGTATGGTTTCGGTACCCATCATGTTGTGATAAACATAGTTCCTTCATCTCAAGTGATCATAGCACAATCAAGATGCCTCTTTGAGGTTCTTTCTTCCTTGAAGGTGCATATAAGCCTGACATATTGAAAAAACTGAAGTATATAGAAAGATGATTGTATGCCACTATAGACCAATATAGTTCCATATTTCTATGCACTCACACTGTCACACATGCATGAGTCAATCACCCTCCGTGCAAAAATAAGTGTCTCAGTTCTGTCCAGGTTCGGATGTATCTAGACTCATTTTAGTTGTGGACATATTCATATCTAGAAAAAATTGAGACACTTATTGTGGAACAAAAGGAGTACACCAATTAATTGTAATTTTCGCTAGAAAGAAAAATAGAACTTTCCAAACCATATAATTATATGTATCATAATGTCAAATCGACATAGTCCCTCCATTCTAATAAACAAGGCATATATATTTTGTTTGTCAAGCTAAGTAAAGTTTGATAATTTTTTTTTAGAAAAAACTATAAAAACAATAATGTTATATAGGTATTATATGGCAACATAGTTCATGATGTATCTAGGTTTTGATTCTAGATTGTATGTATTAGTATTTTTTTCTAAAAGCTTAATTAAACCTTACATAGTTTGAGTTCTAGAAACAAATATTTTTTCCTTATTCATTGAAAAGAAGTTTGTATAACACAAAAATAACATCAACACATGATAATATACAATAATTGCAGGTTTACTGTGTTATGTAACGTCATCATAGCTAATCTTCTATTCAATAAACCAAATATATGTTCACATCTTAATAGGTAAGTTTTTTTCTTCCCTCGAAAATAAACTCAACTTTTTTTTGTGACGAATACCAAGCCCAAAATATTAATCATATATGTCTAGGAGTCGTATATTCTACTCCCTTCGCTAGAGATTACAAGGCTGCCATGTATCCCTTAGCGATGTTACTATGGACTATGTTACAATTACACTATGAAATTGTATTGCCAACTCACCTTCAGAATGTGAATTAATTGTAAACAGAGAAGTAGGTCTGTAATCACTACTGGGTGCTGGTCCACCACCTAAACTAATTTGATATCCTTAGCGATGTCACATCCACTGCAAAATAATTTAAGGGCCCCTGCTTCCCTGGCAAATATTTGGGGCTCCCTCTGCATTTTCGCCGTCTTCGGAAGGTGGACCTACAGCCCCTAATCGACAAGATCGCCGGAAAGCTCCCGGGTTGGATCGGCAAGAACCTTGCTAGACCTGGAAGGGTCATCCTTGCGAAGACGGTGCTCATGGCCACTAGCACTTACCACGCCACTGCCATTCCTCTGCCAAAATGGGCTCGTGAGAGGATCAACAAGATTGCCAGGACATTCGTCTGGGCCGGTGAAGAGGGCGAACATGCCGCCCAGGGGAAAGCTCTTGTGAATTGGAGAACGATATGCAGGCCAAAGAAGCTGGGGGGCCTCGGCATTCCGGACATTGAGAGATCTGGACGTGCCCTGCGATTACGTTGGCCTTGGCTCCAGTGGACTGATCCGGACCGCGCTTGGTCTGGCTCAAAACTTCCATGCGACGATACCGACATGTCCCTCTTCAGAGCCGCCACTAAAGTTACCATTGGAAACGGGGAGACGGCCAAATTCTGGCACGACAACTGGTATGCTCGGGGCCCTCTATCTCAATGGGCGCCCGACCTCTACAGAATTGCCACGAGGAAGAACCGTACGGTAGCCAAAGAGCTAAGTGAAAACAACTGGATCCGTTCTGTCGCGTCCCTCAACTCGCCTCAACAGCTGGCGCAATATATCGACGTCTGGGAGGCCGTTCACTCCATCAACCTTGCCCCCGAGTTGCCGGACACCATCGTCTGGATGCTTAATGCCGATTCAACCTACACCGCTAGCTCCGCCTACGAGGCACAATTCCTTGGCTCCCATGCCCGCTTCGATGCCATGAAGATTTGGTCGGCACACGCCGAGCCCAAATGCAAGTTGTTTGGCTGGCTAGCCCTTCATGGAAAGCTCCTTACCGCCGATATGCTTGCCATCCGAGGATGGCCTCACGACCCTCGATGCCCATTGTGCCTCAGCGAGCCTGAGACAGCTGACCACCTTTGCAGAAACTGCCCGTTCACGGCGGCTGTCTGGAACCTTGTCAAATCTTGGGATGGCGACTCCTCTGATGACCGACGCCTTGACTTCCAATCCATATCTGACTGGTGGAACGACATGATAAAAGAAAAGCCACAGAAAGAAAAGAAGCGCATCAGCGGCCGGTTCCTATATGTGCTCTGGAACGCTTGGAAGGAACGAAACCGGCGCATTTTCACTGGACAACGTCTTACCTACCTTGAGGTCGCAAGCATAGCAAACGAGGATATCCTCCAAAGGGACCGTGCTATAAATGGCTTCGGCCCGGCCATCCCGGCCGATCCGGATTAGTTCTCTTTTTTGGTAGCTCGTCCTTCATGGTGGGTTCTGGGCATTTTACCACCTTAATCTAAAAATACCCTCTCTTTGTACAGTTTGGACCCTCTTGCTTAATGAAAAGGCAAAAAAAAAAAAAAAAAAAAAAAAATTGTTGTTGCGTTATTGTTAGAGAACTAGTCATTGATACTAGTAGAAGACCACATGCACAGGTTGGGCGCCTCGCATATAGTAATGGAGGAGGTATTCGTTTATAGTAGTATTAGAAAATAGAGGCACAAAATCGCGCAAGCATTACTATTACTACTGGAGTGAACTAGGGGTCTAAAGATACTAATGGATTGTATCCGTGAATAACAGAAAAAAAAGGCCTAACGTACGCCTCGCTCTCTAGACTCTGGAAGCTGTACTGATTTATCCAAGGCTATTTGTAGAAATTATTCTAATTTATCTTTTACAAAAAGTAGCGTTTGGCACCAGATATAATAACTAGCAGGTAACCGAACCCGCAGACACAGAAACTCTAAACGAAGAGAAAAAAAAAATGCGATCATAATCGTTAAGAATGCGACATGAAATAGGAAAGAACACTGTTTGTGGACCATTTCAAAAACACTAGGCCCGCTGTAGTAAAACCGTGGCGCTACATCTGATGTAGCTTAGTTAGGACCATGTCTCACCGGGGGACCGTGGTATACTGGTATTGTCTCAGGCTCTCAGCGGCTCAGCGCACTCGATCGCTATTACTGGGCAAATACATATTGCTTATTCTTCCTGCATTCACGTGGCTTGTCGCTTGACTGGTCGCTTGACAGGAGTACCATCGAGGATCAAACTTACATCTTGAATGTCATACTGTACTAATATTAAAAAACTTGCGTACGGAGTATTTGTGAACTATGTGAAGTAGGTGAAGATGCCATTAGTGAGACCGTAGAGCTAATGTGGACTTTTCTTTGTGTACTTACCTCCATTGGACCTTTTCCATTTTTTTGGTTAATAGGTGCGACTTTTCCTTGGGTACTCCCTCCCGTGAGACTTTCTCTTGTGTATGTCCCTCCTTTGAAAAACTATAAAACACCTATAGATTTTGGCGACATGTTTGGCCAAGTTTGTGTAAAAACTGTCAGTATATCTAACTAAATCAATGTCGCTAAATCTATTATATTATACATAGCTGTAATTGTTGGTTAACTTGGTCAGACTTTATAAAGTTTAATACAGGCTTTGTTCTTGACTTGGACATATAAATGTTGACAATGTTAAGCTTCATGCACTAGCCACTTGAACCAAAAGTCCGAACTGATGGAAAGGGCTAGGCAATCCACATATACACTTCACAACACTCGCGTGTGACGGAAGAAGAGAAAGTCAACACGTGAAAGAAGAAGAGCACGAAACAACGGTGGTTATAGAGGGGGGCAATTTTTAGGCAATTGAAAACCATGTGAAAGCAAGGATTTGAACTTGAGACCTGGGGCTCTGATACCATGTTAAGCTTCATGCACTAGCCACTTGAACCAAAAGTCCGCCAACTGCAAATCGGCAGCCAGGGAGATCACGATTGCAGGGAGATTGAGCGCAGAAGGAGAACAGCAACAAGATTGCAGGGAGCAGCAGGCTCACGCGATGGAGGCGGGCCTCACGCGGGAAGGATGCGATGGAGGCGGGCCTCGCGCGGGAAGGATGCGATGGAGGCGGACCTCACGCGGGAACAGCAGGCTCGCACGGCGCACGGGAATCGAAGCAGGCGGGCGGCACGGCGCTTCAGCGAGCGGGCCACGGGGAGGAAGCGGGGCAGAGCGGGAGGCCTCGCGCGGACGAGAATCAGAGGAGCGGGCCGGGGAATCGAGGAGCAGCCTCGCGCAGGTGATCGAGGAGCAGAAGATGAGATCGACCACGCACGGGCGATCAAGACGAGGAGAAGCCGGCGGTGGGGCGGCCGAGAACAAGCCTTCGGGAGGACCAATTTTGCTCTGATACCATGTTAAGCTTCATGCACTAGCCACTTGAACCAAAAGTCCGAACTGATGAAAAGGGCTAGGCAATCCACATATACACTTCACAACAGACAACACATATTTCTATATACCCTTAAGTAGATGAACAAATATAAAGGCTTGTGCTTCCATGGACCCCAAAATCTAAAAAGAGTGTAAACCCCCGAAGATGTATCTTCCTGAGTGAAACACAAGAACAGTTGCGATTAAGTGGTACTTGTTTGGGATTAGGGGTAGGATGGCTAAGATTAAACGAAACCATGATACCTCTTCGAAGGTTTACACTGTTTTAAAATTTTGGGGTCTATAACCAAATGTAAAAAAGACGAAAGACAGCGGAGATACTTTCATTTCGATTAGATAGGAAAAATCTACAAACAGGAGTAACTAATGTGGTACAAGAACAAAAGCCAAAGAAGGCAAGGAAAAAACAAACAAATAAAAATCAAGAAGGAGAGGAAAAAAAAGGCTAGAGCTTTGCCCAAAGCCACAAAAGAAACAACGCCTAGTCTAGCTCTATATGGGTCTCTCTACTAAGGCTACCACTCGACGACGACCGGCATCGACCCAAGAGCGGGCTTCCGTCAGCAATGTTTGGAACAGATCCGTCGGCGAAGAGGTTTCATGTCCAAAAATCTTGTTGTTCCTTTCTTTCCAGTTGCACCACCAAACCAAGGAGATCACGGAGCGCCACAGCTTTGCCTTCTCCTTGCCAACGCTTGAAGAGGATGACACCATCCAATCAGATAGGTCGGTGTTGGCGTCTGGGATCAGCATCGTCGGCAGCCTAACATGGTCGATGACCAGCGCCCAAAGCTCCTGCGCATATGAACATGCCACAAGCAAATGAGCTGCAATTTCAGGTTGTACCCGGCAGAACGGGCACATCGGGTCGTGCGGGCAGCCGCGTTTCACAAGCATATCGGCCGTGAGGCACATCTCCCTTGGACCGCCAGCCATGCATAGAATTGGCATTTGGGCGGTGCGTTCGGAGCGCCACACCATTTATGGGAAGGAAGGACGGATCAAGCTGATGAACTGAACCGCATACGAGGAGCTCGCAGAATACATTCCGTCCGCCGTCCACTTCCATATCAACCGGTCTGGAACATCTTGGACTAGCTGCACATTGCAAAGGAAGTTCCAAAGGCTTGTGAATTGCTGAGTACCCGTTGCGGTCAGATCAACCTTGAAGTGCCTAACCCACTTGTCCTGCGTGATTGCCTTCCGGACAGAGTGGTACGTGGCAACGTGCACTGTCTGAATAGGTTTGGCCGTTTGGGAATAGCATGCTAAATTTGTCCTCGGGCCGCCAAAGATGAATAAATGTAGTACTATTAGGTGGTAGGCGTACTAAGTTGAAGACACTGTGTTCCCAGACAGAGATAATTAATGGATTTCAAGTTCCTTCCCTTAGGCGTCAGCACAAAACTAATTATAGCGGGGCGCTATAATTTTTTTTTCGAGGTTGAGGGGCGCTATAATTTCGTAATAAGAATCTAAATTAGATCATCGTAAGTTTTTTTTGCTCATAATTTTCTTTATCAAAATTATTATCCAGCAGAACCAAGCGGCCGGAGTATGTTCTGTAGCGCTAGCAATGACGGGACGTACTCCGGTATCCAGGTGCTGGGCATGAATAACCAGACTAGCAAGTAGCTGTTGTGCGCCATATGTCGCGTGTGCCCGCCATTATCGAAAAATCGCGTGTGCCGGCCATGATGTACGGCCAACGCGGACGCCATAGACACCGTCCAGCTGTAGTAAAATCCAAACAAGAAAATGTAGAGCGCAAATTTTGCACCCTATTTCTGATATGATGATATACCGTACCTCTTGTCTTGGAGGAAGTCCCGGAGTTGGGCTATGGCTTGCTGGATCTCCCCGGACCCCGGCATGCCGCTGCTGCGGCCTCCTTCCTCTTGAGTCTGCGGGAGGACTTGACGGAGTATGTCCATCAAAACAGCCCTCACGGACGGGCTTTGACCGACGTAGACAAAAGCTTGACAATTGAATCTTTTCCGCATCATCATCGATCTGTAGACCTGTTTGGCAAGTGTGGTCTTACCAATCCCCGCCATTCCGACGATGGATACTACTCGTAGATGCCGCTCGTCGTCCACGAGAAGTTTGACGAGCTCTGTCTTGGGCCCGTCGATGGCTACAGGGGCAGCTTCTTCCCTGTGGAGCAGCCGAGGGTCGATAGCCACGCTGCTCGCTCCAAAGACGTCGACGGCAGCTTCCGAGGCTGAAGGCATGCCACCGTCAACAAGCTTGTACCTGGTGCGCCGCTCGCTCGCCGCCACCAGGCGGTCCCTCAGCTGCCGGATCTGCTCCACCAATCTCTTGGATCTGGATCGGGCCTTGTGGCTTAGCCGTCCAAGGAAATTCTGCTCCCGCTTCAGCTGATGATGCAAGAAGAGGTCCAGCCAGTCCTCCGTGTCGTAGGCCACCTCCCTGACCTGCCTCATCCATTCCTTGACTTGCACGTCCGGGTCCTCCACCATCGCAGAACCGCGGAACAGACCCACCATGCAGCCGAGTTCCTCTTTCAGGAAGATCACCTCCTTCCGCTCCCTGTCTTTCAGCTTCGCATGCTCTTCGGTGATTAGCCTGCTGAGCTTGCTGAGGAGTGGATTTATAGCTCCCATGGATGCGCTCACGATTAAACTCTCCATCGCGCCCACCCGTAGCTACTCTATGCGGATGAAACTCAAGGATCATCGGAGCTCTATACATAGATGCATACATAAATATATAGCTGGGTACAGAGTATTTTCCACCACATCAACCTCGACATCACCTGTCCCTCAAAAAAGAAGGGAAAACATCCACATCACCTTCATTACGTCCAATAAATAGAAGTATTTAAATATGCACCTTCTACGAAATGATCCCCGTTTTACCTAGTAATCAAAGTCAAGTACATGCCATTACGTGAGGTAATAGTAATACTATACTCATGGAAGAAGGGGAAGAAGTAGTCTAACGGCTGAGCAAACACACTTTTCTTTTCATTTTTATTTTGAAAACGGGAAAACCAGGCAGGTTTGAAAAACGCGAAATACGGAGTATATCTCAGACACGCCTCCTCTTCGTGGCATGGTGGGCTCGTGCCCACGATCTACGCGAGATCGCCTCCGTGTCGTGCGTCTCCTTGCGAAGTCCGATCCATCTAGTTTGAGCGAATCGGTCTGCTCGGACAGATGGACGGTCCGCCCCAATCTACCTGTTTACCAAATTTGAGAAATGGATGCATTAACTTGGGGACGCTGCGCAAACAACGCTCGTGTCTGGCCATCGGCCTTTGGCCCGGTTTATAGGTGTCACAGCTAGTTAATTGATTCATTATGATCTGACAGGCGACAACCAGTTACAAAAAGGCTCGCATCTAACCTGGAAACAAGGCCGTACAAGTCTACTCCTCCCTGCCGCCGACGTCGTCCCGTCCAAGACCGCTCATGCAACCCATATGGCTTCTTCCTAGCAGCGTTGCCTAGCGACGGACCGGCGGCGGTTCTCCATGCGTTGGTCCTCCCGGCGGCACTCGTCCTAACGGCGGGCCAAGACGGCGTTGAGTTTGGTTGCATAGTGCGCTGTTTTGGGTATATTTTATGGGTGTACCATCGACGGTGGCTAGATCCGGCAAGCCCGGGTGGCCAGTAGACGGTGATGGTGGCGTATGGCCCATCGGGCGGCCCAGTTCCTGTTGATCAAGATGGAGGAAGTCCAGCCCAGGAACAAGTAGCCAGATCCACCAACCTACCCTGGAAGTCGGATCCGGCCTAGCCCATCGGAGGTAGCCGGATCTAGTACGGTGTATAAGGAAAGGCGGATCCTTGACATGCACGACAATGTAATATTCCGTAGTTAGGCAACTTGTATTCCGGCTAGGACTCTCCGTGTAAACCCTAGATCCTAGCGCCTTTATAAGCCGGATCCTAGGAGCCCTAGAGGCACAACCACAACTCATTGTAACAACGCGAAAGCGCCCAGATAATTCCAGACAAGCAGTAGTAGGCCCTGTCATCGTGCAGGTGTTCCGCGGGTAAATCGCGTACCACCGTCCGAGGACTCTCCGCCCGACGACCCCTACTTCTTCCCCTCGTGGGGATCCCTCCTCCGAGGTACCATCGAATAGGCAACGACGCTTGGCGCCCCGTGGACCCGGCGTGCGGGGAGCCGGGAGGGTTTCGAAGCTTCAACGACTCCATCACGTGGGCGTGTCCTTTACACCGGGAACTTTCCGATCGTCCCTTAGGACGAGTGCTGGATTCCGGCTAAGACCGACCCCGTCAAGCTCTCCATCGTCCCAATCGGCGGCATTCACATCTTCATCGGCGAGACCGTCGATTCCAACGGAAACTCCCTGGTAAGTAACGCTGACGCGACCACCGCTGAGCAAAACGCAGTCGCGAAGATCCCCAAGAAAAAATAAAGTAAACTTCGAAAATATGAACAAAACTTTTAGAAAATGAAGTGAACTTCCAAAAAATGAAGTGAACTTCAAAAAAGCGAATTTCCAATAAAAAAATAAAGTTAACTTCGAAAATATGGACAGAACTTTCAGAAAATGAAGTGAACTTCCGGAAAAAGTGAACTTCCAAAACAAGTGAAGTGAACTTCCCAAAAGTCTAAGTTTTTTATTTTTTAAAACTATTTTTAAAAAACACAAAAATCATTAATGGTTAAACAAGTGTAAAAGAATATATAAAAACATAACTTTCGAATAATCTAGAACTTTAAAACTTTATAAAATAAAATAATATAGGAAATAAAAAAAATATTCAAAAAACTAATTTTAGAAATTTTAAAAACTTATTTTTGACAATACACAAACTATATATGCGGGGACGTCCATATCTTGGATTTGAATGTTCTTAATAACAAATCTAACAATTGTTGGCCCACATGTCAATGATGACATGGCATCCATGCTAAAAAATCGATATGCGGAGATCCGTTTAGGTTTTTTTAGCATGTAGATGAGTTATATGTTTCGGAGGAAATTTTCCATCCATTTAAACCTCACACGCAAGCAATAAAGCATCAAAAACTGTTTAATCGCGAACAAACACAAGCGGTCGATCACAAGCTCACACAGATACAACTATTTCTCTATGCTACCTAAGATAGCCAGAATCCTAGCATAAGATAACTCGGAAGGTAGGTGGCCACGGCAGCTCTAGCACGTACTCCAGCTCGACGCCCGCGCCCGATAGCATAACCAGCGAGGACCGAGACGAGAGCTCGCCAGACTCTTTGTCGAATGCAAGAACGTAGTTTCCGACCGACTAGTGGGCGAACTGCTTGTTGCTCCCGATGAAGCTGATCGGCCCCGCGGCCGTCCAGTAGTCCTTGCCGCATAGCACCCTGCTGCTGCTCGCGGTGGCGCCGGAGGAGGTCCAGCGGCCACCAGAGGCGGGGGACAATGCGTAGGTCTTGGTGATGCCATTTTGATAGAACGCGCACATCACCCTGAAATTTGACAGACTTGTCAACACCCAGATTTTTAAGTCCAGATGCCTATTATGCCATACATCGCAATCCCAGGAATATTGT
Organism: Lolium multiflorum; assembly: GCA_030979885.1. NCBI lineage: Eukaryota > Viridiplantae > Streptophyta > Magnoliopsida > Poales > Poaceae > Lolium > Lolium multiflorum. Next base: position 201,021,073 of record CM061753.1, on the reverse strand, counting down.
TGTTGCGAGACATAATAGTTGAATATCATAGAGTCATCATTTATTACAACACATAATCGTCTTACAAGGGTAGATCACATGATCCAATATTACAATAGTAGTTGATCTATTGATCAACGAACATCACGAATAGCGGAAGCGAAGTAGTATTGGCTATCTAATCCACAGGCCAACGTTTGACGTCAGGAGCAGTCCTAGTTGTCGTAGACGTCCGCTGTCCATCTTCCTCGTCTGCTGTTCACCTTCATAGTCTGGCCATTTGAATAGCCAGGGACAAAGCCATGAGTACTTTTAAAGTACTCGCAAACTAATACTAGTGTAAGCACTATCAATTTTAGTAAGGGGATACTAAGCTCTAGGTTTATTTGCATAAAGCCAAGTTTATTTCATAAACTTTTAGTAAAGATGCTTGAATCACTAGACTAACTCAAGTGGGAACATTAGTGTCATTCCCACAACTCGGTTGTGTTTGAATTCCAATTCACCATTCACCTTTTCAAATTTAAAACACAAGTCATATGTCACATTTTTGAAAAAATGGTCTGATGACGGAACAGTATGGCCTTTCCATAAACCGTGGACGCGGCTATTCGAATAGGTTTACACTCAGAGGTTGTACACTTGTGCCACAACTTTTGATTACATCCGTCGGGGTAACCCTGAATAATCGTAACTCAGTACGCGGATCATCAACCATAACCTTTCACTTACATATCCTAGTACAGGCACCTCTCCCCATGAGCTTGGCCTCCCGGTGAAGATAGTAACTGGGAACTGCACAGGGCTTGGGCCGGACATTCACCTCATCTTTAACGTCGTTTCTTTTGTGTTGTGGAGGCAGCTTTTGGCATAACCCCGATGACGCTTGTTTAGAGGGAACCCATATGTTGTGGGTATACTTTATGGGTATATCAACGGCATGGCCTAGATCCGGCAAGCCCGGGTGGCCCATAGATGGTGGTGAGGCATGTGGCCCATCGGGCGGCCCCTGTAGATCCTGAAGGATGAAGTCCAGCCCAGGAACAGAAGCCGGATCTCTACCGACCTATGAAGGAGGCCAGATCCGTGACGGCCCATGAAGTATCCGGATCCAGCACGTACTTGGAGGAAGGCGGATCCTTGACGTACACGGCAAGACATTGTACCGTAGTTAGGCAACTTGTATTCCGGCTAGGACTCTCCATGTAAACCCTAGATCCGTGCGCCTTTATAAGCCGGATCCGGGAGCCCTAGAGGCACAACCACAACTCATTGTAATAACGCGAAAGCGCCCGGATAATTCCGGACAAGCAGCGGTAGGCCCGTCATCGTGCGGGTGTTCGAAGCGGGTAAATCGCGTACCACCGTCCCGTGTGCACTCCGCCCTATGGCCCCTACTTCTCCCCCTCGTGAGGATCCCTCCTCCGAGTACCGTCGATAGCAACGACAGTTGGCGCCCACCGTGGGGCTGCGGCGTCGGAGGCCGGAACCGGGAGGGTTCCGCCATGGGAAGCTACGACGACACCATCGCTGTGGGGTGTGTCCTTTACGCCGGAAATCTGCCGATCGTCCCTCCGGATGAGTGTTGGATTCCGGCTAAAACCGACCCCGTCAAGCTCTCCATCGTCCCAGTTGGCGGCATACACATCTTCATCGGAAACCGTCGATTCCGACGGAAACCCATGGTAAGTACGCGACCGAGCAGGGCATTCGCGAAGATCCGATCTGAGACGCAAGAACTTCCTAGCGAGGATTCCGCCTTAGATCTAAAAAAATCAAAACCCACCCAATCCGCCCCTGAGCAGGAAATAACGGTGGAAGACCAATGCAGATCCGCCTGGGTCTCCCAGGTGTTAGAGAAGCAAAGGTGTCACTTCGTACACTTCTTGGCCCATACCGCCGGAACCGCCCCTCAAGTAGCCGGAGCTGGTCCCGAGCAGGTCGTGGCCCCGGAAAATAACGCTGCTCCGGAACAGCAAGAGGTGTCGGAGAAAGCGGAACTCCGGTTGAAGAGTCAATCTTGGGAAATCTAAGCCCAATTTCCGGAGACACCCAATCCATGGACACCGAAGAGTTCGATCGCAAGGTGAAGGAATATGGATACGGTGAACAGCCTGAAGTCGATTCCACCCAGCCAAAGCAGGTACTTGCAACTGTAGCGGCGCTGGGAGAAAACGGATCCGAAGAGGCAGGAACCCAATCCGACCCCCAGCCATCCCACCACGGATCTCCGATGTCGCGGGAGCGGCCCCGTAGGGATTCTTCCTCGGAGAGCCTCCTGTCGCCTGAAGAGATGGTCGCACAAGCAGGCATGGATGCGGTTTATCGCTCGGATATTCTTAACAAACCCATCACTCCCGAAGACGTAGAAGCTTTAGAAGCTAAAAGAGTGGAGCTGCTGGCCACAGCCAAGAAGTTTAAGCACACCGCAGCCGCCATGCTGGAGGAAAGGAAGCATGCCGCAGTTTTGTGGAAGACTTCATCCAGCGTGAGCAGGAGGTGGACGAAGGACTGGCGAAGGTCAAGGAACTCCGAAAGCACTGGGAGGACAAGATCGTTGAAGCTGATCGGGAGGTAGAAAAGGTCCGGCGGGAGTTGATAGCTCCCCGCAGGATCACCTTCGCAACTCCAACGGAGCAGCAGCCTTTCGCAACCCGAAAAGACAATATGACGAAAGCTGCAGAGATCCTAAAGAAAAGTGACGAGGAGATTGACATCAACTACTTACGCACGCTCGTCGCTTCAGCGGTTAAACAGCAGAGCAAGGCAGACAGTTCGCGCAAGTTAGAATCTAACCCGGAGCACTGCGTCTCCACTGCGCAGAAGGACGCCCGTGACGATCGCCGTCGAGATGACGAATCGCGAACCGGATCCTCGGAACGAAGAAGGAAAACCAGGGAACACCCAAATCCGATCCCCGTACCACGCCACCGTCAGATCCGAGAAAGGGAAAGGATGCAATGTACTCTGACGAGACAAGTACCGCAACGCCTCTCCTCCGCCTAATGGTTACCCGCGTCCCCCTCGCCGCCGTAGTCCAGCGGAAACACCAGGCCTCGGGGGCATGGTGGAATTGTTATCCGCGACAACGTGGTGCCCTCAAGAAACAGGAGCAGGGAGCGCACGCGGAACCTCGCCGGAATCAGAACAATGATCGTGAGCCCGAGCCTAGGAGGAGCCGAATGAGGAGCGGAGCCCCGCCGGAGCCGGAACGACCAGGGCAGCCAGCGTCACGGCGAAGGCAGCCACGGAGCGGGCCGGCACGGGAGGGCGGGAGAATCTGCAGCGGAAGCAAGAGGTCGGATCGGCCCCCTCGCAAGTCTTCCTCACCACCACCTAGCGGTGGCGGCGGAGGTGGAGGCGGAGGCGGTGGCGGAGATCTCGCTCTCGCTCACAGTCCCCCCGTCACGGCTCGCGCGACGCACGGGAACGCCTCAACGAATACAGAACCGACTACATTGGACCAAAGTGCTTTGGCAGGATGATTCGAGAGGAACCAAAGCCACGAAGCTCCCTCAAGCTACCCGGAAACCTGAAGCATTATGATGGCACCGAAAGGCCGGATACCTGGATTGAGGATTACTACAATGCAGTAACCTTTGCCGGAGGAACCCCTAATATCGCTGCCGCATTCTCCTTGTACCTTGTAGGTCCAGCTCGGATCTGGCTCGTGACCTCGAGAAAAACTCCATCTTTTGCTGGTTTGACCTGAAGACCGCTTTCGAGAAACACTTCGGGGCACCTACAAAAGGCCTGCCACGGCAAGCGACCTACAAGCTTGTATCCAGAAGAAGGGAGAATCCTCAAGAAACTTCCTCACACGATGGTTGGCATGCAGGAACGAGTGCGAAAACATCGACCACACCACTGCCATGTACGCCTTCATTGGTGGACTGCAGAGAGGAGGATTGCTGAGACATAAGCTCACATGTTTGGCTAACGCCAATAAACTGACTTTGGATGAGATGATCTCCATTGCCAGTGACCACCCGCCGATGACGATGCGGCGGTGATATCGCAGCTACACAATCCCCCGCACCAACAAAAGAAGAACCGTGACAACGGAAACAACAGCGGCCATAAACGCAAAAACCCTGATGACCAGAAGAGCGGAGGATCCGACATGGTCGCCATGGCGTTCCAACGCGGAGGTTCAGGAGGCGGAAGAGGACGCGGCCGTGGAGGCGAGCCGGCAGGGTCAACATGGCACCGAGGTCACCGCGCGGATCCCGCGCCCGCAAACCTACGAGGAGTATAGAGACATGCCCTGCCCGTTGGATCCGGCTACAGGGAAGTCCACTCACACCAACCGCAAGCGCAAGTGGGTCAACGACCTAAAGAACGACCCGGAGGCGGGATATAAGCGAGCCGGAAGCACGCCCACGCGGCAAAGGAGGCAAGGGCAAGAACAAGGACAAGGAGGAGGATAGAGGCGATGGACGAGGATGATAACTCGCCGGATCCCAAAGCCGGATCCGCAGGTAAATCCAACCCCTTCGAGAAAAAGAGCGTGGGGGCTTACCACACCTTCCTCGGAACCCCAACGGTCCGCGCTACAAAATCAGCTACCCGGATCCTGAACGCCACGGTTCGTGTGCCGATATGTCAGGTGGTCGGAAGTTCCGTGCACATTTGACAGGGAAGATCATCCCGCCATTGTGCCAAAAGAATACTACGCCTTGGTTGTAAGTCCCCGCATAGACGGGTATGATTTCTCCAAGTGCCTCATGGATGGCGGAGCCAGCTTGAACATCATGTACCTGGAGACTCTGGAGCGGATGAACCTCACCAAGGAACAGCTCAAACACAGCAACACTGAGTTTCACGACGTGGTTCCGGGTAAGAAGGCTCCCTCGGCAGCATCACACTTCCCGTGGCTTTCGGCGATGTTCACAATTTCCGCGAAGAAAAGATCACGTTCGAAGTTGTGCCCTTCAAGAGCTCCTACCATGTCATCTTCGGCAGGCCCACCTACCATAAGTTCCATGCAAGAGCGTGTTACATCTACAACAAGCTCAAGATTCCGGGTCCTAATGGTATGATCACCATAACCGGAGACTACAAAAAGGCTCACGAGTGCGAGTTGGGCGAAGCCGCCTTCGCAGTCTGTCATATCCGGAGAAGAAAGGCTACAGAGCGCGGTGGATCCGCGAAATGCAGACCACCAAGAAGCAGATCTCCGAACACAAAAACTCCTTCAGGGCCGCGATAGAAACCAAGAAAGTCAACTTCAAGGAAGGCGACGATTCCAAGCAGGTCTCAGTCGGAGCCAACATGGACCCCAAATAGGAAGACGCGCTCGTCGAGTTCCTCCGCGCTAACATGGATATCTTCGCATGGCAACCTTCTGACATGTCCAAGGGAACTCGCCGAGCACTACCTCAACATAAACCCGGGGGCTAAACCGGTGAAGCAAGCTATGCGACGCTTTGGAGATAAGAAGCGCCGCGCCATAGGAATGGAATTAGCAAAGTTACTAGAGGCAGGTTTTGTAATAGAAGTAATCCATACTGATTGGGTCGCAAATCCCGTCCTTGTACCCAAAAAGAACAAAATACTAAGAATGTGCATCGATTACTCTGGCTTGAACAAACATTGCCCGAAAGATCCGTTTCCCCTGCCGCGCATTGACGAAGTCATTGATTCGACGGCAGGGGCGGAGCTTCTGTGTTTTCTTGATGCATATTCCGGGTATCATCAGATCCGGATGAAGGAGTCTGACCAAAAGGCGACCTCATTCATCACCCCGTTTGGCACTTACTGCTATATTACTATGCCCTTTGTCTTGAAAAACGCAGTGCCACCTACCAACGTACGATGCAGCGGTGCTTGAAGGACCAGATTGGCCGGAACGTACACGCCTACATCGACGACATCGCGGTCATGACTCGGAAAGGATCCGACTTGATCAGCGACCTCACAGAAACCTTTGAGAATCTCCGTCGGTACAAGATGATGTTGAATCCGCTAAAGTGCGTCTTTGGCGTACCAGCCGGAAAACTCCTTGGCTTCATTGTCTCTAACAGGGGCATTGAGGTAAACCCGGAAAAAATCAAGGCAATTTTGTGCATCAAAAGGCCAACTTGTCTCAAAGATGTGCAACGGCTCACTGGTTGTGTCGCAGCAATCAGCAGGTTTGTTAGCCGTCTTGGCGAGAAGGCACTTCCCTTGTACAAGCTATTGAAGAAAACAGACAAGTTTGTCTGGACGAGGCAGCGGATGCAGCACTACAAGGGTTGAAGGAGATACTTACCTCCCCACCTATCTTAGCAGCTCCAGGAGAGTCGAGCCCATGCTCCTTTACGGCAGCCACCAACAGAGTCATCAGCCTCGTCATCATGGTGGAACGACAGGAAGAAGGTCACGAGTATGGAGTCCAAAGGCCAGTTTACTATATCAGCGAGGTCCTTACGGAATCCAAACAGCGCTACCCTCACTTTCAGAAGCTAGCCTACGGAGTATTCCTGGGCAGCAGGAAGCGAGACATTACTTCCAAGAACATCCATAACAGTGAGCAAAGCTCCGCTGTCAACGATTCTCAACAACGCTGACGCAACAGGACGCACAGCAAAATGGGGCATCGAATTATCCGCCTTCGATATCAGCTACAAAGCCAGGACTGCGGTTAAATCACAGGTCTTGGCGGATTTCGTTGCAGATTGGACAGAAGCTCCGGATGCTAATCTGGAGCCGGAACCAGAAACATGGGTAATGCACTTCGATGGATCCAAGCAGCATCAAGGCTCGGGAGCGGAGTCACCCGAAGTCCCTAGGAGAAGAAGCTGCATACGTTCTGCAGATCCACTTTGAAGCTACAAACAACATGGCGGAGTACGAGGCTCTACTACACGGTTGCGCATCGCTAAGGAAATAGGGATCAAGCACATCATCTGTTGCGGAGATTCCGACCTTGTGGCACAGCAAGTAGCCGGAACCTGGAACGCCAGAAATTCCGTCATGGCGGCTTACAGAGACGAAGTTGACGAGATCGCCAAGTGCTTTCTAGGATACAAAGTCAAGTATGTCCGGAGAGACGGCAATACAGGGAGATATGCTATCCAAGCTCGGATCCGGACTAATGCCTGGAATTTTCCTGGAGCATCTCCGGATACCCTCGGTGAAGGGCGCTAACCCGGAAAACCCAGAGGTGGCAATGTCTCCGGCCAAAGAGGTGTTGGCCACCATTCCGGCTTGGACACAGCCTTTCTGGACTACCTCATCGATCGAAGTTGCCGGAGGACCTCGCGCGCCAGATCATCAGACGAGCAAGATCCTACACAATTGTTGACGGACAGCTCTACAAACGAAGCGCGACAGGGGTGTTTCTCAAATGCGTCTCTAACCAAGATGGCATTGAAATCCTCAGAGAGATCCACGCAGGGGATTGCGGGCACCACGCCGGTCACTCGTTGCAAAAGCTTTTCGGCTAGGCTTTTATTGGCTCACAGCTAAAGAAGATGCGACAAGATAGTCAAGACCTGCCGAGGTTGTCAGTACTATGCTACTCAACCAAACGCTCCAGCCCAAGAGCTGAAGACCATACCTATCACCTGGCCATTTGCGGTCTGGGCTCGATATGGTTGGTAAGTTAAAAAGATCATCTCCTGGCGGTTTTGAATACCTATTGGTCGCTGTTGACAAATTCAGCAAGTGGATCGAGGCAAAGCCAGTGAGAAAGGCCGACGGTGCTACGGCACTAAAATTTGTCTGCAGCCTCGTGATGAGATTCGGCATCCCACACAGCATAATCACAGATAATGGCACAAACTTCGCTCAGGGAGAATTGAAGGATTATTGTGAGACGATGGGGATTCGATTGGACCTCGCATGTGTGGCTCACCCACAGTCCAATGGTCAAGTTGAAAGGGCAAACGGTCTAATATTATCAGGAATCAAGCCACGCCTCGAGGAACCGCTGCGACGAGCAGGCTGACGAGTTGGACGCTGTCTTGTGGAGTTTGCGAACTACCCCTAACAGGTCAACAGGTTTACCCCATTCTTCCTGGTATACGGATCCGAAGCCGTGATTCCCTCCGACATCATCCACGATTCGCCGCGAGTTTCCGCCTATAATGAAGAAACAGTGACGAGGCCGACAGCTATCTGTGGACCTGATCGAAGAAGCTCGGAATTTAGGCGACCAGCGCTCCGCCATCTACCAGCGAAGCTCCGACGTTATCACGTCGTCGAGTCCGGAATCGCTCGTTCATGGCGGGAGACCTGGTTCTCCGCCGGTGAAAGATCACAAGTTGCAATCTCCATGGGAAGGACCCTTCGTTGTTAGCAAAGTACTTCATAACGGATCGTACTACCTTGTTGATTTCCGAGAGGACAGACCTGCTAATTGGCGTCGGAAACGCAAGCGTGAGGATCCGGATGATATCTACGACGAGACAGATCGCCCTTGGAACATTGCACAGCTACGTCCTTTCCACACTTAGCATAGAATTGCATACCTTGTAACAATATTATACATGATCAAAGAAATAAAGCTTTTGGTTCACTCTGTGAGTCATTTACCTCCTTTACTTGTTCATTTTTAGATCGTGTATGTTTTCCGACTAAAACCACAGAGCTGGATATTTCCGCCTAGGCGTGTATGAAAGTTGTGATTTTCAAAATCGTCCCTCAGGACGTAAGCTTAAGTTTTCTGATTAAATTGTTATCTGTTGCGAACTCGTGGATTCCTAGTAGCGATTTCCGGCACCTACGCTTGGGGGCTTGTTTCCGCGGTTATTGACGGATTACCATTGGGTTTCGTCGCCGCTGGCGAGCATTTCCGGCTAAGGTCTTCTGGCTCGCGGAAGGTCAAGCGAGCAAGCCGGAAAACAACGACATCAACGCTTGCTTTTCAACATAAAACGAAACATGCAGAATAATATTAAAGGATAGCAGGATAAGTTGTTTCCGCCCATGCATAATTGTTTCGTCCCTAGCTACTTAAGAATTTAAAGTCTTATTACAAACCCTCTCTGGGGCCAAAATGATGCATTGTTTTTCCGCAGGACTAAGTTTTTACTTCTCCTTAGCCGGAGAAGTTTCCACATTGGCATCAGCTCCTCCGGCAGCAGTCGGAGCTTCCTTCTCCGCGTCTTTGGCAGGCGAAGAAACATCTTCATCTTCTTCCGCTCCAGTTGCAGCCGGAGAAGCAGCGCCACCTTGGTTCTTTGAGCTCGTCCAAGTATATTGGCTTCCGGATTGGGCAGGCCTGGCTTCCGCTTCGAGATCCTTTGAAAGTTCAGCTTCGAGAGGCTCGTCAGCAGGAAGAACCACCTTCTCATAAAATTCATCGTGGCGGATCCTCCGGGCGATGCGTGTATCATAGCCGCTAACCGCGTCAAGCAGTGCATTGACATCAGCTTCCGGAGGAACGCCAGAAGTCACCCGGTCTAGGACCAAACTCGGATTATGCGCTAAGCACATAGCCAAGGACATCGCAGCTGCGCCCCGTGCCGAAGAAGATTGCAGATCCACAACCAGCTCCGGAAGCAAGTCCATCCTCTTGATGAGCTTACGCACTTCGCAGGTTCGGCTCTTCTTGATGTTGAGGTTGTGACAGATTTTCCTGGAGGCGGAGATGAGATCCTTGCAGTCTTCTCCGGCTAGCTGTAACAGGTCATCGCGCGGGAACTGGCTCCGACGTTCCTCGTCATATCCAAGCGGATCTGGAAAATACAAGTTTTGTTAAAAATAGCAAGTTACACGTCTGCTGCCATATGAGTTTCGAGGACGTACCCATGACGTCGGAGTTGAGCAAGTCCCAGCAGCTCTCTGCTGTCTTCATATATTTGCGAAGGCCTCCAATTTCTTTTTGCTGCTTCTGGATGATGTCGCTGTCAGTTTGTCTTTTCAGCTCAAACTCACCAGTTTTCCGAGCAAGCTCCGAGTTCTTCTCAGAAAGTTTCTGTTCTGCCTCTGCGAGCTTCGCTTCAAGATCTTTCTGTGAAGCACGTAGAGTTTCCAACTCGGAGGAAGCCGCAGCGAGAGAAGTGGAGGCACCTGCTCATAGTTACATAAAGCGTCAAGTTCGGAAAAAATGCGAAACAATCCGCAGTCATCAGTAATCGGAAACCAACCTTGGGCTTCTGATAGCTGTTTCTTCAATTCCGCATTCTCTGCTTGGAAGCGCTGGATCTTCTCCGCCTGGCTAATGGTCACACGACGTTGCAGCGCAATGTTTTTATGCAACTCGTAGTGCAAAGCTTTTTGCTCCTGAAAACATAGCCAGAAAACGGAGTAAGTTCCGCCATCATGGTTCAAGTCTTTCTAAAGCATGGTGGCTGGAAATGTTTCCGCCATCATGCTTGGGGGGCTACCACGACTTTTAAAATTTCTTTTCAGTTTAAGTTCTCTAAAAGTATTCAGACGCTAACTAATAAAGTTTCCGCCTACATACTTGGGGGATACTGGGGAGTTACCTTTTCCTTGCAAACAAGCTTGTCGAAGAACTGGCCAATGTTTTTCTTAGCATCCTGGATCTCCGACGTTTCAACGTCCGGTTTGCCCCAGGCGTTGTTCAACATGGCATTGAGCAGATCTTGCTCCAGCTCCCATTTCTCTGTCTCTGTTAGTTTGTTAAAAAACTTTGTGGCGTAGGCTTTTGGGGTGGAGGTAAGGTCAGCCGGATCTCCAAAGTTCTTGGGAAAAATGACCATATCGCCCGTGGCGGCTTCAGCTTTGCCGGAGGAGACCTCTTCTGCTTCCCCTTGGCTTCGTCCTTCAAATTCATCGTTGATAGGACCCTTACCGCCGGAATCGTCTCCGCCTGCTCTGTCGCTGCTAACCGGAATTACTTCCGGAGGAGTGGGAGCGGCAGGAGCTGGAGACTGGTCCGCGGGAGGAGGCGAAGGTTGCAGGGGGGCTTGTGGAGCGCTTGGCGGAGTTGGCGTCAAAGGACCAACGGCGGGAGACTTCTTCTGCATATACTTAGTGATAGGCTCCTGAACGTTGGTCCGCGTGGTGGTAGGGTTCGGATTCCTGTGAGCAAGTAAAAGGAAAATAAGCATAACACAGCTCGCCAATATAGATAACGCACATTACTCGGAAACTTACGTTGCACCCGGAATGCAGGGGCGTGAAGGTTTTCCTGCTGTTGAAAGCATCTTCAGGCGTTGGCGTTCCGCTTTCCTGGAATCAAGCGGAGGTGGTTTAACCACTCTGGGTTTCTTGGCGGAAGCCTCGCCGCTGCCCCCAGCGCCGGAGCCGGAGACTTTGGCGCGGGAACGCTTTGTAGGTCGAGGAGCAGCCTTCCGAGGTGCTTGTTCCTCTTCCTCTTCAGGGTCCTCCGGATCCTCTTCCGCCGAGTCACCGCTGACGGGAACTCGGAGTATGGCGCGCAGGTTTTCCTCCGCCAAAGAGTCAAGCTGCGAAAAGAGTGAGCAGAACAAGTTAAACACTTAGAAAATTGTGAAAGGATAAAGGAACGCGAAGGTATAAGCGCTTACCGGAGGACATTTGTCGTGTGTGCTGATATCCTTGACCAGTTCCGGGACCTGTTGGCCTCTAGCAATCTTCACCAACGTTTTGAACCTCCTCTTGAGGGAGTCAGCCGGAAGATCGTGGCGGGTGACTCGGAGGAGATCGTCAGCCCCAGTGTACGCGCACATCAGACGTGCGTTGTAGCGCAGAGGTTGGATCCTCCGCGTAAACCAGCTGAGGGTGAGTTGGGCTCCGGTTAGTCCATCGTGAACTAACCAGGAAATCCTCCGCGCAGCCTTCTCCAATATGGGCGTTTGGGCAAGCGTGGGGATGAAGCTCCAGCTCGCCAATTCTTCCGGAGGCGTGTTGCTGAAGGGCGGGAGTCCGTCGTGGACGTTCGGAACTGACACGTTCTTCACATAAAACCATCCGGCGTTCCAATACCGGACGGATTCGTGGGAGTCGTGAGGAGGATACATCCGACCAGAGGGAAGCATGAACGTCATACTTCCGCAATTGAGCATGGCTTTGTCTTTCATCTCCTTCTTCACGCGGAAAAAGAATTGCCATAGTTTGATGTCGGGACGAATTCCGAGATGCCCCTCGCAAAGAGTTGCAAAGTTTGAAAGCAGAAGATAGGAGTTGGGGCAGATGTTGTGAGGTTGAAGCCCGTATGTGTCGAGCACGGAAAGGAAGAATTCCGAGCAGGGGAGCGATAATCCGCGTTCGACCCACGCCTTTGTCATGACACGTTCATTCGTGTCGGGCTTGGGGACGTCGGAGTCGCGCGTGAAGCTCCAATTTCCGGAGATCATGCCCTCGTTCTGGAGTTCCCGGAGCTCCGCGTCTGTTGTTTCGTAGGGCCACCATTGACCCCGCACCCCTTCACGGCTCCGGGCCTTGGAAGCTTTTTTGTTTTCCACCTCTTGTACCTTGGCTGCCATTCTAGCTTGGCCTTGTAGTTCCTCTTCGAGCTCTTGGGCTGTTGGGATCCGGCCTAGTAAAGTACTGGAAGAGGCGGAGAACGGTTGAGCAAGTCTAACGTCGGAAACATATGGTGGCAGATATGCAATGGGATCCGGGCAAATCGGTTCCACGGCACTGGGATCCGGGTTACTCGGAGAACTACCAGTACAGTGGGGAGAACCGTGAGGCATGCTTCCGGCTGCACCCATGCGAGCTAAGTTGAGTAACCGGAAAAACTACACTACAGCTACTTCTTCTTCTACAAGTCCGGTGCACGTACCGGCAATGGCGCGACGGTCCGGCGAGGCTCCGGCGAAGTAGAGGTCAATAAACTGGCGGCTTTGAGCCTCCGATGACCACGAATCGGCGGCGGAGTTGATTTCTTGGTCAACCGTGGCGATCTTGGTTGAAGGAGAGGCTTGAGGCGGCGGTGCTAGAAGCTCCTGCGCGGAAAGCTCACCGGAGTTAAGATCTGTCGGGCGGCGCGGCGCGAGGAAGAAGATGAAGTGGTGAGATGCGGTGAAAGAATGAGGAATTACCGAGTCGCGGGGGTATTTATAGGCCACGCGTGGAGATTCGGGATTTGGATCCAACGGTGGAAACGGAACGGTTGCCCCGTTGGATGGATGACACGTGTCTTAGGTCAAGTGCGGTAAAATAACGTGGAGGTAACTTAACCATGCATTCCCGAAATTTCCGGCTAAAGATTTGCATCTGCGAAAATTTAGCGCGGGAAAAAAGGAGGTTGTGCGTGGGAAAAATGGAATCTCCGTTGTGATACCTAATCTGAAGGCGAAGGAGTTCCGAGTGAATGAACCCGGAATCAAGTAGAAGTTTTTGAAGCTCTTCAAGATTCTCTTCGGATCCGAACTGAATGAAGTCGGAGGAATGATGAATCTCGGAGAACTTCGGGGCTACTGTTGTGGGTATACTTTATGGGTATATCAACGGCATGGCCTAGATCCGGCAAGCCGGGTGGCCCATAGATGGTGGTGAGGCATGTGGCCCATCGGGCGGCCCAGTTGCTGTAGATCCGAAGGATGAAGTCCAGCCCAGGAACAGGAAGCCGGATCTCTACCGACCTATGAAGGAGGCCGGATCCGTGACGGCCCATGAAGTATCCGGATCCAGCACGTACTTGGAGGAAGGCGGATCCTTGACGTACACGGCAAGACATTGTACCGTAGTTAGGCAACTTGTATTCCGGCTAGGACTCTCCATGTAAACCCTAGATCCGTGCGCCTTTATAAGCCGGATCCCGGGAGCCCTAGAGGCACAACCACAACTCATTGTAATAACGCGAAAGCGCCCGATAATTCCGGACAAGCAGCAGTAGGCCCTGTCATCGTGCGTGTTCCGAAGCTGGGTAAATCGCGTACCACCGTCCCGTGTGCACTCCGCCCTATGGCCCCTACTTCTTCTCCCCTCGTGAGGATCCCTCCTCCGAGGTACCGTCGATTAGGCAACGACGGTTGGCGCCACCGTGGGGCCTGCGGCGTCTGGAGGCCGGAACCGGGAGGGTTCCGCCATGGGAAGCTACGACGACACCATCGCTGTGGGGTGTGTCCTTTACGCCGGAAATCTGCCGATCGTCCCTCCGGATGAGTGTTGGATTCCGGCTAAAACCGACCCGTCAAGCTCTCCATCGTCCCGGTTGGCGGCATACACATCTTCATCGGGAATCGATTCCGACGGAAACCCACTGTAGTAGCGACGCGACCGCCGCTGAGCAGACGCATCGCGAAGATCCGATCGAGAGGAACTTCCTAGCGAAGATTCCGCCTTAGATCGAAAAATCAAAACCCACCCAATCCGCCCCGAGCAGGAAATAACGGTGGAAGACCAATGCAGATCCGCCTGGGTCTCCCAGGTGTTAGAGAAGCAAAGGTGTCACTTCGTACACTTCTTGGCCCATACCGCCGGAACCGCCCCTCAAGGAGCCGGAGCTGGTCCCGAGCAGGTCGTGGCCCCGGAAAATAACGCTGCTCCGGAACAGCAAGAGGCTGTCGGAGAAAGCGGAACTCCGGTTGAAGAGTCAATCTTGGGAAATCTAAGCCCAATTTCCGGAGACACCCAATCCATGGACACTGAAGAGTTCGATCGCAAGGTGAAGGAATATGGATACGGTGAACAGCCTGAAGTCGATTCCACCCAGCCAAAGCAGGTACTTGCAACTGTAGCGGCGCTGGGAGAAAACGGATCCGAAGAGGCAGGAACCCAATCCATCGTGCGCCTTTATAAGCCGGATCCTGGGAGCCCTAGAGGCACAACCACAACTCATTGTAATAACGCAAAAGCGCCCAGATAATTCCAGACAAGCAGCAGTAGGCTCTGTCATCGTGCAGGTGTTCCGAAGCTGGGTAAATCGCGTACCACCGTCCCGTGTGCACTCCGCCCTATGGCCCCTACTTCTTCTCCCCCTCGTGAGGATCCCTCCTCCGAGGTACCGTCGATTAGGCAACGACACCATACTAAGACACATAAACTTCCAGTTAAGCCCTACCCATAATCAGGTACTGTGGGGGTACTTGTAAATGGGAATGGTATCGCATCCGAACCCAACCATCAGTTTTCGTAAAATTCCCCAAGTCATTCACCAGTCATATTCACCTTCAAAATCTTTCAATAGAATGACTCATCATTCCAAGGTTTTTAAAGTCATTGGTTTTCACAAGTTCCCATCTCTAATAGTCAATTTTAATCTTTAGCACTAGCAGCTAGTTATGAGGGGTGCTAAGTAACCTGGATTGCTTTAGGCTAAGTTTGATACTCTTGCACTACTCCATATCTAAACCAAGTGAATCATGAATCAAAAAGTAACTTTGATAAATAAAAATCAAGTAAAGCTTTGATAAACCAAAGTGAAAAACTTGTAAGGTAAAAACTTGGGCTAGGATCATTAAGCATAAATAAAAGGGGGATGAGGCCTTGCTCTTGTAGAGCTTTGCCTTAGGGTATCTTGCAAGAATATTAGCTTGCAACATTATAACTTGCATTAGTCTAGCTTGCCTTGGTTGGTGTATGGATCAAAATGTTCCTCCTTCTTCTCCGTAGATGTTCTCGTCGTCCCCTTCGTAGCCTTCGGTACTAGCGTCTATAAACGAATACGAGGATACAATCACCACCCAAACTTGCAGGCTAGACTAAACACACCAAAGATTCACACAAGCCTATGCTAACATCACATCTTATTTAGCATGGTGATTTACTTGGTTTTATTGTGAAAAATAAATTCCTCTCATTATAATTATTTATTAGTATAGCTATTTAATGCTTTGGAGGAAATAATTTCCTCTCATTGAATCTTCTTAAGATTTAATCTCTCCAAATAATAATAAGGTATGAGTATAGGTTGACCAAGGTCTACACTCATATCTATTATTTGAGAGTTGAATTTAAATGAGGTGCTACACCTCATGCATTTTAATACTAGCATGGAAATGATTTAATGTCTCTAAGTAACCAAGCATGAGGCTTATTAGACCAAGGTCAGTACCTCTATTTGAATTACTTAGGATCACAATTTAAATGAGAGAGAAGCTCCCATACTATTTAAATAAGTTTATGTGTATGTGTTAAATGGACTAGAAATGGCTCCATAGTCATTATTTGGATCTAGTCCATGATCATGCAAAACAACTATACCATATCTTTGCATAATCAATTAGAGCATGTCAAGTGTGATTTACCAGAGTTGGAATCAACTCAAAATCATTTGTAAATTATTTTTAATAATTATTTGAAGTTAGAAAAGGCCCTGCCTTGTTATTTTTATCATTTAAATTGAATTACGAAATTGGGCATGAGGCCAGTGGCATTGTGTAGATAATTTCATTAGCTTTCTGAATATGTAAAATTTGTTCAATTTGGTGAAGTAGATTTCAAACTATTCAATTTTGAACTTGGCAGCAGTATTGGATTTGAACTAAATGGATTAAATCATATTTGAATTTTTGGGCCGCGCGGGAAAACCTAACGGGCCAAAACGAAATAAACGAACACTGCGCGGCCCAACATGCATCTGGTGCGCGTGGGCTGCCTGACGAGGTGGGGGCCACCCGTCAGCGGCTCTTTAAACGCCGAAGCGGTACGCGCGCGTTAGGCCGTAGGATTATAACGCGATCCGACGGTCAGTGATCGTCGTCGTCTCCGACGAGCGACGAGCTCACTGGCGGCGAGGGTAGGGGGTCGACGGCCTTACCGGCGTTCCCGCGGGGTTATGCTGGTGGCGAGGCGAGGTTGTCGACGATGCTGGAGCTCCTGGTAGCAGTGGCGAGGCGTGGGGAGGCGTCAGTCGTCGGTGGCGAGCTCCTGGCTCCGGCGGCTTCGATCTTCAAATTGGGGCGACTCCGGCGCTAATTGGATGAGCTAATGGTTCTGGGAGACTCAGTGGTGAGAGGGGAGCAGAAGGGTGTGAACGATTGGGTCGAGGAGGTGCTCCTTTTATAGGAGGGCGAGGGTGCCGTGGGTGCTGTGGAGGAGCGGCCATGGCGCGGCGTTTCTGGCGTGCCAAAGGGCAAGGTAAGGACGGCTACGGGTAGGCGACATCACGGCGATGCTCTAGGTACAGCTAGCGCGTCCAGGCGTGATGGAGTGGCTCGGGCGCATGCGAGTTCTGCCACGGCGTGCGCGGTACAATTCCGACGAGGACGACGGTGACAAGGCCGCCGCAGCTCCTCGAGTGTGTCTAGGCGATAGAGGGTGTGGAGTGGATGCTAGTTCCAGGCATAGGGATGCAGGGGGAGGACGGCGTCGCTCGAGTGCCCACCGTACTGTCGCGCTCCAGAGCGCGGTGACCGCGTGGACTGGCACGGTTTGGACGCGTGCGTTCTGGCCAATGCCGAGCCTTGGCGAGCATGGTCTGTGTACCGTGATGTTCCTCGTGTTACTGAGATGCTCCAGGACAAGGTGGTGCTGAGAGAGAGAGGCTAGAGAGAGAGGTGCCAAAGGTGGCCGGCATGGCCACGGCATGCTTAGTTTAGGGTTTTCTCTCCCCTTTCTCTCACTTTAATCGACCAAGTCAGGTACTGGGATGATGCAGGGGGTGTAGGAGAGTGTAATGATCACAGGTTAAAGGGGTTTAGGGAAGAAACCAGAGGGTAATAGAGTGTAACACAAATTTGGATTAATGCCTGCCAAGTGTTCGACACAATGGCCGCATGAACAGAACTTTTGAAATTTGAATTTCTTTTTGGTGGATCTTAAACACATTAATTATGGGTTAGAATGGTGGTGGTGGTATTCATTTTGGTGAAGTTTTGCAACAATTCAAAAAGTGGGTCATCTTCACATAGTTTCAAAGTCCTGTCTTGTCAATTCTATTCTGGTCAACCTAGTCAACTTTAGCAGTGGTGGTCAACAGAGAAAGTGTTCACCTTGACTTGGTCTTGGATGAGGTGTCAGGGTTTGAGCAAGTTTGGTTTAAGAAAATTCAAATGCAGGGGTGCAAAGTGGGGAAGATTTTATAAATGTGTCATATGACCCTTATCATATGTGTGTTGAATTTGAAATTTTCTTTGATTTGAATTTGGTTTCTTCTATGCATTTGTGTTTGTTTATCATATATAAGTATTTTAGAAACCAAAGATCAAGCTATGGTGGCCTTTGGTGAAGATTTGCAAAATTGGCTTTATGTGTATGTGAGTGAAATTGGGATTTTCTCACTATTTGCTTTCTCTCCATTTGATTTGGCTTTTGTTGACTCTAAGGTGATTCTTATTAGTTTAGAAACATTTTCAAACTATTGAATCCATTTCAAAAGGTCTTGATCAAAGATTTTGCAAAAATGGCCATAACACATAAGAGGTGATGTGTCAAATTTCATTATTCTTGTAAGTTGTTCCCCTTGCTTTACTTGGGCATGGGTTAGGGTCAATTTAGTGCTAGATTAGGTTTAGAAATGGATTCCCACCATTTGATCAAGGTTTAAAAGCATAGGGCAAGAATTGGGTATTATGGCTATGTGTCACATATGCCTCTATGCACATGTTCATTTGATTTTTAATTTGACTTTGCTTGACCCAATTGGTGTTATTGAGTGTTGAAATAGTATATGGAAGTGATCCAATCATTCATAACATGTATTAGGGTCAAGGTTCCCAAATTTCTAAATTTGCATTTTTCTCTCATATGCCTCTATGGCATTTTTAGTTTCTTTTTAATTTCTTTGGTTTCACTTTGGATTTGGTTTGATCAGTGCTAGGTAGAGTGTATGAAGGTTTTCCAAACCTCTAAACAAAGTAGAAAGGTCTAGGGTAAAGATTTGTAAAAATAGCCATAGGCACATATACCTTTTTCTTATTTAATTTCCTTTTATTTTATTTTAGCTAGGATGGTGAAAAGAGGGGTGAGGTTTTAGGGTTTAGTGGAGTATCTCAATGGTTCACCACTATTTAGAAAAGTAAGAATGGTATTAGTCAGTATTTGCATACTAGGGCTATATGCCCACATATGCCTTTTTATTTTATTTTAGTTCCTTCTTATTTGATACTATTTAGTTTTGAGAAGATTAGGGTTTAGGGTTTTGGAATTAGGTTCAATGCAATAAATAAA
The DNA here is from genome assembly GCA_030979885.1 of Lolium multiflorum. Lineage (NCBI taxonomy): Eukaryota > Viridiplantae > Streptophyta > Magnoliopsida > Poales > Poaceae > Lolium > Lolium multiflorum. Next base: position 201,002,158 of record CM061753.1, on the reverse strand, counting down.
CAATCATGGCAATATCACAACATATAAGCATGCTCACTATGCACCAAACTTAATTTAATAAAAGTTTTTGTTGGTTCTCATTTTTGGAAAAAGGAAATTCATTTTCTCTTTGTTTTAAAATTTTGGGGTGTTACAAACCCTTCCCCCTTAAACAAATCTCGTCCCGAGATTTTAAGAAAAGTTAGGTTCCTAAGAGAGATTGAGCATGTTATTAACAAGAAGACATACTTGGCATGGTCTGTGGTGCTTCCTGAGCTTCAGTGGCATTCAAGCGGTAGTAACGACCGTTGCGGTTGTTTGGGTAGTTTGGGGCAAACTTCTTTCCAGTTGCGATACGGCGCTGCTGCTGGGCAGTTGCAGCGGTATTGAGGGCAGTCTTGGCAAGCTTCTTGGGGCACTCATTGGAATAGTGACCCACAGTTCCACATTCATAGCAGGTTACCGTTGACTTGTCCTTTTGGGCAATGGGTACAGCATTGCTTCCAGTCCTTGGGGCATTGTTGGCGGCTTTCAGCGGGCACTTCCTAGAGTAATGACCAGTAACACCACATTCATAGCAAGTCACAGTGGACTTGCCTCCGGGGGCATGGTTGTGTATGGGGATGAGCTGCTCCAGTGATGCTATCCTGACGCGGAGGCGAGCAATGAGGTAGTCCTTCTTGGCGTGTTGATGACGAAGTGCCTTGCGCTCCATTGCAAGGATGTTGATGGTGTCAGTCATCTTGGCGTGCTCAATGTGCATCTGGTTGGCTTGGGCACGGGGGTTGTTGCGGGTAGGAGGGGCCATCTGAATAATAAGGTGGATCATAAGATAAGCGGGGAATTTCTATGGTTCGTTTGAGATAAACTTGAAAAGTTTCAAAACTTGAGTAGTGTTGAGGGGGTACAACCAACAACACTTTTTCATTCATACCAAACATCACACATTACAAAGCTAACACACCGTTGGTTTTAAGAACCATTCACCGCTCTACGATACAAGGGGATCCTGATACGTACCCACACCTACACATGTGAACTGGTGCAACTACTCATCCTCATCATCCACATCGATCGGGATGATTCCATCCTCTCCGGCCTCCAGAAACTCATAGTCCTCCTCATCAGTGAACTCATCCTCCTCGAAGTCCTCGTCATTACTCAGGAAGGCTTCTCCTCCCTGAATGTCTTCACCGTCTTCATCCATCCCATTCAGCTGATCTTCTTGAGCCCTGACAGTGGCCTCCAAGGATGCTATCCGGGCGCGAAGGCGCTCAATGGTAGCGTCCTTCTTGGCACGCTAGACGGAGTGACTTGCGGTCCTTGGCGAGCAGCTTGATAGCATCGGCATGATGAGCCAATGCCATGTGGGTCTGGTTGGCGTAGGCACGCGAGTTGTCCAGCTCCTTCGGGTCTGGAACAGCATGAAGTCCAGGTGATCCACATGGTGTCTCAGCTCAGGGTGGAGCGGCAGGCCCATGGGTTCTCCATCGGAGTCACGCCTTGCGAGATGCGCAAAGCGCTCTCCATGGATGGCGGCCTCATTCTGCCCGCACAGACGGGCAAGTGCTTCCTGAAGAGCACGTGCCAGTCCGTCCAGCCAGTTGCCTTCCCTGAAAGAGAAGAGGATCCTCTCAGAAGTAGGAGGCTCCATCTTGCCTCTCAGATCAGCGGTGATCACCCACTGAAGCTCCCCGCCTTGCTGGTCGTTGACCTCAACTCCGTGGAACTCGGGGTGGGGGCGTCCAAGAAAGACCGACAGGGCATCAAGGTCCCTCTCGAAGATCAAGTCTCCGCCATTCCCAAGCTGGTAAAACTTGACGTTGGTTGGCTCCATCTGAAAGGGAAATGGGATGAGTAAGTTAGAGAGTGAACAAGTGTGTCAAAATTTTATGTAGTTCATAAGGAAGAGCATGACTTCTTATTTTTAACCAGATCTCCAAGATACGAAAGTGACTAAGTTTTTCCAAAAATATTCACTTCATTTGTTTTTGAACTTAGGTTTTTTTCAGAACGTCCATTCTAACTAGGGTCTCCTAAGGTCAAACAATGGCTCTGATACCAACTTGTCAACACCCGGATTTTTAAGTCCGGATGCCTATTATGCCATACATCGCAATCCCAGGAATATTGTTGTTGCGAGACATAATAGTTGAATATCATAGAGTCATCATTTATTACAACACATAATCGTCTTACAAGGGTAGATCACATGATCCAATATTACAATAGTAGTTGATCTATTGATCAACGAACATCACGAATAGCGGAAGCGAAGTAGTAGTGGCTATCTAATCCACAGGCCAACGCTTGACGTCAGGAGCAGTCCTAGTTGTCGTAGACGTCCTGCTGTCCATCTTCCTCGTACTGTTCACCTTCATAGTCTGGCCATTTGAATAGCCAGGACAAAGCCATGAGTACTTTTAAAGTACTCGCAAACTAATACTAGTGTAAGCACTATCAATTTTAGTAAGGGGATACTAAGCTCTAGGTTTATTTGCATAAAGCCAAGTTTATTTCATAAACTTTTAGTAAAGATGCTTGAATCACTAGACTAACTCAAGTGGGAACATTAGTGTCATTCCCACAACTCGGTTGTGTTTGAATTCCAATTCACCATTCACCTTTTCAAATTTAAAACACAAGTCATATGTCACATTTTTGAAAAAATGGTCTGATGACGGAACAGTATGGCCTTTCCAACCGTCCTTAACCGTGGACGCGGCTATTCGAATAGGTTTACACTCTGCAGAGGTTGTACACTTGTGCCACAACTTTTGATTACATCCGTCGTAACCCTGAATAATCGTAACTCAGTGCGCGGATCATCAACCATAACCTTTCACTTACATATCCTAGTATAGGCACCTCTCCCCATGAGCTTGGCCTCCCAGTGAAGACCAAGGAACTGCACAGGGCTTGGGCCGGACATTCACCTCATCTTTAACGTCGTTTCTTTTGTGTTGTGGAGGCAGCTTTTGGCATAACCCCGATGACGCTTGTTTAGAGGGAACCCATACTAAGACACATAAACTTCCAGTTAAGCCCTACCCATAATCAGGTACTGTGGGGGTACCTGTAAATGGGAATGGTATCGCATCCGAACCCAACCATCAGTTTTCGTAAAATTCCCCAAGTCATTCACCAGTCATATTCACCTTCAAAATCTTTCAATAGAATGACTCATCATTCCAAGGTTTTTAAAGTCATTGGTTTTCACAAGTTCCCATCTCTAATAGTCAATTTTAATCTTTAGCACTAGCAGCTAGTTATGAGGGGTGCTAAGTAACCTGGATTGCTTTAGGCTAAGTTTGATACTCTTGCACTACTCCATATCTAAACCAAGTGAATCATGAATCAAAAAGTAACTTTGATAAATAAAAATCAAGTAAAGCTTTGATAAACCAAAGTCAAAAACTTGTAAGGTAAAAACTTGGGCTAGGATCATTAAGCATAAATAAAAGGGGGATGAGGCCTTGCTCTTGTAGAGCTTTGCCTTAGGGTATCTTGCAAGAATATTAGCTTGCAACATTATAACTTGCATTAGTCTAGCTTGCCTTGGTTGGTGTATGGATCAAAATGTTCCTCCTTCTTCTCCGTAGATGTTCTCGTCGTCCCCTTCGTAGCCTTCGGTACTAGCGTCTATAAACGAATACGAGGATACAATCACCACCCAAACTTGCAGGCTAGAATAAACACACCAAAGATTCACACAAGCCTATGCTAACATCACATCTTATTTAGCATGGTGATTTACTTGGTTTTATTGTGAAAAATAAATTCCTCTCATTATAATTATTTATTAGTATAGCTATTTAATGCTTTGGAGGAAATAATTTCCTCTCATTGAATCTTCTTAAGATTTAATCTCTCCAAATAATAATAAGGTATGAGTATAGGTTGACCAAGGTCTACACTCATATCTATTATTTGAGAGTTGAATTTAAATGAGGTGCTACACCTCATGCATTTTAATACTATCATGGAAATGATTTAATGTCTCTAAGTAACCAAGCATGAGGCTTATTAGACCAAGGTCAGTACCTCTATTTGAATTACTTAGGATCACAATTTAAATGAGAGAGAAGCTCCCATACTATTTAAATAAGTTTATGTGTATGTGTTAAATGGACTAGAAATGGCTCCATAGTCATTATTTGGATCTAGTCCATGATCATGCAAAACAACTATACCATATCTTTGCATAATCAATTAGAGCATGTCAAGTGTGATTTACCAGAGTTGGAATCAACTCAAAATCATTTGTAAATTATTTTTAATAATTATTTGAAGTTAGAAAAGGCCCTGCCTTGTTATTTTTATCATTTAAATTGAATTACGACATTGGGCATGAGGCCAGTGGCATTGTGTAGATAATTTCATTAGCTTTCTGAATATATAAAATTTGTTCAATTTGGTGAAGTAGATTTCAAACTATTCAATTTTGAACTTGGCAGCAGTATTGGATTTGAACTAAATGGATTAAATCATATTTGAATTTTTTGGGCCGCGTGGGAAAACCTAACGGGCCGAAACGAAATAAACGAACACTGCGCGGCCCAACACGCATCTGGTGCGCGTGGGCTGCCTGACGAGGTGGGGGCCACCCGTCAGCGGCTTTTTAAACGCCGAAGCGGTACGCGCGCGTTAGGCCGTAGGATTATAACGCGATCCGACGGTCAGTGATCGTCGTCGTCTCCGACGACGGAGCTCAGCGGCGAGGTAGGGGTCGACGGCCTTACCGGCGTTCTCGCGGGGTTATGCTGGTGGCGAGGCGAGGTTGTCGACGATCTGGAGCTCTGGTAGCATGGCGAGCGTGGGGAGCGTCAGTCGTCGGTGGCGAGCTCCTGGCTCCGGCGGCTCCGATCTTCAAATTGGGGCGACTCCGGCGCTAATTGGATGAGCTAATGGTTCTGGGAGACTCAGTGGTGAGAGGGGAGCAGAAGGGTGTGAACGATTGGGTCGAGGAGGTGCTCCTTTTATAGGAGGGCGAGGGTGCCGTGGGTGCTGTGGAGGAGCGGCCATGGCGCGGCGTTTCTGGCGTGCCAAAGGGCAAGGTAAGGACGGCTACGGGTAGGCGACATCACGGCGATGCTCTAGGTACAGCTAGCGCGTCCAGGCGTGATGGAGTGGCTCGGGCGCATGCGAGTTCTGCCACGGCGTGCGCGGTACAATTCCGACGAGGACGACGGTGACAAGGCCGCCGCAGCTCCTCGAGTGTGTCTAGGCGATAGAGGGTGTGGAGTGGATGCTAGTTCCAGGCATAGGGATGCAGGGGGAGGACGGCGTCGCTCGAGTGCCCGCCGTACTGTCGCGCTCCAGAGCGCGGTGACCGCGTGGACTGGCACGTTCTAGCACGGTTAGGACGAGTGCGTTCTGGCCAATGCCGAGCCTTGGCGAGCATGGGCTGTGTACCGTGATGTTCCTCGTGTTACTGAGATGCTCCAGGACAAGGTGGTGCTGAGAGAGAGAGGCTAGAGAGAGAGGTGCCAAAGGTGGCCGGCATGGCCACGGCATGCTTAGTTTAGGGTTTTCTCTCCCCTTTCTCTCACTTTAATCGACCAAGTCAGGTACTGGGATGATGCAGGGGATGTAGGAGAGTGTAATGATCACAGGTTAAAGGGTTTTAGGGAAGAAACCAGAGGGTAATAGAGTGTAACACAAATTTGGATTAATGCCTGCCAAGTGTTCGACACAATGGCCGCATGAACAGAACTTTTGAAATTTGAATTTCTTTTTGGTGGATCTTAAACACATTAATTATGGGTTAGAATGGTGGTGGTGGTATTCATTTTGGTGAAGTTTTGCAACAATTCAAAAAGTGGGTCATCTTCACATAGTTTCAAAGTCCTCTCTTGTCAATTCTATTCTGGTCAACCTAGTCAACTTTAGCAGTGGTGGTCAACAGAGAAAGTGTTCACCTTGACTTGGTCTTGGATGAGGTGTCAGGGTTTGAGCAAGTTTGGTTTAAGAAAATTCAAATGCAGGGGTGCAAAGAGGGGAAGATTTTATAAATGTGTCATATGACCCTTATCATATGTGTGTTGAATTTGAAATTTTCTTTGATTTGAATTTGGTTTCTTCTATGCATTTGTGTTTTTTTATCATATATAAGTATTTTAGAAACCAAAGATCAAGCTATGGTGGCCTTTGGTGAAGATTTGCAAAATTGGCTTTATGTGTATGTGAGTGAAATTGGGATTTTCTCACTATTTGCTTTCTCTCCATTTGATTTGGCTTTTGTTGACTCTAAGGTGATTCTTATTAGTTTAGAAACATTTTCAAACTATTGAATCCATTTCAAAAGGTCTTGATCAAAGATTTTGCAAAAATGGCCATAACACATAAGAGGTGATGTGTCAAATTTCATTATTTTTGTAAATTGTTCCCCTTGCTTTACTTGGGCATGGGTTAGGGTCAATTTAGTGCTAGATTAGGTTTAGAAATGGATTCCCACCATTTGATCAAGATTTAAAAGCATAGGGCAAGAATTGGGTATTATGGCTATGTGTCACATATGCCTCTATGCACATGTTCATTTGATTTTTAATTTGACTTTGCTTGACCCAATTGGTGTTATTGAGTGTTGAAATAGTATATGGAAGTGATCCAATCATTCATAACATGTATTAGGGTCAAGGTTCCCAAATTCATAAATTTGCATTTTTCTCTCATATGCCTCTATGGCATTTTTAGTTTCTTTTTAATTTCTTTGGTTTCACTTTGGATTTGGTTTGATCAGTGCTAGGTAGAGTGTATGAAGGTTTTCCAAACCTCTAAACAAAGTAGAAAGGTCTAGGGTAAAGATTTGTAAAAATAGCCATAGGCACATATACCTTTTTCTTATTTAATTTCCTTTTATTTTATTTTAGCTAGGATGGTGAAAAGAGGGGTGAGGTTTTAGGGTTTAGTGGAGTATCTCAATGGTTCACCACTATTTAGAAAAGTAAGAATGGTATTAGTCAGTATTTGCATACTAGGGCTATATGCCCACATATGCCTTTTTATTTTATTTTAGTTCCTTCTTATTTGATACTATTTAGTTTTGAGAAGATTAGGGTTTAGGGTTTTGGAATTAGGTTCAATGCCATAAATAAACAATCATGGCAATATCACAACATATAAGCATGCTCACTATGCACCAAACTTAATTTAATAAAAGTTTTTGTTGGTTCTCATTTTTGGAAAAAGGAAATTCATTTTCTCTTTGTTTTAAAATTTTGGGGTGTTACAAGACTGATGCGCGCCCTTGCGTCCTCGCCGTGGAGCTGGATGGCGGCAACGAAATGGCTTCCGTGGAACCACCCCGAGGGGGGGTCGTCATGTAGCGACATGCCAGGGGCTCGCAGACGATGGCACGTGATAGATTCACCCAAGACCATCCATCTTCGGCGTGGTTGAAGTCCAGAAGGAGTAGGAGGCCGCCCCGAACGTCGGCGAGCTCCCATATGAGCTCGCCGTCTTTCGTCCGAGGGAGGAAGTCGAGCGCCAGATTCCTTGCGGTGGCCCCCGTCCAAGGTGGCCGGGCAGAGGGAAAGAAGACGGGATGACGGCCAGGCATACACCAGCCGTGTGAGCGCTCGTCGACGAGGTAGCTGCCGGCGACTTTGGTGGACGGCGCGCCGTGGAGAGCGCAGAGGACGCGGAAGCTCTCGGCCACGATGATGTGGCGCCAGCGCCTGCAGGTCACAGTGGCGCGGACTAAGTCCACATGCTTGTTGAGGCGCACGAACACGAGCCCAAGAAGTTCGTCCGGGATGGCGTCACCCTTGTCCTCCATGGCGGATTTCTGACTGGGGATGTCGTCCCCCATCTCCGACTGGACCTAACTTTGTTTTTTTTAATATCGATCGGGCAGCCCGAGCTGTAAACGTACGAGTGAAAGTTATAAGTGGAGGACGTCAAAAAAAAATTCGAACAGCGGAGTGTTTGACCATTTGCACGCGGCACGGCAGATGTACAAAGGAGGAGATTTTTTTACCAATGGTACTACGACATATACAAATGGTAAGTAAATTTTCCTCCTAGTCCCCTACACGGAGGTCGCAATGGAGTACCCTAGTGAGCATAGACTTGACTTGTCTGGTTAATGCCTGTCACGCCCAAGTGAACAGTTGAATGGCCCGTCGTATCATCCGTTGCCACCCGATAAAGAAGCCGCCCTATGTATGTTATTGTTTCTGCCTTGTGCATAGAGATATTCACGTACAACCCAGGTTTCCCACTAGCGGTGTGTCCTGTTTGGTAAAATTACGTTGCATTAATATATAAAATTTCCTTATTTCTTCCACTCACATCTTGATATGTTGGTTGAATCTTACGTACCATCTAGATCATGCATGCAAAAACAATTCCACGTGTATCAGACTTGAAAATCAAACACTGGTTCAAATCGTTACCAAAATGATAGTAAAAGTAAATATTTATGTCCTCCCTAAAAGAATATCATCCACGCACATTTGTATGACGTCGCGATATGTAAAAAATTATCCTCCCTGAACCCTAACCCATAACCATAAACACTAGTTAACCCTAACCCTAAACCCTAATAATAAACCAAGAGGCTATATAATAGATATTAATTCTCTCTCTCTATGTATAGTGGGGCTATACTACAACCCCTAAAAGGTTGTATATTCTATAATATCTAAATTGGAGCAACCCACTAAAAGTAATTCTCTTGACATGCAAGGTATCCACATCATCAACCATCTTTGAGCAATCGCAGGCTGCCATGTGTCTTCAACTCTCCCACCTAAATCTAGCCAAAGTCAGCCACCGAGTTGCCTTCGGGCATTCCCACAATCTCCTCAACTGCTCTAAACCTAATTAATGTCCCTCATCACTCCTTCCAATCCCCTCTTCATTCCATCTCTGTCCATTCCGTTGCTATTCCATGCCAATCCACCTCATCCAAGCCTGGTACAATATCTACCCATTATATATACCATCATAATCCCTCCATCCCATTACAATTCTCCCACGCGGTAGATGCGTTGAACATTATCAGCGCAGCAGATGCACAAATCCCACCCGCCCCCCTACGGCGGTGGTTGCCATGGCCATGGCCGGCCAAGTTGCCTCCATGTCTTCGGCGTCAACTGTCAGGCCGCTCGGCTCCTGTACAGCTTGATCTGTATTGTCAAGGAAAGTCACAGCATAGCCTTTTCTTGAGTGCTAGCTAGGGGATTTAAGTTGTATCTTTGTCTCATTATTTTACTTCTGTTAGAATCAACTGATTATTTGGCTTTGTAGACACGCAAGACAAGGTGCAGGCATGCACCACCCGAATGTCGAAATCTAGAGCACAGTCGTTCAAGAATAAGACTGAAGAGAATCATAAGGCTGGTGTTTGTTTCTTTGATTTTTTCTTCTAATGTTTCCGTTCTGCTTTGTACCTGCGATCCTTGCGTGTTTTTTTTTCCTCCAGGGATTGTCACAGATAGGCTTGCAAGCGGCAGAGCAAGCGGGGCGGATTCGATTCCGATTAGCACGATTTAGTCAGATTGAGGATCGATGATCGTAGCAGAGTTTGAACTAAACATGGCCTTTTGCGGGATGTTGCGGGACCCGCATTTGCAACCCTAGTCACAGACCGTGCTACTTCAGTGGAAGGTACGTCTATTTACAGCAGATTCAACCATTTCAGAGCCATGTACGACTACACTTCTACATATTTTCAGTTATACATTTGAGGAACTTGAATAGAGCTTTGCTGGACGGCATGTACTGCCTCCATGTAAAACATGCCTCACATTAGTTTTGACCAATTTGTTAATTCCTAAGTTGCTGACCTATAATTCCAAACTGTCTGATATTTGAATTCTTCTTTACTCATTCATTCAATTTTCTGTAAGTTATTTTTCAGATTTAACATATTAGTCGTCCATCGAGGTCAACTTCTTATTAATGTAACTGGACCTGTGGATTTTTAAAAGTTCAGTGGCTGCGGAATTTCTGTACTTCTTGAAGACCATGCATATGGAGGACGTCAATAATTTGGGAAGCTAATGAGTTTTCTTTTTTCACCTATTAATTTCCCTTTTTGTCCTACTTGCTGGCATATGAACTAAAAGTATTAGACTGCTCATAGTGGGAGTAACTTAGGTAGTAACATCACATATTTCAAAGTGTTTTGGTGACATGGCATAGCAATAAATGAAGAAAAGTAATTCTCTTGACATGCAAGGTATCCACATCATCAACCATCTTTGAGCAATCGCAGGCTGCCATGTGTCTTCAACTCTCCCACCTAAATCTAGCCAAAGTCAGCCACCGAGTTGCCTTCGGGCATTCCCACAATCTCCTCAACTGCTCTAAACCTAATTAATGTCCCTCATCACCCCTTCCAATCCCCTCTTCATTCCATCTCTGTCCATTCCGTTGCTATTCCATGCCAATCCACCTCATCCAAGCCTGGTACAATATCTACCCATTATATATACCATCATAATCCCTCCATCCCATTACAATTCTCCCACGCGGTAGATGCGTTGAACATTATCAGCGCAGCAGATGCACAAATCCCACCCGCCCCCCTACGGCGGTGGTTGCCATGGCCATGGCCGGCCAAGTTGCCTCCATGTCTTCGGCGTCAACTGTCAGGCCGCTCGGCTCCTGTACAGCTTGATCTGTATTGTCAAGGAAAGTCACAGCATAGCCTTTTCTTGAGTGCTAGCTAGGGGATTTAAGTTGTATCTTTGTCTCATTATTTTACTTCTGTTAGAATCAACTGATTATTTGGCTTTGTAGACACGCAAGACAAGGTGCAGGCATGCACCACCCGAATGTCGAAATCTAGAGCACAGTCGTTCAAGAATAAGACTGAAGAGAATCATAAGGCTGGTGTTTGTTTCTTTGATTTTTTCTTCTAATGTTTCCGTTCTGCTTTGTACCTGCGATCCTTGCGTGTTTTTTTTTTCCTCCAGGGATTGTCACAGTAGGCTTGCAAGCGGCAGAGCAAGCGGGGCGGATTCGATTCCGATTAGCACGATTTAGTCAGATTGAGGATCGATGATCGTAGCAGAGTTTGAACTAAACATGGCCTTTTGCGGGATGTTGCGGGACCCGCATTTGCAACCCTAGTCACAGACCGTGCTACTTCAGTGGAAGGTACGTCTATTTACAGCAGATTCAACCATTTCAGAGCCATGTACGACTACACTTCTACATATTTTCAGTTATACATTTGAGGAACTTGAATAGAGCTTTGCTGGACGGCATGTACTGCCTCCATGTAAAACATGCCTCACATTAGTTTTGACCAATTTGTTAATTCCTAAGTTGCTGACCTATAATTCCAAACTGTCTGATATTTGAATTCTTCTTTACTCATTCATTCAATTTTCTGTAAGTTATTTTTCAGATTTAACATATTAGTCGTCCATCGAGGTCAACTTCTTATTAATGTAACTGGACCTGTGGATTTTTAAAAGTTCAGTGGCTGCGGAATTTCTGTACTTCTTGAAGACCATGCATATGGAGGACGTCAATAATTTGGGAAGCTAATGAGTTTTCTTTTTTCACCTATTAATTTCCCTTTTTGTCCTACTTGCTGGCATATGAACTAAAAGTATTAGACTGCTCATAGTGGGAGTAACTTAGGTAGAAACATCACATATTTCAAAGTGTTTTGGTGACATGGCATAGCAATAAATGAAGAAAGAGAGGGAGATGGTAACTAGCTATGTTACCATAACATCACACACCCCAAGATAAAATGAGTCTACAAACTAATAAATGAGACTTTACATGATACCATCTCTAAGACTACTCATAGTGGGAGTAACATAGCTAGTAACATCACACACCCCAATGCATTTTGGTGACATGGCATGATAATAAATGAAGAAAGAGAGTTAGGTGGTAACTAGCTATGTTACCATAATATCACACTTCTCAATACAAGTTGAGTCTACAATTCAATAAATATAACATGCATGATACCACATATAAGTAACTATCCACTATGGAGGTAGTAACATAGGGTAGTAACATGCACCATGTTACTACTCTATGTTACTCCCCACTATGACTAGTCTAAGTTACTTTCCACTATGAAGGTAGTAACATGAACTAGTAACTTATGCATGACACCACCTTATGTTACTCCCCACTATGAGCAGCCTTATATTAATACATCAACGAGTAATTTCGAATTAATGTTTCCTTCAATTTCCACCATCGTTTTTGTCACCACTTTTTGTACTACAAGGATCGTCTACCTGCATGCCACCTTCATAAGAGCATGCCACATAAAAATACATGTTTTTTTATTCTTACTCCATTAGCAGATGAGGCTGCTTTGATTTCAGCGTGCAATGTCTAACTTCATTGATATTACTTGATCTTGAGCATGCTCTTCATCTTTCAGGAATGCTCTCATCGTTAATTTAATGGATTGCTATCCATCAACAAATGGTCTATTTCCTCACATTCTTCTCTTTCCTGTTGTGCTCTGACAGTAGGCACGGTACTTCTCTGGCTCTATTTGAAATGTAAAGATTATTTATTTATTTGCACATCGACTTCCTTATTGACAAATTGCATGTGTAGACTGCCATTGATCAATCCCATTTTCATAGGGCAGTACTAAATTTACAATGGAGTCGTCAGGCTTTTGAACTTTGCTCTACAAGTTGAAGTTTGGATTTTCAGTTAATCATATCCTTTCAATTTATGAGCTGATGGACTAACACCTATGGTTACAGCCTACCAAGTTACTATATAAAGTTTTTTTTTTGTTAAATTTAGCACGTCTGAACTCATTGAGTATGTAAACTTCTTATTTGTATGTACTTTTTATATGTGGAAAAAAAAACCATACATCAATGTAAGAGTTGGCGAACATGGTTCTATTAATCTTACTATCGCATTGGCATTGTGCACTTCTTTCATCTTATCTATATTTTTCTACTGATCATGCCGCAGCAACGCGCGGGGTATCATCTAGTAGCTTTAATTCCACAAACCCCTCGCTAAATACATTCTAAACCCGACTCACCCACTTAACCTATAAACCAACCTCCGCCAATACTAAACTACCCTCAACCTACATTCCTCGCACGCACCGCAGCCTGCCCTCCTGCCAACCTCACCCACTCCGCTTTCCACCACACACCCCCACTGCATTCTGGCCCCACACATACCCTACCACACGCCTCTCGCCGATCCCACCCCGACACACGTACCTCCTGTGCTAACCCCAACCCCAACACCACATTCCGCCAAAACCCACCACAAACCCTTCCTCCCATCACCCCGCCCACCTTGTTGTCGTCGTGGTGAACAGACAGATGCCATAGGATGGCTTAAGTTGGGGCCGAATGTGCGCTAGAGGATTCGGGGGAGGGTTTTGGTTATATGGGGTTGAGTTTCGGATGGATTACCGGATGCTACCTAGATGAACTTGGCCTTGGCCAGAGGTAGAAGAAGAAGAACACACGAACTATCTCACCTCTAGATCTCTCTATTGCATGATCATACAAGGTAACAGGTTTCTGGATACAAGCTAGGACGTTGTGCATATGCCCACGATGGGGTGTGCCCCCTCTCCTTATATAGGGGAGAGGGTGGCTTACAGGGGAAGAAACCCTAGGAAACCCTAATGGCATCTTTGACTAGACAAACTACTTTACAAAGCCTCTTTGGCTACCGGTGACGCCGGTATGTCTTTAATCAGGAGCGGTGACATCCTCCGGTACCTTTTACGTCATCATCTACTTTCGCCTCAGAGCTTCGATTAAAGCTGAAGTGCTTCGCTCATCTTTGTCCTCTAGCTCCTTAGAGAATCTTTGACCAGTCTTGCCGACGTGCTACAGTGTAGCCTGTACCGGTAATCCGGTACCTTCTTAGCTCATTCCAGTATACCCCTCCGGGGATACCGATATAGATTCACATAGCCCAAAAGCCTAGCTTCACAGTCCGGAATAACCTTTAAACCGGTATCTTGATAGCTCAAACCATCCGGTTTGGCATGCCTTTGGCATACCGGGGGTCATCCCCCCAACATTAGTCCCCGAAGCTGGTATAGTCCGGTGGATCCTATCCAATGGACCATGCCAGGTTCCCATCACTCAAGGTACCGGTTTAATCCTTCCGGCACGCAGTCAAGTTTTCCGGCATCTTTGCCGAACCTATCTCTTTTCATACCGAGATTTTCCGGCTTCTTTGTCATTAAACTCTCCTCGATGAAGTCGAGAATTTCTCGGACACAGTGCCTGTCAGTGACATGCGCACTGTTTCTGATGCAGCAGTGTCAGGGGACACTTCCCTTCGACTTCTGCGCTAGCATTTATGGCGCCACACCGGATCCTCGCTGTCGTTCCGGATCCGTGTGGCCTCCCTGTGGCTTTTTGTTTCCTGCGCGTGTATCATTACGCCACGTGGCGGCCCACGAAACGAACCGCCGCGGCCCAGCGGTTGCCGGCCCACGATCTCCTCTCCCTATTTAAGGGCGAAGCGGTTCCTCCTCCTCTTCTTCTTCGCATTCACCACTTCTTACGCGCTCTGAGCCTTTGCCCCTTGCGCTCCCGCCATCGTTGTTCGCCGCTAGTGCGTCGCCCCCCGGCGAACTTCCGCAGCAACTCCGCTGAGCTCCGCTCCGCAGAGACTCTCCGCAGCGCCTCCGCCGTTACTGCATTGGGCGCCTCACGGCAACCTATCTTCTTCTTCTTCTTCGTTCGTCTTCATCGCCTGCAAGCTCGTCTATCTTCGGCGATTGTTGTCCTCAACATCCTCCGCCGCCTCAGGTTAGCTTCAACGTCTCTATATTCTCTTCTTTTTGCCTCCTAGTTCTTGGGCCGGTAGGGGATTTACCTTCCCTTTTCTTTTGGTTTTTCTCTTACTCGTAGATCTTCGCGCGAGGCTAGATCTTGGGAATTCTGTTTGTGGGTAGGTTTGGGCATCTTTAGACCGGAATGTCTACCGAAGATTATCTTTCCGAAACCGCCGCCAGCAGCCATCACAGCGAGACCCCCACCGCATCTACCGGGGAAGAAATCTCAGCCGACCAGGCCTCCGACGGGCTCGAGGCAGATCTCGCTCGGATGGATGCCTCTTCCTTTGCTCCGGAAGCCGGTGCCGGAAGGGGCCAGGAAGCCAGCAGCTCCAGCCAAGGTTCGGCTGTGACCCGCGAAGCCTGGAAGGGCTCAGATGTGAAGCAGCCGGAAATTGACTGGTTGTACAACTGTTGACCGCCAAAACCACCCACCGGCGGGCAGTGTCCTGTCAACACTAGTAGAGCCGGGAAGAGCCTAGAGCTGCGGCTGGCTGAGACCCCTCCGAGCGACGGCCCGCAATGCTCTTCTGGTCACACGCGGCGATGCGAAGTGCAAGGCGTGCCACCCTATACCTGGTAGGAAGGTGATGGGGATGCCTCGCTTAGTTCCTGCATGGCATACACGTAAACATTAAATACGAGCCTCGATCGGCTCTCAGGTTATCCTGTGAATCGGCTCAAAGAGCCGATTCACCCATGATCCGTGCGGGGTGCACGAATACTTGGTGATCCTGCTTGATCAAGATATAGCTAATGAGATCTACGACGATTTAGGGTTTTCACCGCATAATCGGATCATCCTACTCCAGGTTTGGGCCTCGCGGCCACGCACGGTGCTCATAAGCCGATCCTAAACAAGGCCAAAGAACCAACAATGATGTTGATCCGCGGAACATCCTGTTTAGGACTTGCGAACGCCACCCTACGTGCCACTGGATCCTCCCCCCTTTGT
The DNA here is from genome assembly GCA_030979885.1 of Lolium multiflorum. Classification (NCBI taxonomy): domain Eukaryota; kingdom Viridiplantae; phylum Streptophyta; class Magnoliopsida; order Poales; family Poaceae; genus Lolium; species Lolium multiflorum. Next base: position 200,986,448 of record CM061753.1, on the reverse strand, counting down.
AAGGCCTAACTATTGCAGATATTAAACTAATCCTTGCATAACAAGGAGCAATCGTAACGGATCAGATCTACTAGACGATGAACAAGCAGGGTGCCGCCCCCACGCCTAAGATAGGCGTGAGGACGGCTAGACATGCCAGGGTTGCACTACGTAAGCATGTTTATACGAAAACAATGCTAACCCTAACACATCTATGATAACTACGTTGCCCGCCATCAAAGATGCTTCAGTACGGGCAACGCATGAACAACGTGGGGCTTGTGCTGCCTAGATCGCAAGATGCAATCTAGGCAGCATGTCGCTACGGATTGAACCCTCGAGACGAAGGAGTTGGCGATGCGCCGAGATTGGTTTGTTTTGGGGTGAACGTTGTGTTGTTGTTTATTCCATAAACCCTAGATACATATTTATAGTCCAGCGGACTTTCTAATTCGGACGTGCACCTAACCGTGCACGAGTAAATCTCTAACTTTTAATCTAAAGATACGATCTACTATATTACAGATACAATGGGCAATTCAGCCCAATTTCGTGTATAAGGCCAATTCTTGCTTTTCCTTCCATGTATATCTTCAAGTCTTTCTCAATCGTGGCCCACCTCTGACTCGGTCAAATTCTGGTGATAACACATGCCCCCCTGGTTTTGGAATTGGTAATTCCAAAATCACTCTGTTTTCCTTCGTCGGGTCATGTCGTGGCAGAAACGTTGCAGTATCATGATGCCTTGCCTTCTCAACTTCTCCGCGTGGCACCACTTCCTCGGGAACTGCTGTGGCATTGAATTTCCACTATATCCCCTTTTATTTAACCGCCATGAACAGTTCTCCTCTGCATCCCCTTCGCATTAGCACTCCAAGAGCCCTCCTGCGCCACCATGTCTTCCTCCTCCTCGCCCCATCGGATCTTGCCGGCCAGTCCTCTACGTCCGCGAGCCGCGCCGGAGTACAACCCGGCGGAGGACCACGTGGCCAACACCCGCCGCGCCATTGCGGCCGGGAGGAGTCTAGCCACGACTTCCATCCATCGGAGGACGACAAGTCCCCGACCGACGGGGAGAGCGACCTCCGCTTCCTCGCCGTTGGGGAAACGAGAGGAGGAGCGCGGCAGCGACTTCTCCTGCGACTTCACCTCTTCCGAGGAGGAGGAGGAAGGAGGAGGAGGAGACGACGACGAGCTCCTCCGACGGCCGCCCCAGCGACTGCGCTTGGCCGGGCAATCTAGCGACTTCGACGAGGACGCGATGAAGAAGATGAAGACAACGAGGGCCCGGTCGGCGGCCATTGGAGCGACGACGAGCCCGCCGGGAGCAGCGCCGATAGCGGCGGCGGCGACGATGAGGGCAGTGATGGCCCATAGATAGGACCTCTAGAATAGGGCCAGTAGTAGTAGATGGGGCAATGTATCCCCTGGTGTTTCCTTTTGAGAGCAATCAGCTCTTCATGTAAGAAATCTTGCCTATCAATGAAGATCTTTCCCCAATTTGATTTTGCCGATTCCCTTCGAGTTTAATTTAGCCGATTCCTCCTTCTACTGACTCTGCCGATTCGTCCCCTTTGCCAATGCGTAATGAGCCGATAGCACCGCATCGGTCCTTTGAAATTCACCCTCCCCTTCTTCAACTGATGATTTTCTAACTCTGGTGGAAAATGCAGAATCTTCAGGAAAACCTTGGAATTCTTCCAACCAAAACCAATGGTTCTTTTTACTACTCATCATCTGTGAAGGAGGTTGCAATGAAGGAGCAGCCGATGGTATACCCATCGGCTCTTTAAACGGAGTAAAACAGAGCATCCACCAGTCCTGCTGCCCCCCGAGCTTTACTCGAGCCTGCTGCCCCCCGAGCCTTACTCGAGGCGAGAATGTCAGAGAGAATGCGCCAAAGCCGATCCTCTTTCTTCCTCAGACAGCCGATAATCTTCCGTTTCAGCTGAACTGACCCCAAAGATTGGAAATCCTCGACGAAAAGGTTCAGGAACTCGGATCGGCTCGAAGCAGCTGAAGAAATTTCCATTGTTTTATTCCCTCGAACCACTGCTGGCCTGGATTCGGTGGAGACTCGATAAACATCGCATAATTCCACTAGAGTCGATGGCTGCGCATCGGCTGTTTCTCAATTCTAAAGTCGATGCCCTTGCATCGGCTGTAAAATTTTTTTTACGATTTTCTCCTATCGGCCCCAGTATTTCATTGCACACATGTACCCCTGCATCTGTTCCCGTGTTTGAGTGCCCCCCGAGCCGAATCTGTTAAAGAATGGCAGATATCGGCTCTGTAATTCGCACGTCGGCTCTTGATAGGGTCAAAGGGGGATACAAGCAGAACATGCGGCGAGGATAATCTTGGCCGATTGCTGGGATCGGCCTCCATAATGATTGGAGCGCTGACTGAAGGTTTCGTAATGTCCCTCCATAAACTTTTTGGGGCCGATCACAAGGATCAGCCTCGCATGATTTGCTCATTGGTTTAATCTTGCTACTCGGTTAGGCTGGATAAGACCAACCCAACTTCTGACTTGATGCGCCTGCTGTCGTCCACCTTGAGTGCATCGTATAATCGTGGAGCACTAAGCTCTGTCGGCAAGACAAGCACCATGTTCGTGCCAGCCGATGTGTCATCCTCGGCTTTCTTTTGCTTGGGACGCCACTCCATTCTCCGTGGACGACCCTCTTCATCCAGGGCTCGCTGCACTTTTGCGGCCAAATCAGGCCGTGCCTTTCTTAGCGTATGCAGGTATAACCTTTCGGCTTCCTCCAGGCCGCAACCGCTGAACCTGCGTTTTCGAGCAGGCTGAGTCCGTCAGGGCACCACCTTGGACGGTGGTACCTGTCTTCTTCTTCTTCTAGCCCTTCGTCTTCAGAATCCTCAAGATCTGCCCAACGAAGTGACTCAGCACGTTTACTTGGTGGTGGGAGAGGCCCTAAGCGCTCAAACACAGACACGTTGGTTGCCTCCTTCTTCTTCTTGTTGCATTCTGGGCAGTTGCCGATTGTGGGCAATCGGCTTATTCCTGAATCCCAGAAAGGGCAGTCCAGTGGGCAGCCTCATCTGCTCCTCATGCGCTGTTGATCTCCTCCATCGCGATCTTGCCGACTGTCCTCTTCTGGACGATCTCCTTCATCATCATAGTTGGACCGTTTTTGGTCATAGACTCTATTTGCCTTATCAGAGATCGTTGATATCTTATATTCTTCACTTCTCCCTCTGTAGCGTAGCGCTTGCCATCATGATGGAGCCGATCGCGTGGAGCGGCCTCCTCTGTATCCTTGCTATGAGAGCAGCTGCCCTCATCTCCATCTTTGCCAGAGTGGTTCCCAGGTCCTACCATGTTGATGCTGAACGTGGGACCTGGCTGGCAGCCCTCGGGGTAGATGACTTCTACCATGTTAACGGCGGGGAAGGGCTGGGTATCTACCTTCATGGCATACTGGTTGAAAATTAAACGCCCCTTCTCTATCGCCGCTTGGATGTGTTGACGCCACACCCTGCAGTCGTTGGTGGCATGGGAAAGCGAGTTGTGGAATTTGCAGTACGGCTTTCCGTTTAGCTCTTGCGCCGTAGGGAACTTGAGACCTTCGGGAATCGTCAACTGTTTCTCCTTGAGCGGAGGTCGAAGATTTGTTCAGTCTTGGTCACGTCAAAATCAAATCCCTGGGCGGCCCTGGTGGCTTTACCCATTTGCAGGACACGGGGTTCCTCCCAGTCCACTCAGCCACTGCTACTTCTTGGTCTCCGCGGCACTTCACTTCTCTGTATCGACCATGACTCTGCGCTTGAACTTGTCTTGGTACAGGCTGGTGGCGCTGTTCATATCGATAGTTTCGAACCATGTGCGCCGCGAGGATAATCTGCTTGGGAGGCCATGTCCTTGAGCTGTGTTGCAAGGCCAGCCATTCGACTGCTTCCTTTTCATTTATACGAACCGAATAACATCGGTTCCTAAGATTCCTGAAGCGCTGGATGTACTCTGTCACCGCTTCTCCGCGCTTCTGACGTAGTTGTGCTAGATCGGCAATGCTAGACTCGGAAGCTTCTGAATGATATTGCATATGGAATTGTTCTTCCAATTGGATGGAGTTGCTGGCAAAGAGGTATACCATCCAAAAGCCGATCCTGTGAGGGACTGTGAAAAGAGCCTCACACGTAGCTGATCCGACACCGAAGCCGGTCCTAGTTGCGCCAAATATCGGCCGACGTGCTCGATGGAGCTGGAGCCATCGATCCACTGAATTTGGAGAAGTCGGGAGCCGATATTTAGGTGGCAGCGGGATCATCTCGTACTCGTCGGGTACGGCTTGGAATAGCCGATTGCCCTCCTTTTCGGCATAATGCCGAACTGGTCTCTCAGTATGGTCTGATCTGATCCGCCGTCTTGGCTGGGAGATGCGCTCGAAGATTCGCCGGGGTGGCGTACTTAGCCAGCCATGCTTGCTTTTCCAACTCTGAGCCAACTGCGGGAGCTGGGCTCGGAGTTTCGTCGGGGTGGCGTATTTAGTTAGCCACGTCGCTTCTCAAGCTCGTTGCTGACGTTCCTCCTGTCTGCGCCGGAGTCCCTGACGTTGTGGCCTGGTTTGAGAGTGCCCAGTTGCCGCAATCTGGCACATACGTGCACGCGTATCCTTGAGGGATCTCCTTCGGCGCCTCGGGCAAGAACTGGTAGTCACTAGGGTCACCACCAATCTTGTAGACGACGAATGCCGGTGTAGCCGGCACTTCTGGTGCTGCCAACGCATATGGCAGCGGTGGACGGGACGGGGTGGCAACTCTCCTTGATGCGTCCCGAGAGGGTCTGACGGCGAGTACTGGTGGCTCATGATCTCCTGGATCACGCGCAGAGCGAGACGCTCCAACACGTTGACCAAGTTTTCAGAGTGGCGGTGTAGCGAGTGAGCCACCAAGTAGTTAATCTCCTGCCGTAGGCCATGGTGCGTTCCTCCGACGGGGCAGAGAGATCTATCCCATCGAGTGCACCTTGTGGTGAGAATCCCTTCCATCTGATGCCATGGGTACGGGTTCTCTGGAAAGAGCCGATGAGGTCGGCTTCGAGGGTGGCCTTGATCTCGTCGTGTTTCTTCTTGAGCTCAGCAGGCAGCTCCTCATAGGTGACTGGCGTGCCGTCCGCCGCCATCTCGGATGTAGATGGCGATGTGGTTGATGTAGATGATTGTCCCACCGGGCGTGCCAGAATGTGTTGACCGCCAAAACCACCCACCGGCGGGCAGTGGCCTGTCAACACTAGTAGAGCCGGGAAGAGCCTAGAGCTGCGGCTGGCTGAGACCCTCCGAGCGACGGCCCGCAATGCTCTTGGTCACACGCGGCGATGCGAAGTGCAAGGCGTGCCACCTGACCTATACCTGGTCGGAAGGTGATGGGGATGCCTCGCTTAGTTCCTGCATGGCATACACGTAAACATTAAATACGAGCCTCGATCGGCTCTCGGGTTATCCTGTGAATCGGCTCAAAGAGCCGATTCACCCATGATCCGTGCGGGGTGCACGAATACTTGGTGATCCTACTTGATCAAGATATAGCTAATGAGATCTACGACGATTTAGGGTTTTCACCGCATAATCGGATCATCCTACTCCAGGTTGGGCCTCGCGGCCACGCACGGTGCTCATAAGCCGATCCTAAACAAGGCCAAAGAACCAACAATGATGTTGATCCGCGGAACATCCTGTTTAGGACTTGCGAACGCCACCCTACGTGCCACTGGATCCTCCCCCCTTTGTAAGGCCTAACTATTGCAGATATTAAACTAATCCTTGCATAACAAGGAGCAATCGTAACGGATCAGATCTACTAGACGATGAACAAGCAGGGTGCCGCCCCCACGCCTAAGATAGGCGTGAGGACGGCTAGACATGCCAGGGTTGCACTACGTAAGCATGTTTATACGAAAAACAATGCTAACCCTAACACATCTATGATAACTACGTTGCCCGCCATCAAAGACGCTTCAGTACGGGCAACGCATGAACAACGTGGGGCTTGTGCTGCCTAGATCGCAAGATGCAATCTAGGCAGCATGTCGCTTACCTGATTGAAACCCTCGAGACGAAGGAGTTGGCGATGCGCCGAGATTGGTTTGTTTTGGGGTGAACGTTGTGTTGTTGTTTATTCCATAAACCCTAGATACATATTTATAGTCCGCGGACTTTCTAATTCGGACGTGCACCTAACCGTGCACGAGTAAATCTCTAACTTTTAATCTAAAGATACGATCTACTATATTACAGATACAATGGGCAATTCAGCCCAATTTCGTGTATAAGGCCAATTCTTGCTTTTCCTTCCATGTATATCTTCAAGTCTTTCTCAATCGTGGCCCACCTCTGACTCGGTCAAATTCTGGTGATAACAACAACTCCCGCAGGATACCTGCACAGGTGTCTTGCTGGATTCCGGGCAACGAACGGGAGCCCGCGCCCGAACCCGGAGAAGTCGTAGTCTTCACCGCTCACTTCGAGCGTCGCTTCGGCCTGCCGGCGTTAGACTTCTTTCGCCAATTCCTTGATTTTTACCAACTCCAACCTCATCACCTTCCTGGCAATCCCATTTTTTATCTTTCTTGCTTTGTTTCCTTCATGGAGGCCTACATAGGTCTCCTCCCTACTCGCGAAGCTTTTGCTCGCTTCTTCTGCCTTCGGATCAACTCGGTCCAGAGCAAAAACATCCCCAAGCCCAAACCTCCGGTCCAATGCGGGTCTTGCATTATCAGCGCCCGCCAGGGGAGCCCTTTTTTCAAATTCTCCGGTCTGGAGTCATGCCGAGCGTGGCAACAGACCTTCTTTTATGTGAAAAATAAGAGCGCCGCTGACTTCATCAACTGCCGGCCTACCATCCGGGTACACCATCAAAGGCCAACTGGAAGTACAATCCGGGGAATTCCCATATCGAAACCAACCGGATTGTCCGGTTCATGGAGCAGCTCATCAAGGACACTCATCCGCGCGTTCATCTCACGCCGGGTGCTCCCCCTCCAGCGTCGGGTTCACAAGATAAGCCAAATGTGCGGCCCCCGCGATCCCACTAAGATCACCAGCTGCGTCCTAAGCAAAACGGATGTGGTTCTTAAGGCTAGGCAAATTTTCCAAACCGATATGCCGCTGGAGTGGGCCTGGGGCCTCCTTCCCCTCAGCTCCCTCAATCCTCCATCTGCCGAAGTAAGAGCTTAAGCAATCCGGATTGTTTTCCCGGTAGCATCTGGCGTGTAGCTAACTATCTTTTTTCTCTTTTTCGGGCCTGCGAGTGTTTTCCTCGCATTGCTACGGAGGCACGAGGCCCTTGCCGCAAGCGCCCCTTGGACGAGGTGGACCCGGATCCTTACTTGGTTGGGAACAAGCACAAGATGGGCCGCACCCATACCTCGCGCCCCGGTAACTTTTCAGCCCACGATTCCGGTTCTGACGACGAGGTCTCTATTCTTGAGGTATTTTGTTCTTTCGCTTCCTCATATGTTGTCTCTCTGTAGACCCCAGCTCAGCCAGCGCAAACCCCCAGGTTGTGGAGCGCGCCACCCCGCTGCAGGCCGAGGTTGGCCAGGAATTCCTGGACAATCTCGCCTCTCGGGGCCAGAAGAACAAGGCACCGGCGCCCGAAGCCGGCTCCGGCGAGGCTCCAGCTGCCAAGCGCTCCCGGAAGGAAGGCGGCGGGAAGCCCTTCACCACGAAGCACTACCGGAAGCGACAGATGCCGGTTGCTTCCGGGTAAGCTTCCGTTTCTTCTTTCCTTTTGTTTTGTGTCTCTTTTTCCGGTTACTTTTTCTAACTCTTTCTTTTTCTTTCTTTTCAGGGATGCGCTTAGCCTTACCAAGAGCACCTCCGGGATGAGGCCGGAAGGCTCTGAGGATGCCGCCAAGGCCTCACCTCCTCCTCAGGCAAGCCTGGTACCATCTGGTGCCGGCAAATCTCCTGCCTCCCCTCTAGGAGGCAACACAAGTGCGGGGCGCGTGGCCCGTGAACCTACTCATCACCGCGCGGAGGAGGATCTCGTTTCCCCTCCTGAAGCCCAAGACACCGGCGCCAGCAACATCGGCGCCGATACTGAAGATGCCGGGAGGGCGGAACCTCTGGTTCCTCCCGTCCCCAAGAAGAAGAAGAAGAAAGCACCTGCTTCCTCCCCCTCCAAGACCGTCCCGGATTCTTCCGCGCCGGCAAGCCCCGTCCCGGTAAAGGAAGCACCGGAAGCTTCCGCGCCGTCCAAAGGCACGCCAACACCTCCTCCGGCTGCCCCTACCGGCAAACCAGCCACCGCCAAGCCAACTCCGCCAGAGGGCGTCAAGCTCACTGCGCAGGAACTTGCCGCGGTGGTTACGGCGGCAACCGCTCCGTCCTCCGGCTCGCGGTCTCTTGTACTTTACGCCGGCCACGCCGCCGTTGTGGCCGGTGAGGCAGCCTCAGCTCAGCTGGGCCGGATCACCGAGCTTAACCGGGGAGAAGCCAACCTGGGCCATCTGCTTGAATACACTGAAAAGTGGAATCAGGCAGATCTGTCCCTAGCGACGCGCGGCCTCGGTAAGGACAAGCTACCGGTGGTTGACCCTGCTGGCCCTCGGAGCACCGGGCAACACTTCAGCCGGCTCAGGCGCGCGGTCAAAGAGTTTGATACCGCGTGGCATGATGCCAACAACAACGTGGTGGTAAGTTGCACAAACCTCAAAGTTCTTTAAATCTATGCCGGTTTTCACTCTTTCGATCTATATGTATATCCTCACAGTCCCCGAGTTTCGGGTTGAGAGCGCAGCTCTTAGTGCGAAACTTTGTCAGAAACACAAAAAACCGGCATAGCCAGTCCCCGAGTTCCGGGTTGAGAGCGCAGCTCTTAGCGCAAAACTTCTTTCAATACCGGCATCTTCTTACCGGAATTTTTCAACTTGAACAGAGCACGCTGGACACTCGGAAGCAGCTCTTCGAGGAGCTTCTGTGGGAGCATCGGTACCTCTCTGAGGCCCACAGCAAGTGCCAAGGTTAGTTTCTGCTCCTCCGACCTTTTTTACCGGTTGCTTTTCCCTCTCAGTACTTATAAATTCTTTGCACACCAGATCTTCCGGAAGCCTCCTTCGAGGACCTCACTGCCCAGCTTTTCGCGCTCAAGGGTATGGATTTCTTTTCCGGTTTGACTTGCCTCTCTTTAATCTACCGGTTATCTTTCTGTTAACATCTCTTTTCCGGATTCCAGCTGAAAAGGAGCAGCTCGCCCTAGAGCACCGCAAGGCCCTGGATGCTCAGGAGACCATCTGCGCTGCGCTCAAGGACCAGCTCATGCAGGCTGAACTCCGGCACAGCCGGGAGTTGAAGGAGGCCCAAGCTGCTGCGGAGGCCAAGCTTGATGAGTCCTTGAAGGAGTATACCGACACCAGCGCGGTGCTACGGGCGGAGCTGGAGGAGGAGACCCTGGCGCGGAAAGAGGCGCAAGACCGGATCGCCACCCTCACCAGTGACCAGGCTGAATATGACCGGTTGGTCATGCAGGCCGATGCCCTGGCCCTCAGTAAGCCTTTTTTTCTTTCCCTCCTTTGCTTATAAGCTTATATCTTCCGGCAGTATGTCCTTATCTTTTCCTCTCTCTTTTCTTGTAGGGCTCTTCTCGGACTCACAGCCGCATGCGCATAAGAAGGTATCAGAACGCAGGGCTGAGCAAGCTATGAGCAACCCGGATGCGCCCTGGGACGCTTATGACCATTTGGTCGCGCTTGCCGCCCGGATCCAGCACATGCGAGCTGTGGACCGGCACCTGGTCGATCTGCCGGATGTGCCCATGCAGATCTTCAAGGTGTTGTGGCCTGGGGAAGAGATGCCGGCCAACCTGACGCTCACCTCCGAACGCCTGAAGGATGCTGGCCGGAGGATCCGTGAGTGGAAGTGCTCAGCGGCCCGTGCCGGAGCAGATGCAGCGCTACGCGTTGCCTGTTCTTGGTACGAAGGACTGGATCTGGACGCCCTCCACAGCCTTCGCGGCGACGCGCCCACTGACAAGGACCCAGTCCTAACCGCAAAGCGGAAGGACCGCGCCTACCGGATAGCGGAGTTCGCCCCCATCCGCACCTTTATTCCTCCTCCTCCCGACGTTAGGGACACACTCTCTGACGACGAGGAAGAAAACGTCGATGACGAGGAGGATGAGGAAGCCAGAGAAGGCGAAGTGCCTCCAGAGCAAGCCCCGGAAGCCCCTGAAGCTGGTTCTCAGCCCCCCATTGTCTGAATGTTCCTTGTTATGTGTTTGCTACACCTGCTGCTTTAAAACAATCTGTTAAATTCTACCCCGGAATGCCGGGGTCTTTGATGCAATATAAAACTTAGCATTTCTTTTGGTTGTGCTACAACTTTTATGCCGGTGTCTTTTATACCGGTAGCTTATCAAATTAAGTTCGTATGCTACCTTAGCACTTTGCTTATTGTTTGCTTTTATCTTGCACTGTGAAGATTCCGGAATTGTTTCCGCATCCAATCTGATGCATACTTGGTTCTTTTGCTTTGGCTCTGCCTACCTCTCTGGGTGTTTTGGCGTATGAGTCACAAAGTTCTTTTGCCAAGCAAACACTTTCTTGAACTTAGAAATAACTCTAATTTTTTCACAAAAAACCAGTATAACCGGGGTTAGTTAAACTTTTTCCAGATTGTTTGTTCTTACTCCCTCTTTTCGTGTTTCACGTGCTTAGTTCCTTCCGGTTTATCTTGCTTGCCATGAAGTCGGGTTTCGGACAGCAGCAAAGTCGAAGACTCCGGTAGGTTTAGCACGCTACTATACCGGAAAAAGAAAATGTCCAACAAGCAACCGGTCTGAAAAAATAAACAGGTTGCATGCAACTTCGGTAGAGGCAGTCCCCGAGTTTCATTCGAGGTGCCGGCATCTTTTATTCATAGAAAATAAGGTACAAAAAGGAACTCCTTACAACACTTCTTCAGGAATAGAAAGGACGCAGCAAAGCTATGTTCCATGGGCGCTTGGTCTCTTCTCCTGACCTGTCCGCCTTTCCCTTCTTCGCTTCCTGTGCATCGACCAAGTAGTAGGCATCATTGTGTAGAGCCTTGCTCACAATGAAAGGTCCTTCCCACGGTAGTGAGAGTTTGTGGCGTCCCTCAGTGCGCTGCACTAGTCGTAACACCAGATCTCCTTCCCGGAACACCCTCGGGTTAACCTTCCGGCTATGATAGCGTCTGAGGTTCTGCTGGTATATGGCCGTTGTTGCCAAGGCCAACTCTCTTGCTTCCTCTAGCAAATCCACATCATTTTCTCGGGCCTCTTTTACCTCTTCTTTGGTATAGAGTTGCACCCTTGGTGAGTCATGAATAATGTCGGTTGGGATTACGGCTTCTGCCCCATAAACCATGAAGAATGGAGTGTATCCGGTAGAGCGGTTCGGTGTTGTTCTTATGCTCCCCAGTACTGACGGTAGCTCATCGAGCCAACATCCCGGTGTCTTTTCAAGTGGTTCAATCAGCCTTGGTTTGATACCGGAAAGCACCAAAGCGTTGGTTCTTTCCACTTGGCCATTGCCTTGCGGGTGTGCCACTGAACACAAATCTAACCGGATGTTGTTATCCTCACAGAATCGCTTGAACTCTCCTTGAGCAAAGTTTGTCCCATTGTCAGTGATGATGCTATGCGGGTATCCATACCGCAGGATGACATCTTTCAAGAATTTCACTGCTGTATGCCCATCACATTTCGCGATAGGTTTCACTTCAAGCCACTTGGTGAACTTATCCACCATTACTAGGATGTGAGTCATGCTTCCCCTTGCAGTTTTGAATGGGCCAACCATGTCGAGGCACCAAACAGCAAATGGCCAAGTTAACGGTATAGTTTTTAGACCGGATGCTGGGGTATGGTTTTGCTTGGCGTACCTCTGGTACCCGTTGCACTTCCGTACCAAATCCTCAGCGTTTTCCAGTGCCGTGGGCCAGTAGAACCCATGCCGGAACACTTTTGCCACCAGCGCCCTTGGTGAAGCGTGATGCCCACATTCCCCTTGGTGAATCTCCACAAGCATTTCTTTTCCCTCTTCCGGTTCCACGCACCTTTGGAGGACACCGGTAACACTTCTCTTGTACACGTCACCATTGATGATGGTATACGCTTTGGACCTCCTTTGGATCCTTCTCGATTCATTTTCGTCAACCGGCAAGGTGCCGTCAACCAGGAATTCCTTAATAGGTTTAACCCAAGATGGTGCTTCCCGAACCAGAAACACCGGTACGTCTATCTCCATATTATCCACTAGCATTGCTTCTTCCGGTATGGACACCGCAGTCCCCGGGTTTACCGGAACAGTCCCCGGGTTTCCTTCGTCAATGTCCATCGGCACAACATGCGATTCCGGTACAAAGATTGATTCCGACTCCGGACTTGGTTTGATCGATGGCACCCTTAGGTGAGCCAAAGCTACTCCGGGAGGTATTTCTTGCCTGGAGGATCCCAACTTAGAAAGCATATCCGCGGCTTCATTTTCCGTGCGCGGCACATGATGAAACTCACACCCCTCGAAGAATCCGGCAATCTTTTGCACATGAAACCGGTAGGAGGCCATGTTGGCATCTTTTGTGTCCCAATCTCCGGAACATTGTTGTACCACAAGATCTGAATCACCATAGCAAATGATCCGGTGTGCACCAATTTCTTTTGCGACCTTGAGCCCATGGATCAAAGCCTCATATTCAGCGACATTGTTTGATGTCCTGAAATGTACTTGCAGAATGTACCGGAGATGATATCCTTTTGGTGAAGTAAGAACCACACCGGCACCCAGACCCTCTTTGAGCTTGGATCTGTCAAAGTGCATCTTCCAGTATTCTATTTTTTGTTCCGGTGGTTTTTATTGCATTTCCGCCCAATCAACCAAGAACTCAGCCAATGCTTGTGATTTTATGGCTTCTCTTCTCTCGTATACCGGCACGTACGGTGATAGCTGAATTTCCCATTTGGCAATCCTGCCGCTAGCATCCTTGTTGCACATGATATCTGAAATGGGTGCCTCACTTACCACCTTCATCGGATGCTCTTCAGAATAGTGCTTGAGCTTTGTGGCGGCCATGAACACGCCGTAGGTCAGGGTAGTTTTGTTTTGAGAGGGAGAGCACCTCGTTCAGGTAGTATACCGGCCTCTGGACGGTTTTTTCTTCCTCTTCTCTTTCCACCACAACCACAACACTCACGACCCGGTTTGTTGCTGCTATGTACAACAACATGGGCTCTCTTTCTAGCGGCAAAGCCAATACCGGCGCAGTTGCCAGCATTGTTTTTAGCTCTTTGAACGCTGCGTCTGCCTGTGGGGTCCAGACAAAGGTATCAGATTTTTTTATCAAAGCATAGAGTGGCAAGGCCTTTTCTCCCAACCTGCTTATGAACCGGCTTAGCGATGCCAAGCTTCCGGTAAACTTTTGCACATCTTTAAGATCTTTTGGTATTGTCATTCTTTCGATGGCCCGGATTTTTACCGGATTAACCTCAATTCCCCGACTTGATACGAGAAAGCCAAGCAATTTGCCGGCAGGGACACCGAAGGTGCATTTTGCCGGATTGAGTTTCATCCAGAATCTCCTCAAATTATCAAACGTTTGCCTCAGAACATCGATCAAGGTTTCTTTTACCTTAGTTTTTATCATGACATCGTCCACATAGACTTGCACATTTTTTCCAATTTGATCAAACAAACACTTTTGCATACATCACTGGTACGTTCCACCAGCGTTGCGCAAACCGAAAGGCATAGTGACATAGCAATAAGCCCCGTGCGGGGTAATGAACGCAGTTTTATTTGATCTTCCTTTTTCAGGGGAATCTGGTGGAAACCGGAATAAGCATCCAGAAAAGACAACAACTCACAGCCAGCAGTAGAATCAATCACTTGATCGATCCTGGGCAAAGGGAAAGAATCTTTCGGGCAAGCCTTGTTCAGGTTGGTGTAGTCGATGCACATGCGCCACACCTTTGGAGCTTTGGGTTCCTCCTCTTTCTTCTTCTCGACCAGCACCGGATTGGCTAGCCACTCGGTATGCAGCACTTCCACGATGAAACCGGCAACCAGCAACTTTGTCACTTCTTCTCCAATGATTTTTCTCCTGTCTTCAGTGAACCGGCATAAGGGTTGTCGCACCGGCTTTGCATCCTTCTGGACATTCAGAGAGTGCTCAACCAACTCCCTCGGAACACCCACCAGGTCATCAGTAGACCAGGCAAAGATATTCCGATTCTCATGGAGGAAGTTGATGAGCGCGCTTTCCTATGCCTCACTCAGGCCAACACCGATACAAACGGTACGCTCAGGGTACGCCGGATCCAGCACAATGTCCTTTGTCTCCTTGGTTGGCTTGAACGCCGGTGTTCCCAGGTTGCCACTCATTGCCGCTAAGCTCAACTGTGAGGACTGAGCTAGCGCAACCGCAGTTTGCATCCTTCTTTTTTCCTCTGCGATCACCAGTGATTCTGCCAGGTTCGATCCGGCGGAAGCGGTTTCCAGTGAGACTTTGTAGTTTCCCACAATGGTTAAGGGTCCACGAGGCGCCGACATCTTCATCTAGAGATATGCTGTATGAGTCGAAGCCATGAATGCCGCCAATGCCGGTCTTCCCAGCAGTGCATGATAAGGACTGTCCAAGTCCACCACTTCGAACAGAAGATTTTTGACCCGGCAATTGTCACGTCCTCCAAACGATACATCCACCCGGATTTTTCCCATGGGCGAACAGGACAACCCCGGAACGATTCCGTGGAAAGTTGTGTGAGTTGGTTGCAGCATGTTCTCGGTTATCCCAAGCGTATGCATAGTGTGCCGGTACATAATGTTTATGTTGCTGCCATTGTCTATCAGCACTTTGCTGAACCTTACTCGAGTCGTTGGCCCATGCATGATAGGGTGTACAACAAGAGCGTAGCCACCCGGATTTGGCATTATCTTAGGGTGATCCTTGAATGACCAGGTGATTTCCTGATCTGACCACAACATGTATTTTGGAACTGCCGGCATCACTGCGTTCACTTCCATGGAACGGCGTCGCACACTTTGCTTGTCTGTTGGCTCAGTAACGAACACAACACAGCACAAATCCGGATCATGGTAAATATTCCGGCCAAAAGGTGCCGGCGGTGGCGGTTGGCCATTGTCATCTCCCACCTGATGAACTTGCTGATCCTGCTGCCGGTTTGGCTGTGGCTGTACCGGTAGAGCGTTTGCTCCGGTAAGCGGTGGCGGCGGTGGTAGTTGTTGCCGCAAGAGGTCCTGCGATGGTGGTAGCAACGTAGTACAACCTTGTGCTTGCGCATCTTTTACCACACCCTTCAACATCAAGTATTTGGTCCAGGAACAATCTTTTGTCAAATGGTTTGCCGGCTTTGCCGGATTCGGAGTGTGCCACCGGCATGGTTGTTCCATTGCTGATTCCATGGTGTATCTTCCATGTTCTTGCCAATTCTTTTTCTCTCCCCACGGTTTCTTTTCAACCCATTGTTTTTAGGACCCGCCCATGGCTGCGATCCGGTTTTTTGCCTCTGGCTTCCGCTGGCGCCAGAGTTATCTTGCACCGCGGCTACTTGCTGCGGACCATACCTCCGATCCGGAAAATCTTCCCTTATTTTGTTGTGCCGGTTATCCCGGTATTGATCTTGGCGCGGTTGGCTTGTTTGCGCCGGATCAGCCTGTACTACCGGTTGCATTGGGTCTCCCAATGCGTAGTTATCTGCCACACGTATCATCTCCGCCAAATTTAACGGCATGTTTCTCTGTAGCTTTTGCCACAGCGGTGAACCTCTTCTGCACCCATAGCAAAACCAAGCAATGGCCTGTGCCTCGATCACTCCTTCACAAGAGTTCCTTATGGAGTTCCACCGGGTCAAGTAATCCCGGTCTGTTTCATTTGGGCGCTGCACGCACAAGGCGAGCTGCTGCGGCCTGTTTGGCCTCCGGTAGGTACTGCTGAAGTTGCTCATGAAAGCTTCCTCAAAGTCCAACCATCCATTTATGCTTCCTGCCGGCAAGTTGTTAAGCCAAATGTGTGCCGGTCCTACCAGGAAAGATGCTACGATTCTCACGGCCCAGCGCCGGTTTCCTCCGCCTGTTACGGTTCCTCCGCCACCAGCAACATAAACTGCGGTCACGTAGTCCGCAAGCCAGTCTTCCGGCTTAGTGGTGCCATCATATGTTTTTGTGTCACGGGGTAACTGGAAGTTGCGAACCGGTGGTTCCTCTCTCATGATTTGTGGTCCAAAGCATTTTGGGCCCGGAGGACCTTCTGCCTCAACCATTTCAGACAAGTATACCCTATCCAGCCTGTGCCTCGCATCCCGGTCTGGTAGGCATCTTTCTCCTAACCGTGCCCCCAAAGGGTTCCGGTAGGTTGCAATTTTTTCAGTTCCCGAGTCAGCTTTGTCGTAACGTTCCGGTACCGCGGCCCTTGCCTGCCGGTACCTTGGCGGAGGCATTTCCTCCTCCACATACGTTGCTCTTGCCGCGCGATAATTTCGTCCACTTTCTTCTCTACCGGCATAATCATTTCCGGCGTTGGCCTTTCCGGCATAACCGCGCGCTGCTCCTTGGTTTTTTCTACCGGCCTCGTGTCGCCCGGCTAGTTGTTTTCCGGCAAGTACCGGATCGTACACAGTCATTTGCTGCGCATTCACTTCTTTTCCTTTTCTCTTGTCCGGATGGGGGGACGATGCCTGCCCATGGGACTTACTTCCGGCATTCTTTGTAGAACGCACAGGTTTTGAAGCCGCAGCCTTGTTTACTCTAGCAAGCTCAGCATTTTGTTCCTGTATCATATCAAGCAACTCCCTAACACGATCTTGTTGTTTTGCTAAGGCATCTCCGGTAAGTGATTCACACAGCTCTACTGCAGCCCTAGCAGCTTTTATGGTTTTATCCGGGCTACTGTACTTAGGTTTCTCTACAATCTCAAAGATGGAGAGGTACTTTTGCCGGCAAGAATCTCCTTACGCAGATCCTGATCTAGATTGCGAGCTCTAAGCCGGTTCTCCGGTACTCTAACAGGCTGAGCGCTAATAGAAGCAAAACCATGGGCAGCGTTATACTCACGTAGGGTTAGGTTCAGTTCGCGCTGCGCCCGGATGATGTCCGCGCCTCCGGAGAGCAACGTCTTTCGCTGCGCCTCCAGCTCCACCTGAGCCGCTGCCCGGTTGATGTTCTGCGCGATGGGCGTTGCCAGCATGTTCATCGCCGCTTGGAGAGGAGTCTCCGGTGGCGCTGCAGATGCACCCGCGAGCCCTTGGTCACGCTCCGTAGGTGGCTTGGCCGTGCGCGTGGACTTCGTCTGCCCAGCGCCTTCCGCCGCGACCTCCTTGCCGGCGTCAGCCGCGCCAACCACCAGCACCTCGACGCTGCCGGTGGCGTGGCCGCTGTGAGCTGCAAATCTTGGCGGGTACGGCGCCACCAGCACCGGCGAGAGGCGTGATTGCGCGTAGTTAACACGTCCGTTGGGAACCCCCAAGAGGAAGGTATGATGCGCACAGCAGCAAGTTTTCCCTCAGAAAGAAACCAAGGTTTATCGAACCAGGAGGAGTCAAGAAGCACGTTGAAGGTTGATGGTGGCGGAGTGTAGTGCGGCGCAACACCAGGGATTCCGGCGCCAACGTCGAACGTGCACAACACAATCACAGAACTTTGCCCCAACGTAACAGCGAGGTTGTCAATCTCACCGGCTTGCCGTAAACAAAGGATTAGATGTATAGTGTGGATGATGATGATTGTTTGCAAAGAACAGAAACAATTAAGATTGTATTTCAGATGTAAAGAATAGGACCGGGGTCCACAGTTCACTAGCGGTGTCTCTCCCATAAGATAGCAGATGTTGGGTGAACAAATTACAGTTGGGCAATTGACAAATAAAGAAGGCATAACAATGCACATACATATATCATGATGAGTACTATGAGATTTAATCAGGGCATTACGACAAAGTACATAGACCGCTATCCAGCATGCATCTATGCCTAAAAAGTTCACCTTCAGGTTATCATCCGAACCCCCTCCAGTATTAAGTTGTAAACAACAGACAATTGCATTAAGTATGGTGCGTAATGTAATCAACACAAATATCCTAAGACAAAGCATCGATGTTTTATCCCTAGTAGCAACATCACATCCACAACCTTAGAACTTTCTGTCACTGTCCCAGATTTAATGGAGGCATGAACCCACTATCGAGCATAAATACTCCCTCTTGGAGTCACAAGTATCAACTTGGCCAGAGCCTCTACTAGCAACGGAGAGCATGCAAGAACATAAATAACATATATGATAGATTGATAATCAACTTGACATAGTATTCAATATTCATCGGATCCCAACAAACACAACATGAAGGATTACAAATAGATGATCTTGATCATGATAGGCAGCTCACAAGATCTAACATGATAGCACAATGGGGAGAAGACGACCATCTAGCTACTGCTATGGACCCATAGTCCAGGGTGAACTACTCACACATCGATCCGGAGGCGATCATGGCGATGAAGAGACCTCCGGAGATGATTCCCCTCTCCGGCAGGGTGCCGGAGGCGATCTCCTGAATCCCCCGAGATGGGATTGGCGGCGGCGGCGTCTCGGAAGGTTTTCCGTATCGTGGCTCTCGGTGCTGGGGGTTTCGCGACGGAGGTTTTAAGTAGGCGGAAGGGCAGGTCAAGAGGCGTCACGAGGGCCCCACACAACAGCCGCACGGGCCCCTTGCTGGCGCGCCGCCCTGTTGTGGCGGCGCCTCGTGGCTCCACTTCGTGACTCCTTCGGTCTTCTGGAAGCTTCGTGCAAAAATAGGACCCTGGGCGTTGATTTCGTCCAATTCCGAGAATATTTCCTTACTAGGATTTCTGAAACCAAAAACAGCAGAAAACAGCAACTGGCTCTTCGGCATCTCGTCAATAGGTTAGTGCCGGAAAATGCATAATAATGACATATAATGTGTATAAAACATGTGAGTATCATCAATAAAGTAGCATGTAACATAAGAAATTATAGATACGTTTGGGACGTATCAAGCATCCCCAAGCTTAGTTCCTACTCGCCCTCGAGTAGGTAAACGATAACAAAGATAATTTCTGAAGTGACATGCTATCATAATCTTGATCATACTATTGTAAAGCATATGAGATGAATGCAGTGATTCGAAGCAATGATGAAGATAATGAGTAAACAAATGAATCATATAGCAAAGACTTCTCATGAATAATACTTTCAAGACAAGCATCAATAAGACTTGCATAAGAGTTACTCATAAAGCAATAAATTCGAAGTAAAGGTATTGAAGCAACATAAAGGAAGATAAAGTTTCAGCGGTTGCTTTCAACTTCAACATGTTTATCTCATGGATAATTGTCAACACAAAGCAATATAACAAGTGCAATAAGTAAACATGTAAGAATCAATGCACACAGTTGATACAAGTGTTTGCTTCTAAGATAGAAAGAATAGGCAAACTGACTCAACAATAAAGTAAAAGATTGGCCCTTCGCAGAGGGAAGCATTGATTACTATATTTGTGCTAGAGCTTTTCATTTTGAAAACAAGAAATAATTTTGTCAACGGTAGTAATAAAGCATATGAGTTATGTATAAGACATCTTATAAGTTGCAAGCCTCATGCATAGTATACTAATAGTGCTCGCACCTTGTCCTAATTAGCTTGGGTTAACACGGATTATCATTGCATATCATATGTTTCAACCAAGTGTCACAAAGGGGTACCTCTATGCCGCCTGTACAAAGGTCTAAGGAGAAAGCTCGCATTGGATTTCTCGCTTTTGATTATTCTCAACTTAGACATCCATATCGGGACAACATAGACAACAGATAATGGACTCCTCTTTAATGCATAAGCATTCAACAACAGTTATTATTCTCATAAGAGATTGAGGATTAGCTGTCCATACTGAAACTTCCACCATGAATCATGGCTTTAGTTAGCGGCCCAATGTTCTTCTCTAATAGTATGCATACTCAAACCATTTGTTTGTGAAAACCGCCCTTACTTCAGAAACGAACATGCATAGCAACTCACATGATATTCAACAAAGGTAAAAGAGTTGATGGCGTCCCAGAAAACATGGTTACCGCTCAACAAGCAACTTACTAAGAAATAAGACACATAAGTACATATTCTTCACCACGATAGTTTTTTAGCTATTTGTCCCATGAGCTATATATTGTAAAGGTAAAGAATGGAAATTTTAAAGGTAGCACTCAAGTAATGTACTTTGGAATGGCGGAGAAATACCATGTGGTAGGTAGGTATGGTGGACACAAATGGCATAGTGGTTGGCTCAAGGATTTGGATGCACGAGAAGAATTCCTCTCAATACAAGGCTAGGCTAGCAAGGTTGTTTGAAGCAAACTCAAGTATAAAAGGTGCAGCAAAGCTCACATATGAACATATTGTAACTATTATAAGACTTTACATTGTCTCCTTGTTGTTCAAACACCTCAACCAGAAAATATCTAGACTCTAGAGATCAATCATGCAAACCAAATTTTAACAAGCTCTATGTAGTTATTTGATGGCTGATGTCTACGGGAGCTTCTATTCTTGTAGACAGTGTTGGGCCTCCAAGAGCAGAGGTTTGTAGAACAGCAGCAAGTTTCCCTTAAGTGGATCACCCAAGGTTTATCGATCTCAGGGAGGAAGAGGTCAAAGATATCCCTCTCATGCAACCCTGCAACCACAAAGCAAGAAGTCTCTTGTGTCCCCAACACACCTAATAGGTGTACTAGTTCGGCGAAGAGATAGTGAAATACAAGTGGTATAAATAAGCAGTAGCAACGGCACCAGGAAAGTGCTTTGCCCAGGACAGTAAACAAGTAGTAGTAACGCAGTAAAACAGTAAACAAGCAGCGATAGCGATATTTAGGAACAAGGCCTAGGGATTAGACTTTCACTAGTGGACACTCTCAACGTTGATCACATAACAGAATAGATAAATGCATACTCTACACTCTTGTTGGATGATGAACACATTGCGTAGGATTACACGAACCCTCAATGCCGGAGTTAACAAGCTCCACAATTCAATGTTCATATTTAAATAACCTTAGAGTGCATGAAAGATCAATTCGACTAAACCAAGTACTAACATAGTATGCACACTGTCACCTTCATGCTATGTAGGAGGAATAATACACATCAATACTATCATAGCAATAGTTAACTTCATAATCTACAAGAGATCATAATCATAGCATACGCCAAGTACTAACACGGATGCACACACTGTCACCATTACACCGTGCAGGAGGAATAAAACTACTTTAATAACATTGCTAGAGTAGCACATAGATAAATTGTGATACAAAATACATTGCAATCATAAAGAGATATAAATAAGCACTTCACTATGCCATTCATAACAGTGAATAAGTATCTGTGAAATATAGCCTAAGAGACCCACACGGTGCACACTGTCACCTTTACACACGTGGGACAAGGAGTCTCCGGAGATCACATAAGTAAAACTCACTTGACTAGCATAGTGACATCTAGATTACAAGCATCATCATATGAATCTCAATCATGTAAGGCAGCTCATGAGATTATTGTATTGAAGTACATAGGAGAGATGAACCACATAGCTACCGGTACAGCCCCTAGCCTCGATGGAGAACTACTCCTCCTCATGGGAGCAGCGGTGATGAAGATGGCGGTGGAGATGGCAGCGGTGTCGATGGGGAAGCCTTCCAGGGGCACTTCCCCGTCCGGCGGCGTGCGGAACAGAGACTCTGTCCCCGGATCTTGGCTTCGCGATGGCGGCGGTTCTGGAAGGTTTTCCGTCGTGGTTCTTCGCATCAGGGTTTCGCGACGGAGGCTTTAAATAGGCGGAAGGGCAGCCTCGGAGGGGGCTGGGGGGCCCACACCATAGGGCGGCGCGGCCCCCTCCGCCGCGCCAAGGTGTGGTGTGGGGCCCCCGGGGGCCTCCTGCAGCTCTCGGGTGTTGGAAGGCTCAGGAAAAATAGGGACACAGGTCTTGATTTCGTCCAATTAGAGAATATTTCTTTACTAGGATTTCTGAAACCAAAAACAAAAGCAACTGGCTCCTCGGCATCTTGTTAATAGGTTAGTTCGAGAAAATGCACGAATATGACATAAAGTGTGCATAAAACATGTAGGTATCATCAATAATATGGCATGGAACATAAGAAATTATCGATACGTCGGAGACGTATCAAGCATCCCCAAGCTTAGTTCTGCTCGTCCCGAGCAGGTAAAACGATAACAAAGATAATTTCTGAAGTGACATGCCATCATAACCTTGATCATACTATTTGTAAACATATGTAATGAATGCAGCGATCAAAACAATGGTAATGACATGAGTAAACAAGTGAATCATAAAGCAAAGACTTTTCATGAATAGTACTTCAAGACAAGCATCAATAAGTCTTGCATAAGAGTTAACTCATAAAGCAATAAATCAAAGTAAAGGTATTGAAGCAACACAAAGGAAGATTAAGTTTCAGCGGTTGCTTTCAACTTGTAACATGTATATCTCATGGATAATTGTCAACATAGAGTAATATAACAAATACAATATGCAAGTATGTAGGAATCAATGCACAGTTCACACAAGTGTTTGCTTCTTGAGGTGGAGAGAGATAGGTGAACTGACTCAACATAAAAGTAAAAAGAATAGTCCTTCAAAGAGGAAAGCATCGATTGCTATATTTGTGCTAGAGCTTTTATTTTGAAAACATGAAACAATTTTGTCAACGGTAGTAATAAAGCATATGAGTTATGTAAATTATATCTTACAAGTTGCAAGCCTCATGCATAGTATACTAATAGTGCCCGCACCTTGTCCTAATTAGCTTGGACTACCGGATCTTTGCAATGCACATGTTTTAACCAAGTGTCACAATGGGGTACCTCCATGCCGCCTGTACAAAGGTCTAAGGAGAAAGCTCGCATTTTGGATTTCTCGCTTTTGATTATTCTCAACTTAGACATCCATACCGGGACAACATGGACAACAGATAATGGACTCCTCTTTAATGCATAAGCATGTGGCAACAATTATTATTCTCATATGAGATTGAGGATATATGTCCAAAACTGAAACTTCCACCATGAATCATGGCTTTAGTTAGCGGCCCAATGTTCTTCTCTAACAATATGTATGCTCCAACCATAAGGTGGTAGATCTCTCTTACTTCAGACAAGACGGACATGCATAGAAACTCACATGATATTCAACAAAGAATAGTTGATGGCGTCCCCAGAAGCATGGTTATCGCACAACAAGCAACTTAATAAGAGATAAAGTGCATAAGTACATATTCAATACCACAATAGTTTTTAAGCTATTTGTCCCATGAGCTATATATTGCAAAGGTGAATGATGGAATTTTAAAGGTAGCACTCAAGCAATTTACTTTGGATGGCGGATAAATACCATGTAGTAGGTAGGTATGGTGGACACAAATGGCATAGTGGTTGGCTCAAGGATTTTGGATGCATGAGAAGTATTCCCTCTCGATACAAGGTTTAGGCTAGCAAGGTTATTTGAAACAAACACAAGGATGAACGGTGCAGCAAAACTCACATAAAAGACATATTGTAAACATTATAAGACTCTACACCGTCTTCCTTGTTGTTCAAAACTCAATACTAGATATTATCTAGACTCTAGAGAAACCAAATATGCAAACCAAATTAGCAAGCTCTAAGTGTTTCTTCATTAATGGGTGCAAAGTATATGATGCAAGAGCTTAAACATGAGCACAACAATTGCCAAGTATCAAATTACCCAAGACATTATAGCAATTTACTACATGTATCATTTTCCAATTCCAACCATATAACAATTTAACGAAGAAGAAATTTCGCCATGAATACTATGAGTAAAGCCTAAGGACATATTTGTCCATATGCTACAGCGGAGCGTGTCTCTCTCCCATAAAGTGAATGCTAGGATCCATTTTATTCAAACAAAACAAAAAAAAACAAAAACAAACCGACGCTCCAAGCAAAGTGCATAAGATGTGACGGAATAAAAATATAGTTTCAGGGGAGGAACCTGATAATGTTGTCGATGAAGAAGGGGATGCCTTGGGCATCCCCAAGATTAGACGCTTGAGTCTTCTTAGAATATGCAGGGGTGAACCACCGGGGCATCCCCAAGCTTAGAGCTTTCACTCTCCTTGATCATATTGCATCATACTCCTCTCTTGATCCTTGAAAACTTCCTCCACACCAAACTCGAAACAACTCATTAGAGGGTTAGTGCACAATAAAAATTAACATGTTCAGAGGTGACACAATCATTCTTAACACTTCTGGACATTGCATAAAGCTACTGGACATTAATGGATCAAAGAAATTCATCCAACATAGCAAAAGAGGCAATGCGAAATAAAAAGGCAGAATCTGTCAAAACAGAACAGTCCGTAAATATGGATTTTATTAGGCCACCAGACTTGCTCAAATGAAAATGCTCAAATTGAATGAAAGTTGCGTACATATCTGAGGATCATGCACGTAAATTGGATTAATTTTCTGAGCTACCTACAGGGAGGTAGACCCAGATTCGTGACAGCAAAGAAATCTGGAACTGCGCAGTAATCCAAATCTAGTACTTACTTTACTATCAAAGACTTTACTTGGCACAACAAAACTCAAAACTAAGAAAAGGAGAGGTTGTTACAGTAGTAAACAACTTCCAAGACACAAATATAAAACAAAGTACTGTAGCAAAATAACACATGGGTTATCTCCCAAGAAGTTCTTTCTTTATAGCCATTAAGATGGGCTCAGCAGTTTTAATGATGCACTCGCAAGAAATAGTATTTGAAGCAAAAGAGAGCATCAAGAGGCAAATTCAAAACATATTTAAGTCTAACATGCTTCCTATGCATAGGAATCTTGTAAATAAACAAGTTCATGAAGAGCAAAGTAACAAGCATAGGAAGATAAAACAAGTATAGCTTCAAAAATTTCAGCACATAGAGAGGCATTTCAGCAACATGAAAATTTCTACAACCATATTTTCCTCTCTCATAATAACTTTTAGTAGCATCATGAGCAAACTTAACAATATAACTATCAAATGAAACATTCTTATCATGAGTCTCATGCATAAAATTATTACTACTCCCAACATAAGCATAGTCATTCTTATTAATTGTAGTGGGAGCAAATTCAACAAAGTAGCTATCATTATTATTCTCATCAAGTGTAGGAGGCATAGTATAATCACAATAAAATTTACTCTCCATAGTAGGTTGTACCAAAAGACCACTATTATAATCATCATAAATAGGAGGCAAAGTATCATCAAAGAAAATTTTCTCCTCAATGCTTGGGGGACTAAAAAGATCATGAAAACCAGCTTCCCCAAGCTTAGAATTTTCCATATCATTAGCAACAATGGTGTTCAAAGCATTCATACTAATATGTTCCATAGGTTTTTTAATTTTCGCATCAAACCATCCATGTCTTAAATCAGGAAATAGAATAAGAAGCTCATTGTTGTCCATTATGCCAAACTAGTGTAAACAAGAAACAAAAAGATGCAATTGCAGGATCTAAAGGAAATAGCTTCGAGCACAAACACAATGGCGCCAGAAAAGTACTGTTACCTGGAACCGGAGTATGAGTGCCTTTTACCTTTCCTCCCCGGCAACGGCGCCAGAAAAGTGCTTGATGTCTACGGGAGCTTCTATTCTTGTAGACAGTGTTGGGCCTCCAAGAGCAGAGGTTTGTAGAACAGCAGCAAGTTTCCCTTAAGTGGATCACCCAAGGTTTATCGATCTCAGGAAGAGGTCAAAGATATCCCTCTCATGCAACCCTGCAACCACAAAGCAAGAAGTCTCTTGTGTCCCCAACACACCTAATAGGTGTACTAGTTCGGCGAAGAGATAGTGAAATACAAGTGGTATAAATAAGCAGTAGCAACGGCACCAGAAAAAGTGCTTTGCCCAGGACAGTAAACAAGCAGTAGTAACGCAGCAGTAGTAACGCAGTAAAACAGTAAACAAGCAGCGATAGCAGTATTTAGGAACAAGGCCTAGGGATTAGACTTTCACTAGTGGACACTCTCAACGTTGATCACATAACAGAATAGATAAATGCATACTCTACACTATTGTTGGATGATGAACACATTGCGTAGGATTACACGAATCCTCAATGCCGGAGTTAACAAGCTCCACAATTCAATGTTCATATTTAAATAACCTTAGAGTGCATGAAAGATCAATTCGACTAAACCAAGTACTAACATAGTATGCACACTGTCACCTTCACACTATGTAGGAGGAATAATACACATCAATACTATCATAGCAATAGTTAACTTCATAATCTACAAGAGATCATAATCATAGCATACGCCAAGTACTAACACGGATGCACACACTGTCACCATTACACCGTGCAGGAGGAATAAAACTACTTTAATAACATTGCTAGAGTAGCACATAGATAAATTGTGATACAAAATACATTGCAATCATAAAGAGATATAAATAAGCACTTCACTATGCCATTCATAACAGTGAATAAGTATTCTGTGAAATATAGCCTAAGAGACCCACACGGTGCACACACTGTCACCTTTACACACGTGGGACAAGGAGTCTCCGGAGATCACATAAGTAAAACTCACTTGACTAGCATAGTGACATCTAGATTACAAGCATCATCATATGAATCTCAATCATGTAAGGCAGCTCATGAGATTATTGTATTGAAGTACATAGGAGAGAGATGAACCACATAGCTACCGGTACAGCCCCGAGCCTCAATGGAGAACTACTCCCTCCTCATGGGAGCAGCAGCGGTGATGAAGATGGCGGTGGAGATGGCAGCGGTGTCGATGGAAGCCTTCCGGGGCACTTCCCCGTCCGGCGGCATGCCGGAAGACTCTGTCCCCGGATCTTGGCTTCGCGATGGCGGCGGCTCGGAAGGTTTTCCATATCGTGGTTCTTCGCATCAGGTTTTCGCGACAGAGGCTTTAAATAGGCGGAAGGGCAGCCTCGGAGGGGCCTGGGGCCCACACCATAGGCGGCGCGGCCCCCCCGCGCGCGGGGTGTGGTGTGGGGCCCCCGGGGCTTCCCTCTGGCGGCTCTCGGGTGTTCAGGCTCGGGAAAAATAGGGACACGGGTCTTGATTTCGTCCAATTCGAGAATATTTCTTTACTAGGATTTCTGAAACCAAAAAGCAAAACAGCAACTGGCTCTTCGGCATCTTGTTAATAGGTTAGTTCCAGAAAATGCACGAATATGACCTAAAGTGTGCATAAAACATGTAGGTATCATCAATAATATGGCATGGAACATAAGAAATTATCGATACGTCGGAGACGTATCAAGCATCCCCAAGCTTAGTTCTGCTCGTCCCGAGCAGGTAAAACGATAACAAAGATAATTTCTGAAGTGACATGCCATCATAACCTTGATCATACTATTTGTAAACATATGTAATGAATGCAGCGATCAAAACAATGGTAATGACATGAGTAAACAAGTGAATCATAAAGCAAAGACTTTTCATGAATAGTACTTCAAGACAAGCATCAATAAGTCTTGCATAAGAGTTAACTCATAAAGCAATAAATCAAAGTAAAGGTATTGAAGCAACACAAAGGAAGATTAAGTTTCAGCGGTTGCTTTCAACTTGTAACATGTATATCTCATGGATAATTGTCAACATAGAGTAATATAACAAATACAATATGCAAGTATGTAGGAATCAATGCACGGTTCACACAAGTGTTTGCTTCTTGAGGTGGAGAGAAATAGGTGAACTGACTCAACATAAAAGTAAAAGAAAGGTCCTTCAAAGAGGAAAGCATCGATTGCTATATTTGTGCTAGAGCTTTTATTTTGAAAATATGAAACAATTTTGTCAACGGTAGTAATAAAGCATATGTATCATGTAAATTATATCTTACAAGTTGCAAGCCTCATGCATAGTATACTAATAGTGCCTGCACCTTGTCCTAATTAGCTTGGATTACCGGGATTATCATCGCAATACACATGTTTTAACCAAGTGTCACAAAGGGGTACCTCTATGCCTTTACAAAGGTCTAAGGAGAAAGCTCGCATTTGGATTTCTCGCTTTTGATTATTCTCAACTTAGACATCCATACCGGGACAACATAGACAACAGATAATGGACTCCTCTTTAATGCATAAGCATTTAGCAACAATTAATGTTCTCATATGAGATTGAGGATATATGTCCAAAACTGAAACTTCCACCATGATTCATGGCTTTAGTTAGCGGCCCAATGTTCTTCTCTAACATTATGCATGCTCTAACCATTAAATGAGTGGTAAATCTCCCTTACTTCAGACAAGACGGACATGCATAGCAACTCACATGATATTCAACAAAGTGTTGATGGCGTCCCCAGGAGCATGGTTATCGCACAACAAGCAACTTAATAAGAGATAAAGTGCATAAGTACATATTCAATACCACAATAGTTTTTAAGCTATTTGTCCCATGAGCTATATATTGCAAAGGTAAAGAATGGAAATTTTAAAGGTAGCACTCAAGCAATTTACTTTGGAATGGCGGAGAAATACCATGTAGTAGGTAGGTATGGTGGACACAAATGGCATAGTGGTTGGCTCAAGGATTTTGGATGCATGAGAAGTATTCCCTCTCGATACAAGGTTTAGGCTAGCAAGGTTATTTGAAACAAACACAAGGATGAACCGGTGCAGCAAAACTCACATAAAAGACATATTGTAAACATTATAAGACTCTACACCGTCTTCCTTGTTGTTCAAACTCAATACTAGAAATTATCTAGACTTTAGAGAGACCAATTATGCAAACCAAATTTTAGCAAGCTCTATGTATTTCTTCATTAATAGGTGCAAAGTATATGATGCAAGAGCTTAAACATGAGCACAACAATTGCCAAGTATCAAATTATTCAAGACATTTTAGAATTACTACATGTAGCATTTCCGATTCCAACCATATAACAATTTAACGAAGAAGATTCAACCTTCGCCATGAATACTATGAGTAAAGCCTAAGGACATATTTATCCATATGCAACAGCGGAGCGTGTCTCTCTCCCACACAATGAATGCTAAGATCCATTTTATTCAAACGAAACAAAAACAAAAACAAACCGACGCTCCAAGCAAAGCACATAAGATGTGATGGAATAAAAATATAGTTTCAGGGGAGGAACCTGATAATGTTGTCGATGAAGAAGGGGATGCCTTGGGCATCCCCAAGCTTACGCTTGAGTCTTCTTAGAATATGCAGGGGTGAACCACCGGGGCATCCCCAAGCTTAGAGCTTTCACTCTCCTTGATCATATTGTATCATCTCCCTCTCTTGATCCTTGAAAACTTCCTCCACACCAAACTCGAAACAACTCATTAGAGGGTTAGTGCATAATAAAAATTCACATGTTCAGAGGTGACACAATCATTCTTAACACTTCTGGACATTGCACAAAGCTACTGGACATTAATGGAACAAAGAAATTCATCCATCATAGCAAAAGAGGCAATGCGAAATAAAAGGCAGAATCTGTCAAAAGAACAGTCCGTAAAGACGGATTTTATTGAGGCACCAGACTTGCTCAAATGAAAATGCCAAATTGAATGAAAGTTGCGTACATATCTGAGGATCACGCACGTAAATTGGCATAATTTTCTGAGCTACCTACAGAGAGGCAGGTCGAAATTCGTGACAGCAAAGAAATCTGTTTCTGCGCAGTAATCCAAATCTAGTATGAACCTTACTATCAAAGACTTTACTTGGCACAACAAAGCACAAAACTAAGATAAGGAGAGGTTGCTACAGTAGTAAACAACTTCCAAGACTCAAATATAAAATAAAAGTACTGTAGTAAAAACATGGGTTGTCTCCCATAAGCGCTTTTCTTTAACGCCTTTCAGCTAGGCGCAGAAAGTGTGTATCAAGTGTTATCAAGAGATGATGCATAGACATTACCTTGGGCTTTACCCTTACCTTTCTTGTTCTTTTTCTTACTCTTTGACTTAGGGAATATATGTCTACCCCTGGGTGTAGAGGTGAATTTTAGGGTGCCTTCTCCCATATCTATGACTGCTCCCAATAGTTTCAGCAGGGATCTTCCGAGTGTGATTTGTCCTGTTCCTGCACATTCAATAACAAGATAATCAATGGATATTGTTCTCCCAAGAATGGTTGTATGCACACCCGCAGCTATTCCTTTAGGAATTATAACAGAGTTATCAATAAGAGTTATTCCTTCTCCCCCTTCAACGAATCCCCAAAGTTTCAAAGATTCATGAATACTCTTAGGCATTAGGCAAAATTCAGACATAATATCACAATTGGCATGAAGAGTTTGGTCACCGATAACAATTTTAATAGTAGGATCCCATAATGAAGGTTCAGAGTTCACTAAAACTTGATCAAGACGGTTACGAACATATCTATAATTTTCATTCAAGCGAGATGCACTTGTCTCAAGAGTGTTTAATCTATTATAAATGCTAATAAGGGCTGAATCAAAGTTATTAGCTGAATCATGTGATGCAACCAACTTCTTTATGGCATTAAAAGCTTGATCCCCATTGCAATGAAGGAAATCTCCTCCCACTACAGCATCCAAGGCATATCTATAGCGAATCATAAGACCAAAATAAAAATTACTAAGGAGCAAACTTAGAGTCATTTGAGGTTCAGCTTTACGATAAGAAGTAAAAATTCTAGACCAAGCATCTTTAAAACTCTCCTCATCCCCTTGTTTAAAAGTGAAGACTAATTCCTCAGGTGAAGAAGTAACAGGTGCAGAGCTAGACATGGTAACAAAAGTAAAATGCAAGTAACTAATTTTTTTTATGTTTTTGATATAGAGTGCAAGACAGTAAATAAAGTAAAGCTAGCAACTAATTTTTTTGTGTTTTGATATAATGCAGCAAACAAAGTAGTAAATAAAATAAAGCAAGACAAAAACAAAGTAAAGAGATTGGATTGTGGAGACTCCCCTTGCAGCGTGTCTTGATCTCCCCGGCAAGCACACGTCCGTTGGGAACCCCAAGAGGAAGGTGTGATGCGTACGCTTCTTTCCGAGTAACTCACACGTTCGTTGGGAACCCCAAGAGGAAGGTATGATGCGCACAGCAGCAAGTTTTCCCTCGAAAGAAACCAAGGTTTATCGAACCAGGAGGAGCCAAGAAGCACGTTGAAGGTTGATGGCGGCGGGATGTAGTGCGGCGCAACACCAGGGATTCCGGCGCCAACGTGGAACCTGCACAACACAACCAAAGTACTTTGCCCCAACGAAACAGTGAGGTTGTCAATCTCACCGGCTTGCTGTAACAAAGGATTAGATGTATAGTGTGGATGATGATTGTTTGCAGAAAACAGTAGAACAAGTATTGCAGCAGATTGTATTCAATGTAAAAGAATGGACCGGGGTCCACAGTTCACTAGAGGTGTCTCTCCCATAAGATAAATAGCATGTTGGGTGAACAAATTACAGTCGGGCAATTGACAAATAGAGAGGGCATGACCATGCATATACATGATATGATGAGTATAGTGAGATTTAATTGGGCATTACGACAAAGTACATAGACCGCTATCCAGCATGCATCTATGCCTAAAAGTCCACCTTCAGGTTATCATCCGAACCCCTTCCAGTATTAAGTTGCAAACAACAGACAATTGCATTAAGTATGGTGCGTAATGTAATCAATAACTACATCCTCGGACATAGCATCAATGTTTTATCCCTAGTGGCAACAGCACATCCACAACCTTAGAACTTTCTGTCACTGTCCCAGATTTAATGGAGGCATGAACCCACTATCGAGCATAAATACTCCCTCTTGGAGTTAAGAGTAAAAACTTGGCCAGAGCCTCTACTAATAACGGAGAGCATGCAAGATCATAAACAACACATAGGTAATAGATTGATAATCAACATAACATAGTATTCTCTATCCATCGGATCCCGACAAACACAACATATGGCATTACAGATAGATGATCTTGATCATGTTAGGCAGCTCACAAGATCCGACAATGAAGCACATAAGGAGAAGACGACCATCTAGCTACTGCTATGGACCCATAGTCCAGGGTGAACTACTCACTCATCACTCCGGAGGCGACCATGGCGGTGAAGAGTCCTCCGGGAGATGATTCCCCTC
The DNA here is from genome assembly GCA_030979885.1 of Lolium multiflorum. Taxonomy (NCBI): domain Eukaryota; kingdom Viridiplantae; phylum Streptophyta; class Magnoliopsida; order Poales; family Poaceae; genus Lolium; species Lolium multiflorum. The sequence goes on along the minus strand of CM061753.1, from coordinate 200,954,330 downwards.
TCCGGCAGGGTGCCGGAGGCGATCTCCTGAATCCCCCGAGATGGGATTGACGGCGGCGGCGTCTCTGGAAGGTTTTCCGTATCGTGGCTCTCGGTGCTGGGGTTTCGCGACGAGACTATATGTAGCGGAAGGGCAGTAAAGGAGCGTCACGAGGGCCCACACACCGGGCCGCGCGGCCAGGCCCAGCGCCGCGCTGACATGTCGCCACCTCGTGGCCCCACTTCGTAAGTCCTCCGGTCTTCTGGAAGCTTCGTGCAAAAATAGGACCCTGGCGTTGATTTCGTCCAATTCCGAGAATATTTCCTTACTAGGATTTCTGAAACCAAAAACAGCAGAAAACAACAACTGGCTCTTCGGCATCTCGTTAATAGGTTAGTGCCGGAAAATACATAAATATGACATGAAGTATGCATAAAACATGTAGATATCATCAATAATGTGGCATGGAACATAAGAAATTATCGATACGTCGGAGACGTATCATTATTCATTAATGGGTACAAGGTACATGATGCAAGAGCTTAAACAAGATCTATATGAGCACAACAATTGCCAAGTATCACATTATTCAAGACATTAGACCATTTACCACATGCGGCATTTTCCGTTTCCAACCATATAACAATGAATGAAGTAGTTCAACTTTCGCAATGAACATTAAAGATAAAGCTAAGAACATATTTGTTCATACGAAACAGCGGAGCGTGTCTCTCTCCCACACAAAGAATGCTAGGATCCGATCTTATTCAAACAAAAACAAAAACAAAAACAAACAGACGCTCCAAGTAAAGCACATAAGATGTGACGGAATAAAAATATAGTTTCACTAGAGGAACCTGATAAGTTGTCGATGAAGAAGGGATGCCTTGGGCATCCCCAAGCTTAGACGCTTGAGTCTTCTTAAAATATGCAGGGATGAACCACGGGGGCATCCCCAAGCTTTGACTTTTCACTCTTCTTGATCATATTGTATCATCCTCCTCTCTTGACCCTTGAAAACTTCCTCCACACCAAACTCGAAACAACTCATTAGAGGGTTAGTGCATAATAAAAATTCACATGTTCAGAGGTGACATAATCATTCTTAACACTTCTGGACATTGCACAAAGCTACTGGACATTAATGGAACAAAGAAATTCATCCAACATAGCAAAAGAGGCAATGCGAAATAAAAGGCAGAATCTGTCAAAACAGAATAGTTCGTAAAGACGGATTTTATTGAGGCACCAGACTTGCTCAAATGAAAATTCCCAAATTGAATGAAAGTTGCGTACATATCTGAGGATCACGCACGTAAATTGGCATATTTTTCTGAGCTACCTACAGAGAGGCAGGTCGAAATTCGTGACAGCAAGAAATCTGTTTCTGCGCAGTAATCCAAATCTAGTATTGACTTTACTATCAAAGACTTTACTTGGCACAACAATGCAATAAAATAAAGATAAGGAGAGGTTGCTACAGTAGTAGACAACTTCCAAGACTCAAATATAAAATAAAGTGCAGAGGTAAAATAATGGGTTGTCTCCCATAAGCGCATTTCTTTAACGCCTTTCAGCTAGGCGCAGAAAGTGTGAATCAAGTATTATCGAGAGATGAAGCATCAACATTATAAGTCGTTCTAATAATAGAATCATAAGGTAAATTCATTCTCCTTCTAGGGAAGTGTTTCATACCTTTCTTGAGAGGAAATTGATATTTAATATTACCTTCCTTCATATCAATGGTGGCACCAACAGTTCGAAGAAAAGGTATTCCCAATATAATGGGGCAAGATGCATTGCATTCAATATCCAAGACAACAAAATCAACGGGGAAAAGGTTATTGTTAACCATAATACGAACATTATCAATCCTCCCCAAAGGTTTCTTTATAGCATTATCAACAAGATTAACATCCAAATAACAATTCTTCAATGGTGGCAAGTCAAGCATATCATAAATTTTCTTAGGCATAACAGAAATACTTGCACCAAGATCACATAAAGCATTACAATCAAAATCATTGACCCTCATCTTAATGATGGGCTCCCAACCATCTTCTAACTTTCTAGGAATAGAGGTTTCAAGTTTTAGTTTCTCTTCTCTAGCTTTTATGAGAGCATTTGTAATATGTTTTGTAAAGGCCAAATTTATAGCACTAGCATTGGGACTTTTAGCAAGCTTTTGTAAGAACTTTATGACTTCAGAGATGTGGCAATCATCAAAGTCTAAACCATTATGATCTACAGCAATGGGATCATTGTCCCCAATATTTTGAAAAATTTCAGCAGTTTTATCAATTTCAGCAGTTTTCAGGTAATTTTGCACGCTTCACACTAGGAGTAGTAACATTGCCAACACCAATTATTTTACCATTGATAGTAGGAGGTGTAGCAACATGTGAATCATTATCATTACTAGTGGTGGTAATAGTCCAAACTTTAGCTACATTATTCTCTTTAGCTAGTTTTTCATTTCCTTCTCTTTCCCACCTAGCATGCAATTCAGCCATCAATCTAATATTCTCATTAATTCTAACTTGGATGGCATTTGTTGTAGTAACAATTTTATTTTCAATATCCTTATTAGGCATAACTTTCAATTTTAAAAGATCAACATCAGAGGCAAGACTATCAACCTTAGAAGCGAGAATATCAATTTTATCGAGCTTTTCCTCAACAGATTTGTTAAAAGCAGTTTGTGTACTAATAAATTCTTTAAGCATGGCTTCAAGACCAGGGGTACACTCCTATTATTGTTGTAAGAATTCCCATAAGAATTACCATAACTATTACCATTAGCAGAAGGATATGGCCTATAGTTGTTACCAAATTATTCCTATAAGCATTGTTGTTGAAATTATTATTTTTAATGAAGTTCACATCAACATGTTCTTCTTGGGCAACTGATACGTCTCCAACGTATCGATAATTTCTTATGTTCCATGCCATATTATTGATGATACCTACATGTTTTATGCACACTTTATGTCATATTCGTGCATGTTCTGGAACTAACCTATTAACAAGATGCCGAAGAGCCAGTTGCTGTTTTCTGCTGTTTTTGGTTTCAGAAATCCTAGTAACGAAATATTCTCGGAATTGGACGAAATCAAGACCCAGGGTCCTATTTTGCCACGAAGCTTCAGGACCGAAGAGGAGTCGAAGTGGGGCCACGAGGGGCCGCCACCATAGGGCGCGCGGCCCAGGTCTGGCCGCGCCGACCTGTGGTGTGGGGCCCCCGTGTGGCCCCCCACGTTGCCCTTCCGCCTACTTAAAGCCTCCGTCGCGAAACCCCTGATGCGAAGAACCACGATACGGAAAACCTTCCAGAGACGCGCCGCCCAATCCCATCTCGGGAGATTCACGAGATCTCCGACACCGCCGGAGAGGGGATTCATCTCCCGGAGGACTCTACACCGCCATGGTCGCCTCCGGAGTGATGAGTGAGTAGTTCACCCCTGGACTATGGGTCCATAGCGGTAGCTAGATGGTTGTCTTCTCCTCATTGTGCTTCATTGTTGGATCTTGTGAGCTGCCTAACATGATCAAGATCATCTATCTGTAATACTCTATGTTGTGTTTGTCGGGATCCGATGGATAGAGAATACCATGTTATGTTAATTATCAAGTTATTACATATGTGTTGTTTATGATCTTGCATGCTCTCCGTTATTAGTAGAGGCTCTGGCCAAGTTTTTGCTCTTAACTCCAAGAGGGAGTATTTATGCTCGATAGTGGGTTCATGCATGCATTGACACCTGGGACAGTTCTAAGGTTGTAAGGTTTGTGCGTTACTAGGGATAAAACATTGATGCTATGTCTAAGTATGTAGTTATTGATTACATTACGCACCATACTTAATGCAATTGTTTGTTGCTTTGCAACTTAATACTGAAGGGGTTCGGATGATAACCTGAAGGTGGACTTTTTAGGCATAGATGCAATTGGATGGCGGTCTATGTACTTTGTCGTAATGCCCAATTAAATCTCACTGTACTTATCATGACATGTATGTGCATTGTTATGCCCTCTCTATTTGTCAATTGCCCGACTGTAATTTGTTCACCCAACATGCTTTTATCTTATGGGAGAGACACCTCTAGTGAACTGTGGACCCCGGTCCATTCTTTATCTGAAATACAAATCTGCTTGCAATACTTGTTTCTTGTTTTCTCTGCAAACAATCATCTTCCACACAATACGGTTAATCCTTTGTTACAGCAAGCCGGTGAGATTGACAACCTCACTGTTTCGTTGGGGCAAAGTACTTTGGTTGTGTTGTGCAGGTTCCACGTTGGCGCCGGAATCCCTGGTGTTGCGCCGCACTACATCCCGCCGCCATCAACCTTCAACGTGCTTCTTGGCTCCTCCTGGTTCGATAAACCTTGGTTTCTTTTGGAGGGAAAACTTCTGCTGTGCGCATCATACCTTCCTCTTGGGGTTCCCAACGAACGTGTGAAATACACGCCATCAAGCATATTTTCTGGCGCCGTTGCCGGGAGATCAAGACACGCTGCAAGGGGAGTCTCCACTTCCCAATCTCTTTACTTTGTTTTTGTCTTGCTTTATTTTATTTACTACTTTGTTTGCTGCATTATATCAAAACACAAAAAATTAGTTGCTAGTTTTATTTTATTTACTGTCTTGTTTGCTATATCAAAAACACAAAAAATTAGTTACTTGCATTTACTTTACTTGATTCATCATGTTTCCTTTTAATTTTACCACAAAAAACATACCGGTAGGACGTGGGTCTATAATTGGGAGAAACAATATAGAAGAATTTTTCAATCATGTTAGTACCGTTGAAGATTTTGAAGATAGACACTTGGTAGAACTTGCTCCTACTTATGAAATTGCTGCTGCTGCTTTAGTTCGCATGTTGGAAACTAAATTTGTTAATCTCAATCCTATAATCCAACACATGTTTCTTACACTTGGTGATATGGAAGAGGGGGAAAAGAAAGATTTTGTTTTAGAAACCCTTCTTAGAGAATTTGGTGGTCTAGCAAGAGAGGCTAGAAAGGTCTTTGCTAAATTTAATATGCTTGGTTCTCATACTAATTTTGTTGGTCTCCTTGAAAAAATGGACATGGATAGAATAAGGTACACTAATAATATTAATGATGGTGGGGAGATCAAAGCACCAATACCATGTAAACTCCTAGCTATGAATGATGCACTAGAAAATAACTATGCTTGGCTTGTTCCTGAAAATTTGTTCGATGAGAGTAGCAAGCCCAAGACTAATGAAAAGGGAGACGCTGAAACTTATGTATCCAATATACTATGCATGGTTGAGAAAACTCCAAACCCCGCTGTAGATGCACCACCCTTTGATAATACTTGATTACACTTTCTGCTGAAAGGCGTTAAAGAAAAGCGCTTATGGGAGACAACCCATGTTTTTACTACAGTATTTTTGTTTTATATTTGAGTCTTGGAAGTTGTTTACTACTGTAGCAACCTCTCCTTATCTTAGTTTTATGTTTTGTTGTGCCAAGTAAAGTCTTTGATAGTAAAGTAAATACTAGATTTGGATTACTGCGCAGAAACAGATTTCTTTGCTGTCACGAATCTGGGTCTAATTCTCTGTAGGTAACTCAGAAAATTAAGCCAATTTACGTGAGTGATCCTCAGATATGTACGCAACTTTCATTCAATTTGGGAATTTTCATTTGAGCAAGTCTGGTGCCCTAATAAAATCCATCTTTACGGACTGTTCTGTTTTGACAGATTCTGCCTTTTATTTCGCATTGCCTCTTTTGCTATGTTGGATGAATTTCTTTGATCCATTAATGTCCAGTAGCTTTATGCAATGTCCAGAAGTGTTAAGAATGATTGTGTCACCTCTGAACATGTTAATTTTTATTGTGCACTAACCCTCTAATGAGTTGTTTCGAGTTTGGTGTGGAGGAAGTTTTCAAGGATCAAGAGAGGAGTATGATACAATATGATCAAGGAGAGTGAAAGCTCTAAGCTTGGGGATGCCCCGGTGGTTCACCCCCTGCATATTCTAAGAAGACTCAAGCGTCTAAGCTTGGGGATGCCCAAGGCATCCCCTTCTTCATCGACAACATTATCAGGTTCCTCCCCTGAAACTATATTTTTATTCCGTCACATCTTATGCACTTTGCTTGGAGCGTCGGTTTGTTTTTGTTTTTGTTTTGTTTGAATAAAATGGATCCTAGCATTCACTTTGTGGGAGAGAGACACGCTCCGCTGTAGCATATGGACAAGTATGTCCTTAGGCTCTACTCATAATATTCATGGCGAAGTTTCTTCTTCGTTAAATTGTTATATGGTTGGAATTGGAAAATACTACATGTAGTAATTCTAAAATGTCTTGGATAATTTGATACTTGGCAATTGTTGTGCTCATGTTTAAGCTCTTGCATCATATACTTTGCACCCATTAATGAAGAAACACTTAGAGCTTGCTAATTTGGTTTGCATATTTGGTTTCTCTAGAGTCTAGATAATATCTAGTATTGAGTTTTGAACAACAAGGAAGGCGGTGTAGAGTCTTATAATGTTTACAATATGTCTTTTATGTGAGTTTTGCTGCACCGTTCATCCTTGTGTTTGTTTCAAATAACCTTGCTAGCCTAAACCTTGTATCGAGGGAATACTTCTCATGCATCCAAAATACTTGAGCCAACCACTATGCCATTTGTGTCCACCATACCTACCTACTACATGGTATTTATCCGCCATTCCAAAGTAAATTGCTTGAGTGCTACCTTTAAAATTCCATCATTCGCCTTTACAATATATAGCTCATGGGACAAATAGCTTAAAAACTATTGTGGTATTGAATATGTACTTATGCACTTTATCTCTTATTAAGTTGCTTGTTGTGCGATAACCATGTTTTCTGGGGACGCCATCAACTATCTCCTTGTTGAATATCATGTGAGTTGCTATGCATGTCCGTCTTGTCTGAAGTAAGGAAGATCTACCACCTTAATGGTTGGAGCATGCATATTGTTAGAGAAGAACATTGGGCCGCTAACTAAAGCCATGAATCATGGTGGAAGTTTCAGTTTTGGACATATATCCTCAATCTCATATGAGAATAATAATTGTTGCCACATGCTTATGCATTAAAGAGGAGTCCATTATCTGTTGTCCATGTTGTCCCGGTATGGATGTCTAAGTTGAGAATAATCAAAAGCGAGAAATCCAAAATGCGAGCTTTCTCCTTAGACCTTTGTACAGGCGGCATGGAGGTACCCCATTGTGACACTTGGTTAAAACATGTGCATGCAAAGATCCGGGTAGTCCAAGCTAATTAGGACAAGGTGCGGGCACTATTAGTATACTATGCATGAGGCTTGCAACTTGTAAGATATAATTTTCATAACTCATATGCTTTATTACTACCGTTGACAAAATTGTTTCATGTTTTCAAAATAAAAGCTCTAGCACAAATATAGCAATCGATGCTTTCCTCTTTGAAGGACCATTCTTTTTTACTTTTATGTTGAGTCAGTTCACCTATCTCTCCACCTCAAGAAGCAAACACTTGTGTGAACTGTGCATTGATTCCTACATACTTGCATATTGCACTTGTTATATTACTCTATGTTGACAATTATCCATGAGATATACATGTTATAAGTTGAAAGCAACCGCTGAAACTTAATCTTCCTTTGTGTTGCTTCAATACCTTTACTTTGATTTATTGCTTTATGAGTTAACTCTTATAAGACTTATTGATGCTTGTCTTGAAGTACTATTCATGAAAAGTCTTTGCTTTATGATTCACTTGTTTACTCATGACATTACCATTGTTTTGATCGCTGCATTCACATATGTTTACAAATAGTATGATCAAGGTTATGATGGCATGTCACTTCAGAAATTATCTTTGTTATCGTTTTACCTGCTCGGGACGAGCAGAACTAAGCTTGGGGATGCTGATACGTCTCCAACGTATCGATAATTTCTTATGTTCCATGCCATATTATTGATGATACCTACATGTTTTATGCACACTTTATGTCATATTCGTGCATTTTACGGAACTAACCTATTAACAAGATGCCGAAGAGCCAGTTCTTTGTGCTGCTGTTTTGGTTTCAGAAATCCTAGTAACGAAATATTCTCGGAATTGGACGAAATCAAGACCCAGGGTCCTATTTTGCCACGAAGCTTAGGAGGGACCGAAGAGGAGTGGTGGGGCCACGAGGGGCCGCCACCATAGGGGGCGGCCGAGTCTTGGCCGCGCCGGCCTGTGGTGTGGGGCCCCGTGTGGCCCACGTTCTGCTTCCGCCTACTTAAAGCCTCAGTCGCGAAAACGATGCGAAGAACCACGATACGGAAAACTTCCAGAGACGCCCCGCCGCCAATCCCATCTCGGGGGATTACGGAGATCTCCTCGGCACCCTGCCGGAGGAGAGGGGATTCATCTCCCGGAGGACTCTACACCGCCATGGTCGCCTCCGGAGTGATGAGTGAGTAGTTCACCCCTGGACTATGGGTCCATAGCAGTAGCTAGATGGTTGTCTTCTCCTCATTGTGCTTCATTGTTGGATCTTGTGAGCTGCCTAACATGATCAAGATCATCTATCTGTAATACTCTATGTTGTGTTTGTCGGGATCCGATGGATAGAGAATACCATGTTATGTTAATTATCAAGTTATTACATATGTGTTGTTTATGATCTTGCATGCTCTCCGTTATTAGTAGAGGCTCTGGCCAAGTTTTTGCTCTTAACTCCAAGAGGGAGTATTTATGCTCGATAGTGGGTTCATGCCTGCATTGACACAGGACAGTGACAGAAAGTTCTAAGGTTGTGTTGTGTTGTTGCCACTAGGGATAAAACATTGATGCTATGTCTAAGGATGTAGTTATTGATTACATTACGCGCCATACTTAATGCAATTGTCTGTTGCTTTGCAACTTAATACTGAAGGGGGTTCGGATGATAACCTGAAGGTGGACTTTTTAGGCATAGATGCGCGTTGGATGGCGGTCTATGTACTTTGTCGTAATGCCCAATTAAATCTCACTGTACTTATCATGACATGTATGTGCATTGTTATGCCCTCTCTATTTGTCAATTGCCCGACTGTAATTTGTTCACCCAACATGCTTTTATCTTATGGGAGAGACATCTCTAGTGAACTGTGGACCCCGGTCCATTCTTTAATACTGAAATACAATCTGCTGCAATACTTGTTTTACTGTTTTCTCTGCAAACAATCATCTTCCACACAATACGGTTAATCCTTTGTTACTGACAACCTCACTGTTTCGTTGGGGCAAAGTACTTTGGTTGTGTTGTGCAGGTTCCACGTTGGCGCCGGAATCCCTGGTGTTGCGCCGCACTACATCCCGCCGCCATCAACCTTCAACGTGCTTCTTGGCTCCTCCTAGTTCGATAAACCTTGGTTTCTTTCTGAGGGAAAACTTGCTGCTGTGCGCATCATACCTTCCTCTTGGGGTTCCCAACGAACGTGTGAAATACACGCCATCAGCAACCAATGAAGCTAAAGGAACATTATTAGGATCAACATTAGATCTACCATTCACAAGCATAGACATAATAGCATCAATCTTATCACTCAAGGAGGAGGTTTCTTCAACAGAATTTACCTTCTTACCTTGTGGAGCTCTTTCCGTGTGCCATTCAGAGTAATTTGTCATCATATCATCAAGAAGCTTTGTTGCCGCCCCCAAAGTGATGGACATAAAGGTACCTCCAGCAGCTGAATCCAATAGGTTCCGCGAAGAAAAATTCAATCCTGCATAAAAGGTTTGGATGATCATCCAAGTAGTCAGTCCATGGGTTGGGCAATTCTTTACCAAAGATTTCATTCTCTCCCATGCTTGAGCAACATGTTCATTATCTAATTGCTTGAAATTCATTATGCTACTTCTCAAAGATATAATTTTAGCGGGAGGATAATATCTACCAATAAAAGCATCCTTACATTTAGTCCAAATCAATACTATTTCTAGGCAGAGATAGCAACCAATCTTTAGCTCTTCCTCTTAAAGAGAAAGGAAACAATTTTAATTTTATAATGTCACCATCTACATCCTTATACTTTTGCATTTCACATAGTTCAACAAAATTATTAAGATGGGCAGCATCATTAGAACTAACACCAGAAAATTGCTCTCTCATAACAAGATTCAGTAAAGCAGGTTTAATTTCAAAGAATTCTGCTTGTAGTAGCAGGTGGAGCAATAGGTGTGCATAAGAAATCATTATTATTTGTGCTAGTGAAGTCACACAACTTAGTATTCTCAACAGTACCCATTTTAGCAGTAGTAAATAAAGCAAACTAAATAAAGTAAATGCAAGTAACTAATTTTTTTGTGTTTTTTATATAGAGAGTAAGACAGTAAATAAAGTAAAACTAGCAACTAATTTTTTTGTGTTTTGATATAACGCAGCAAACAAAGTAGTAAATAAAGTAAAGCAAGACAAAAACAAAGTAAAGAGATTGGAGTGGAGACTCCCCTTGCAGCGTGTCTTGATCTCCCCGGCAACGGTGCCAGAAAAAGAGCTTGATTGCGCGTAGTTAACACGTCCGTTGGGAACCCCAAGAGGAAGGTATGATGCGCACAGCAGCAAATTTTCCCTCGGAAAGAAACCAAGGTTTATCGAACCAGGAGGAGTCAAGAAGCACGTTGAAGGTTGATGGTGGCGGAGTGTAGTGCGGCGCAACACCAGGGATTCCGGCGCCAACGTGGAACCTGCACAACACAATCACAGAACTTTGCCCCAACGTAACAGCGAGGTTGTCAATCTCACCGGCTTGCTGAAACAAAGGATTAGATGTATAGTGTGGATGATGATGATTGTTTGCAAGAACAGTAAAGAACAATTGCAGATTGTATTTCAGATGTAAAGAATAGGACCGGGGTCCACAGTTCACTAGCGGTGTCTCTCCCATAAGATAGCAGATGTTGGGTGAACAATTACAGTTGGGCAATTGACAAATAAAGAAGGCATAACAATGCACATACATATATCATGATGAGTACTATGAGATTTAATCAGGGCATTACGACAAAGTACATAGACCGCTATCCAGCATGCATCTATGCCTAAAAAGTCCACCTTCAGGTTATCATCCGAACCCCCTCCAGTATTAAGTTGCAAACAACAGACAATTGCATTAAGTATGGTGCGTAATATAATCAACACAAATATCCTTAGACAAAGCATCGATGTTTTATCCCTAGTAGCAACAGCACATCCACAACCTTAGAACTTTCTGTCACTGTCCCAGATTTAATGGAGGCATGAACCCACTATCGAGCATAAATACTCCCTCTTGGAGTCACAAGTATCAACTTGGCCAGAGCCTCTACTAGCAACGGAGAGCATGCAAGAACATAAATAACATATATGATAGATTGATAATCAACTTGACATAGTATTCAATATTCATCGGATCCCAACAAACACAACATGAAGGATTACAAATAGATGATCTTGATCATGATAGGCAGCTCACAAGATCTAACATGATAGCACAATGGGGAGAAGACGACCATCTAGCTACTGCTATGGACCCATAGTCCAGGGGTGAACTACTCACACATCGTCCGGGCCGATCATGGCGATAAAGAGACCTCGGGGAGATGATTCCCCTCTCCGTGGGTGCCGGAGGCGATCTCTGAATCCCAGAGAGGGGATTGGCGGCGGCTCGGAAGGTTTTCCGTATCGTGGCTCGGGTGCGGGGTTTCGCGCGGAGGCTTTAAGTAGGCGGAAGGGCAGGTCAAGAGGCGCCACGGGGCCCCACACACGGGCCGTGCGCCCTTGCCGCGCCGCCCCTATGTGGCGGCCTCGTGTTCCCACTTCGTGACTCCTTCGGTCTTCTGGAAGCTGTACAAAATAGGACCCTGGGCGTTGATTTCATCCAATTAGAATATTTCCTTACTAGGATTTCGAAACCAAAAACAGCAGAAAACAACAACTGGCTCTTCGGCATCTCGTCATAGGTTAGTGCCGGAAAATGCATAATAATGACATATAATGTGTATAAAACATGTGAGTATCATCAATAAAGTAGCATGGGTCCCTAAGACCTTTACCGCCTACATATAGTCTTCGTCGCGAAACCCCCAGTGAGGAGCCACGATACGGAAAACCTTCCAGAGACGCCGCGCGCCAATCCCATCTCGGGGATTCAGGAGATCGCCTCCGGCACCCTACGGAGAGGGGAATCATCTCCGGAGGACTCTTCACCGCATGGTCGCCTCGGAGTGATGAGTGAGTAGTTCACCCGGACTATGGGTCCATAGCTAGCTAGATGGTCGTCTTCTCCTTATGTTCTTCATTGTCGGATCTTGTGAGCTGCCTAACATGATCAAGATCATCTATCTGTAATGCTATATGTTGTGTTTGTCGGGATCCGATGGATAGAGAATACTATGTTATGTTGATTATCAATCTATTACCTATGTGTTGTTTATGATCTTGCATGCTCTGATATTAGTAGAGGCTCTGGCCAAGTTTTACTAACTCCAAGAGGGAGTATTTATGCTCGATAGTGGGTTCACGCCTCCATTAAATCTGGACCGTGACAGAAAGTTCTAAGGTTGTGATGTTGCCACTAGGGATAAAACATTGATGCTATGTCCGGGATGTAGTTATTGATTACATTACGCACCATACTTAATGCAATTGTACATTGTTTGCAACTTAATACTGGAAGGGGTTCGATGATAACCTGAGGTAGATTTTAGGCATAGATGCATGCTGGATAGCGGTCTATGTACTTTATTCGTAATGCCCAACTAAATCTCACTATACTCATCATATCATGTATGTGCATGGTCATGCCCTCTCTATTTGTCAATTGCCCAACGTAATTTGTTCACCCAACATGCTATTTATCTTATGGGAGAGACACCTCTAGTGACTGTGGACCCAGTCCATTCTTTTACATTGAATACAATCTACTGCAATACTTGTTCTACTGTTTTCTGCAAACAATCATCATCCACACTATACATCTAATCCTTTGTTACGCTGGCCGGTAGATTGACAACCTCAGCACGTTGGGGCAAAGTACTTTGGTTGTGTTGTGCGTTCCACGTTGGCGCCGGGTGTTGCGCCGCACTACATCCCGCCGCCATCAACCTTCGACGTGCTTCTTGGCTCCTACTGGTTCGATAACCTTGGTTTCTTACTGAGGGAAAACTTGCTACTGTGTGCATCATACCTTCCTCTTGGGGTTCCCAACGGACGTGTTAACTACGCGCAATCAAGCTCTTTTTAGAGCGCGTTGCGGAGCAAGACACGCTGCAAGGGGAGTCTCCACAATCCAATCTCTTTACTTTGTTTTTGTCTTGCTTTATTTTATTTACTACTTTGTTTGCTGCACTAAATCAAAACACAAAAAAATTAGTTGCTACTTTTACTTTATTTACTGTCTTGTTCTCTATATCAAAAACACACAAAAAAAATTAAATTAGTTACTTGCATTTTACTTTTGTTACCATGTCTAGTTCTGCACCTGTTACTTCTTCACCTGAGGAATTAGTCTTCACTTTTAAACAAGGGGATGAGGAGAGTTTTAAAGATGCTTGGTCCAGAATTTTTCTTATCGTAAAGCTGAACCTCAAATGACTCTAAGTTTGCTCCTTAGTAATTTTTATTTTGGTCTTATGATTCGCTATAGATATGCCTTGGATGCTGTAGTGGGAGGAGATTTCCTTCATTGCAATGGGATCAAGCTTTTAATGCCATAAAGAAGTTGGTTGCATCACATGATTCAGCTAATAACTTTGATTCAGCCCTTATTAGCATTTATAATAGATTAAACACTCTTGAGACAAGTGCATCTCGCTTGAATGAAAATTATAGATATGTTCGTAACCGTCTTGATCAAGTTTTAGTGAACTCTGAACCTTCATTATGGGATCCTACTATTAAAATTGTTATCGGTGACCAAACTCTTCATGCCAATTGTGATATTATGTCTGAATTTTGCCTAATGCCTAAGAGTATTCATGAATCTTTGAAACTTTGGGGATTCGTTGAAGGGGGAGAAGGAATAACTCTTATTGATAACTCTGTTATAATTCCTAAAGGAATAGCTGCGGGTGTGCATACAACCGTTCTTGGGAGAACAATATCCATTGATTATCTTGTTATTGAATGTGCGGGAACAGGACAAATCACACTCGGAAGATCCTACTGAAACTATTGGGAGCAGTCATAGATATGGGAGAAGGCATCCTAAAATTCACCTCTACACCGGGTGGTATATATTCCCTAAATCAAAGTGTAAGAAAAACAACAAGAAAGGTAAGGGTAAAGCCCAAGGTAATGTTGATCTTGCATCTCTTGATAACACTTGATATACACTTTCTGCGCCTAGCTGAAAGGCGTTAAAAAGCGCTTATGTGGGAGACAACCTGTTTTTACTACAGTACTTTTATTTTATATTTGAGTCTTGGAAGTTGTTACTACTGTAGCAACCTCTTCTTATCTTAGTTTTGTGCATTGTTGTGCAAGTAAAGTCATTGATAGTAAGGTTCATAGATTTGGATTTGTTGAACAGATTTTTTGCTGTCACGAATCTGGTCCTAATTCTCTGTAGGTAACTCAGAAAATTATGCCAATTTACGTGAGTGATCGCAGATATGTACGCAACTTTCATTCAGTTTGGGCATTTTCATCTGAGCAAGTCTGGTGCCTCAATAAAATCGTCTTTACGACTGTTCTGTTTTTACAGTTCTGCCTTTATTTCGCATTGCCTCTTTTGCTATGTTGGATGAATTTCTTTGTTCCATTAATGTCCAGTAGCTTTGTACAATATCCAAAAGTGTTAAGAAGGATTATGTCACCTCTGAACATGTAAATTTTAATTGTGCACTAACCGTCTAATGAGTTGTTTTGAGTTTGGTGTGGAGGAAGTTTTCAAGGATCAAGAGAGGGAGATGATACAATATGATCAAGGAGAGTGAAAGCTCTAGCTTGGGGATGCCCCGGTGGTTCACCCCTGCATATTTTAATAAGACTCAAGCGTCTAAGCTTGGGGATGCCCAAGGCATCCCCTTCTTCATCGACAACATTATAGTTCCTCCCCTGAAACTATATTTTTATTCCATCACATCTTATGTGCTTTGCTTGGAGCGTCGGTTTGTTTTTGCTTTTGTTTTGTTTGAATAAAATGGATCCTAGCATTCATTGTGTGGAAGAGAGACACGCTCCGCTATTGCATATGGACAAATATGTCCTTAGGCTTTACTCATAGTATTCATGGCGAAGGTTGAATCTTCTTCGCTAAATTGTTATATGGTTGGAATCGGAAAATGCTACATGTAGTAATTCTAAAATGTCTTGAATAATTTGATACTTGGCAATTGTTGTGCTCATGTTTAAGCTCTTGCATCATATACTTTGCACCTATTAATGAAGAAATACATAGAGCTTGCTAAAATTTGGTTTGCATAATTGGTCTCTCTAAAGTCTAGATAATTTCTAGTATTGAGTTTTGAACAACAAGGAAGACGGTGTAGAGTCTTATAATGTTTACAATATGTCTTTTATGTGAGTTTTGCTGCAGGTTCATCCTTGTGTTTGTTTCAAATAACCTTGCTAGCCTAAACCTTGTATCGAGAGGGAATACTTCTCATGCATCCAAAATCCTTGAGCCAACCACTATGCCATTTGTGTCCACCATACCTACCTACCACATGGTATTTCTCCGCCATTCCAAAGTAAATTGCTTGAGTGCTACCTTTAAAATTTCCATTCTTTACCTTTGCAATATATAGCTCATGGGACAAATAGCTTAAAAACTATTGTGGTATTGAATATGTACTTATGCACTTTATCTCTTATTAAGTTGTTTGTTGTGCGATAACCATGTTCCTGGGGACGCCATCAACTCTTTGTTGAATATCATGTGAGTTGCTATGCATGTCCGTCTTGTCTGAAGTAAGGGAGATTTCCCACTCATTTAATGGTTAGAGCATGCATAATGTTAGAGAAGAACATTGGGCCGCTAACTAAAGCCATGATCCATGGTGGAAGTTTCAGTTTTGGACATATATCCTCAATCTCTATGAGAACATTAATTGTTGCTAAATGCTTATACATTAAAGAGGAGTCCATTATCATTGCTATGTTGTCCCGGTATGGATGTCTAAGTTGAGAATAATCAAAAGCGAGAAATCCAAATGCGAGCTTTCTCCTTAGACCTTTGTACATGCGGCATGAGGTACCTTTGTGACACTTGGTTAAAACATGTATGTCGATGATAATCCCGGTAATCCAAGCTAATTAGGACAAGGTGCGGGCACTATTAGTATACTATGCATGAGGCTTGCAACTTGTAAGATATAATTTACATGATACATATGCTCTATTACTACCGTTGACAAAATTGTTTCTTATTGTCAAAACCAAAGCTCTAGCACAAATATATCAATCAATGCTTCCCTCTGCGAAGGGCCTTTCTTTTACTTTTATGTTGAGTCAGTTCACCTATTTCTCTCCACCTCAAGAAGCAAACACTTGTGTGAACTGTGCATTGATTCCTACATATTTGCATATTGCACTTGTTATATTACTTTACATTGACAATATCCATGAGATATACATGTTATAAGTTGAAAGCAACCGCTGAAACTCAATCTTCCTTTGTGTTGCTTCAATACCTTTACTTTGATTTATTGTTTTATGAGTTAAATCTTATGCAAGACTTATTGATGCTTGTCTTGAAAATACTATTCATGAAAAGTCTTTGCTTTATGATTCATTTGTTTACTCATGTCATACCATTTTTTTGATCGCTGCATTCATTACATATGCTTACAATAGTATGATCAAGGCTATGATGGCATGTCACTCGAGAAATTATCTTTGTTATCGTTTACCTGCAGCCAACCACTATGCCATTTGTGTCCCTCATACCTACCTACTACATGGTATTTCTCCGCCATTCCAAAGTAAATTGCTTGAGTGCTACCTTTAAAATTTCCATTCTTTACCTTTTGCAATATATAGCTCATGGGACAAATAGCTTAAAAACTATTGTGGTATTGAATATGGACTTATGCACTTTATCTCTTATTAAGTTGTTTGTTGTGCAATAACTATGTTTTTGGGGACGCCATCAACTCTTGTTGAATATCATGTGAGTTGCTATGCATGTCCGTCTTGTCTCAAGTAAGGGAGATTTACCACTCATTTAATGGTTAGAGCATGCATACTGTTAGAGAAGAATATTGGGCTGCTAAAGCCATGATCCATGGTGGAAGTTTCAGTTTTGGAACATATATCCTCAATCTCATATGAGAACATTAATTGTTGCTAAAATGCTTATGCATTAAAGAGAGTCCATTTGGTATCTATGTTGTCCCTGTATGGATGTTCTGCTGAGAATAATCAAAAGCGAAATCCAATGCCCTTCTCCTTAGACCTTGTACATGCGGCATAGAGGTACCCTTGTGACACTTGGTTAAAACATGTATTGCGATGATAATCCCGGTAATCCAAGTTAATTAGGAAAGGTGCGGGCACTTTTAGTATACTATGCATGAGGCTTGCAACTTGTAAGATATAACTTACATAGATACATATGCTCTATTACTACCGTTGACAAATTGTTTCTTATTGTCAAAACCAAAGCTCTAGCACAAATATATCAATCAATGCTTCCTGATACGTCCAAAACGTATCTACTTTCCCGAACACTTTTGCTATTGTTTGGCCTCTAATTTGTGTACACTTCAGTGAACTGCATGCATTGATTTCTACATATTTGCATATTGCACTGGTTATATTACTCTACATTGACAATATCCATGAGATATACATGTTATAAGTTGAAAGCAAATGCTTAAACTCAATCTTCCTTTGTGTTGCTTCATTACCTCATTTTGATTTATTGTTTTATGAGTTAAATCTTATGCAAGATTGATGCTTATCTTGAAAATACTATTCATGAAAAGTCTTTGCTTTATGATTCATTTGTTTACCCATGTCATACCATTTTTTTGATCGCGCATTCATTACACATGCTTACAATAGTATGATCAAGGTTATGATGGCATGTCACCTGCAAATTATCTTTGTCATCGCATTCAAGCCGACCTACAGGAACTAAGCTGGGGATGCCGATACGTCCCACGCATCTATACTTATGTTCCATGCCACATTATTGATGATATCTACATGTTTTACTTCATATCATATTTATGCATTTTCGCCCATGAGTCGCGCTCCGGTTTCAGTAAGGAAATGAATTGGACGAAATCAACGCCCTGGATTTTTCACGATGCGAAGACCGAAGAATCCAAAGTGGGGCCACACACCAGGCTAGATGGCCGCGCGGCCCTTTGGGTCCCTCGTGACGCCCCTGACCTGCCCTTCATAAGTCTCGCGATCCCGGTACCGAGAGCCACGATACGCTCTCAGACAATGGGATTCAGGAGATCGCCTCCGGCACCCTGCCGAGAGGGGAATCATCTCCCGAGGACTACCGCCATGGTCGCTCCGGAGTGATGAGTGAGTAGTTCACCGGACTATGGGTCCAAAGAGGGCTAGATGGTCGTCTTCTCCTTATGTGCTTCATACCTGATCTTGTGAGCTGCCTAACACGATCAAGATGTCTATCTGTAATGCTATGTTGTGTTTGTCGGATCCGATGGATAGAGAATACTATGTTATGTTGATTATCAATCTATTACCTATGTGTTGTTTATGATCTTGCATGCTCTCCGTTATTAGTAGAGGCTCGGCCAAGTTTTTACTCTTAACCCAAGAGGGAGTATTTATGCTCGATAGTGGGTTCATGCCTCCATTAAATCGGGACAGTGGACAGAAAGTTCTAAGGTTGTGGATGTGTTGCCACTAGGATAAAACATTGATGCTATGTCCGAGGATGTAGTTATCGATTACATTACGCACCATACTTAATGCAATTGTCTGTTTCAAATTTAATACGGGAAGGGGTTGATGATAACCTGAAGGTGGACTTTAGGCATAGATGCATGTCTGGATAGCGGTCTATGTACTTTGTCGTAATGCCCAACTAAATCTCACTATACTCATCATATCATGTATGTGCATGGTCATGCCTCTCTATTTGTCAATTGCTCAACTGTAATTTGTTCACCCAACATGCTATTTATCTTATGGGAGAGACACCTCTAGTGAACCTGTGGACCCCGGTCCATTCTTTTACATTGAATACAATCTACCGCAATACTTGTTCTACTGTTTGCAAACAATCATCATCCACACTATACATCTAATCCTTTGTTACAACAAGCCGGTGAGATTGAAAACCTCCTTGGTACAAAGTACTTTGGTTGTGTTGTGCAGGTTCCACGTTGGCGCCGGAATCCCTGGTGTTGCGCCGCACTACATCCCGCCACCATCAACCTTCGACGTGCTTCTTGGCTCCTACTGGTTCGATAACCTTGGTTTCTTACTGAGGGAAAACTTGCTACTGTGCGCATCATACCTTCCTCTTGGGGTTCCCAACGGACGTGTTAACTACGCGCAATCAATGTGCGCTAGAGGATTCGGGGGAGGGTTTTGGTTATATGGGGTTGAGTTCCGGATGGATTACCGGATGCTACCTAGATGAACTTGGCCTTGGCCAGAGGTAGAAGAAGAAGAACACACGAACTATCTCACCTCTAGATCTCTCTATTGCATGATCATACAAGGTAACAGGTTTCTGGATACAAGCTAGGACGTTGTGCATATGCCCGCGATGGGGTGTGCCCCCTCTCCTTATATAGGGGAGAGGGTGGCTTACAGGGGAAGAAACCCTAGGAAACCCTAATGGCATCTTTGACTAGACAAACTACTTTACAAAGCCTCTTTGGCTACCGGTGACGCCGGTATGTCTTTAATCAGGAGCGGTGACATCCTCCGGCACCTTTTACGTCATCATTCTGCTTTTGCCTCGAGCTTCGATTAAAGATGAAGTGCTTCGCTCATCTTTGTCCTCTAGCTCCTTAGAGAATCTTTGACCAGTCTTGCCGACGTGCTACGGTGTAGCCTGTACCGGTAATCCGGTACCTTCTTAGCTCATTCCGGTATACCCCTCCGGGGATACCGATATAGATTCACTTAGCCCAAAAGCCTAGCTTCATAGTCCGGAATAACCTTTAAACCGGTATCTTGATAGCTCAAACCATCCGGTTTGGCATGCCTTTGGCATACCGGGGGTCATCCCCCCAACACTTGCGCTGACACCATTCGACCTTCATCAACTGATAAAGCCACCTCCGCCAATACTAAACTACACTCATCCTACATATACCCCACCCCCACCGTAGCTTGCCTCCTACAAACCTCACCCACCCGCTTTCCGTCGACCACCACAACCCCCACCACATTAATTCCGACCCCCACACATACCCTACCACGCCTCCCGCCGACCCTACCTCGACCCACATACCTCTTGTGCTAACCCAACCCCGGACACCACATTCCGCTAAACCCTCCACAAACCCTTCCTCCCACCGACCCAACCCACCTCCCATTGACACCCATTCGACCTTCCACCGACCCGTGACTACGTACCTAGGTTTTATACAAGATTTCGACTAGCGGGGTGACCTATTAATTTTGTAAATTTATGTTGCATTAATATATAAAATTTCCTCGTTTCTTCCAATCACATATTGATATGTTGGTTGAATCTTACATACCATCTAGATCATGCCATGCAATAACAATTCCACACGGTATCAAACTAGAAAATCAAACACTGGTTCAAATCCTTAATTAGCAACAATATTCTAAAAGTAAATATTTCTTTCCTCCTAAAAGAATAAATCCACGCACGTGTGTGCATATGACGGTGCGATATGCAAAAAATGATCCTCCCTAAACCCTAACTCTAAACCATAAACCCTAGTTAACCCTAATGATACGTCTCCAACGTATCTATAATTTCTGATGTTCCATGCTAGTTTGATGACAATACCTACATGTTTTGCTCACACTTTATAATGATTTCATGCATTTTCCAGAACTAACCTATTAACAAGATGCCACAAAGCCAGTTCCTGTTTTCTGTTTTTGGTTCCGAAAGGCTGTTCGGCAATATTCTCGGAATTGGACGAAACAAAAGCCCACGATCTTATATTTCACGAAGGTTCCTGAAGTCCGAAGGGGAGACGAGAAGGCGTAGGGGACCCACACCGCAAGACGGCGCGGGTGGCCCTCGCCGCGCCAGCCATGGGGAGGGGGCCCCGGCCCCTCCGACTCTTCGCCTATAAAACCCCTCGGGACGTAAAACCCGATACCAATTGACGAAACTCCGGAAAGACTCCGGGCACCACGCCATCGCGAAACTCCACCCGGGACAGAATCTCTGTTCCGCACGCCACGGGGACGGGAAGTGCCCCTAAGCCATCTCCATCGACGCCACCGCCTCCATCATGCCCGTGAGTAGTTCCCCCATGGACTACGGGTTCTAGCAGTAGCTAGTTGGTACTCTCCCATGTACTTCAATACAATGATCTCATGAGCTGCCTTACATGATTGAGATCCATTTGATGTAATCGGTGTTGTGTTTCTTGGGATCCGATGGATTGTTACATTATGATTAGTCTATCTATAAAGTTTGTGAAGTTATTGTTGCTGCAATCTTGTTGTGTTTAATGCTTGTCACTAGTGCACGAGTGGCATGATCTTAGATTTAAGCTCTATACTTATTGCTTAGATTGTATCTACAAGTTGTTTGCACACGTCTATGTCCGGAACCCGAGGCCCCAGAGTGACAGCAACTGGGATAACTGGAGGGGATGGCTTAGATATGAGGATCACATGTTTTCACCAAGTGTTAATGCTTTGCTCCGGTGCTCTATTAAAAGGAGTACCGTAATTTAGTAGATTCCTTGAGGCCTGCTGCCATCGGCTGGTAGGACAAAAGATGTATGCAAGTTTCTCATTGCGCACGTATGACTATATATGGAAAACATGCCTACATGATTAATAATCTTGATTTTCTTTCTTAATGCTATTTCAATCCTATCAATTGCCCAACTGTAATTTGTTCACCCAACACTTGTCACTTGTTATTGGAGAGTTACCACTAGTGTAGATAGCTGGGAACCCCGGTCCATCTCTCATCATCATATACTCGGTCCTATATGTCATTGGAAGTAGTATCAACTATTTTCGGTGCCATTGCCCCCGTGTTAACAAGTATCGCGTTGTGTTATCACATTATTGCTCTCATATTACTGCCGCTTTCACATCACCTCAAGTACTAGTGCTTTTCAGGTGCACTGAATTGACAACTCATTGTTAAGGCTTATAAGTATTCTTTACCTCCCCTTGTGTCGAATCAATAAATTTGTGTTTTACTTTCCTCGAAGACTATTGTGATCCCTATACTTGTGGGTTATCAAGACTATTTTCTCTGCCGCTGTCGGGGAGGCATAGCTCTACTCATAAGTTCACCCGGGGAGTACACTCTACCTCTCTCTCTCTTATTTTATTTTGTTTTGCTTAGTTTACTTCTGTCTAGTTTATTTGTGCTTAGTTTATTTCTGTCTAGTATTATTTTGCTTAGTTTACTTTTGTCTAGTTTGTTTTTATTTTTTTTATTTTTCCTATATACCCGAAAATCCATAAAAATTTGAAAAACCAAAAAATTAAAAACTGTTGTTATGGGAGAACCAACAACCTATTTGGAGCTTATAGAATTATATAATAATTATAGAGAATCAAGAACGGGTAAAGTCATGAGTGCTGTGATAGAAAAATTGAATACAATTGCTAAAATCTTGCTTAAACGCCATGATATAAACTGTTGCTCTAAACAGGATACTAAACATTTTAAATTTCAATGTGGCTTTAGTGAGGAAGTTTTAATTAAGAACTATAATTGGAATAGCTATATTCATTTTGGGTTTGAAGAAGTAGAACAATTTGTTTTGTTTATGGGAGCTTCTGAAATAGAATCCTTCATGTCTAAAAATTATGAAACTTGTGTTACTTGTAAGGACCGTAAAGATTATGTCTCTTCTATCCTTAATTTTTGCGTAGAAAGTTATAGCGATAATCCTTATATTATTGATTATAAAGAGAGACTCATTAATGCACAAGAATGCACTCACAATTTGCAGGAACCTGTGAAAAGAAGAAATTGATGAACCCGAAAGCTCATTGGATGAAAAAGAAGAGAGAGTGATGAACAAAAGGAGGAAGAATGGATTAGCTACCCATGCCAACCTTCTAATGAGAGTAACTCTTTATCTCTTACACTATTTGATTGTCCTCCATGCTTACCAAAGGAGGATGAATCTTATGTTCCTGTGGATTCTCTTGAAATATTCCCTGTGAGTAAAACTTGTGAGAATAATTATGCTACTGTTATTTATGATAATCCATGCTATTTTGATAAATCTTATGATAATGCTTTGATTGTGCATGATGTCGATATGCATGGTACTAAAGAGTTTTGCTTAGCAAATATTTATGATAAATCTCTAGATGATGGTCATATGTTACTTGATAAATTTAATTGTACTACTAATGAAAATGGGATTGGAGAGGTCTTGACTTTATCTAGGAGTCTCTTGAGAATGATCAATCATCTTGTTATATTATTGATAAAAGTGGTTTAGAAAGTTTTGATCCTATTATTTTTTAGCTTGATAAAAAGCATGCTTTATGTGATAGTTATATTGTTGAGTTTATTCATGAAGCTACTAAAAATTATTATGAGAGAGGAAAACATGGTTGTAGAAATTTGCATGGTACTAAAACACCTCTCTATATGCTGAAAATTTTGAAGCTACTCTTGTTTTATCTTCTTATGCTTGTCACTTTGTTCTTCATGAATTTATTTGTGTACAATATTCCTATGCATAGGACGTGGGTTAGACTTAAATGTGTTTTGAATTTGCTTCTTGATGCTCCTTTTGCTTCATTCTCTATTTTCATGTGAGCATCATTAAAATTACTGAGCCCATCTTAATGGCTATAAAGAAAGAACTTCTTGGGAGATAACCCATGTTTTTATTTTGCTACTGTTTCGTTGTGTCTTGGAAGTTGTTACTACTGCAGCAACCTCTCCTTATCTTTACTAGCAAAGTGCCCGTGCGTTGCACCGGGACAAACAAATACGATGCCTAGGGCATCTCCAATGGGGAGACCTAAATAGGAAATTTTTCGCGTCCGATTTTGACTATTTGCTCAGCCTTCGGACACATGAATAGGCTGGGACATCCGCTACCCATTTTAATCCCCAACACAGCTGCCCAAAAAATATTCATCTTCTTCTCTAGCAATACAGTTCAGAAATCAGCCACCCGGCCGCCCACTCCTGTCGCCGTCCCAACAGCTCCGGTGAGCTCCACCGGGATCTCCTGGAGGCGCGCACGGCCGGCGTCGACCTGGAGTCGCGCGCTCGCGGCCAGAGCGGCCGGCGCGTGGCGAGGCGAGCCCCCGCGCCGCCAGATAGGCGCAGCGAGCCCCCGCGGGCCAGGACGGTGCGGCCAACACGGCGCGTGATCCCCCGCGCGCCAGCGCCCCGCGTGGCCAGAGAGGCGCGGCGCGTGGCGAGCCCCCGCGCGGGCCAGGACGGCGCGGCGCATCCAGGACGGTGCGACGAGCCCCCGCGCGGCTAGGACGGCGCGGCGGGCGAGGGCGGCGTGCACGGCCAGGACGGCGCGGCTCCCTCTTCTCCAGGCCGTTCACTGCGGGCGCGGGCCGTTCCTCGCCGCTGACCTCCCCGGTCACGGCCGCTCCCACGGCCTCTGCGCGTTCGTCCCCAAGCTCGAGCCCGCGGTCGACCTCCTCGCCTTCTTTCGCTCTGTCCAGGCCTCCGCCATCGTCTTGCTCGTCGACATCAAGGCCGGCGGCGTGGAGCTTGTTTCGTCTCTGGCGACTTCCTGCAGGTGTGAAAAAAGGAGGCGGCGGCGACGGGTGCCTCCATGCGTAGGCGACGGCGGCAGTTCACGAGGCGAGCCAAACTCTGGCGGCTGTATCGACGATTTCCATGGGAGAAAGGACGCAGAGGAGAGAGAATGGTACAGGGTCTACTGGGTTGCCTTTGTCTCTCTGTCAAATGGGCCAGAACCCTTATCCGCCCGGACAAAACGGTCACAGATGGACGCGCTCTCGTGTCCGGCTCGCCTCAAAACGCTCCTAGATTTGAGTCAGTTTTGGGTCAAATCGGACACCGAGAGGATCCGCGTTTAGGATGGTTGCCCAGCTGGGTGCAGTTTTGACCCATCCAATGTCTATTTTTTTTGGTTTGGGTCTCTCCGTTGTAGATGGCCAGATGACATTATGATCGAGTAATACAACAGTTTTTATGGATAGATGAATCCAAATTAATGCATCAGAAAATTCAAGTTAGACTGTCAATTACCATATTTGAGTAACCAACCATGCATCTACCGCAGGCTATCATCAACTAAAACAAACAAAGATCAGCCTAAGCCCAAGTAATATAGGCTGAAAGCAGATATATGATACTGAAACCTCTCACGTTCTATTATGTATAAAAGTTGACACAATCACAAGAATCAGCTTGCAGCAGCAAAACGTACCAAAGCAGTAATCAGTACTCCTGCCATATCGTCCATAGCATTGTGTCAATTTTAAGCATTGTGTCAATTTTAAGTGGGAGTTTAATAATTTGCTGAACCGTGCGTGCCATTGAGCTGCTCAGCATCGTCGAGCGCCACTAACCCGCCCTACTCCATCTACTTGAAGGCAGCGTGGCATCGCCACCGTCATGGTCCGGCGGGATGATTACAGATTAGACAAGTGGTACGCCCGGCGCCAGCAATACCGTTTGTCATGGGGGCCACCTATCTGACCATTTAACTCCTAATTTTCCAACGGGGTCCTCCAATTCGATCTTGTGTAACCCTAGTAACAAAATTCAGTTTACTGAAATTTCTGCAGTCTGATAACTCTAAACGAGGGTAAGATAGCCAGCTTTGCCAAGAACATGTACTGAATTTCAAGGACAGAATCGTGGGACAAGGAGGACATGTTTCTGTGTTATCTGCAACTACTTGGTTGTCTAGAGTCCGCGGTTCAAGTGGAGGTCGCACCACCATTGGTGGAGTCCGCCAAGGTGCTGCTCTGTTTGGCTCACTGTAGGAGCAACTAAGAGAAAGAGAGCGAAGGGCAAAGCTTCGGGGATGCGAGAGGCAGCGATTTGTGGCGGACATGGGTGGGCGGCGCTGGTTGGGCCCTGGAGGCAGATAAGGGAGCTTGGGCGGGCGATTTTGGGCAGCGACGTGCGATTTTGGGCAGCGACGACCTTGGCCTGAAGAAACGTTTTTCCACTCGCGGATGGCAATGGTGGGTAATTTCTCTTTCACTTCAAGGATAAATTGGTCAAATAGCAGATGACCTACCATGGTTGCATTGCAATTTAATAGTAAAGATTTTATTAGATTGTTGTGCCAAGTAAAGTCTCTAATATAAAGTTGATACTAGATTTGGATTTAGAAACAGATTTTTATTGTCAATTTGACACGGAGAAAGTTCAGGAACCAAAAATTCTGCCAATTTTCATGCGTGTTCCTCAGATATGTACGCAACTTTCATTAGTTTTGAGTTTTCTGATTTGAGTAACGGAAGTACCTCTTAAAATTCTCTTTACTCATTGTTGCTTGACAGATCCTGTCTTTGTTTTTGCATTGTCTCTTGTGGACTTTAAGTAAGGCTTTACGTGCAGAGCTGTAGCTAATGTTTTATGAGTTCTGCAATGTGTCACTACAGGACTAAAGTGGATTAAAGTTTTTGAGTAACCCCTCTAATGAAGTTTATGAGAAGTTTGGTGTGAAGGAAGTTTTCAAGGGTCAAGAGAGAGGATGATATATGATCAAGAAGACTGAAAAGTCTAAGCTTGTATGCCCCGTGGTTCATCCTCGCATATTTCAAGAAGACTCGTTCTAAGCTTGGGGATGCCCAAGGCATCCCCTTCTTCATCAACAACTTATCAGGTCACCTCTAGTGAAACTATATTTTTATTCGGTTACATCTTATGTGCTTTACTTGGAGCGTCTGTGTGTTTTTTTTGTTTGAATAAGATCGGATCCTAGCAATCCTTGTGTGGGAGAGAGACACGCTCCGCTTTTTCATATGAACACTGGTGTTCTTCATTTTACTTTTAATATTCATGACAAAAGTTGGAAGCTATTGCACTTATTGTTATTTGGTTGGAAACAGAAAATGTCTCATATTGTCTTGAATAATTTGATACTTGGCAATTGTTTTGAGCTCTCAAGTAGATCAAGTTTAAGCTCTTGCATCATGTAGTTTAAACCTATTAGTGGAGAACTACCGTAGAGCTTGTTGAAATTGGTTTGCATGATTGGTCTCTCTAAGGTCTAGATATTTTCTGGTAAAAGTGTTTGAGCAACAAGGAAGATAGTGTAGAGTCTTATAATGCTTGCAATATGTTCTTATGTAAGTTTTGCTTTACCGGTTCATACATGTGTTTGCTTCAAACAACCTTGCTAGCCAAAGCCTTGTACTGAGAGGGAATGCTTCTCGTGCATCCAAAACCTTGAGCCAAAACCTATGCCATGTGTGTCCACCATACCTACCTACTATGTGGTATTTCCATTCCAAGTAAATACTTCATGTGCTATTTAAACAATTCAAAAGTTATTATTTCTTATTTGTGTCAATGTTTTATAGCTCATGAGGAAGTATGTGGTGTTTTATCTTTCAACCTTGTCATTTACTCTTGGTAGACTTTCACCAATGGACTAGTGGCTCATCCGCTTATCCAATAATTTCGCAAAATGAGCTGGCAATGGGGTTCCCAGCCCCAATTAATTAACTTTCATTAATAATCCCCTTCACATGTTTTGCCCTGATTCATCAGTAAGCAACTTAATTTTGCAAATAGACACTCCTTCATGGTATGTGAATGTTGGAAGGTACCCGAGGATTCGGTTAGCCATGGCTTGTGAAAGCAAAAGGTTGGGAGGAGTGTCAACCATAAATAAAACTAAAGTACATGTGTAACAAAAGATAAGAGGGGATATCTACCTTGCTGGTAGAGATAACGTCCTTCATGGGAGCCGCTCTTTGAAGGTCTGTTTGATGAGGGGTTTAGAGTGCCCACTACCATTCGTTGACAACGACAAACACCTCTCAAAACTTTACTTTTATACTCTCTATATGATTTCAAAACTTAAAAAACTCTAGCACATGATTTAATCCTGCTTCCCTCTGAAGGGCCTTTCTTTTACTTTATGTTGAGTCAGTTTACCTACTCCTTTATATCTTAGAAGCAAACACTTGTGTCAACTGTGCATTGATTCTTACATACTTGCTTATTTGCATTCATCATATTACTTTGTGTTGGCAATTATCCAAGAGATATGCATGTTGAAACTTGAAAGCAACTGTTGAAACTTAAATCTTCCTCTGTGTTGCTTCAATGCCTTTACTTTGAATTTATTGCTTTATGAGTTAACTCTTATGCAAGACTTTTTGATGCTTGTCTTGAAAGTACTATTCATGAAAAGTTTTGCTATATGTTATCTATTTATTAGCAAACTATAGATCGTTGCCTTGAGTCACTTCATTCATCTCATATGCTTTACAATAGTAAGATCAAGATTATGTAAGTAGCATGTCACTACAGAAATTATTCTTTTTATCGTTTACCTACTCGAGGGCGAGTAGGAACTAAGCTTGGGGATGCTTGATACGTCTCAACGTATCTATAATTTGATGTTCCATGCTAGTTTTATGACAATACCTACATGTTTTGCTCACACTTTATAATGATTTCATGCATTTTCCGGAACTAACCTATTAACAAGATGCCACAAGGCAGTTCGTTTTCTGTTGTTTTTGGTTCCGAAAGGCTGTTCGGGCAATATTCTCGGAATTGGACGAAACAAAAGCCCACGGTCTTATATTTCACGGAAGGTTCCAGAAGTCCGAAGGGGAGACGAGGAAGGGCAGGGGACCCACACCATAAGGCGGTGTGGGTGGCCCCTTGGCCGCGCCAGCCTATGGGGGGCCCCCCTGGCCCCTTCGACTTCGCCTCTTCGCCTATAAAACCCCTCGGGACGTAAAAACCCAATACCAATTGACGAAACTCCAGAAAGACTCCAGGGGCGCCGCCGCCATCGCGAAACTCCAATTCGGGGGACATAATCTGTTCCGCACGCCGCCGGACGAGGAAGTGCCCCGGCATCCATCGACACCACCTCCATCATGCTCACAGTAGTACCCCCATGGATACTTAAGAGGTAGCTAGTTGGTACTCTCTCTCCCATGTACTTCAATACAATGATCTCATGAGCTGCCTTACATGATTGAGATCCATCTGATGTAATCGGTGTTGTGTTTCTTGGGATCCGATGGATTGTTACATTATGATTAGTCTATCTATAAAGTTTGTGAAGTTATTGTTGCTGCAATCTTGTTGTGTTTAATGCTTGTCACTAGTGCACGAGTGGCATGATCTTAGATTTAAGCTCTATACTTATTGCTTAGATTGTATCTACAAGTTGTTTGCACACGTCTATGTCCGGAACCCGAGGCCCCAGAGTGACAGCAACTGGGATAACTAGAGGGGGTGGCTTAGATATGAGGATCACATGTTTTCACCAAGTGTTAATGCTTTGCTCGTGCTCTATTAAAAGGAGTACCTTAATTACCAGTAGATTCCCTTGAGGCCCGGCTGCCACCGGCTGGTAGGACAAAAGATGTTATGCAAGTTTATCATTGCGAGCATGTATGACTATTTATGGAAAACATGCCTACATGATTAATAATCTTGATGTTCTGTCTTAATGCTATTTCAATCCTATCAATTGCCCAACTGTAATTTGTTCACCCAACACTTGTCACTTGTTATTGGAGAGTTACCACTAGTGTAGATAGCTGAGAACCCCGGTCCATCTCTCATCATCATATACTCAGTCCTATATGTCATTGGAAGTAGTATCAACTATTTTCTGGTGCCATTCTGTGTTACTCTACTGCTGCGTGTTACTGTTACTATTGCTCTCATATTACTGCTTTTCACATCACCCTTACTTAGTGCTTTTCCAGTGCAGCTGAATTGACAACTCAGTTGTTAAGGCTTATAACTATTCTTTACCTCCCCTTGTGTCGAATCAATAAATTTGGGTTTTACTTCCCTCGAAGACTGTTGCAATCCCCTATACTTGTGGGTTATCACCTAACCCTAAACCCTAATAATAAACCAAGAGGTTATATAATAGATATTAATTGTCTCTCTATATATGTTGGGACTATACTACAACCCCTTGATTAAGGGGTTGTATAATAGCTATTAATTATACAAACCCCTCGCTAATTAAAGACATTCTTAACCCGACTCACCCACTCAACTGATAATTAAACCCACCTCCGCTAGTGATAAATAACTATCCTCATCCCTACCCCACACCACCGCAGCCTGCCTCCTGCCAACCTCACCCATCATGCTTTCCGCCAACCCACACACCCCACTACTGCATTCCGACCCCACAGGTACCCTACCACGCCACCCGCCATGACCCACCCCAACCCACGTACGTACCTCTTGTGCTAACCCAACCCCAACACCACATTTCGTTAAACCCACCACAAAACCTTCCTCGCACACCGACCCGCCCACCTCCCGGTGACACCATTCGACCTTCCACACCGACCCTAGACCACCGTAGACCCCACACACCCTACCTCGGCCACCCCGTCGACCCCAACAATCGCACCTTCCGTTAACCCCACCCTACCTCCTGCCAACCACCACACATCCCATATATCTCCCGCTAGCCCTGTGATACGTCTCCAACGTATCGATAATTTCTTATGTTCCATGCCACATTATTGATGTTATCTACATGTTTTATGCACACTTTATGTCATATTCGTGCATTTTCTGGAACTAACCTATTAACAAGATGCCGAAGTGCCAGTTTTCTGTTTTTGGTTTCAGAAATCCTAGTAACGAAATATTCTCGAATTGGACGAAATCAAAGCTCAGGGGCCTATTTTTCCACGAAGCTTCCAAGTCCGAAGACGAGACGAAGAGGGGCCACGGGGTGGCCAAACCCTAGGCGGCGCGGCCCACCCCCGGCCGCGCCGGCCTATGGTGTGGGCCCCCGTGCCGCCTCTTGACTTGCCCTTCCGCCTACTTAAAGCCTCCGTGACGAAACCCCGCACCGAGAGCCACGATACGGAAAACCTTGCGAGACGCCGTCGCCGATCCCATCTCGGGGATCCAGAGATCACCTCCGCACCCCCCGGAGAGGGGAATCATCTCCGGAGGACTCTACGCCGCCATGGTCGCCTCCGGTGTGATGTGTGAGTAGTCTACCCTGGACTATGGGTCCATAGCGTAGCTAGATGGTTGTCTTCTCCCATTGTGCTATCATTGTCGGATCTTGTGAGCTGCCTAACATGATCAAGATCATCTATCTAATTCTATATGTTGCGTTTGTTGGGATCCGATGAATAGAGAATACTTGTCATGTTGATTATCAAAGTTATATCTATGTGATGTTTATGATCTTGCATGCTCTCCGTTATTAGTAGATGCTTTGGCCAAGTTGATGCTAGTAACTCCAAGAGGGAGTATTTATGCTCGATAGTGGGTTCATGCCTCTGAACCTGGAGGAGTGACAAGAACCACTAAGGTTATGGATGTGTTGTTGCCACTAGGGATAAAACATTAGTGCTATGTTCAAGGATGTAGTCACTAGTTACATTACGCGCAATACTTAATGCAATTGTCTGTTGTTAGCAACTTAATACGGAGGGGTTCGGATGATAACCTGAAGGTGGACTTTTTAGGCATAGATGCAGTTGGATGGCGGTCTATGTACTTTGTCGTAATGCCCAATTAAATCTCACTATACTCATCATGATATGTATGTGCATGGTCATGCCCTCTTTATTTGTCAATTGCCCAACTGTAATTTGTTCACCCAACATGCTTTTATCTTATGGGAGAGACACCTCTAGTGAACTGTGGACCCCGGTCCAATTCTCTTTACTCAATACAATCTACTGCAATACTTGTTTTACTGTTTTAAACAATCATCTTCCACACAATACGGTTAATCCTTTGTTACAGCAAGCCGATGAGATTGACAACCTCACTGTTTCGTTGGGCAAAGTACTTTGGTGTTGTGTTCCACGTTGGCGCCATCCCTGGTGTTGCGCCGCACTACATCTCGCCGCCATCAACCTTCAACGTGCTTCTTGACTCCTACTGGTCGATTAAACCTTGGTTTCTTACTGAGGGAACTTGTGCTGCATCACACCTTCCTCTTGGGGTTCCCAACGGACGCGTGTCGAACGAAAGACAATACGTCAATCACGCGCATCAAGCAAATTTCTGGCGCCGTTGCCGGGAGATCAAGACACGCTGCAAGGGAGTCTCCACTTCTCAATCTCTTTACTTTGTTTTTGTCTTGCTTAGTTTTATTTACTACTTTGTTTGCTGCACTAAATCAAAATACAAAAAATTAGTTGCTAGTTTTACTTTATTTGCTATCTTGTTTGCTATATCAAAAATACAAAAAAAATTAGTTTACTTGCATTTACTTTACTTATTTCATCATGTTTCCTTTAAATTTTACCACAAAAGACATACCGGTAGGACGTGGGTCTATAGTTGGGAGAAATAATATAGAAGAATTCTTCAACCATGTTAGTACTATTGAAAATTTTGAAGATAGACACTTGGTAGACCTTGCGCCTACTTATGAAATTGCTGCCGCATTTAGTTCGCCTGTTGGAAACTAAATTTGTTAATCTTAATCCTATAATCCAACACATGTTTCTCACACTTGGTGATATGGAAGAAGGGGAAAAGAAAGATTTTGTTTTAGAAACCCTTCTTAGAGAATTTGGTGGTCTAGCAAGAGAAGCTAGAAAGGTGTTTGCTAAATTTAATATGCTTGATTCCCCTACTAATTTTGTTAGTCTCCTTGAAAAGATGGATATGGATAGAATAAGATACACTAATAATATTGATGATGGTGGGGAGATCAAAGCACCAATACCATGCAAGCTCCTAGCTATGAATGATGCGCTAGAAAATAACTATGCATGGCTTGTTCCTGAAAATTTGTTCGATGAGAGTAGCACGCCTAAGACTAATGAAAAGGGAGATGCTAGAACTTATGTATCTAATATACTATGCCTGGTTGAGAAAACTCCGCACCTCGCTGAGAATGCACCACCCTTCGATAATACTTGATACACACTTTCTGCAGCTGAAAAAAGAAAAGCGCTTATGGGAGACAACCCATGTTTTTACCTACAGCACTTTATTTTTATTTTGTGTCTTGGAAGTTGTTTACTACTGTAGCAACCTCTCCTTATCTTAGTTTTGTGTTTTGTTGTGCCAAGTTAAGCCGTTGATAGAAAAGTAAGTACTAGATTTGGATTACTGCGCAGTTCCAGATTTCTTTGCTGTCACGAATCTGAGTCCACCGCCCTGTAGGTAGCTCAGAAAATTATGCCAATTTACGTGCATGATCCTCAGATATGTACGCAACTTTCATTCAATTTGAGCATTTTCATTTGAGCAAGTCTGGTGCCATTTTAAAATTCGTCAATACGAACTGTTCTGTTTTGACAGATTCTGCCTTTTATTTCGCATTGCCTCTTTCGCTATGTTGGATGAATTTCTTTGATCCACTAATGTCCAGTAGCATTATGCAATGTCCAGAAGTGTTAAGAATGATTGTGTAACCTCTGAATATGTCAATTTATATTGTGCACTAACCCTCTAATGAGTTGTTTCGAGTTTGGTGTGGAGGAAGTTTTCAAGGATCAAGAGAGGAGTATGATGCAACATGATCAAGGAGAGTGAAAGCTCTAAGCTTGGGGATGCACCCGTGGTTCACCCCTGCATATATCAAGAAGACTCAAGCGTCTAAGCTTGGGGATGCCCAAGGCATCCCCTTCTTCATCGACAACATTATCAGGTTCCTCCCCTGAAACTATATTTTTATTCCATCACATCTTATGTGCTTTTTCTTGGAGCGTCGGTTTGTTTTGTTTTTTTTTTTGTTTGAATAAAATGGATCCTAGCATTCACTTTATGGGAGAGATACACGCTCCGCTGTAGCATATGGACAAGTATGTCCTTGGTTTCTACTCATAGTATTCATGGCGAAGTTTCTCCTTCGTTAAATTGTTATATGGTTGGAATTGGAAAATGATACATGTAGTAATTGCTATAAATGTCTTGGGTAATGTGATACTTGGCATTTTTGTGCTCATGTTTTAGCTCTTGCATCATATGCTTTGCACCCATTAATGAAGAAATACATAGAGCATGCTAAAATTTGGTTTGCATATTTGGTTTCTCTAAGGTCTAGATAATTTCTAGTATTGAGTTTGAACAACAAGAAAGACGGTGTAGAGTCTTATAATGTTTTCAATATGTCTTTTATGTGAGTTTTGCTGCACCGGTTCATCCTTGTGTTTGTTTCAAATAAGCCTTGCTAGCCTAAACCTTGTATCGAGAGGGAATACTTCTCATGCATCCAAAATACTTGAGCCAACCACTATGCCATTTGTGTCCACCATACCTACCTACTACATGGTATTTTTCCGCCATTCCAAAGTAAATTGCTTGAGTGCTACCTTTAAAATTCCATCATTCACCTTTGCAATATATAGCTCATGGGACAAATAGCTTAAAAACTATTGTGGTATTGAATATGTAATTATGCATTTTATCTCTTATTAAGTTGCTTGTTGTGCGATAACCATGTTTATGGGGAACGCCATCAACTCATTGTTGAATTTCATGTGAGTTGCTATGCATGTTCGTCTTGTCTGAAGTAAGGGCGATCTACACTGAGTTGAATGGTTTGAGCATGCATATTGTGAGAGAAGAACATTGGGCCGCTAACTAAAGCCATGATTCATGGTGGAAGTTTCAGTTTTGGACAAATATCCTCAAATCTCTAATGAGAAAAGAATTAATTGTTGTCAAATGCTTAAAGCATTAAAAGAGGAGTCCATTATCTGTTGTCTATGTTGTCCCGGTATGGATGTCTAAGTTGAGAATAATCAAAAGCGAGAAATCCAAATGCGAGCTTTCTCCTTAGACCTTTGTACAGGCGGCATAGAGGTACCCCTTTGTGAAACTTGGTTAAAGCATATGTATTGCGGTGATAATCCGGTAGTCCAAGCTAATTAGGACAAGGTGCGGGCACTATTGGTACACTATGCATGAGGCTTGCAACTTATAAGATATAATTTACATGATGCATATGCTTTATTACTACCGTTGACAAAATTGTTTCATGTTTTCAAAATCAAAGCTCTAGCACAAATATAGCAATCGATGCTTTTCCTCTATGAGGACCATTCTTTTACTTTCAATGTTGAGTCAGTTCACCTATTTCTCTCCACCTCAAGAAGCAAACACTTGTGTGAACTGTGCATTGATTCCTACATACTTGCTTATTGCACTTATTATATTACTCTATGTTGACAATATCCATGAGATATACATGTTACAAGTTGAAAGCAACCGCTGAAACTTAATCTTCTTTTGTGTTGCTTCAATACCTTTACTTTGAATTATTGCTTTATGAGTTAACTCTTATGCAAGACTTATTGATGCTTGTCTTGAAGTGCTATTCATGAAAAGTCTTTGCTATATGATTCACTTGTTTACTCATGTCATACACATTGTTTTGATCGCTGCATTCACTACATATGCTTTACAAATAGTATGATCAAGATTATGATGGCATGTCACTCCGAAATTATCTGTTATCGTTTTACCTGCTCGGGACGAGCAGAACTAAGCTTGGGGATGCTGATACGTCTCCAACGTATCGATAATTTCTTATGTTCCATGCCACATTATTGATGTTATCTACATGTTTTATGCACACTTTATGTCATATTCGTGCATTTTCTGGAACTAACCTATTAACAAGATGCCGAAGTGCCATTTGTTTTCTGCTGTTTTTGGTTTCAGAAATCCTAGTAACGAAATATTCTCGGAATTGGACGAAATCAAAGCCCAGGGCCTATTTTTCCACGAAGCTTCCAAGTCCGAAGACGAGACGAAGAAGGGCCACGGGTGGCCAAACCCTAGGCGCGCGGCCCCACTGGCCGCGCCGGCCTATGGTGTGGGCCCCCGTGCCGCCTCTTGACTTGCCCTTCCGCCTACTTAAAGCCTGTGACGAAACCCCGCACCGAGAGCCACGATACGGAAAACCTTACGAGACGCCGCCGCCGATCCCATCTCGGGGATCCAGGAGATCACCTCCGCACCCTGCCGAGAGGGGAATCATCTCCCGAGGACTCTACGCCGCCATGGTCGCCTCCGGTGTGATGTGTGAGTAGTCTACCCCTGGACTATGGGTCCATAGCGAGCTAGATGGTTGTCTTCTCCCATTGTGCTATCATTGTCGGATCTTGTGAGCTGCCTAACATGATCAAGATCATCTATCCGTAATTCTATATGTTGCGTTTGTTGGGATCCGATGAATAGAGAATACTTGTCATGTTGATTATCAAAGTTATATCTATGTGATGTTTATGATCTTGCATGCTCTCCGTTATTAGTAGATGCTTTGGCCAAGTTGATGCTAGTAACTCCAAGAGGGAGTATTTATGCTCGATAGTGGGTTCATGCCTCCGTGAATCTGGAGGAGTGACAAGAACCACTAAGGTTATGGATGTGCTGTTGCCACTAGGGATAAAACATTAGTGCTATGTTCAAGGATGTAGTCACTAGTTACATTACGCGCAATACTTAATGCAATTGTCTGTTGTTAGCAACTTAATACTGGAGGGTTCGGATGATAACCTGAAGGTGGACTTTTTAGGCATAGATGCGGTTGGATGGCGGTCTATGTACTTTGTCGTAATGCCCAATTAAATCTCACTATACTCATCATGATATGTATGTGCATGGTCATGCCCTCTTTATTTGTCAATTGCCCAACTGTAATTTGTTCACCCAACATGCTGTTTATCTTATGGGAGAGACACCTCTAGTGAAATGTGGACCCCGGTCCAATTCTCTTTACAATCTGCAATACTTGTTTTACTGTTTTCTGCAAACAATCATCTTCCACACAATACGGTTAATCCTTTGTTACAACAAGCCGGTGAGATTGACAACCTCACTTTTCGTTGGGGCAAAGTACTTTGTTGTGTTGTGCAGGTTGGCGCCGGAATCCCTGGTGTTGCGCCGCACTACATCTCGCCGCCATCAACCTTCAACGTGCTTCTTGACTCCTAGTGGTCCGATTAAACCTTGGTTTCTTAAGGAAACTTGCCGCTGTGCGCATCACACCTTCCTCTTGGGGTTCCCAACGGACGCGTGTCGAACGAAAAGACAATATGTCAATCACGCGCATCACCCTGCCCAACCTGCCTTTCGTGGACCACATACATGTTTTGCAGACTCCGCTATAGTTGGACCCCACACCCACCGACACAAATTAAACCCCACCACACACCTCACCCGCCAACCCCATACACCATGCCACACATTTCCATGCATGGAGACCCCACACCACCTCAACTCTTTCCGTTCCACCCACCTTCCGTCAACCCGACGCACCAACTTTCTAGAATTTAATTCATTCATTTTTTTAGGAAGTTCATTTTTTTTAGATTCCCCTTCATTTTTGGGAAGTTCACTTCACTATTTTGGAAGCTCACTTCATTTTTTCTGAATTTCACTTTCATTTTTTGATTGCGCTTTCCATGTTTTCGAAGTTCACTTTTTTTGGAAGTTCACTTTTTTCTTTTTTCAAGTTAACTTAATATTTTTGCAAGTTCACTTCAATTTTTTGGAAGTTCTCTCAATTTTTTGGGAAGTTAATTTCATTTGTTCGAAGTTCACTACATTTTTGAAACTTCACTATTTTTTTGGAAGTTCATTTTTTAAAAAGTTAAACATCAATTTTTGGAAGTTCACTTTTTTGGAACTTCATTATATTTTTTCCAAGTTCACTTAATTTTATGTGCAAGTTTGCTTCATTTTTGGAGATTGACTTATTTTGGAGGTTCACATTTTTTTGGAATATATTCATATCTATTTTTTTGGGAGCTTATAATTATTTTTAACGAATATATTATGAAAACCACACATGAGGGTTCAATGAACTTCGGCACGTGCAAAATAAGAGAGAATACATAAGTGAATATTTAGTGTCCTATACTATTCAAAAATCATTTTTTTGTGTAGGTCGTCTATTGTCATATTTTCGGATGAAAATTCGTAGGCACACAAGATATTATATAGGAGTATAACACTATCTAGGGCCATGCATGGTTTTATTTTAGATTTTTTGAAAACTGGTAAGTGCGAACATAAAAAACCGTTAAAAGTTACTACCAATTTGCGGAGTGTTTGACCATTTGCACGCGGCACGGCATATATAAAAGGAGGAGATTTCTTTTACCCCCGCGCGACCATTTGCACGCGACACGACAGATGTAAAAGGAGGAGATTTTTTTACCAATGGTACTACGGTCTATAAAACTGGTAAGTAAAACTAAATTTCCTCGTAGTCCGCTACAGAACGCAGGTCGCTATGGAGTACTCTACTGAGCATAGTCTTGACTCGTCATGTTAATGCTGTCAAACCCTAGTAAACAGTGGAATGGCCTGTCGTATCATCCCGTTGCCGACCGACAAAGAAGCCGCCCTCTGTCAGTTATTTGCTTCTGCCTCGTGCATAGAGAGAACAGAGAACAAAATCTTAAGGTGTTCTAAGCATTTTACCTTTTTTGCATTAACCGCCCAGTAGCCTCTCTCCGGCTTACCCCCGCCGTTCGGTGTTCCGCTCGCACGCCGCTCCTCCGTCTTCACCTCATCGGTCTAGTTATCCGTCCAAGTTTCAAGCTCGCGGTGCTGCTCGTACGCGTCCCGCAACATCTCCACAGCCTTCGAGCTTGCAGCGGCGCTACCGGCTCTAGGCAAGCCTTACCTCCCTCAGCTAACCGGTCCAAAAACCCCATTATCTGCGGCTGTTCGACCATGGACAGCGACGGAAGAGCCAACCGTGTCTGCGACTGGTCGGAGATGATGGATCACATTCTTGAGGTAATCTATTCTCTATCCGGCCCGATGTGCATGTCCCGTATGTCCTATGTCGTCCCAGATCTGCACATTTCCTTGACACGGCTTGCGTGGCGAATCCCGCGATGATTCCTCTTTGATCTTCCTTGTCTACTGCACACCAATCCGTGTACTTGGCCAAATGACAAAAGTGGTGATGGAAACAAAGTGATGGAAGCCACCTTGATGCCGCTAGATCATCCTTCTGAGCCAGCGCGCATCATACTCCCAGAGAGGGATTGCCACTGGACTGGTTACAAGCGTGACTGGATAGCCGTAGTTTGTCGCGATAATCCGGTGCAATGGTATTTGGTGAATTTCTACTCATGTACCAGGATTCCGATCCCGTCAATCCAAACTACACAATTTGAGAAACCACCATATTATGGGCCATTCACGTTTACACACGATTTCGCAATCACCGAACTGTGGAAGATTAATATTGCCGAGGCCCCTGAGTTCATCAACGGCAGGTGGATCTACAAGCTCATTGCCGTGTTCAGTCGTTTCATTGTCATACTTTCGACAGATCCTTGTTTTACTGAAATGTCCAATAAGTGGACTGTCCTTATAAACACAAGTCTCGCCCCGCGAGAGTATGTTGACGCTGCATGGAGCTATGAGTGCATCTTCGCGATCACATCCTATACTGGCGATGTATTTGTGTGGGAACCACGTTCATACAGTTAGTTCGATATATACCACTACCAATGCGCAGTTCCTCGTTCTGCTAATGTGATAGTAAAACCATCTAACTTCATATTATTCTTTGGCTTTGTTGTGTGGTTTGGGCAGGATGGACAGCTAATCCACTGGTATTGGGGGCCCCAGTAATAAACGACGATGGAGACGCTGACGGCCAACTCAACGGCCGCCTAGATTATCGCCGCTGGTTCCTGGCTATGGCATTTCTTGACCATAATCACCATCCAGCACTGATATGGATACATATCCGGGGCTCTCTAGCCAATGCTAAAGACAATACTCTTTATGTCCCTCGCGGAGATTGACATTGTATCCATCTCTTCAGTGCTATGTTTCCCGAATGCCAGATTTGGACGAAGAATTCCATGGGCCTGACCAGCCGTCGGGGTGGGTTCAGGTAGAGGACCTCAGAGCTGATTCTCTCTTCCTGGGTTTAAACCACCCCTTAATGGGCAATCTTTCTGAAGATTTGGATTTGGTGGGGAAGTCAAGTTGTGTCTACATTTCGGATGATCGGGTAACTCTCAGAAGACGTGCAGAAGCGGATTGGACCCGGCTGCACATTTCTAATGTACGACAACCTGTGGGAGGGTTCTTCAAGTACAACATGCAGACATGGGGAAGCATACAGACGCCGATGTGGGTCGTGCCTCGTGTGGCGATGAAGAATCGAATAGGATGATGTTTGCTAGTAAGGTTCCACTTGTTCCAGCGTAGTAATTGCTCTTCTTAGTTAGTGGCATGTTCTATCTGGTTGCAAAACTTGTGTTAGTACTTTTCGTTTTGTTTTGGGTACTCCTATTGTAACTATTTTGCACTACCTGGTGTTTGACACCTGAACTAAAGATGTGTTGTTTGAAGTCCCTGCGTGGACGTAGTCTTATAATGTTGCAGTTAACTGGTGCTGTAGTTTTCATTTCACGTCTTATGGCTGAATTGGTATTCTGTCAGGTCTAATCAGACATGTTGCATTCAGAAAAAAGCAGGGCCATTTAGGGTCTTCTATCAAGAAATAATAAACCTGAATCAGGAGACTTCGAATAAAGCTCCTGGCCAAGCTGCAAGATCGGTCACTTTAAACGTTCAACGAAATGCAGCTTTCTTTTCCAGGCAGTTATGTTGATCAGACATTCAGACTCCGTGTGGCCTCACCTGGCTATGTTTAGAATAAAGATCACAGCTAAAAGATGTACAACCATCTCATGGGCTAGGTCCTTCCACATAGAGGTAGCCCAACTTCAGCCCATGAGGTCCAACCCACTTGTACAGTAGATTGCCTCATTGAGACAGCTAGTGGAGGCGGACCCACCTGTCTGAAATGTTTCCAAATATAGCATTCATATTGGCAGGGTGCTAGAAATTTTGAAACTGAGGAAATTTCCCTTCTACCCGTGAGTCCCACAGTTCTAACATCTGAACCTGGTATCTGAGGACAAGGGTACTCTAGGACTTGTTACCCAATGTGACCGTAACCCGCGCCTAGCCGAAATGTACAGAGTTTTCCCCCAATCGAACGATGAACAAACCCTAGATCGGCCTTCGCCTCCGCCTCCCCCCTCCGGCTATATCCACCATCACCCTTAGCCTACCTCTCTATCCCTCTCGTCGTACACATCGTGGCTGCGCTATTGTTACATGTGGCCGTACATTGTCCCGACAATGCCCGCTAGTTCATGTCCATCTCCGATAGGAGATCTATGCGCACCGACAGTCCAGCAATGGTGATACTATATTTTTTGGCTCCGAGTTTTTTCTATTGTTTCTGGATGTTAGCGGTTGTTTTGCCAATTTGCTATGGACTAGCTAGTTGGTTGTTCAACTGCGCTTATATAGAAGTTTCGAGTAGTTAGTTTGTTATGGCAGGTACCGTTTCAGTCTACCTGCTGACTGATTCTGATGTACTTTTTTTTTGTTTCTCTACGAGTAGTGTCGTCTTAGTCTGCTTCAATGAATAGATCGAGAGGAATACCCTCCTTTCTTAGCTGCGAGAGGAATCTCTGTGACCAGCGTTTATATGTTCCCTTTTGTGTTCTATAAAACTAGGGATAAACTATTGGAAATTGATATTAGCGGCTTCTTTGATTTTTAGGAATTACATACGATTCTCAAAGGATTTTATTCCTATGGGTTTTTTGTTCCCTAAACTGCCGTTTGATTTGTAGGAATAGAGCCCGTAGATCATTTCCTACCAACTTGTCCTAGCCTATTCCTTTAGGAAACTTTTTATTAGGTGAGAGCTCTTGAAAACATTTCTACGCTGGCTGAGTGAGTAACTGCTAGTTTTTTAAATATCCAACTTGAAGTACTAATATTATAATTATAGATAGTTCCTCTGTTCATTCTAGGCTGCTATCAAACAAAAACTCCTACAAATTCCCATAGGATTTAATGGGACATGCCATACCAATCATAAATTTTTTCATATCCTTATATTTTCCTACCTTATTAATCAAACAAGCCCTAAGTTGTGCCGAAACAGTCTTTTTCGCTAAAAGAACTACCTGGTTGATCATGATTTAGTTGATTTGTAGTCCCAAACACGAGTGTTTCTGCTTGATTTCTTCCTTTTGTTCGTTACTCATAATATAGGTTTCAAACAAGCTTCCCATAGAAAGAGCTAGTACAAGGTGACGCTCATCAACGAAGGGCAGCAAGAGAATAGTGGCATCTCAGACACCTGAAGGTGATAATGATCTTGCCCTCTCATCAGAAGATGTGCCCAAGGCCTTCGCTCCTCTCTCGACAGCTAAGGTGTAGTTCCTCCATTTCCTCTTGCCTTGTCATATCTGTATTTGATTGTGGAAGCCAACTAATTGTTGTCTTGCTCGCTTCAAATTGTCCGATGTTGGCTTCTTACTAGGGGACGAAGAAACCTACTGCCAGCAACAATAG
Organism: Lolium multiflorum; assembly: GCA_030979885.1. Classification (NCBI taxonomy): domain Eukaryota; kingdom Viridiplantae; phylum Streptophyta; class Magnoliopsida; order Poales; family Poaceae; genus Lolium; species Lolium multiflorum. The sequence goes on along the minus strand of CM061753.1, from coordinate 200,911,718 downwards.
TAGGGCTAACCAGAGGCCTCCAGATGGAATCTCGTTCAAGCCTAGAACGAAAACACCATCAGCTTTGCAATCACCGGCTGGATCTGAAACAGGTAGTTACGGAAGTGCTAAATCACGATCTAAATGGTGTAAAACAGGCCAGAGCCCAGCACACATCCTCACTTCAGGAACATTCCCTTGTTGAAGGTATTTCCGTAAGCTTACTGCATTTACCAAGTTATGCTGTCAAGTGCTTTACATACGGTTTAGGATAGCTTTGGTTGCATGATGGCAACACACAGACTTCCTCCGTAACACATGTAATGATGATATAGGAGAAGCCCTTACTACTGAACTCAGTGATGAGTCAACTAAGATTCACAATGCCACTGTAGGCATGTTTCTTGTATTTAATCTGTTACTTCCAGGTGTACCACCATAATGTACTAAATATTTGTTTTTATATATTGATCTAGACCCCAAAGAAGATGATCTTGTTGGAAGGGGACAGAACATGGAAAAAGGACCCAAAAGGATGTCCCGACCTCTGCGTAGCAAACTCCCAGTCGTCATTCCAAAAGGGAAGACTATGCCTGAGTCAGCTTTCATCGCTGCAAAGTTTGCCAGAGAATGCAACAACGTAGTCAGGAATCATGTGTATGTGCGTTCACATTGGAATCACTACAAAGATGATATTGGGCTTCTCGCTGACTATTACGGTGAAGTTGCGGTATGTGATATTAAGGGCTCCTTTGATTCATAGGAATAGTGTAGGAATTGTATAGGATTTAGATCCTATAGGATTTTTTCCAACACTAGTTGTTTGATTCATAGGAATATATCCTATAGGAATAGTCCTATAGGAATTTTGTAGTGCAAATCCTATAGGAAATAAACATGCGGTCATACCTCATGAAAATTCCTTTTGCATAATTAAAGAGAGCTCATCTTCCTATAGGATTCAACTAGGCATGACATAGCAATCGTATGAATCAAAGGAGCCCTAAGATTCTAATTTTTGGAGATATCACTCTTATATTCATGTTCTTTCATGTCACTAATCCAAGTTTGTTGTGGACATAACTGTGTCAGCGGTAAAAACAGCTTGTACAAAGCTTCTTCAGAAAGGCCTTCGGCAATGTAGGTACCTCCTAAAAAAGGAGTACTTTTACAACATGGATTGTCCCACCCCGGAAAAAAGCCCCGTTGCAGTGATGAGTAACGATGAATGGAAAGCGCTTGTGGACCACTGGAATGAACCCCAAACAAAGGTCAGTTCCTTTTCTACAACCAATTCTTTGCCTTGTACATGATTATGTCTACAGTTACTAGTTCTACCATTCGTGCAGAAGATATGTGCTAACAACAACAAAAAACGTGCAATGGTCCAGTTTCATCAAGCAACTGGGTCACGCAACTATGCAGTGCATCTACAGAATTTGGTAAGTCAAAACATGTCTGAACAAAATATTGTGATGGATGTTTCAAGTTTGCATTGCTGGATAATTCTATGTTGATCACATTCATTGCGCTACAATGTAATTTACAATTATGTGCTTGCTTCATGTATGTCTATTATTTCAGGGAGACCCGGACAATGATAAAGAGCCCACTCCTTTAAAAATATTCAAGGAGTGCCACTTCAGCCGGAAAAATGGCTTCTCCACCATAGTACAAGATGCAATTGTAAGTAAGCTTTTGCCTCCATGTAAGTTGAATGTTGTATCCTGCTGCTTTTGATAACCTTTGATTTTCTTAATTGCAAACCAAGGCTGAAATGGAAAAGCAGCTCTCTGAGCCTACGGCAGATGGAGGACAAAAGAGTAAGGCCCATGTTGTATCAGAGGTCCTCCCAAGGAATACAACCAAACCTAGTTTTCTTCGAAATGCAGGGCTCCTGTGTTCCTCTGGATCAAAGATTAGCAACCTGGTTGCAGGTCTGGAGATAAAGAAGAGGGGAAGCGTAGAGCTGCTGGATATTGTGAGCTGTCAGCGTGATCAAATGGATGAGCTTAGTAGCAAGGTAGAAGAAGGAGAAAAGAATCGTGCCATCATGGAGGAAAGGATTGAGCAGTTAAGCTCACGCAAAGTTAGAAATTCTAACCCAGGTAACGTGGTGACCTGGTGGTGCAGTGTTCGACGGTTGAACTGTTTGGTGATGCGGTGGTGCTAACTGAACTATCGTTCCGATGCTGCTCATTGGACAAAGATTGCACTATATTATAGATACAGTGCGAATTTTACCTATAATAATATGTAGGCGCCTGTATTTTTATCCTGTAGCGTTCTGTTATGCAGGTTTGTGCGAGCCACTATTGGGCCCGAATGTTTATCGGCCAGTTTGTTCTACCCAGGTGGGCCGCTAGAGACACTGTTAATATCATGTAATAATTAGTTGGGCCGAATTTTGTAAAGTGGCCTTCTTTGTCTGGGTTTTTTGTATATCCTAAATGGGCCGATGTAGCCCATAACAGTGTAAACGAAATGGCCTGCCATCCTCCTCTGGGCAATAATCAATTTTTATTGACGCCGGATGACTGGGCCTACTATATGGACCTTACTTTCTGTACAACTGGGCTTCTGTTCATGGGCTGCAGTAATTCATAATAGGCCGTTCGTGATCACTGAGCGAAGGCCCAACGCAAGGGAAGTACAGCATGGGCTGTAGTTTCTGCAAAATGGGCCAAACTAGACCGTGCAAATGGCCCAAATCAACTGCCCCGTGTCCATTTTTGATTGGCCAACGTGTCGACATCAAATCAAAACGTCGCATGAGTGGCCATTCGACACATGTCGAGCTAAAACATGGCACACGTGGACAGTACGTGTCGGTTGCTTATTGGTCTGCATGGAAAGTACAAAGTTGCCACGTGTCCTTATGTAATTGGCAAACTACTGCCGAAAAAGTTGTCCCATATGGAAAATAGAAATTGGCCACGTGTGTGATGACATCATGCGACAAGACTGACACCTTAATCATTGGTGCGACAACATAATAATTGGTCTGACACAGCCGACACCATGATCTCTGTCAGGGGTACCGCCCCTATGACGGATATCTGCCGTCACGACTATGCGGGCCGGCTGGGATTTGGGCTTGGGCAGGTCGTCATGGATCCATGACGGGAAAATCTAACCGTCAGTATGGCCATCTGTGACGCGATATCCTCCACGGTCCTGCAAACCGTCAGAAAGACCTCTCCGTGACGGATTTTGCACATTCACTGACGAACTAAAATCATTATAGAAGACCCATATTTTACTAGTGTGAGTGATATGCTTGCATGATTATTTAGTTACAGAAGTAGTGGATATATTTAGATGGTGGCCCGTGCATGTGCGGGGGCCACTCTGCTAGTAAATATAACAGCTCTAGTGATGCACACAAGGTCAAACCTAGTCTTGCTGGGAGCAGCGGATCATGGTATTTGAGGCTACAAGGATGGTAAATGCAACACATAGGATAACTATATCTACCGATAAAACATATTGGAATCGTATGCAATATGTAGGAACTAGAAGTAAAAGCATTTCGAAACCATATATGGACCAGGTTAGGACTTGCATTTGTTCCTGACAAACCAATTTGAATCTTCGGAGATCCCATGCTTGAGTTGTTCGTCGATGGTCAATTATTGAGTTGCGTCGTTGTCGATCTTCATCATCTCGGGCATGTGCTCTATCGATCGCGGAGAAGGAAACACCGGAAATATAGAACAACAATGAACACATGGCATCGATCCAATGCACATACAAGAATGATGATATGACATGTTAATTATGTAATGAAACTAATCCTAAGACATCATCAATTTAATTGGGTTTCAGCGAACTAGGGTTTGCAGTTCCGAAAATCTCAGAGGGGTTCAATTAGTTCTTGTAAAACAACTAGGTTTTAAAGTTGTTTAGCAATGCATGATTTTGTAACCAAATTGTAGATCTCATTTTTCTAATTTTTTTTGGATATATTAAACATATTTTTCTGATTTAAAATGAATCAGTTATGAATTTCCAAAGTATTAACAATTTTAAATCATTTCTGAAAATTCTGGAAAATAATAAAATCTGATAGACATGGACCCCATGTCATGGTTTTATTCATTTCTGAAAAAGTTTCGTAAATGTTTAAAAAACTGGCAACGGGCCCCACATGTCATAGATTTAACAATTACAGAAATAAAGAAAAATAAAACGGAAAATAACTGGGAGGCCCCACCGGAGTCATCCGCCGGGGTCAACTGACAGTGCCCGGCGCCGGTGACCATACCGCGGCAGCGCTGCGGTGCGCGCCCGGGCACGAGGAGGGGCGAGTTTGACGCGCCCGAGCAGATCGAGTCTGCAGGTGGTGGCACCACGACCTATTGGTCACCGGAACGCGGCCGTCGACGAGCAGTGCGGCGGCGCACGGTGGCGCACGGTGGCGCACTGTGAGGGGGCGGACCATAGGGAGAGAGAGAGGCGCCTGAGAGGTCCGGGAGGACCTGCTGCTCACCAGGAAGGTGTTGGGGCGGTCGGCAAGGCCAGAGGAGCTCTAGAGCGACGACATCGACACGGTTGTCGGCAGCCGGACTTCGGGCGGACGAGCTCGATTCGGGCGACTCTCAGGCTTTCCCGACTTGCACGCTTTGGCGAGAAGATGCGCCGCGATGTGGCAAAGCTCATGGAGGGCTTGGGGAAGCTCAGGAATGGCCAGAGCGGCGACGCGAGGTGGCGGACGAACTAGGATTTCGGCGAGCTCGCAGCAAGAGTGACGGGAGAGAGAAGGGGTTTGTGGGTAGCTAGGGTTCTTCTTGGCAGCGGCGGAGGTACTTGTAGGCAACCCGGGGCGGCGGCGCGAATCATCACGCGGCTACGGCATCGGGCGGCCGGCGAGCTACCAGGCAGCTGCTTGGCTCCACGGGGAAGAAGGTGATTTTGCAGAAAACCCCCTAGGGTTTCTGCTGGGCCAAGGTGGGGTGATGCCGGGTCGGCCTGCTGGGCTGCGCAGGGAGATAAGAGGGGAGAGAGGGAAGAAGAAATAGGCTTCCAGCCCAAGAACAAGGGTGGGTTTTCTTCTTCTTTTCTGAATTCTGCTTTTGGTTTTCAAATTCATTTGTTGTTTTCAAAACCTTTTGAAGAATTCAAACTTCGTGACATTTTGCAAATATCACATGGACTTCTTAAGAGAGGTTCCATGTAGGTTGACTTTGGAAGTTTTGAAATACATTGAGCATTTGAAATGATAGGGAGATTTATACAACCATTTGGATTTTAAAAGTATTTCCTTGATGAAATTTTCTTAGGAAAATTATGTTGATGCCATGATGCACAATCAAACCCTAATCTAGGTTTTATTAAAACGGGGATGTTACAGCGATTGAACATTTTGGTTTGCATTCCCTACTGTATAGATGTTGTCATTATAACTTATATCTTGCTTATTCGTTGATACAAAAATTATAACTTACTACTATATTCATGATAAGTAGCTTACTGCTAGTAGTTCCTACATGATATCGTTGTGCTCTCGTGCAGTACAAATTTATTTAAACTTCTCACACTAGGTACTTCGATAATAATTTTATGTGCCATTTGGTTCTTTAAAAGATACAATATTAACTTATTTCTCTTACTTGGCATGATGCTCACATATATGGAATATTGAACATATTGGTTTGCATTCCCTCTTCTACAAGTTGATAGGTGGTTCCACTATATTTGTATCTGATCCATCCTAAGCTCCAACATTAACTATCATTTGTGTGTTGCTAATTGCAAATTTATATCCCGAAACATATTGATTTGCATTCTCTTCTCTACAAGTTCAGAAGTGATGCCATCATAATTCCTATCTGGTTCATTCCTATCTATTATAGTAAAATACTGCTATTATTTAGTTAATGGCCAATTTTAAGTAATTGCATATGTTGATTCGCACTCTCTGCTCTATAGCTTTTTCCCTCGTAACTTCTTATTGGCTCATTGTTTGTTACGAAAGTAACAGCCTCCTATTACGTAGTTCATGCCAATTTTGAAATTACTTAACATGTTACTCTACATTCCCTGTACAAGTGATACCATTATTATTTGTACCTAGTTCATCATGGGCTACTAAATTAATTACCTTCTATTAGTTTATTTACTATCCTCTATGTGTTGCATGTTAAGAATTTTAAGTCCCCGAACACGTTAATTAGCATTCCCTGCACAACTAAGTTCATATTATAATTCCTATATGGTTCATTACTAGCTATGCCAGTAAAATGCTGCTATTATTTAGTTCATAGCCAATTTAAGTAATTGAGCATGTTAGTTTGCATTGCCTGCTCTATAGTTGTTTCCATTATAACTTCTATCTGGTTCATTCTTTTTTACAAAAGTGAGTGCGTGCAATTATTTAGTAGTTCATGTCAATTTGGAAACAACTTAACATGATGGTCTGCTTTTACCGCACTAGAAATGATACAATTGTTATATATATCCAGTTTGTCGTAAGCTAAGACAGTATCTGATGCTCTAGTTTAAGTACGTGTACCTTTTCTATTACTATAGACCTGCATATGTGTATAAATGCATGAACGCACAATCTTGGGATATTTAAACCACATATATATAGTGTAATTATGCAGCCTATGTCTCACTATTTTCGATGTTTAATGCATGAATACCACGAGGACTGAGGGAGTACATACATACTGTTTATCATCCTGGAACTCGTATGTGTATGACTGACCGTGTCTTGATGCAGAGTAACAAATAACTTCCTTTAGAAATAAAGGCAATATTGGACATCTTCAACAAGTGTAGCAACAAGGTGAGCTGCACGTAGAACTCGCAGTAGTAAGTCTGTTGTTTTATTCTTACGTACTCGGTTATATTAGCCACAAAATAATTCAATAGCTTGTTTATGTTCCACTATCTCAGCTGATTGATGATTTTCACATTTTTTTATGTTGGTATAGACCACAAACATTAAATAAAAGCTCACAGCTTATTATTTGTCATTTGTCCACCTTAAAATGTTCTAGCTGTTGATATGTGGCACACACTCTTTGCTTACTTATTGGTAGTCTATATTAGCCTCATACTGGCAGACTATCTGTACGCATTACAATGATCTTGTTATATCGAGAAAATAGTGAACTCCAAATTCTTTGACAAACAGTATTGTAGTGTGTTTGTCTTGCCATTCTTATTTTCTTAACTTGTAATGTCTTTGTTTCAGATATAGGTGGTGCACGAACAATATAAAAGATTGTCAAATCTGTTCATTGTGAATTTGATGTCCGTGATGTAACTGTATTGCTAGTTTGAATTTAATTTTTCTAGGTTCAGTAATATTATTTCAAAGTCTTGCAGCTGATGTAATATTTAGTTAATTTCAATGGTTCTTTCACACATTGGTTTCTAATTATAATTACTACATGTTGGTGCTTGTGGTAACTGAGCCTATCAGGTTGATATCACGTGATGCATAAATATGCTCAGAATATAACATGTCGTATTGGGCCACTTTTAATAGGCCAAATTAAATCACAAATTTCTAGCCTAGCTTTAGCCCAATTAAGCGAAATCGGATCGGCCCACAAATTCTTAAAGCGCCTTGCATGTTCACATAGGAAATCGCAGATCGGCTGGCCGAGTAAATCACAATAAGCCTCATGGATCTCAGCCCAACAATCTAATTGGGCTTCAGTGGGTCTTTAGTTTTTTACTTAGTGGGCTTGCCACCAATCTTTTGATGGGTTGACCCGTGAACTTACTGGACCTTCCAATAACTATAATTGGGCCGGCCCAACGAACTAGTTTTACAGTCAAAAAATTATTGGACCGTCCACTAAACTTTTGATGGGTCACCCGTGAACTTACTGGACCTTCCACTAAACGAGTCGGCCCATTCGACATGTTGACAGGGCAAAGAGAATGGGTTGGGCCGTCCAAGTTTGTCAGTTGACCGGTCAAATAAAGAAAGTAGGAACAGCCCGCGGCATAAGTGGGCCGGCCTAGTTGTCTGGTTGACTAGTCGAACCAAGACAGTTGGCCCGACCCGTGTGCTTAGTGGGCCAGCCCATCTAGATGTTTGACCTGTGAAACCTACTCCGCTGGACCGGCCCACAAACTGAATATGTCACCCCATTTATTCTTTGACCGGTCAAACAAAAACATTAGACCCGTCCCGCGTACTTAATGGTCGGTCTAGTTATTTAGTTGACCGGTCAAACCAAGTTAGTTGGCCTAGCCCGCAAATTAAATGGGCCGGCCTAATATTTCTTATTGGGCTGACCTGCTTAAGGCGTGTGGCAGTCCTTGGGTGGGCCTACCATCTACCACGGTTTTTTTAGCCGGTTAACGGCGTTACCGGCCAGTTAACGGCGTCTGCCACGTGTCAGTTTGCATGACGCTAGTAGTCAATGGCCTCCCGAAAATCTTTTGCAACGGTTCGATTTTTCGTGGCCAAAGGGCACCCAAATGCAATAAACCGTAAAATCCGTGGTGCATCCTTAGGTGACGCGATATGCACCGCAGAACGCATATCGTCGGTTTAGACTCATTAGCGACGAATAATACCCCTTAGCTGACAAATATTTGATGTTGTAGATAACAACTTTTCTTGTAGTTCGGTCCGCTTGGAAGACTATTTAACCTTGATGTAATATTAACCAATGAAGGGGCTACATCATCCAATCTTGACCGTACATGCGCTACCATCTAACGGTTACGAACCTGGGGTATCGGGGATTTGATTCACCGGGGGACGCTAAGCTCTATCCTAAATCTGAAGTGACCAACCCTAACCCTCCTCCGCCCCAACCCTAACCCTCCTCCGTCCCAACCCTAACACTCGCCGCCGCCGGGATTCAACGCCGGGAAAAGCCTGCGCGTTTGACGGCGGCGCGGCCTCCTTCTCCGGGCGGCAACCAGTCGATCTCGCGGCAGCAGTGATGATATTGAGCATCGGCGGCGCCGAGGTGTCGCGACCTTCCAACGGTGATCCCGCTTCGACGGATGGGTCGTTGGCCCTGCCTAGTGGCCACGCCCCATGGCTGCATTCGGCATACCTGGATCTGTCATGTGCGGACTTCAGGCTCGTCGTCGAGGTTGTGGGCAGCGTGGCGGCTCCTGGCTGCGCTGACGGATGGGCACCAAGGTGGTGTTGCCGTCGATGAGCTAGGCGGGTGCAGGATCTCAGGCGGCGGCCTGGTGGATCTTGGTGGTGGCGATCGCCGTGGCTGTGGTGGACGGCGCGGTGACCGGGGTTTGGAGGTGATGCGCCCGGCTGGAGAGTCTGCGGGTGGGCAAGCTCGTGGTCTTGGCAGTTGCTTGCGGGCGACGTCGACCGTGGCTTCCCCGCTGGCGTGCCGGTGGTGTATTGCTTCCAAACTCGGAGTGCGTGCGGCCGTAATGTAGTGTGGGGGCTGCATGTCCTAGTTTCGAATAAAGGTGGTTGTCCTAGGGTCCCAACTCGTTTCAGGATGAAGAGCCGCCAGATGCATGTTACCATTGATCTGGCTGAAGTGTTCTGTTCCGGAAGGCTCCGCTGGTGAACTCCAATTGGTGATTAATGCCTGGAGATGGCTGTATCGGGTGGGATTCAGTCGTGCACACCCATGTTTTTTTCTCTAGCCGTTTGGTTTTAGAGGGAGCGCTTCGAAGCTCTGTTGGTAGTTAATTTCATGGGGAATGTTCTTGTTCCATGGTGCTCGCGAAGGATGTCATGGAAGCCGAGATCTGTTGACTAGCGATGGTGGTTTGAGTCTGGTGGGTGATGAGGAATTGGCTTGGTGATTCGTGATTTGAAGCAGTAACATGCCAGTGGGGGTGGCGGCACATGCGAAGTTCAAGTCTTACCTTTCAGGGTGAAAATCTAAGATCTGGCCTTAATTTTTTATGACTGGCCATGTCCTTGTTGAAGGCATTGTTTTGACAGTGAGAACTTTCTTCAGAGTGAAAATCTAAGATCTATGATCGGGCGACGACGGCGCTTGTGCACTGCTTCCTTCTTGGAGGCGTCGCTTTTGAAGAAGTTGAACTACGGGTGCTGCCTGGAGGTGTTAGTGCCGCTTCTTCAAGGAATTGATCACTATAGCAAGACTTTTTTTTTATAATTCTTCTTTGTTTTTTGGTTGTGTGAATCCGTAATGTCGCTAGGGCAGTGTGTTGTTACAGAGGCTATGTGTAATTGGCATCTCTGCGATATTAATATATGCTTTTGTCAAACAAAAAAAAGTGCATACAGCGGTATGGAAGGAAGGATTTCGCCATAGTCTGTGGTATACATCAAATTCATCGAATCATAATGACACAACCACAATATTGGCAAGAACTAGGACATATTCATAAAAAAAGACACATCAATTTATGCTTGTTTTTTTAAATGGATGGATAATAGTCCTTATCATTATCATATTGATACAATAGTTTACCGAGTATAAGTCTACACAGCATATAAAGGTATAACCGAATATATTGCTTGTGTTTCCTAGTCTAACACGCGTTCAAAGCGCAATGAAAGGGCAGTAGGTGAGAGCTCCCATAAGTGCAGAGATAGAGAGGGAAAGGGAGAGGGGGGACCGGGAGAGGGAGAGGGGATGACCTATGGAGGTTGTGCGCCTCGTCGACTCTGTTCTGAAGAAGGTGGAGAATGCGAGGAACACGATTAAGGAAGATAAGAAGGCAGGAGTTGATCTCATGATTGGCCTGGAAGCTATCAAGTGCGACATGGCACTGATGTCTTCTGAGGTAAGTAAAATCTGGTCGAAGAAAGCTGGGAAACCGGAGGAATGGATCTTCCTACTCCAAGACTTGGCTTATGATATTGAGGATTTCATCGAGCGTCGTGGGCGGTGTTAGAGTATATCACGTCTAGGCTATATTAGGCAGTTTAAGATTGTACTCCAATTCTATCTCTACTAGGCTTCTTGCCCTCCAAGTCTCTAGTACTATATAAACAGCCCAAGAGGCTCAATGTAATCACCAATTACCACATATCAATACAATCATATTCCGCAGTCTATCATGGTATCAGAGCGGTTCTTTCTGCGACCTAGGGTTTAGCCACCCACCGCTTCCGCCGCCCCCGGGGAGATCGATCTCCATGATCTCCGCCGGGGGCATCAGATCTCGTAGCTAGTTTTACTTCCGATCTAGTTCATAGTTTTAGCAATTTTCGTTTTCTGCTTCTTTTTTTTTTTCTTTCCCCAATTAGATCTGTCTAGTTTCTTAGCCACCAATCCTTTGCCGATCCAATCTTGGCGACTCGGATGAACGGGCCCCTAGCACCCCACGCGCACGCTGAAAACCCTGGTACCAGGCCGGCCTTCGTCAACTCGAGTTGCACCAATGGCTGCCTTCAGCTGTGCACGTGCTCGACATCAGGTGGATCAAGTGCGCTGCACATCTACTACGACAACAAGAGCTGGCTCATGTCGCATGAATAGCATATTCATGTGCGTATGAACCAGCTCTACTCAAGCCAAGCTGCCTCCAACTACTGCACATCTATATCGCCGAACTACTCCACGCCAAGCTGCATCAAGCTGTCCATCTACGTCGCCTCGCCGTCATCATCACCAACAATCATCTACGCCAACAACTCCGCCACATGTACTGCATCCTCGCCATCATCATCAATCAAGGGCTTCGTCAACGCCAACGGGTTCTGCGTCGCCGCGCTCTTGCATGTAGATGAATAAAACGGGTTCGATCCCCGACATCTACTACCGCTACAGTTCAATCGCCATCGACAACCACCTCGTCATCTTCGTCCACAATGACCATACCGCCAGAGTTGCAGTCTAATTTTTTGTTTGCACCGCATGTGCTCAATTTTCTTCTTGCAACCACTTCGTCTACTCCGGCGCATACGGCGCGCAACCGACCGTACACGGAGGCCTTCTCTGCTACTCCATCCAACTCTGGCGCGCATGGCTCATGGTGGTCCCTGTCTTCGCACGCCCGGTACCGGCAACACCGGCGCGTGCCTTCGTCCCCGGCGCGCTCCCGAGCCCGGCAAGTTCGGCGCAGCGTGTCGCCTACCTCAACTACCACAAATCCAGCTACGTCTACCTCGAGTTGACTACCGCTGCAACCGCCTTTTATTTTATCACTATGGCGACTTCCCCCGGGCTCAAGACGACACCGACCACAACAACATCAACATCAACAACTTCATCAACGGCGATTAAATCACACACGACTTCATCGACCGCGACTACAACGCCCTGGCTACCGGCTACATCGACATCGGCATCAAGGGCTATCATCCACCGGCCCCCTCTCCAGTCTGCGCCTTCGGCTTATGCTCCAGTCGAACCGTCCGCGACGCTCTTGCTGTATTCGCGTCACTACCGATCCGACTGCGGGGGGATGTTAGAGTATATCACGTCTAGGCTATATTAGGCAGTTTAAGATTGTACTCCAATTCTATCTCTACTAGGCTTCTTGCCCTCCAAGTCTCTAGTACTATATAAACAGCCCAAGAGGCTCAATGTAATCACCAATTACCACATATCAATACAATCATATTCCGCAGTCTATCAGGCGGGATCCCCAAACATGTGCGCCCTTTCGTCTTCTTCACGTAGCCATGGTAATGGATTCCCGTCCCGAGTACATCGCTCGTATCGAGCACTTCAAGAATCAAATCAGTAGGATACAAAGCTCCAGGCAAAAAGATGAAAGCCATCCAACGACGCAACCGACGTCAACCAAGAAAGATGAAGGTAAAAGCGGGCACGGCCCTGGAGTTGCCGGCCCCTCTGCTTGCTTTGGTGCTGCTGGATCTTCGTCGGCTAGACTTACTCCTTGCGAGTATAATAAGCATCTGGGTACTGGCAAAAGTGACATCCTGGAGCTGCTGTTAGGAGACGATGGCCAACAGAAGGAGCTCAAGGTGATCTCCATCTTGGGGTTCAGCGGCTCTGGAAAGACTACCCTCGCACGGGCAGTGTACAAGGATGAATCTGTTGTAAGCTATTCCCTCTCCGAGCCATTATTGACGTCTCCGTATTCAGCAACGCGTTCGGAATTCTACAATGTATTCTCAAACAAGTTCGTCGGGGAGCAGTCCCGTTGCAGACCACGTCCAGCATTGAGGTGACAGGATATCTCCAAGAATTCCGGCGTTCGCAAAAGGTTTGCCTCTTGCACTCTCTCAATGAATTAGTTAATTCAATTCAATAAAAGAGAAAAGGGGACCAGGACTTTATATTGTGTCTGGATTTCGCTGCATATACTCTCGCCTACGATCAAACCTCCACAGCGTTAGATCTCATGGGATCCTCGTCGTATACGCATGTTCTGCTGTAGCAACTAAGTTTTAGAGTTAATGTAGTAGCAACTAAGTTGGCAATAAAATACGATGGCGATGATTCGACTCCATTGAATATGTCAATAAGAAATTTTTATCATTGCAACTGAAAATGGCAGTGCCAGCAGCATTGATAAGATTCTTCCCTCGGCTACATGGGGTAAAAACATGATATTCGTACTATGAGTAGCGATTAGTGAAATTGTATCAGACACGCAACTGAATCTAGCTTCCCTTCATAGTGGGCCTCAGTATAAGATCTGTAAATCAATTTTTTCGAGAAGGGGTATATCAGCCTCTAATAATAGTATACATGTATATAAGGTTTGTACATCCATTTAGCACGTTTGTCCCTGGAGGCGACGTCCCATGGAAGTTGCCAGGGTAATCTCCTCTGTCCCGGAAACTTTGCCTCTTTTTTTTGAAAATTTCAGAGCCACCACTTGCAAAATCACTGGCTCGGATTGATACGCACTGGGGAACAAATCCCTCAAGTTCGCCCAGTTTAGAATTAATGCACACCATCATTTTATTGCATAGTTCATCATTCACACTTTAGAATTCATGAATAACAGTGGATGCATTGATCAACCAATGGAATCCGTACAACTTTGTAATACATGTCTAATACTTGTTTTTGTTTCTATCCGAGTACTTTTGTTTGTGCATTGTATATATACTCATTTGTTCATATTATTCTATAACACAAGTACATAACCTCACATGTCTATATGGTAAATTAATTTAATTATCTCTTTGTAATTTTACATTGACTCTATAAGGGAAACGATCCACCATTGGTCAAGGGAAAAACCCAAGCCGCCACATATCCCTTGTAACATCCCAAATTTCAATAAAAGAGAGAAGCAAAGTTCCAGAGATCCAAATTTCAGAACCAACAAAAACTTTTCAATTGCATATAGTGCCCTGCATAGGACTTGTGCATTTTGAGTGATATGCCATGATGATTGTTTTATTGTTTATGTGATGAACTCTAAAACCCTAAAGTGATCAAGTGAAGATCACCAATCAAATAAATCAAAAAGAGAAAGAAATCAAATAAGAGTAAAACCCTAAAAACCCTAACATATGGCTTATGCCATTTTTTTGCAAATTTTGACCCTAGACCCCTTTGACCTTCTCCATTACTTGTAATATGCTATTTGATAGTTATTACAACTTTGGGAATCAAAGAAACACCTTTTGAACCAAATTCAAAATCAAAATAGGCTCAGAATAATGGTCATTTCTGACTTTTATAGTCTGGTCACCACTTTGAGCCTCTAGAATTCAAGTTTTCTAAACCAAACAAATCCCATTCTTTGCATTTCATCCAAGTACTCAACAAGCTGAACAACTTCTGTAAAGACCATCACCCCAAATTCATCTTGGATCAAAAGTTAGAAGCAAGCAAAGAGGAGACTTTGAAACATTTGCAAGATCACCAATTTTTAAATTGTGATCAAACCAGGCCACCACTTGCTCATCACTTGACCTAGCAACGATCTCAGGACCTCACCCTACCACTACTAGGAAAAGGCTTACCGCCGGCGACCTGGAAAGGCTTACCGCCGGCACATTCGCATTCGCCGGTGGTAACCTCGCCGGTGGTAATGCCTTACCGCCGGCATCTTCGTTTTCGCCGGTGGTAACCTGCGGTTATCCCCGGCGCCGCGTATTCGCCGGGGGTATCTGTTACCCCCATCACATAAGCCATATTTGTATGCGCCAGCGGTACATAATTAAAGAAACAAAAAAAGAATTAAAATCAGTTACCCCTGGCAACAAGGCTATGCGCCGGAGGTAATGAATTTAAGAAACAAAAAAAAATTATAATAGTTACAGAATGCGATTAGTCTACTCTAGCACGTCGAGCTAGCTAGCTGCCCGCTGCACCCAGCAGCGATTAGTCTACTCTAGCATCCATCGAGCTAGCTAGCTGCCCAGCACCGCGCGTGCCTCCATCCCGCCCTACTCTGCTCCACTTCCCACCTCCTCTTGATCCATCTCGTGCAGGGCTCAGCACGCCTCCAGCTTGCGGTATCGCCAGAAGCTTCAGTTGGACAAGCAGAGCTCCATCTCGTCTCAGCTTCTTGCCGCTGGGAGGGCAGTGTTGGTCTCGCCGGCTCGACAAGGAGAGCTTCCCCGACCTTGTCGTCGTCCTCAACGTTCTCCCCAAGTCAGGAAGAGGACACCGACCTCCTGCTAATTGAAATAGAAAGATTATTCAGATAAGCTGCACAAGCAAAAACGAAGTTGCTTCATATTCAGATAAGCTGAAAAATTGAATGAAATATTTTCCTAATGCATACAATATCCAAAATAATGTGCATCCACGTTTACCGAACAACATGTTTTCCTAATGCTTATCCTTGTCAGTATAAGTGAAATGCTTTAAATCTGAAACTACATTTTACAGAATTGTAATCAAACAACGATGCAAAACAAAAGCACCTTCATTTTTATATTATACTACTCAGCAATTCAACAACAGATCACTGCCTCCAAAGCTACTGGTTTTCTGATCCAAACTAGGCGCCTATGTGAATTAGGCAACAGGAAACAATCAAGTAAATTTGCGTCAGGCAAGGACACTGTCATAAACAATATGAATAAACACTGCTAAACTACTGCAACTGCACTCATGTCCTCAGAATACACATGCTTGATGGCACACCACAGTAAGTCGCTAAACTACTTGACCCAAGTCTAGATCTGTAGTCTGAGCCATACAAATACTTAAGATCCATGGCTTCAAAAGAAAAACACTCTATTTTATACTTTAATAATATGACTCCTTTTGTAACTGTAGATTACCACTGTCCAATGTGCACTCGACAGATTCCAGTACTGAACAAATGAATATGACATAAAAAAGGAAAGGGGAACCTAATCTTTTAAATTTTTATCTGGTGACGTGGCTTACTGTGGGAGCAGCAAAATGGGGCCATCTATTAAGAAAGAGAAGATATGCCTAAAGAGTATGGATGCAATAGGAGAGCTAGTTACCTTGGCGACAAGCTGATCTGATGCTCTGCTGAACGTTGCAGCATACCTTGCTGATCTGATGCCCTGATGAACGTTGCAGCAGGTGGTGGCCGGATTGATCCCTCAATCTGTGAAGGATTTCTCACCACAAGCTGCCAAGAATCAAGATCTGGTCAGGTTGCTAGCATGCCCATTACGAGAGAGAGAGAGAGAGAGAGAGAGGTTCTACCACGACCTGTCAGGAATCGAGATCTGGTCGACTTTGCTATTATACCAACGGGAGAGTGAGAGAGAGACCTGTCTGGTGGCGTCGGGCCATGCTCCTCGGGCGCACCTCCTCTCCGAAGGAGAACACCACCACAGCAGCGGCGCTCGATGGTGGGAGGATGGGCAGGTCCCCCGCCGCCTGCTGGTCTCCCCACGCGCTCGGCCGCCTGATCTGCATCAGGCACATCGCGTGGCTCCCATCGTCCATGGTCGCCGGAGCAGAGAGGAAGCCGCCGTGGTCGCCACCAGCTGCTCTCGGTCGATGGCCTCCACCTCGAGCACCTTCTCGCGCTTGCACCACAACAAACCATAAAATATCTTGAGCCGATCTAGAGTGGAGGATGTGCAGTAGAGAAATCCTAAAAGATATACAGAGATGGGGCAAAGCGGAGAGGTAGAGCAAGACGTGGATGGAAAGAGCCCCTGGCGGCGGGTGTCGAGCGCGGCGGCGGAGTCGAGGAGAAGGTACCAGGAGGCGAAGAAGAGCGCAGCGGCGAGGGAGAAGAACTAGAGCAGCAGCGTGGGGCGGATCTGAGGGAGTGCGGGCGGGGGTGGGTCAGTGGGGTTGTGTTCGGTTGGGGTGGAGAAAGCCAAAACGGCGAAACACCCCCGGCGAAAATGAAATGGGGATGCTGGCGTTAATTTCGGCCCAAATGGCACACAGCAGCCCACTTTACCTCCGGCACAGGTAAATTGGTTTCGCCGGCGGTAGTTAATTTACCCCAGGCATTTTCGAGACAAACTCGCCGGCGGTAAGGGGAGGCTCATCCAGGTGCTCTCAGCCCACCTTACCCCTGGCAGTTGCAACCCCGATTCGCCGGCGGTAACTGTCCTATCCCCGGCGATCCGAAACCAACTCGCCAGCGGTAACGCGATGAGGGCCTAAAAGGCCTTACCGCCGGCCACTTCGAACCGGACTCGCCGGCGGTAATAAGTGCGGCTATAAGCCTTTCCCTAGTAGTGTACCTAGACCATGCTTTGACACCCCCTGGACACGACCAAACATGGCCTAGCCATGGCCATGCCGGCCACGTTCCACCTCGATGCGCACCTCTCTCTCTCTCTGCTTCTCCAGCTCGAGCCACCTTGCCAAACACGTCGCCCATGATCTCCTGAGATCGCCCGTACCCGCCGTTGAACGAGAGGACGACGACACGACCCGGACGGAGCGCGCCCAGGACGCTCCAGGTACGCCGCCAACGGCATGGCGACGTCACCCGTGCACGGACGCGCGCGACACGGGCACGCGTCGTTCGCCGTACCTCGCCGTACCCCGACCACCTCCGCGCGCCACGGTACTCGTCTCGCCACGCGGAGCTCGCCGGACACGCTCGCGTCACCCCCTAGCGCCTACCGCCGCTGTAGAGGAAGCTCCCTTCCGCCACGGCCGCGACAGTACGCGCACGCACCCGACCGTCGTACGCCCCCATTTGCCGCGCCGTTGACGCTCACAGGACCGCCTTGACGTGGTGAACACCACCGCGCCCTCGCCTAGCCCTCTAGCTCACCGGAGACGCCGCGCCCATGTCGACCACCACCTTGCCCCGCAGCACACCTCTCCTCCTATAAATAGATGACTTCCCAGAGCAATCTCAGCACACCACCATGATCTCCTCTCACCACCGCTTCTCCTCGCACCAGTAGCCACCTCAATCGTCGCCGGAGCAAGCTCAATCGAGCGATCGGAGCCGCGGAAGCCCTGGTGAAATCGCCGTCGATCCCGGCCACCTCGAGCGACGCCGCTGCTACAGGCTGCCTCGCCGTCGTCTACAACCTCGTCGAGCACACTGCCAACCCTAGCTGGAGCCACGGTGAGCTCACCGACCCCCTACCTCGCCGTGCCAGTGACTCGATCTCGCCGGAGATGACGATGGCCCTGTGCCGTTCGATCCAGTTCTAATCCGACGCTCCCCTTTGATCCATACCGATTCGGCTTTTAAGAGTCGCTGACGAGTGGCCCCCACTCTGTCAGGCGGCCCAAGCGCACCAGCTGCATTACTGGGCCGTTTTCATTTCGTTTGAATCGTTACGGCCCACCTCGTGTTCCCGCCAGCCCGTTAAGTTCAAATTCGATTTATTTCTTTTCAAACAAATTCAATACTAGCTCCCACTTTGAAAATCCATAGAATCTGTTTGGCTTGGCCAAATTTAGCAAATTTCATATTGTTGGAAAGCTATGAAAAAGTTCTACAACATGCCACTGGTCTCACCTTGAGACCTGTTGTAGAAATAATGTGACAAAAAGAACAAGCCAGAGACTTTTGCACATTCATTTAAATCTTAAAAATCAACCAAAATAGATATTGATTTAATTCCAACTCCAATAGCTCACATTCGACTTACACTAATTGTTTCTGCAAGAAAATGGTGTGGTCACTTTGCATGATCATGCCCTAGTTTAAATAATGGGCAATATGACTAGTTTACTTAAGTGATATTGTCCAAAACTATTATGCAAACCATATGAAGTATTTTACTTCATTTAAATCTTGTCTCAAGTGAATTCATGTGATGTTTGAACCCCTGGTCAAACACTCTTATATGAAATACTTGGAGATTTAAATCATTTGTAGAATTATTAAATGGTATGAGGTGGTCTACCTCATTTAAATCATTTTCTCAAAGGATGATAATGAATGGTTGACATAGGTCAACATAAGTTCATGTATTATTGTTTGAGAAATTAAATCTTAAGAAGATTTCAATGAGAGGAAATTATTCCTCAAGAACCCTATGGAGATTATCTTTCACATATGAATGAGAGGAAATTATTTTCCTCAAAGCCACACACAACCAATACACCCAAATTTGAATTAATTGTATGCTCAGCATAGTTTGTGTGAATGTATATGATGCTTGGAATAGCCATTGAATTAGTGAGCAATTATACTCGTATTCAAATTTAGACGCTAGCACCGGAGAATACCAGGAAGAGGAAGGATACTACCAAGAGGAGGAGGAAGAGAACCCTGAGAACTACCAAGGCAAGCTAATACTCTTGCAAAGTGCAAAGCTCCTTTGGGGCAAGGCACCATGATTCTTATCTTTCATAACATAAGCCTATCCCAAGTTTTTACCTTACAAGTTTTACTTGTTGATTTCAAAAAGTTACTTGGTTAAGTTAACATGGTCTAAGTGATTAAGTTTACTAGTGTAGCAAAGTTAGTCTCAAGATAGCCAAGCAAGATAGCACCCCTCATGATTAGTGCTAGTGCTACTAAAATTTGACTACTCTAGATGGGAACTTGTGACTTTGAAAGGAATTTGAAACCTTGGAATGATGAGTCATTCCATTGAATGATTTTTGAAGGAGAAAATGACCAAGAGAAGATGGTGATTTTTGATACAAAACTGATATTGGTTTGAATGCGATACCTTTTCAATTTTGAGTACCCCCACAATACCTGATTATGGGAAGGGCTTAACTGGAAGTTTATGCATCTTAGTATGGGTTCCCTCTGAACACACATCATAGGGGTTATGCCAAGGCTGCCTCCGTTGTTGAGAAAAGATGTGAATTGAGGTGAATTGTAAGGCCAAGCCCTATGCAGTTCCCAGGTTGCCAGTTGGTCTTCACTGGGAGGCCAAGCTCATGGGGAGAGGTGCTCATATTAGGGTTTGTAAGTGAAAGGTTATGGTTGATGATCCGCGTACTGTGTTATGATGATTCGGGGTTATCCCGACGGATGAAATCAAATGTTGTGGCACAAGTGTGCAACCTTTGCAGAGTGTAAACCTATTCGAATAGCCGTGTCCACGGTTACGGACGATTGGAAAGGCCATACAGTTTCCGGTGTCAGATTTTTGAAAATATTGGTGAAATGAATGATGGGTTGGTGACTGGTTTGAAATATAACAAATGTTGTGGGAATGACACTAATGTTCCCACTTGAGTTAGTTAGCTCATGAATAAGTCTTTGCTCAAATACTTGTGAACTAAAATTGGCTTTATGCAAATTAAACTAGAGCTTAGTATCCCTTACTAAAGTTGTAGTAATTCCATTAGTGTTAGTTTGCAAGTACTTAAAGTACTTACGGCTTTGTCCCTGGCTATTCAAATGGCCAGAGTATGAAGATGAACAGAACTACCAAGGAGATGACCAGCAGGACGCCTACGACAACTAGGAGTCTTCCGACGTCAAGCGTTGGCATGTGGACTAGAGAGTCCCTTTATCTTTACGCTTCCGCTATGAACTTGTGTTTGTTCGTTGATCAATAGATCAACTATTTGTGTAATATGGATCATGTGATTCAAGTTGTATGACAATATGGTTTGTAATAAATAATGACTGTGATACTTAACTATTATGCCTCGCAACAACAATATTCCTGGGATTGCGATGAATGACATAATAGGCATCTGGACTTAAAAATCCGGGTGTTGACAAGTTGGTATCAGAGCCATTGTTTGACCTTAGAAGACCCTAGTTACAATGGACGTTCATAAAAAAACTTAACTTTGAAATCAAATGAAGAGAATATTTATGCAAATTTACTCACAATCTTGCCTTTGAGACTTTTTCGAAATTTGATGGATCATGCTCTTCTTATTCGAATCTACTTAAAATTTTGCCACACTTGTTCACTCTCTAACTTACTCATCCATTTCGCTTTCAGATGGGGCCGAATGAACCCATCAACGCCAAGTTTTACCAGCTTGGAAACGGTGGAAGTCTGGTTTTCGAGCACGACCTCACCGCTGTCTCGAACTTTCTCGGACGCCTCCAGCCTGAGTTCCACGGGATTCAGGTGAATGATCAGCCCGGTGGTGAATTGCAGTGGATCATCACTGCAGATCTGAGAGGCACCATGGAGTCTCCCACCTCGGAGAGAATCCTTTTCTCCTTCCGTGAGAGCAAATGGCTCGACGGACTCGCACGTGCCCTTCAGGAGGCACTTGCGCGCCTCTGTGGACAGAACGTGGTGCGCCTGCTTGCGTCCCGCTTCGCTCACCTTGTGAGGTGTGATGCCGCAGGAGTGCCCATGGCGCTGCAGTCTCACCCTGAGTTGAGGCACCACGCCGAGCATCTGGATTTCATGCTGTATCTGGACAACGCTCGTGCGTACGCCAACCAGACTCACCTTGCTCTAGCCACCCATGCTGATGCCATCAAGATGCTCTCAAGGGATCGCAACAAGCTTCGCCTGCAGCGTGCCAAGAGGGATGCTACTATTGATCGCCTTCGCGCTCAGATCGCATCTTTGGAGGCCACTGTCAAGGCCCAGGAGGACCAGCTGAAGGAGATGGAGGAGGATGATGAGGGTATTGACCTTCAGGGAGGAGGAGCCTTCCTGAGCGACGACGACGACTTTGAGGAGGACGAGTTCACTGAGGAGGAGGACTACGCCTTCCTGGAGCCAGGACCTGACGACGTCGTTCCGATCGACGTTGAGGACGAGGGTAGCTGCACTTGAGCACTTATGTAGGTGTGAGTTGTATCCCGTCCGTTGTATCGTAGCATGTGACATGGTTCTTCAAACCATGGAAAGAGTTGGGTGTTAGCTTGTAATGTGTTCTGTTGAATGAATGAATGAATGAATGTGTGTTGTTATCAAAAGCATTCAAGTTTTAA
Organism: Lolium multiflorum; assembly: GCA_030979885.1. Lineage (NCBI taxonomy): Eukaryota > Viridiplantae > Streptophyta > Magnoliopsida > Poales > Poaceae > Lolium > Lolium multiflorum. The sequence goes on along the minus strand of CM061753.1, from coordinate 200,889,623 downwards.
AGTTTTTGAACTTATCCAAAATAAACCATAGAATTTTCCCTCTTATCTTATGATCTTCTGTATATCCAGATGGCCCCTCCCAATCGCAACAACAACGAGGCCATGATGCAACTGCTGCAAACCCTGCTGGAAGACAGGGAGACTGAAAGAGCTGAACGTCAAGCCAACATCGCTGCACTGCAAAACCTTGCGAACCAAGGCCATGAGAATCATGATCACCCCGGATCAAAGCTCAAGAACTTTCAGAACACCAACCCTCCGGTGTTTAGCAAGACTGAGGAACCCCTCGATGCCGATGACTGGCTCCAGACCATGGAAAACAACTTGGAAGTAGCTGGAGTGGAAGCCAACGAGAGGGTTCTGTTTGCAACCCATTATCTCGCTGGACCAGCCCGAGCATGGTGGACTAGCACCCGCGCCATGAACGGAGGTCAATTCATGACTTGGGCAGATTTCAAGCTCAAGTTCAGCAAGTACCATGTACCCCCGGGTCTTATCAAGAAGATGAGGGATGAGTTCCGTGAACTGAAGCAAGGTCGCATGACGGTGGTAGAATACCGCGACAGGTTCCTTACCCTGTCAAGGTACGCCCCCGACGAGACCGACACCTCCGAGAAGAGGCAGGAGAGATTCCTGAACGGACTGCATGATGAGATGCAGACTGTCCTAGTCAACATCCCCTTCGCCGACCTTGAAGCCCTTGTTGACTCCGCCATCCAGATGGAGGGCAAGCTGAACCAAGCCAATGAGAACCGCAAACGCCGCATGATGCACCAGAGTGGGCCTAGCAATGCCCCGAAGTATCGCCCAGCTCAAGCGGAGGTTTCACTCCGAGAAACAACAACAAGCCCCCTATGCAGAACTCGCGTCCCGGTTATCAGAACCGGAGTGGAGGAAACCCCAGGCCAGGAGGCCACAACAACAGCAACTACAACTACAACAACAACAACTTCAACCGCGCTTCGCCCAGAGCTCCCAACCCCAACAACAACAACACCAACACCGCCCGCAGAACCGGAAGCAACGCCGTCCCCGTCGCCCCCAAGGACAAATCTACCATCACCTGCTATGAGTGCGGAGTGGTGGGACACTACTCCAACGAGTGTCCCAAGAGGCTCACCAAGCTCGCAGGCAACACCGCTGCACCTGCTCAGCAGCAACGCCGCGTCTCCACCGGCAAGAAGTTCCCCCCAACAACCCCAACAACCGCAACGGCCGTCTCTTCCACATGAACGCCGAAGAAGCCCAGGAAGCACCAGATGTTGTACTGGGTATGTTTCCTGTCAACTCAGTACCTGCCAGAGTGTTGTTTGATTCCGGAGCATCTCATTCTTTTGTCACGGAAGACTTTGCATCCACAAGTAAAATTCAACCTATCAGCTTGAAGCATGTCATGATAGTTCAAATTCCCGGATCAACCACCAAAGCCAGAAAATTTTGCAAAAATGTACCCATCATAATACATGAAGTAGAATTCTTTGCCAATCTGATTATTCTGGGAACCAAAGTTTTGGAAGTCGTACTGGGTATGGATTGGATGGCCAAACACCATGGATTGATTTATTGTGCTAAGAAAGCCATCACCATGACTAGTAGCACCGGTAACATAGTAGAACATGTATCTGAAAGACTACCCAGGAAATTCACCTGCAACCAGAGTGTAGCCAAGCCAACCTTGGATCAGATCAGGGTCGTCTGCCGATACCCTGATGTGTTTCCTGATGGTTTACCCGGTATGCCCCCAGATCGGGATATCGAGTTTATCATTGAGTTAATCCCTGGAACAGGACCTATAGCCCAGAGAGCCTATAGCATGAACCCCGCAGAAGTTGTGGAACTGAAGAAACAACTGGATGAATTACTAGCCAAAGGTCTGATTCGACCAAGTGCGTCACCTTGGAGATCCCCAGTGTTGTTTGTGGATAAGAAGGATGGTGCCAGTCGTTTATGTACGGATTATCGTAAGCTTAACGATGTCACCATCAAAAACAAATACCCCTTGCCAAAGATAGAAGACCTGTTTGACCAACTGACCAGTGCCATAGTATTCTCGAAGATTGATCTTAGGACTGGGTACCATCAACTGAAGATTCGTGCGTCAGATATCCCCAAAACTGCCTTTACCACCCGATATGGATTGTACGAGTACAATGTCATGTCATTTGGACTGACCAATGCCCCCTCTTATTTCATGAACCTTATGAACAAGATCTTCATGAACTTCCTAGATAAGTTTGTCGTTGTGTTCATCGATGACATCCTAATCTACTCCAAGTCTGAAGAAGAACATGAGCAACACCTGGAAGCTGTCCTAGATACCCTTCGGGAGCATCAGTTGTATGCTAAGTTTAGCAAGTGTGAATTCTGGCTGAAGGAAGTAGGATTCCTGGGACATATCTGAAGGAGATATGCCCTAGAGGCAATAATAAAGTGGTTATTATTTATATCTTTATGTTTATGATAAATGTTTATATATCATGCTAGAATTGTATTAACCGAAACATTATTACATGTGTGATATGTAGACAAACAAGAAGTCCCTAGTATGCCTCTTAAACTAGCTTGTTGATTAATGGATGATTAGTTTCATAATCATGAACATTGGATGTTATTAATAACAAGGTTATATCATTGTGTGAATGATATAATGGACACACCCAATTAAGCGTAGCATAAGATCTCGTCATTAAGTTATTTGCTATAAGCTTTCGTTACATAGTTACCTAGTCCTTATGACCATGAGATCATATAAATCACTTATACCGGAAAGGTACTTTGATTACACCAAACACCACTGCGTAAATGGGTGGCTATAAAGGTGGGATTAAGTATCCGGAAAGTATGAGGCATATGGATCAACAGTGGGATTTGTCCATCCCGATGACGGATAGATATACTGGGCCCTCTCGGTGGAATGTCGTCTAATGTCTTGCAAGCATATGAATGAGTTCATAAGAGACCACATACCACGGTACGAGTAAAGAGTACTTGTCAGAGACGAGGTTGAACAAGGTATAGAGTAATACCGAAGATCAAACCTCGGACAAGTAAAATATCGCGAGACAAAGGGAATTGGTAATATATGTGAATGGTTCATTCGATCACTAAAGTCATCGTTGAATATGTGGGAGCCATTATGGATCTCCAGATCCCGCTATTGGTTATTGGTCGGAGTGAGTACTCAACCATGTCCGCATAGTTCTCGAACCGTAGGGTGACACACTTAAAGTTGGATGTTGAAATGGTAGTACTTGAATTATGGAATGGAGTTCGAATATTTGTTCGGAGTCCCGGATGAGATCCCGACATCACGAGGAGTTCCGGAATGGTCCGGAGAATAAGATTCATATATAGGATGTCATTTTATGTGAAATAAAATGTCGCGGAAGGTTCTATGGAAGGTTCTAGAAGGTTCTAGAAAAGTCCGGAAGAAACCACCAAGGAAGGTGGAGTCCACAAGGGACTCCACCACCATGGCCGGCCAGCCCTAGATGGGGTGGAGTCCCAAGTGGACTCCACCATAGGGGGCCGGCCACCCCCACATGGGAGGTGGGAATCCCACCTTTGGGTGGGAGTCCTAGTTGGGCTAGGTTTGCCCCCTCCTATGGAAGGTTTTGGTTTCGGGTCTTATTCGAAGACTTGGACACCAACACTTGTGATCCACCTATATAATGAGGGGCCAAGGGAGGGGGCCGGCCACCCTAAGACCACAAGCTGGCCGCCCCCTTGGTGGCGGCCACCCTCCCAAACCCTAGCTTTGCTCCTCCACTTCATATTGCCCGCATAGCTTAGCGAAGCTCCGCCGACTTCTACACCGCCACCGACACCACGCCGTCGTGCTGTCGGATTCAAGAGGAGCTACTACTTCCGCTGCCCGCTGGAACGGGAGGTGGACGTCGTCTTCATCAACAACCGAACGTGTGACCGAGTACGGAGGTGCTGCCCGTTCGCCGCCGATCGTGATCAAGATCTTCTACGCGCTTTGCAAGCGGCAAGTGATCGTCTACCGCAGCAACAAGAGCCTCCTCTTGTAGGCTTTGGAATCTCTTCAAGGGTGAGACTCGATACCCCCTCGTTGCTACCGTCTTCTAGATTGCATCTTGGCTTGGATTGCGTGTTCGTGGTAGGAAAATTTTTGTTTTCTATGCAACGTTATCCTACAGTGGTATCAGAGCCGTGTCTATGCATAGATGGTTGCACGAGTAGAACACAATGGTTTGTGGGCGTTGATGCTCTTGTTATCTTTAGTTGAGTACTTTGCATCTTTATGGCATAGTGGGATGAAGCGGCTCGGACTAACTTTACATGACCGCGTTCATGAGACTTGTTCCTCGTTCGACATGCAACTTGTATTGCATAAGAGGCTTTGCGGGTGTCTGTCTCTCCTACTATAGTAAAGATTCAATTTACTCTTCTATTGACAACATTAGTATCAACGTTGTGGTTCATGTTCGTAGGTAGATTAGATCTATATCGAAAACCCTAAACCACGTAAAATATGCAAACCAAATTAGAGAGCGTCTAACTTGTTTTTGCAGGGTTTGGTGATGTGATATGGCCATAATGTGATGATGAATATGTATGAGATGATCATTATTGTATTGTGGCAACCGGCAGGAGCCTTATGGTTGTCTTTAAATTTCATGTTGAGTAGTATTTCAAAGTAGTTGTAATAGTTGCTACATGGAGGACAATCATGAAGACGGCGCCATTGACCTTGGTGCTACGCCGACGATGATGGAGATCATGCCCGAAGATGATGGAGATCATGTCCGTGCTTTGGAGATGAAGATCAAAGGCGCAAAGACAAAAGGGCCATATCATATCACATATGAACAGCATGTGATGTTAATCCTTTTTATGCATCTTATTTTGCTTAGATCGCGACGGTAGCATTATAAGATGATCCCTCACTAAAATCTCAAGATAATAAAGTGTTCATCCTTAGTAGCACCGTTGCCAAGACTTGTCGTTTCGAAGCATCTCGTGATGATCGGGTGTGATAGAATCAACAAGTGCATACAACGGGTGCAAGACAGTTTTGCACATGCGGATACTAAGGTGGCCTTGACGAGCCTAGCATGTACAGACATGGTCTCGGAACACGTGATACCGAAAGGTAGAGCATGAATCATATAGTTGATATGATGAACACTTTGAGTGTTCGCCATTGAAATCACACCTTGTCTCGTGATGATCGGACATAGGTGCGGTGGATTTGGTTCGTGTGATCACTAAGACAATGCGAGGGATATTGTTTTGAGTGGGAGTTCACCTAGGGTTTTAATTATATTGAATTAAAATTTGAACTCAATTTGTCATAAACTTAGTCTAAACTATTGCAAATATATGTTGTAGAGATGGCGTCCCCAATCAATTTTAATCAGTTCCTAGAGAAAGAGAAACTTAAGAGCAACGGTAGCAACTTCACCGACTGGTTCCGTGAGGATCTTCCTCTCTGGCGGAAATCTGCAATTTGTGCTTGATGCACCCCTAGGTGACCCTCCTGCAGAGATGAATCCGATGAAGTAAAAGCTGTTTACGCGACTCGGAAAACTCGGTACTCTCAAGTTCAGTGTGCCATCCTGTGCAGTCTGAATCCGATCTTCAAAAACGTTTTGAGCACCATGATCCTCATGAGTTGATGAATGAGCTGAAAGCTATATTCGAGACTCAGTGGAATGCTATGAAGCATCGAAACATTTCTTCAGCTGTATGATGGAAGAAGGCAGCTCCGTTAGTGAGCACATGCTCGCCATGACCGGGCATGCGAAGAAACTCAGTGACTTGGGAATAGTGATTCCTAACAGACTGGGGATTAATCGTGTCCTTCAATCACTGCCACCAAGTTACAAGAACTTTGTGATGAACTACAATATGCAGAACATGAACAAGGAGTTACCTGAACTCTTTGGCATGCTAAAAGCTGCTGAGATTGAGATCAAGAAAGAGCACCAAGTGTTGATGGTCAACAAGACCACTAGTTTCAAGAAACAGGGCAAGTCTAAGGGAAAATTCAAGAAGGGTGGCAAGAAAGCTGCCACGCCTCCTATGAAACCTAAGAACGGCCCTAAGCCTGATGCTGAGTGCTATTACTGCAAGGAGAAGGGACAGGAAGCGTAATTGCTCCAAGTATCTGGCTGATCTGAAGAGCGGCCTTGTCAAGAAGAAGAAAGAAGGTATATCGATATACATGTTATAGATGTTTATCTCACTGGTTCTCGTTCTAGTACCTGGTATTTGATACTGGTTCGGTTGCTCATATCTGTAACTCGAAACAGGAACTAAAGAATAAACGAAGACTACTGAAAGATGAAGTGACGATGCGCGTTGGAAATGGATCCAAAGTCGATGTGATCGCTGTCGGCACACTTCCTCTACATCTACCTTCGGGATTAGTTTTAAGCCTAAATAATTGTTATTTTGTACCCGCGTTGAGCATGAACATTATATCTGGATCTTGTTTAATGCAAGACGGTTATTCATTCAAGTCTGAGAATAATGGTTGTTCTATTTTTATGAATAATATCTTTTATGGTCGAGCACCACAAAAGAATGGCTTATTTCTGTTAGATCTCGATAGTAGTGATACGCATATACATAACATTGATGCTAAGCGAATTAAACTTAATGATAATTCTACTTATATGTGGCACTGTCGTCTTGGTCATATTGGAGTCAAACGCATGAAGAAACTCCATACTGATGGATTACTTGAATCACTTGACTTTGAGTCACTTGATAGATGCGAAGCATGTCTAATGGGAAAAATGACAAAGACTCCATTTTCTGGTATGATGGAGCGAGCTACTGACTTATTGGAAATCATACATACCGATGTATGTGGACCAATGAGTGTAGCATCGCGTGGTGGTTATCGTTATGTTCTAACCTTCACAGATGATCTGAGTAGATATGGGTATATCTATTTCATGAAACATAAATCCGAAACTTTCGAGAAGTTTAAGGAATTTCAAAGTGAAGTAGAAAATCAACGTAACAAGAAGATCAAATTTCTACGATCTGATCGTGGAGGTGAATATCTGAGTTATGAGTTTGGCATGCATTTAAAGAAATGCGGAATACTTTCACAATTGACACCGCCGGGAACACCACAACGAAACGGTGTGTCCGAACGTCGTAATCGAACTCTCTTAGATATGGTTCGTAGTATGATGTCTCTTACTGATTTGCCATTATCTTTTTGGAGTTATGCATTAGAGACAGCCGCATTCACTTTAAATAGAGCACCATCAAAATCCGTAGAAACGACACCGTATGAATTATGGTTTAATAAGAAACCTAAGCTGTCGTTCCTGAAAGTTTGGGGTTGCGAAGCCTATGTAAAGAAGTTACAACCGGACAAGCTAGAACCCAAAGCGGAGAAATGCGTCTTCATAGGTTACCCTAAGGAAACTATAGGGTACACTTTCTATCACAGATCCGAAGGCAAAATCTTTGTTGCTAAGAACGGAACCTTTCTTGAGAAAGAATTTCTCACTAAAGAAGTGACTGGAAGAAAAGTAGAACTCGATGAGATTGATGAATCTATACTCGTTGATCGAGAGTAGCGCAGTACCGGAAGTTGTGTAGCACCGGCAAGAGAGGAAGCTAATGATAATGATCATGAAACTTCGAACGAGGACACTACTGAACCTCGCAGATCGATAAGGGAACGTGCCACTCCTGATTGGTATGATCCTTGTCTAAATGTCATGATTGTAGATAACAATGATGAGGACCCTGCGACGTATGAAGAAGCGATGATGAGCCCAGATTCCAACAAATGGCAAGAAGCCATGAAATCCGAAATGGGATCCATGTATGATAACAAAGTATGGACTTTGGTAGACTTACCTGATAGCCAAGGCTGTCGAGAATAAATGGATCTTCAAGAGAAAAACAGATGCTGATGGTAATATTACTGTCTATAAAGCTCGACTTGTCGCAAAGGGTTTCCGACAAATTCAAGGAGTTGACTACGATGAGACTTTCTCACCTGTAGCGAAGCTAAAATCTGTGAGGATTTTGTTAGCAATAGCTGCATTTTTTCGATTATGAGATTTGGCATGGATGTCAAAACGGCGTTCCTTAATGGAGACATTGAGGAAGAGTTGTATATGGTACAACCCAAAGGTTTTGTCGATCCTAAAAATGCTGACAAAGTATGCAAACTTCAGCGTTCAATCTATGGACTGAAGCAAGCATCAAGAAGTTGGAACCGACGTTTTGATAAGGTGATCAAAGACTTCGGGTTTATACGGTGTCATGGAGAGGCCTGTATTTACAAGAAAGTGAGTGGGAGCTCTGTAGCATTCCTAATATTATATGTAGATGACATATTATTGATCGGGAATGATATAGAACTATTAAGCAGTGTAAAGGGTTATTTGAATAATAGTTTTTCAATGAAAGACCTTGGTGAAGCATCGTATATATTAGGCATCAAGATTTATAGAGATAGATCAAGACGCCTAATAGGGCTATCACAGAGTACATATCTGGACAAGATTCTAAAGAAGTTTAGAATGGACGAAAGTAAGAAAGGGTTCTTACCTATGTTACCAGGCAAGGTATTGAGTAAAACTCAAGGACCGGCTACGGCAGAGAGAAAGGATGAGTAACATCCCCTATGCCTCGGCAGTAGGATCTATCATGTATGCCATGCTATGTACTAGACCGGATATAGCACATGCCGTTAGTTTGACTAGCAGATATCAAAGTGATCCAGGAATGGAACACTGGACAGCGGTCAAGAATATCCTGAAGTACTTGAAAAGAACTAAGGATATGTTTCTTTGTTATGGAGGTGACCAAGAGCTCGTTGTAAACGGTTACACCGATGCAAGTTGGAACACGATCCTGATGACTCTAAGTCACAATGTGGTACGTGTTTATATTGAATGGTGCTGCAGTAAGCTGGTGAGCTGCACGGTGGCGAAGTCTTCAACAGAATCGAGTACATAGCGGCAGAGGCTTCATCGAAGCGGTATGGATGAAGAGGTTCATTGTAGAGCTCGGTGTGGTTCCTAGTGCATTGGACCCATTAATCATTTATTGTGATAACATGGGTGCCATCGCCAATGCACAAGAGCCAAGGTCACACAAGAGGCAAGCATATCAAGCTGCGTTACCACTCGATTCGCGAGTACATCGAAGATGGAGAAGTAAAGATTTGCAAAGTACACACTGATCTGAATGTAGCAGATCCGTTGACTAAAGCTCTCCCTAGGGCAAAGCATGACCAACACCGAATGCCATGGGTGTTAGGTATATTACAATGTAATCTAGATTATTGACTCTAGTGCAAGTGGGACTGAAGGAGATATGCCCTAGAGGCAATAATAAAGTGGTTATTATTTATATCTTTATGTTTATGATAAATGTTTATATATCATGCTAGAATTGTATTAACCGAAACATTATTACATGTGTGATATGTAGACAAACAAGAAGTCCCTAGTATGCCTCTTAAACTAGCTTGTTGATTAATGGATGATTAGTTTCATAATCATGAACATTGGATGTTATTAATAACAAGGTTATATCATTGTGTGAATGATATAATGGACACACCCAATTAAGCGTAGCATAAGATCTCGTCATTAAGTTATTTGCTATAAGCTTTCGTTACATAGTTACCTAGTCCTTATGACCATGAGATCATATAAATCACTTATACCGGAAAGGTACTTTGATTACACCAAACACCACTCGTAAATGGGTGGCTATAAAGGTGGGATTAAGTATCCGGAAAGTATGAGTTGAGGCATATGGATCAACAGTGGGATTTGTCCATCCCGATGACGGATATATATCTGGGCCCTCTCGGTGGAATGTCGTCTAATGTCTTGCAAGCATATGAATGAGTTCATAAGAGACCACATACCACGGACGAGTAAAGAGTACTTGTCAGGAGACGAGGTTGAACAAGGTATAGAGTAATACCGAAGATCAAACCTCGGACAAGTAAAATATCGCGAGACAAAGGGAATTGGTAATATATGTGAATGGTTCATTCGATCACTAAAGTCATCGTTGAATATGTGGGAGCCATTATGGATCTCCAATCCCGCTATTGGTTATTGGTCGGAGTGAGTACTCAACCATGTCCGCATAGTTCTCGAACCGTAGGGTGACACACTTAAAGTTGGATGTTGAAATGGTAGTACTTGAATTATGGAATGGAGTTCGAATATTTGTTCGGAGTCCCGGATGAGATCCCGACATCACGAGGAGTTCCGGAATGGTCCGAGAATAAGATTCATATATAGGATGTCATTTTATGTGAAATAAAATGTCGCGGAAGGTTCTATGGAAGGTTCTAGAAGGTTCTAGAAAAGTCCGGAAGAAACCACCAAGGAAGGTGGAGTCCACAAGGGACTCCACCACCATGGCCGGCCAGCCCTAGATGGGGTGGAGTCCCAAGTGGACTCCACCATAGGGGCCGGCCACCCCCACATGGGAGGTGGGAATCCCACCTTTGGGTGGGAGTCCTAGTTGGGCTAGGTTTGCCCCCTCCTATGGAAGGTTTTGGTTTCGGGTCTTATTCGAAGACTTGGACACCAACACTTGGGATCCACCTATATAATGAGGGGCCAAGGGAGGGGCCGGCCACCCTAAGACCACAAGCTGGCCGCCCCCTTGAGTGGCCGGCCACCCCTCCCAAACCCTAGCTTTGCTCCTCCACTTCATATTGCCCGCATAGCTTAGCGAAGCTCCGCCGGACTTCTACACCGCCACCGACACCACGCCGTCGTGCGTCGGATTCAAGAGGAGCTACTACTTCCGCTGCCCGCTGGAACGGGAGGTGGACGTCGTCTTCATCAACAACCGAACGTGTGACCGAGTACGGAGGTGCTGCCCGTTCGTGGCGCCGGAACCGATCGTGATCAAGATCTTCTACGCGCTTTTGCAAGCGGCAAGTGATCGTCTACCGCAGCAACAAGAGCCTCCTCTTGTAGGCTTTGGAATCTCTTCAAGGGTGAGACTCGATACCCCCTCGTTGCTACCGTCTTCTAGATTGCATCTTGGCTTGGATTGCGTGTTCGTGGTAGGAAAATTTTTGTTTTCTATGCAACGTTATCCTACAATATCTTGTCTGCAGGAGGAATTGCCGTAGATCCCGCCAAAATCAAGACTGTTGCAGAATGGAAAGCCCCAACAACCCAGACCGAGGTCCGCGCTTTTCTTGGATTAGCCGGATATTACCGCATATTTGTCGAAGGCTTTTCGAGCATCGCTCGACCAATGACCCAACTGCTGAAGAAGGACAAGAAGTTCGAATGGACTGACAAATGTGAAGAAAGTTTTCAGCAACTCAAGAGTAGACTGACATCAGCCCCAATTCTGATCATGCCGGACATCACCAAACCATTTGACGTCTATTGTGACGCCTCCAAGATTGGTCTTGGATGTGTGTTGATGCAAGAGGGCAAGGTGATATCTTATCTGTCTAGGCAACTGAAGCAGCATGAGCAGAACTATCCAACCCATGACCTCGAACTTGCAGCTGTAGTTTTAGCACTGAAGGTATGGCGTCATTACCTCATGGGTAATCGCCGCGAGATCTATTCGGATCACAAAAGCCTGAAGTATATCTTCACCCAGAAGGAGTTGAATATGAGGCAGAGAAGATGGTTAGAGTTGATCAAGGACTATGATATGGAAATTCACTACCACCCCGGCAAGGCCAATGTGGTAGCCGATGCGCTGAGTAGACTGCCGTGTCAGTTGAACTCCATGATAGCAGAAGAACAACCTAGCCTCTACCAAGAGTTTGAGCAGTTTAGAATGGAACTAGTTAGTGAAGGATTCCTAGCCAGCATAGAGCTTCAGCCCACTTTGATTGGTCAGATCAAGGAAGCACAGAAGGAAAATGCCAGCATTAACGGAATCAAGAAACAGATAGTTGCAGGGAAAGCACCAGGATTCACCGTTGATGAAGCCAGAGTTCTTTGGTACAAAGGACGCCTCTGCGTGCCATCGGACTCAGACTTGAAGCAAGTCATTCTGCAAGAAGCCCATGACACCCTTTACTCAATTCACCCCTGAGGTACCAAAATGTATCAAGACTTTAAGGAGCAATTCTGGTGGCATGGAATGAAGAGAGAGATCGGAAGTTACATCGCCAAGTGTGATATCTGTCAGAGAGTCAAGGCGGAACATCAGACCCACAGGACTGCTGCAACCCCTACATATTCCAATGGAAGTGGGATTCGGTAGGAATGGACTTCATCACAGGTTTGCCCAAATCCAGCAAAGGCAATGATTCAATATGGGTAGTTGTCGATAGATTGACCAAGGTAGCTCATTTCATCGCCGTCAAGACCACGTACCAAGGCCCAAAGTTAGCTGAACGGTACATCTCCAGAATTGTCGCTCTGCACGGAACCCCGAAGTCGATAGTGTCAGATAGAGGATCACAATTCACCTCAAGATTCTGGCAGAAGGTGCACGAAGGACTAGGAACCCGTCTGAATTTCAGCACCGCCTATCACCCGCAGACCGATGGAGAGACGGAAAGAGTCAACCAGATACTGGAGGACATGCTGAGAGCATGTGTACTGGAGTACGGATCCAAGTGGGAAGACTGCTTGCCTTACGCAGAATTCTCTTACAACAATAGCTACCAAGCCAGCTTACAGATGGCCCCCTGAAGCTTTGTACGGAAGGAAGTGCCGTACCCCCCTGAACTGGTCAGAAGTCGGAGAAAGCCAAGTCTTTGGACCGGATGTTCTTCGTGAAGCCGAAGAGAAAGTGCACAAGATCCGCGAGTACCTCAAGACAGCGCAATCAAGGCAGAAGAGCTACGCCGACAAGAGACGCCGAGAGATGACCTTCGAAATCGGAGATTTTGTCTATCTCAAGGTATCCCCCCTGAAAGGAATGCAGAGATTTCAGCTGAAAGGAAAGCTCGCACCCCGATATGTCGGACCCTTCAAAGTTTTGAGCCGCCGAGGCGAAGTGTCCTATCAACTGGAGTTACCTGAAGAAATGTCGGCTGTGCACGACGTGTTTCACATCTCACTCCTCCGGAAGTGCCTTGAAGTCCCCGAGAAGACCGAAGTGTTCAAGAACATCGATCACCGATCGGTGGACATCAACCAAGACCTGACGTACCGAAGTGCCGATTCGCATCCTGGAGGAAGCTTACAGAACCACTCGCACCCGAAGCATCAAGTTTCCTAAGATACAGTGGAGCAACCATACTGAAGATGAAGCCACTTGGGAGCGAGAGGAAGACATGAAGAAAGAATACCCAGATCTCTTTAGCACCTAATTTTCTTTAAGATCTCGGGACGAGATCTTTTGTAAGGGGGAAGGGTTTGTAACATCCCAAATTTCAATAAAAGAGAGAAGCAAAGTTCCAGAGATCCAAATTTCAGAACCAACAAAAACTTTTCAATTGCATATAGTGCCCTGCATAGGACTTGTGCATTTTGAGTGATATGCCATGATGATTGTTTTATTGTTTATGTGATGAACTCTAAAACCCTAAAGTGATCAAGTGAAGATCACCAATCAAATAAATCAAAAAGAGAAAGAAATCAAATAAGAGTAAAACCCTAAAAACCCTAACATATGGCTTATGCCATTTTTTTGCAAATTTTGACCCTAGACCCCTTTGACCTTCTCCATTACTTGTAATATGCTATTTTATAGTTATTACAACTTTGGGAATCAAAGAAACACCTTTTGAACCAAATTCAAAATCAAAATAGGCTCACATAGAATAATGGTCATTTCTGACTTTTATAGTCTGGTCACCACTTTGAGCCTCTAGAATTCAAGTTTTCTAAACCAAACAAATCCCATTCTTTGCATGTCATCCAAGTACTCAACAAGGTGAACAACTTCTGTAAAGAACATCACCCCAAATTCATCTTGGATCAAAAGTTAGAAGCAAGCAAAGAGGAGACTTCGAAACATTTGCAAGATCACCAATTTTCAAATTGTGATCAAACCAGGCCACCACTTGCTCATCGCTTGACCTAGCAATGACCTCAGGACCTCACCCTACCTAGACCATGCTTTGACACCCCCTGGACACGACCAAACATGGCCTAGCCATGGCCATGCCGGCCACGTTCCACCTCGACGCCCACCTCTCTCTCTCTGCTTCTCCAACTCGAGCCACCTTGCCAAACACGTCGCCCATGATCTCCTGAGATCGCCTGTCCCCGCTGTTGAACGAGAGGACGACGACACGACCCGGACGGAGCACGCCCAGGACGCTCCAGGTACGCCGCCAACGGCATGGCGACGTCACCAGTGCACGGACGCGCGCGACACGGGCACGCGTCGTTTGCCGTACCTCGCCGTACCCCGACCACCTCCGCGCGCCACGGTACTCGTCTCGCCACGCGGAGCTCGCCGGACACGCTCGCGTCACCCCCTAGCGCCTACCGCCGCCGGAGAGGAAGCTCCCTTCCACCACGGCCGCGACAGTACGCGCACGCACCCGACCGTCGTACGCCCCCATTTGCCGCGCCGTTGACGCTCACAGGACCGCCTTGACGTGGTGAACACCACCGCGCCCTCGCCTAGCCCTCTAGCTCACCGGAGACGCCGCGCCCATGTCGACCACCACCCTGCCCCGCAGCATACCTCCCCTCCTATAAATAGAGGACTTCCCAGAGCAATCTCAGCACACCACCATGATCTCCTCTCACCACCGCTTCTCCTCGCACCAGTAGCCACCTCAATCGTCGCCGGAGCAAGCTCAATCGAGCGATCGGAGCCGCGGAAGCCCTGGTGAAATCGCCGTCGATCCCGGCCACCTCGAGCGACGCCGCTGCTACAGGCTGCCTCGCCGTCGTCTACAACCTCGTCGAGCACACTGCCAACCCTAGCTGGAGCCACGGTGAGCTCGCCGACCCCCTACCTCGCCGCGCCAGTGACTCGATCTCGCCGGAGATGACGATGGCCCTGTGCCGTTCGATCCAGTTCTAATCCGACGCTCCCCTTTGATCCATACCGATTCGGCTTTTAAGAGTCGCTGACGAGTGGCCCCCACTCTGTCAGGCGGCCCAAGCGCACCAGCTGCGTTACTGGGCCGTTTTCATTTCGTTTGAATCGTTACGACCCACCTCGTGTTCCCGCCAGCCCGTTAAGTTCAAATTCGATTTATTTCTTTTCAAACAAATTCAATACTGGCTCCCACTTTGAAAATCCATAGAATCTGTTTGGCATGGCCAAATTGAGCAAATTTCATATTGTTGGAAAGCTATGAAAAAGTTCTACAACATGCCACTGGTCTCACCTTGAGATCTCTTTTAGAAATAATGTGACAAAAAGAACAAGCCAGAGACTTTTGCACATTCATTTAAATCTTAAAAATCAACCAAAATAGATATTGAGTTAATTCCAACTCCAATAGCTCACATTTGACTTACACTAATTGTTTCTGCAAGAAAATGGTGTGGTCACTTTGCATGATCATGCCCTAGTTTAAATAATGGGCAATATGACTAGTTTACTTAAGTGATATTGTCCAAAACTATTATGCAAACCATATGAAGTATTTTACTTCATTTAAATCTTGTCTCAAGTGAATTCATGTGATGTTTGAACCCCTGGTCAAACACTCTTATATGAAATACTTGGAGATTTAAATCATTAGTAGAATTATTAAATGGTATGAGGTGGTCTACCTCATTTAAATCATTTTCTCAAAGGATGATAATGAATGGTTGACTTAGGTCAACATAAGTTCATGTATTATTGTCTGAGAAATTAAATCTTAAGAAGATTTCAATGAGAGGAAATTATTCCTCAAGAACCCTATGGAAATTATCTTTCACATATGAATGAGAGGAAATTATTTTCCTCAAAGCCACACACAACCAATACACCCAAATTTGAATTAATTGTATGCTCAGCATAGTTTGTGTGAATGTATATGATGCTTGGAATAGCCATTGAATTAGTGAGTAATTATACTCGTATTCAAATTTAGACGCTAGCACCGGAGAATACCAGGAAGAGGAAGGATACTACCAAGAGGAGGAGGAAGAGAACCTTGAGAACTACCAAGACAAGCTAATACTCTTGCAAAGTGCAAAGCTCCTATGGGGCAAGGCACCATGATTCTTATCTTTCTTAACATAAGCCTATCCCAAGTTTTTACCTTACAAGTTTTACTTGTTGATTTCAAAGAGTTACTTGGTTAAGTTAACATGGTCTAAATGATTAAGTTTACTAGTGTAGCAAAGTTAGTCTCAAGCTAGCCAAGCAAGATAGCACCCCTCATGATTAGTGCTAGTGCTAAAATACTAAAATTTGACTACTCTAGATGGGAACTTGTGACTTTGAAAGGAATTTGAAACCTTGGAATGATGAGTCATTCCATTGAATGATTTTTGAAGGAGAAAATGACCAAGAGAAGATGGTGATTTTTGATACAAAACTAATATTGGTTTGAATGCGATACCTTTCCAATTTTGAGTACCCCCACAATACCTGATTATGGGTAGGGCTTAACTGGAAGTTTATGCATCTTAGTATGGGTTCCCTCTGAACACACATCATAGGGGTTATGCCAAGGCTGCCTCCGTTGTTGAGAAAAGATGTGAATTGAGGTGGACTGTAAGGCCAAGCCCTATGCAGTTCCCAGGTTGCCAGTTGGTCTTCAATGGGAGGCCAAGCTCATGGGGAGAGGTGCTCATACTAGGGTTTGTAAGTGAAAGGTTATGGTTGATGATCCGCGTACTGTGTTACGATGATTCGGGGTTATCCCGACGGATGAAATCAAATGTTGTGGCACAAGTGTGCAACCTCTGCAGAGTGTAAACCTATTCGAATAGCCGTGTCCACGGTTACGGACGATTGGAAAGGCCATACACTTTCCGGTGTCAGATTTTTGAAAATATTGGTGAAATGAATGATGGGTTGGTGACTGGTTTGAAATATAACAAATGTTGTGGGAATGACACTAATGTGCCCACTTGAGTTAGTTAGCTCATGAATAAGTCTTTGCTCAAATACTTGTGAACTAAAATTGGCTTTATGCAAATTAAACTAGAGCTTATTATCCCTTACTAAAGTTGTAGTAATTCCATTAGTGTTAGTTTGCAAGTACTTAAAGTACTTACGGTTTTGTCCCAGGCTATTCAAATGGCCAGAGTATGAAGATGAACAGAACTACCAAGGAGATGACCAGCAGGACGCCTACGACAACTAGGAGTCTTCCGACGTCAAGCGTTGGCCTGTGGACTAGAGAGTCCCTTTATCTTTACGCTTCCGCTATGAACTTGTGTTTGTTCGTTGATCAACAGATCAACTATTTGTGTAATATGGATCATGTGATTCAAGTTGTATGACAATATGGTTTGTAATAAATAATGACTGTGATACTTAACTATTATGCCTCGCAACAATAATATTCCTGAGATTGCGATGAATGACATAATAGACATCTGGACTTAAAAATCCGGATGTTGACATCCCTCATCCTCGCTGACAAATTTCCACTTTCTACCTCGCCTCCTCTGGCTCGGGACACCAGAGAGAGTGAGGGGCCACAAATCATCATACTCAGAGGGGTTTTTGGTCTAGTCTGTTAAGTTTTGGTGCACTCGTGCCATTCATCCAACGTAGTGGAACAAGTACATCTGGCCTTATCTTCATCGCCATTGTGATGTTTCCGACATCAGGGTATGTATGAGGGCTTGGTGTTCAAGATTCGACCTGTCTAGTTTCAGTCACGGTGCTTCGGCCTTGGTTCGCGATGGTGCTTTTGATCTGGTCAATATAATCCCGCGATAGCGCTTTTTGTGTGGATGTTGAGTGTGTCATCCTCTTCCAGTGTCACTTTGCAACAACCGACTCGCTGGCTCCGGCGATGCAGAGCAGGTGTGGCATCAGGTTAGAATCACATGTCATCCATAATGGAAAATCACATTTGACATTCAGAACGAAGACGGGCTCCCTTGGCTTATTGATAGAGGAGGTTGGGAGTTGGGACCTGGGAGGCGGCGCGGGTGGAATTGGGAATGGATGGAAATGAGATGGGGGTGGCCGGTCGGGTGAGTTAGGGTCTTAGGGACTTAGGGTTTCCATTTTCTCAATGACAAGTAGGCTCCATCTGTCTGAGGCGGGTTAACGGGTTAATGGGTATGGGTTTCAGACCTCCATACCCGCCTCCGCCAGACCCACTGGGTCATATATTATACCATTAGCAGACCCATGGGTTTTTTTTCTCCCCATACCCTCCTCCATTTGATACGGGTACCCGACGGGTTAACGGGTGGCGGGTACCCATTGCCATTCGGAGTTGTACCTAATGTCATTTGACTTTAAGAACGAATCCACGCTTCGCTGGTTGATAGAGGCACTTGTACCTAACTAATAATAGTCTGTAGGTTTATATCTCACTCACAAGGCTTGGTAAACAGAATGCTCTTCCACGGTCTTAGCTTGCTAAAAAAATATAGAAAGTTGCCGTTAGTTGCTACATGCCGACATGTACACGTACGGCATCTCGTGCATATGATTGATTAGTTAAAATGCCTGCATTTTCTTTATTTTTGGAAGAATAAGCTGCCGGCCGGCCGGCCTCCTAACTAAAGAACTGTATAGATAGATCGGTCAACTATGGAAGTTTCTCGCATACGCACTTGCTTTTATTACTACGGTAGTATACACCAACCTATGGAAGTTTCTCGCAACAACGTTAAGGTCAATGAAGAAGCTTCCCTGCAAAAGATAAACGAGGAAACTCTGTTTATATTTACTTCATGTTTTAGGTTTAGTTAAATTCAGACATTTTAAAAAAAATCAACATCTACAATATAAAAGCTATGGTATTTAGATTTTTCATAAATTATATGCGTTTGGTATTATAGAAGTTGATATTTGATCAAACATTATAAAGTTTATTAACTATAGTTAAACCCAGCCGTGAATTAAATAAAAACGAAAAACGGAGGGAGTACGATTTTACCTTTGCCTATGTAGTAGTAGTGATTTGTAAAAAAAAAAAAAAAAAAAGGTCAACGAGACAGCTAACTGTGTTGTTCTTAAGAAAGCCGTGTTCTGATTAATTTGCTTGGCAGGTACCTTGTGATCATCGACGGAGTGCACCTTCCACAGGATTGGTCTGATATCAAAGCAGCTTTCCCCAGCAACGAGGAAGGCAGCAGAGTAGTTGTAAGAGCAAGTACAATAAGGCTGACTCAGCAGGCTATAAAAATTAAAATAGTGTTGTTTTGCTTAGGTGGATGAGAGAGAAGTGGAGAGAGAAGAGAGATGGGCTCTCATGCAAGAGTCAGCTTTTGCACGTGCTCCTAGGCACTTTGTGAGTATGTGTGGTGGGCCTTTTACACATAGTTATCAATCCTTAAAGCCAACTATTGTACAAGTTAGATATAAGCTGAATATAGCTGGCTTATAGCCAGCAACCGGCTGCACTATTGAAATTGCTCTAAGCACGCGTAGTCAATCCGGGGCCACCGCGTGCAGCTCTGGGAGTTACCTTTACAAAATTCGAGCACTTAACCGGCGTGACTCGGAGGATCTGTTCTGGGGAAAGCTCGGTCTAGAGAATCGTCGACCTTCACTGGAGGATGAATTGAAAACCTTATTCGACACAAGTGCGACGGTTTACCGGAGGCACTGGTTCAGGCAGCTGAGTTCTTGAGCCAGCACGGCGCAACTCTAACAGAAGAAAAATGTGAAGAAGTTGGCCGCGCACTTGGTAGCCACATAGCAGGCGACGATCCCGCGTTCCGGGAGATGGACCGAGGCTTAGAGCATCCCAGCCGTTGAGGCTCCCCAGACCGAAATCCGGCGTTATTTAGCGCCGGATGGATGTAGTTTTTGGCCTGGGGAGGCCCATTTTTCCAGCCGCGAGCCCATGGACGCGCACCCACCGCGTGCATAGCGACGGCGCAGTTACCGGGAAGGGCAACCGTCGGAATTCCCTCGACGTATTGAACCGTCGCGAAGTGGTCTGTAGAGCCGAAACGACTCGTCGGGAACGGTCGAAGTGGCCTCGATGCGAGAACCGCCGTAATGGAGCACGAACTCCGCGGAAGAGCAACCGCCGCTCTCTTCGTCGAGAGACCTACATATACGGTTTCCGACGGCCGACGCCATTCATCTGTTCTCTCGTCACCATCCTCCGTCAACCATGAGCGATCTCTCTTGGCCATCGGACACCGACAGCGAGGGGAAGCCGCCTGGATGGCGCCATTGGTGGGATAAAGCTGCATCGTCCAGCAGCGACGATTCCCCTCCGCCGGCCAGCGAGGGACGAATGGGATGACGACGAGGAGGACGAGGAGGAGGACGAAGAGGCCAAGGAGCAGGCCGAGGAAGAGGCCGAGGAAAAGGAGGAGGAAGAGGCCGAGGAAAAGGAGGAGGACGACGAAGAGGCTGAGGACACTGACGAGGAGGAGGACTCAACTTCCTCCGACGAGGAGGTGACGAGCCGGAAGCGCCACGACGATGAGGCGGGGCCATGTAGGAAGAAGAAGTAGTTTAAGTTTGTTTTAAAGTTTTTATATGTAATTTTTATGTTTATTCGAATTATATTCGAAATATATATAATCTATCTATGTTGCACCACTTGAGAGTTCAAAGCTTTCGTTCGACGAGGGTATTGCCGTAGATCGTTCGACGAGGGTATTGCCTTAGATCGGGAAGACGAGGGTATTGCCGTAGATCGGGAAGACGAGGGTATTGCCGTAGATCGGAGGCCATTGTCGCCGAGTTGGGGCCACGCGCGCTTTCGTCCGGACTCCCGAGCGCCCCGGGGCCGGGGATGGCGTGGGATCGCCGGATGAATTTAGGCCCAAATCCGGACGAAAACGAGGAACCGGGGGCGCGAAAAAACGCTCGCCGGGGGCCTGTTCGGGGGGACGAGTGGAGATGCTCTTACAGCCGCCTCCCTCGGAGCGTCTCCCAAACGGCACCCGATCGAGCGTTTGGGGGACGTGTTTCGTTCGTGCCGCGTTTGGCGGACGTCGCTTCTCAGCCGCGTCCCCCAAAAAACACCTCAAAATGAATAAAATTGCATAAAAATAAAGGTTTCCATTCAAATTTGATTATATATTACAAGTTCAAATGATAACGACAAGATTTCATCTAAACCCTAGCTTACTGGCCGTCCGGTGGTGCGTTCAACGGCCCCGCCCCGTCGTCGCCTCCCCTCCGCCGCAGCTCCTACTGCGCGTGCCGCCTCTCCATGTGTACGGCGGTGGCCAGACGCCGCTGCTCCAGCAGTGCGTCGTCGCCTGCCCTCCCCAGCTACGCCGCCTGGAGGGAGAGCTCGACGGCGCGGCGAATTTGCGCGTCTTCGCGGGCACGTGCTTCATCCTAGAGCTTCTTCTCCTACTCGGAGACTCGACGAGCGCTCGTTGCTGATCCGCCGCCTCGTCCGGGTGCAGCCCGTCGTCATCGAACCACTAGAAGTCATCGTCGTCGTCCTCCTGCTCCGCGTCGTCCTCCTTCTCCGCCTCTTCCTCGTCCTCCTCCTCCTCCTCCATTTGCGCCTCCATTTGCACCGCCAACGCATCCGCCCGTGCCCCCCCAGGCTGCCTCCGTTTCCGCCAGCGCCGCCTTCCGCTGCTAACGCTCCTCCGCAGCCTGACGCTGCACCGCCTCCCGCCACCACTGATCCATCACCTCCCGCCATTCACGGTAGTGCAAATCCCACTCCTTGTGCAGGCGCTGCCGCTCTGCACGCCACCGCTCGCCCATCTCCTCCGCCCGGCGCCGCGTCGCCTCTTCCGCCGTGGTAGGGTCGAACACCGCTATGGTGTCCGCCAGCGCCTCCTCCTCCCACGCCTCGTTCTCCGCAGGTTCCCGGTCAATATCGAACTGCGGTGCTTCGGCTGGTTGTAAAGGCCCCGGGTAGAACCCCTACTAGATTTATCTTTTTCTTTTTTCTTTTATGCATCATCATGACATCATGCATCATATCATCCATGTTTTTACTAAATAAAATTATTTTTATAAACCCTAATTATTTTAATTTCCCTCTCATATGGTTTTTATAATAAACCATCCCCTTTGTCTTTTCTATTAAAACAAAACCCTAACATAAAAGTATCAAACCAATAAAATTATTTTCAAATGTTTTAAAAGTTCAAAATAAAATTTTGTGCTGCTTTGGTTTGGTTTGAAATGGTTTTCGAAATCTGGTTCTAAAACAAAGAAAGAGAAAGGTTTGAAAACCTTAACCTGGCAGCCCATCTCGCCCTGGACCTCTCTCTCTAACCGGCGGCCCAACTCCTTCCCCTTCTTGCCATCTCTCTCCTGACCCAAGGCCCTCTTCTTTTCCCTCTGGCCCATCTGCTCCTCTGGCCCGTACACCTTCGGGCCCCTCCATCTCTTTTCCCCTTCGTCCTCGACAGTGACATCCGAGAGAAACACGAGCAGTGCGTGACCATCGCACATGCTCCACCTCCACCTGTTCCCTCCCCTCTCTTATCCTCCACGCAAACCCTAGCGTTCCCCTCCTCTTTTACCCTCGAGCCGCCGCCTCTTTTTCCCCTCCTTTTCTTCCCTTTTTTTGTGAACCACCGAAACGGAGAACGCCACCATCGGCCTGACCATGGCGTCGCCGCTCCAGACCACCCGCCACCGTGCCGAGGCCACCTCCAGAATCGCCTCGACGTCCTCTACCTCCTCCCCAATGGAATCAAACCGGGGCACTTTGAATCATTGCCGTCTTCACCGTTTCTTCTCAGTCTCCGGCGAAGTTTTTCGTCGATTACGACGAGCTCCTTCCTCCTCCGCCATCAGCACTTGCACGTCGAGCTTTACGGTATTCATGTGCACCTCTTGGAAATCTTCGCCCCTTCCCTCGCTTCCGTTTTCTCCTTTCCCACGGTGACCGCCGCCTTCCTCCGCAGATCCTCACCACCGACGCCACTCCGGCGACCCTCTGACGATGGCGCCACCTCCATTCATTCCGCACCGACGAGGCGCATGCAATGGTACCACACACGCTTCCTGTAACCCTGGAGCATCTTCAACATTCAACGTGATGGTTGGATCAATGTTCACTGTGAAGGGCGGAATTTCACCAAACTTATTATAATCTTCTGACATGTCTGTCTTGTCCTCGACTCCCACGATGGGTCTTTTCCTTGAAAAACTATGTGACGCTTTGGCTCATCGGATGAGCTCGTTTGATTATGTTTTCTTTTCTTCGGTCTGGAGGACATGTCCTTCAGATAGAAAACCTGAGCCACATCATTGGCTAGGACGAATGGTTCGTCTCTGTAACCAAGATTGTTGAGATCCACTGTTGTCATTCCGTACAGCTGGTCTACCTTTACCCCTTTTTCATCTAGCTTGACCCATTTGCACCGAAACAAAGGGATCTTAAAAGAAGGTCCATAGTCAAGTTCCCATATCTCCTCTATGTAACCATAATATGTGTCATTTTTCCCATTGTTAGTGTTTGTTGCGTCAATGCGGAAACCACTGTTTTGGTTGGTGCTCTTTTTATCTTGGGCGATCGTGCAGAAGGTATTTCCATTTATCTTGTACCCTTGGAAAGTCACTAAAGTTGAAGATGGTGACCCGGCCAACAAGTACAACTGATCTCCAACATCGTTGTTATTAATGAGATGTGTTCCCTGCAAACTGCCGAAAGTCTGCATATGTTTATGTGTAATCCAGTCTTCTGACTACCCCGGGTGTTGGGAGCGTACAATATTCTTGTGTTCAGTGATATACGGGGCCACCAAGGTGGAACTTTGTAGAACGTGTAGTGTGCTTGAGTGAAAGAAATCCCGTCCCTACATATCATTGATTTCCTTCCTAGCGTGCCTTTTCCACTTAGTCCCCCCTCATGCCGCGATTCAGGAACACCAATCGACTTAAGGTCAGGAATAAACTCAACACATAACTCAATGACTTCCTCTGTTCCAAAGCCCTTGGAGATGCTTCCTTCTGTCCTAGCACGGTTATGAACATATTTCTATAAGACTCCAATGAACCACTC
Organism: Lolium multiflorum; assembly: GCA_030979885.1. NCBI lineage: Eukaryota > Viridiplantae > Streptophyta > Magnoliopsida > Poales > Poaceae > Lolium > Lolium multiflorum. The sequence continues at coordinate 200,865,661 of CM061753.1, read as the reverse complement.
GACGGGGAACATATTGTGTAGAAATACAGGACCGAGGATGGCAATCTCTTCGACAAGGTGAACCAGGAGATGCGTCATAATATTGAAGAAAGATGGCAGAAACACCAACTCAAAACTAACAGGACATGGCACCACATCCTTCTGTAACCTTGGCAGACTAGCTGGATCGATTACCTTCTGAGATATTGCATTGAGGAATGCACATAGCTTAACAATGGGTATTCGAACATTTTCCGCAGCCCCTGCAACCGGAAGCAACTGCGTCATAATAATGCGGCATGCGACTTCAGGTTTTGGAATTTTTTCTCTGCCATATTTAGAATCCCCTTTATATTTGATGAGAAGCCAGACGGCACCTTGATACTATAAAGGACTTCAAAAAATATTTCCTTCTCTGCTTTGGTAAGAGCTTAGCTGGTAGGACTTAAGTTACGCCCTGTATCCGTCTTGTAATTCTGTTCTTGCTTGTTTTTTGGGACTTTCATACGATATTGGTCCTCCCGTGCTCCTGGTGTATCTTTTGTCTTCCCGTGCTAAGAAGCCTAGCAGGTTCACGCAAGAATTCTTCGTCACGTGCATCACGTCGATTGAAGAGCGGACCTCTAGGACTTTCCAATAGGGTAGCTCCCAAAATATAGATTTTTTGTTCCACATGGGTGCGTGTCCGGTAGCGACGTCATTCGAAACAGATTGACCACCAGGACCCTTTCCAAAGATTACTTTTATGTCGTGGACCATATCAAGTAAAGCATCACCAGTACGGAGTTCAGGCTTCTCCCGGTGATCTGCCTCACCTCCAAAATGATTGCCTTTCTTTCTGACGGGTGCCTCTATGGAAGAAATGGACGGTGCCCCAGGTACACAACCTTCTTACATTTATCCAAATATGCATCTTCGGTCTCATCTAAATAGTGCGTCCATGCATTGTATCCCTTGTTTGTCTGTCCTAAAAGGTTACTAAGAGCAGACCAATCATTGATTGTCACGAAAAGCAACGCTCGTAGGTCAAATGACTCATGTTTATTCTCATCCCACGCATGTACACCTGGTTTGGCCCACAACTATAAGAGTTCTTCAAATAATGGCGTTAGGTACAAATCAATGTCGTTGCCAGGTTGCTTTGGGCCTTGGATGAGCACTGACATCATAATGAACTTCTGCTTCATGCACAACCAAGACGGAAGGTTATAGATACATAGAGTTACAGGCCAGGTGCTATGACTGCAGCTCTATTCCCCAAAAGGATTCATGCCATCTGTACTTAGACCAAAACTTAAGTTCCTCGCGTCACTGATAACGCGTGAAGCACACGTCCGTTGGGAACCCCAAGAGGAAGGTGTGATGTGTACAGCAGCAAGTTTTCCCTCAGTAAGAAACCAAGGTTATCGAACCGGAGGAGTCAATGGCCACGTGAAGGTTGTTGGTGACGGAGTGTAGTGCGGCGCAACACCAGGGATTCCGGCGCCAATGTGGAACCTGCACAACACAATCAAAATACTTTGCCCCAACTTAACAGTGAGGTTGTCAATCTCACCGGCTTGCGTAAACAAAGGATTAAACGTATGGTGTGGAAAATTATATTTGTTTGCGAAGAACAGTAGAGAACAGTGTTTGCAGTAGATTGTATTTCAGATGTAAAAGAATGGACCGGGGTCCATAGTTCACTAGTGGTATCTCTCCAATAAGATAAATAACATGTTGGGTGAACAAACACTACAAGAAAAGTTCTAATAGACAACGTCTCAAAATCGTCCGCTAAGGGGTATTTTTCGTCGCCTATGGGCCTAACCCGACGATATGGGTTCTGTTGTGAAAGCTGTGCAAAGTCCTACCACGATTTTTCGGTCCGTCGCGCTTGGGCGCCTTCCGCCACGGAAAATCGGACCGTTGCGAATGTTTCCGGGAGCCCGTTGATCGCGACGTCATGCAACCGACACGTGGCGGCCGCCGTGCGAACGGCGTTAACCAAACCGTGGTAGATGGTAGGCCCACACGAGGCCTGCCACATCTTAAGCGGGCCGCCCATTAAGTTTGCGGGCTGGGCCAGCTGACTTAGTTTGACCGGTCAACTATATAGCTGGGTCCATTAGTTACGTGGGGGCCTAACCTCTAAGGTTGACGGTCAAAACATTAATGGGCCGGCCCACTAAGCATGTGGGCCGGGCCGAATGCAATCGTTTGACCGGTCAACAGCAAAAGGGCCGGCCCACAAAACATGTGGAACCCACTTTCTATCGGGCGGCCCATTTACCAAGTGGGGTCCACCTTAAAGCAAGTGGGCCGCCCATGAAGTTATTGGCCGGCCCAATTAGGTGGGTCCCATTTTCCTCCTATAGGCCGCTCATTTAGTACGTGGGGTCCACAATAGATTAAATGGGCTAGCCCAACAAGCGAGTGGGGCCAAAATCACGGTGGGTCCCACTTTCTGTTAAAGGGCCGGCCCATTTAGTATGTGGGGTCCACCATATAGCAAGTGGGCCGGCCCAACAAGTGGGCGGACCAAAAACACGTGGGTCCCACTTTCCGTTAAAGGCCCCCATTTAGTATGTGGGGTCCACCATAACGTAATTGGGCTGGCCCAACAAGAAAGTGGGCCGGGCCAAAAAACACAGGTGGGTCCCACATTCCTGTTAAAGGGCCGGCCCATTGAGCAAGTGGGGTCCACGATATAGCAAGTGGGCCGGCCCAATAAGTTAGTGGGCCGGGCCAAAAACACAGGTGGGTCCCGCATTCATGTTAAAGGGCCGGCCCAGTTTGTAAGTGGGGTCCACCATAACGTAATTGGGCCGGCCCAACAAGATAGTGGGCCGGGCCAAAAACACAGGTGGGTCCCACTTGCTTGTTAAAGGGCCGGCCCATTTAGTATGTGGGGTCCACCACAGAAGCAATTTGGCCGGCCCAACAAGATAGTGGGCCGGGCCAAAACACCTGTGGGTCCCACTATCCTGTTAATGGGCCGGCCCATTTGGTAGTGGGGTACACAACAGAAGCAAGTGGGCCGGCCAAGTAGAGTGTGGGGTCCACGATAAATCAAGTGGGCTGGCCCAATAAGTAAGTGAGCCAGCCCATTTAGTTGCTGTTTATATGCCGGCACAATAGGCGCTTTAGGATTTTCCGGGCCGGCACATATGTGATTTCGCTTAATTGGGGCGTTTAAGGGATGGGAATTTGTGATTTAGATACGAGAATATTTACGCAGCATTGATTTCTGTCGGATAGCCTCACTTACCACAAGAAACAAAGAAAAATGCGCGAAAGAACTATAAAAACTAACTAAATATTACATCAGCTGCAAGGCTTTGAAAAATATTACAGAACCCAGAGAAATTGAATGGTAATTAAACCTAGCAATTCAATGAAGCGATCCGGCAATCTTTTAAGTTGTCCATGCAGCACCTATATCTGAAACAAAGACATTACAAGTAAAGACAGCAACAATGGAAAGGCAAAGACACTACAATATTGTTTGCCAAAGAATTTGGAACTCATCATTTTGTCGTTATAACAAGATCATTGTAATGCGCACAATAAGCAAACAAAGAGTGCATGCCGCATAGCAACAGCCAATATAACAGAGCACGTTAAAATGAAACAGCAGACTTACTACTGTCGAGTTCCATGCAAACCAACATGTTCAGGGAGTACAAAATTGGCATGAACAACATAGTAGCAGGCTATAAATTTTGTAACAACGAGCAAGATGAAGTTATGATGGCTACATCTACAGAGAGGGGGAATGTAAACCAAAAATAGAAGTTACGATGGCAAAAGCTAAAGAGGAGGGAATGTGAACCAACATGTGCCAAGTGCAATTACTTCATTTTGGCCGTGAACTAAATAATACTCCTGAACTTATAGTGAAGGGGATGCAAATCAAGATGTTTCGGGATATAAACTTGTAATGAGCAACACATAGAGGATAGTTAATGCTGGAGCTTAGGATGGACCAGATACATAATATAGTGGGATCACCTGTGAACTTGTATAAGAGGGAATGCAAACCAATATGTTCAGCATTCCATATGTGAGCGTCATGCAAGTCAGAGAAACAAGTCAATAATGCAGCTTTTGAAGAACAAGATGGCACGCAAAATTATTATCTAGTAGTATGACAAGTTTATTTGTACTACAGGCTAGATAGCAGAGTGATAGCATGCCAAACTAAGTCCTTACTTTGTTAGCTTACAATGAAGTAGATACAAAACAATGGCATCACCTGTAGTAGAGGGAATGCAAGCCAACATGTTCATGGAGTAAAAAATTGGCACAAACAACATAGTAGCAGGCCATAATTTTTGTAACAACGACTGAGCAAGATAAAGTTATGATGGCTAGATCTACAGAGCAGGCAATGTAAACCAAATATAGAAGTTACGATGCCAAAAGCTATAGAGCAGGGAATGCGAACCAACATGTGCAATTACTTAAAATTGGCCATGAACTAAATAATAGCAGGATGTTACTATAATACCTATAATTTTTGTAACAACGATGAGCAAGATAGAAGTTATGATGGCTACATCTACAAGCAGGGAATGCAAACCAAAATGTTCAATCGCTTAAAGTTAGCAATGAACTAGAAAATAGCAAGGTGTTACGGTCATAGCTAGGAATGAACTAAAAGAGCTTCAGACAAACAAGCAACCCCAGAACATGGCGCTAAAACAAGGGACTTACATTAGGAGAAGCACTCTGTGGGAGTCACAGCAGATCTTCCTGGGGTTGATAGATCCGGTGATGAAGTACGCTACATGTGCTACTTGGGGTTGGAGAGACGGCCATTACACTTCATGGTTACTCATCTCATCTGCAAAAACGTAACGGCGCGTCGTTAGCACAAACAGGTTCCCCCAAGGTTAAACAAGAACTTGCAGGCAAGCAATAGAAAAGCGACAGTAGAAGAGTTTAGATCATGCACGGCGCCGGTGAAGCAGATCCGGTTCATGCACATGTCGGTGAGCAAGATCCGATGCGGTGCACGACGGATCCGGCGCGGCTCCGGTGGGGTGGACGATACCGCAGCTGAAGCGACGGTAGACTGCTGGATGAGCATATGGTTTCGAGGTTCGCGGGGATGATCCGGTCCGGTTGATGACGGCGTCGATGAAGCGGCTCCGGCAGGCATCCGGATGACGAGGATCGCGAGGGCTCGGGTAGGCCAGGGAAGTCCGGCGGGATGTTCCGGTGCGGTGGTCGTGGAGGTGGGAGAGAGGGACTTGGGAAGTTCCGGTGGGTGGTCTGAAGGAAATGTATTTTTTTTGGGAGGGTTTCCTGGGCTAGGGAGGTGGTGATCCAAAAATGACGGGCAGACCCCCACCAACCGACTTTGCGTCATCTCCACAGGGGTAGAATAGGAATTTGGAAGCGTGTGAAATTTTTGTATTTTGTGGGCGGCAAGTTTTGCCGCTATGAGATTTTGAATTTGGCCACCGTCCAAGTATAATGATAAAAAATTGTGACACCGTACTAGTACCTCTGTTCAAGGCCGAGTGCAAAATCAAATCATCATCACGTTGAATATAGGTCACTACCATGATCATGATCTATCTCTGAAATTAGCGTATCCGCTAGATCTTGCAAAGTATAATGATAAAAATAATTGTGAGACCGTACTAGTACTTCTCTTCTAGGCCGAGTGCAACATCAAATCATCATCACGTTGAAAATTAGTTACCATGATCATGATCTATCTCTAAAATTGGCGCATCCACTATATCTTGCAAAGTATAATGATAAAGAAATTGTGAGACAGTAGTAGTAGTTCTGTTCAAGGTCGAGTGCAACATCAAATCATCATCACGTTGAAAATTAGTTACCATGATCATGATCTACCTCTGAAAATGGGCGCATCCGCTAAAACATCCAAAGTATAATGATACAAAATTGTGAGACCGTACTAGTACTTATGTTCAAGGTCGAGTGCAACATCAAATCATCATTACATTGAAAAGTGTGTTAACATGATCATGATCTATCTCTGAATTTGGCGCATCCGCTAAATCTCGCAAAGTATAATGATAAAAAAATTGTGAGAATGTACTAGTACTTATGTTCAAGGTCGAGTGCAGGATCAAATCATCATCACGTTGAAATTTGTTACAACGATCATGACATATCTCTAAAATTGGCGCATCCGCTAAATCTCGTAAAGTATAATGATAAAAAAAATTGTGAGATTGTACTAGTACATATGTTCAAGGCCGAGTGCAGGAGCAAATCATCATCATGTTGAAAATTGTTACAACGATCATGACATATCTCTGAAATTGGCGCATCCGCAAAATCTTGCATGTGGCGCATCTCATTGCGGAGCAATAGGCCAGTGCTATCAAGGTTGAGGCGTCAGAGCGTCATCGGGCTCTCCTCTTTTGAAAGATCTTCTACATGGCGCGGCGCACCGCCCGAGAAGCAGTCACATGTGATACCGAGGTGGAAACGTCGCCGGCATCCTCGAGGCGCGACCGCACTTCTACGAGCCAGCGTCGACTCAAGGTATGAATCCTTGCGTTGTCGCGCCCTTCTTCCGATGAAGTGGGGTGCCTTAGATTTATTGTTCTTCTCTTACGATTATTTCGAGCCGAACATGTGCGCTCTTTCTCTGAATATATTGCTTGAAAAGCTAACCAAGTTACTTAAATTCACTTCATTCTTAATCTTGCATGCTAATTTTATTATTTTTGCTGACAGTGGTGCGCGCAAGGAGATTTATTTGTGGGTGTGCTGAGCTGTAAGGCAGTGGCGGACGCAGCAAAGAATTGGAGGGGGGCACACCCCCAAAAAAAAATTGCGTCGTCAAAATTGTGAAAAACGTTTGCCAAATGAACAATATATAAGGCTCTGTTGGGATGTTTATATTGGGAGACTTGTCATTGCGTTTAGTTGAATGTTGATAACCTAGGATATTGAGATTGAATGCCAATATTTCTGTTTGGATATTTAGATATTTAGAAGCTCGACTTAATATGGAGGGTGAATGCCAAAATAGTCGGATCAACTTTGAAATTCTGAAAAACTAAGAAACAATGTGTACAACACAAGGAGCTCGGTGGAACCACGCGCTAGGGTTTCCGTCTCGCCGCCGCCGCTCCGGCCGCCGGCGGGGCGGGCGCCGCGTGTCCGCGTTTTTGAGATCGTCCACAACCACCTCAACATTTTGCTACATATATGCAACTCAGTGAGGAAAATATCTTCAGTACTTTACATTTTTGTGACATACAACAAGCACCCATTTTCTGAACATCGATTCATTATTTTAGGAATTATTAAAAACTAAACTTTTCAATGTGGGGAGAATAGCTGAATATGGGCAATTTTAAGTTTTGAACACTTAACACGAACACACAGTATAGCACATGGAAATAGAAACAGAGAATGGGGAGGCGGAAGCGGACACTGGACGTGGACCTGCTAGAGCGCAGTGGTGTGGCGGCCGGCGGGAAGAGCCGGGGAAGGTGTACAATGGCGGTCGGCGGCCAGCGCTGCGGCGGCCGAGCCCCAGCCCGCTTCTTTTTGAGCGTCGAGCGGCGGCCATCCGCAAGCCTCAGAAGTGCAGAGGGAGTCCAGAAAGGGGGCAGTGACGAGCGGATAGGCTAACAGGCGGGCGACAGCCCCGGATGGGAGAGAGCGTAGAGGGCGAAGCGAGAGATTGGCGGCGGCGCGGCGGGGAATTGTGTGGTCGCTCACCTGGTCTCTCGTCGATCCTTGATACGAGACAGGCTTATTGGGCCTTTTTCAGCACTTAAATTAGGTGTATCAAAAACGTTTTCAACAATTCTGGGTGCCCCCTCCCCGCGTACGCCCATGTTAGGCCTAAGTCGAAATCCTCAGCTAAACGAGGCCTCAGCTTAACACATAAAAAGGTGTTCAATCTCGCCCACAATGTCCTCTTCTTTCCTCTTCCTTTATTGGAACTTGTTTTGCAGACAAGGAAAGTGGCACATGTAATGTGAGAAAAACCCTCTTAGCCAAAATCAGCTACGAGCAAGATTTTCTGTATTGTAGATGCCCCAATTGACTCTCATCCCCAATGTAGTCTTTTTTTTATGTCGGTATAGACTTCTTTACATGGCATGCATTTGCCTAATGAGCAGCATTGTATTGCCATTCTAGCCAACCTGATCGATATGTCAAGCTTCATGCAGAGATTCCATGTTTAATTTACTCCCTCACTCCGATCCATATTTCTTTGTGTAAAATGAATGTGAATCGAAGGGAGTACTTTTCTTAGATAGTACTATACCAGTTCAAAAAAAAGTACTACTCCTACTACATCACAAATGCACCAAAACAGTACTACATCACAAGACCATCACAAATGCTGAACTTCCAAAGGGAATAAGCACATATGAACTTTAAACAGGAACAGGAGCATGAGGGCCAGCAACAGGGGCGTTGACCGGGAACAAGCCAGGCAAGACGTAATTCTGGAGGAAGAGGCCATATGCTGCGTGCTTGGCCTTGGTTGGCGGTGCTTCCCGATGTACTTAGGCCTACACCCGGCATGCTGGATCAGGCTGCGGATGTCCTTCTGGAGGATTTTGCCACAGAATGGGCAAAATAGCTCCCCGCGCATGCGGAAACGAATTTCACCACCCTTCAGCCGCTTCAGAACGTACCGGCTCTTCTGGTAACTTCATTCTCTTTCTAGGGAAGTGTTCCATACCTTTCTTGAGAGGAAATTGATACTTAATATTCCCTTCCTTCATATCAATGATAGCACCAACAAGGTCTTCCCAAAATAATGGGACAAGATGCATTGCATTCAATATCCAAGAAAACAAAATCAACGGGACAATGTTATTGTTAACCGTAATGCGAACATTATCAATCCTCCCCAAAGGTTTCTTTATAGCATTATCAGCAAGATTAACATCCAAATAACAGTTTTCAATGGTGGCAAGTCAAGCATATCATAGATTTTCTTAGGCATAACAGAAATACTTGCACCAAGATCACATAAAGCATTACAATCAAAATCATTGACCTACATCTTAATGATGGGCTCCCAACCATCTTCTAACTTCCTAGGAATAGAAGTTTCAAGTTTTAATTTATCTTCTCTAGCTTTTATGAGAGCATTTGTAATATGTTTTGTAAAGGACAAATTTATAGCACTAGCATTAGGACTTCTAGAAAGTTTTTGTAAGAACTTAATAACTTCAGAGATATGGCAATCATCAAAATCTAAACCATTAAGATCTACAGCAATGGGATTATTGTCCCCAATATTTTGAAAAATTTCAGCAGTTTTATCACAAACAGTTTCAGCAGTTTTAGGCAATTTTGCACGCTTTGCACTAGGAGTAGAAACATTGCCAACACCAATTATTTTACCATTGATAGTAGGAGGTTTAGCAACATGTGAAGCATCATCATTACTAGTGGTGTTAATAGTCCAAACTTTAGCTACATTATTCTCTTTAGCTAGTTTTTCTTCTCTTTCCCACCTAGCATGCAATTCAGCCATCAATCTAATATTCTCATTAATTCGAACATGGATGGCATTTGCTGTAGCAAATGACTTAATATTTTTATCTTCATTAGGCATAACTTTCAATTTTAAAAGATCAACATCAGCGGCAAGACTATCAACCTTAGAAGCAAGAATATCAATTTTACCAAGCTTTTCTTCAACGGATTTGTTAAAAGCAGTTTGTGTACTAATAAATTCTTTAAGCATGGCTTGAAGACCAGGGGGTACACTCCTATTATTGTTGTAAGAATTACCATAAAAATTACCATAACCATTACCATTATTAGAAGGATATGGCATATAGTTGTTACCAGAATTATTCCTATAAGCATTGTTGTTGAAATTATTATTTTTAATGAAGTTCACATCAACATGCTCTTCTTGAGCAACCAATGAAGCTAAAGGAACATTATTAGGATCAACATTAGATCTACCATTCACAATCATAGACATAATAACATCGATCTTATCACTCAAGGAGGAGGTTTCTTCAACAGAATTTACCTTCTTACCTTGTGGAGCCCTTTCAGTGTGCCATTCAGAGTAGTTGATCATCATATCATCAAGAAGCTTTGTTGCGGCGCCTAAGGTGATGGACATAAAAGTACCTCCAGCTGAATCCAATAGGTTCCGAAGAAAAATTCAATCCTGCATAAAAGGTTTGGATGATCATCCAAGTAGTCAGTCCATGGGTAGGGCAATTCTTTACCAAAGATTTCATTCTTTCCCATGCTTGGGCAACATGTTCATTATCCAATTGCTTAAAATTCATTATGGTACTTCTCAAAGATATAATTTTCGCAGGAGGATAATATCTACCAATGAAAGCATCTTTACATTTAGTCCATGAATCAATACTATTTTTAGGCAAAGATAGCAACCAATCTTTAGCTCTTCCTCTTAAGAAGAAAGGAAACAATTTCAGTTTTATAATATCCCATCTACATCCTTATACTTTTGCATTTCACAAAGTTCAACAAAATTATTAAGATGGGCAGCAGCATCATCAGAACTAACACCGGAAAATTGCTCTCTCATAACAAGATTTAGTAAAGCAGGTTTAATTTCATAAAATTTTGCTGTAGTAGCAGGTGGGGCAATAGGTGTGCATAGGAAATCATTATTATTTGTGCTAGTGAAGTCACACAACTTAGTATTCTCAGGAGTACCCATTTTAGCAGTAGTAAATAAAGCAAACTAAATAAAGTAAATGCAATTAACTAAATTTTTTATGTTTTTGATATAGAGAACGCAAACAAGACAGTAAATAAAGTAAATGCAAGTAACTAATTTTTTGTATTTTTGTTATAGAGAAAGCAAACAAAGCAGTAAATAAAGTAAAGTAAAGCAAGACAAAAACAAAGTAAAGAGATTGGATGTGGGAGACTCCTTGCAGCGTGTCTTGATCTCCCCGGCAACGGCGCCAGAAAATATGCTTGATAACGCGTGAAGCACACGTCCGTTGGCAACCCCAAGAGGAAGGTGTGATACGTACAACAGCAAGTTTTCCCTCAGTAAGAAACCAAGGTTATCGAACCAGTAGGAGTCAAGGGCCACGTGAAGGTTGTTGGTGACGGAGTGTAGTGCGGCGCAACACCAGGGATTCCGGCGCCAACGTGGAACCTGCACAACACAATCAAAATACTTTGCCCCAACTTAACAACGAGGTTGTCAATCTCACCGGCTTGCTGTAAACAAAGGATTAAACGTATGGTGTGGAAAATGATGTTTGTTTGCGAAGAAAAGAAGAGTTTGCGATTGTATTTCAGATGTAAAAGAATGGACCGGGGTCCACAGTTCACTAGTGGTGTCTCTCCAATAAGATAAATAGCATGTTGGGTGAACAAATTACAGTTGGGCAATGTACAAATAGAGAGGGCATAACAATGCACATACATATCACGATGACTACTATGAGATTTAATCAGGCATTACGACAAAGTACATAGACCGCTATCCAGCATGCATCTATGCCTAAAAAGTCCACCTTCGGGTTAGCATCCGCACCCCTTCCAGTATTAAGTTGCAAACAACAGACAATTGCATTAAGTATGGTGCGTAATGTAATAAACACAAATATCCTTAGACAAAGCATTGATGTTTTATCCCTAGTGGCAACATCACATCCACAACCTTCGAACTTTCTGTCACTGTCCCAGATTCAATGGAGGCATGAACCCACTATCGAGCATAAATACTCCCTCTTGGAGTCACAAGTATCAACTTGCCAGAGCCTCTACTAGCAACGGAGAGCATGCAAGAACATAAACAACACATATATGATAGATTGATAATCAACTTGACATAGTATTCCATATTCATCGGATCCCAACAAACACAACATGTAGCATTACAAATAGACGATCTTGATCATGATAGGCAGCTCACAAGATCTAACATGATAGCAGAATGAGGAGAAGACAACCATCTAGCTACTGCTATGGACCCATAGTCCAAGGATGAACTACTCACACATCAATCCGGAGGCGATCATGGTGGTGTAGAGTCCTCCGGGAGACGATTCCCCTCTCCGGCAGGGTGCCGGAGGCGATCTTCTAAATCCCCCGAGATGGGATTGGTGGCGGCGGCGGCGTCTCTGGAACTTTTTCCGTATCGTGGCTCTCGGTAATAGGGTTTTCGCGATGCAGAGTTTAAGTAGGCGGAAGGGTAGAGTCGGAGGTGGCGCAGGGGCCCCACACCATAGGCCGGCGCGGGCCCCATGCTGGCCGCGCCGCCCTATGGTCTGGCCGCCTCGTGGCCCCACTTCGTATGCTCTTCGGTCTTCTGGAAGCTCCGTGGACAAATAAGATCCTGGGCGTTGATTTCGTCCAATTCCGAGAATATTTCCTTTGTAGGATTTCTGAAACCAAAAACAGCAGAAAACAACAACTGGCGCTTCGGCATCTTGTCAATAGGTTAGTGCCGGAAAATGCATAATAATAATGTAAAGTGTGTATAAAACATGTGAGTATTGTCATAAAAGTAGCATGGAACATAAGAAATTATAGATACGTTTGAGACGTATCAGTCACCTGCAAAGTCCGGAAACTCTCTATCAATTTTCCTCCGCTGCGACCCATCAGCGGGGTGTCTCACCATCTCGTCTTTCTTACGGTCTTCTTTGTGCCATCGCAACAACCTGGCATGCTCTTTATTTCTGAACAGATGTTTCAACCATGGTATTATAGGAGCATACCACATAACCTTGGCAGGAATCCTCTTCCTGGGACACTCACCCTCAACATCACCAATGTCATCTCGCCTGATCTTATATCGCAGTGCATTGCATACCAGGCATTTTTCCAAATTTTCGTACTCAGCGCAGTAGAGGATGCAGTCATTAATGCATGCATGTATCTTCTGCACCTCTAATCCTAGAGGGCAGAGAACCTTCTTTGCTTCGTACATACTGTCAGACAATTCGTTATCCTTTGGAAGCCTCTTCTTCATTATTTTTAGTAACTTCTCAAATGGCTTGTCACATATACCAGCCTTTGCCTTCCATTGCAGCAACTCCAGTGTGGTACCGAGCTTTGTGTTGTCATCTTAGCAATTTGGGTATAATTTTTTTGGTGATCCTCTAACATGCCCTTTAACTGCCGCTTCTCGTTTTCAGCTTAAGCTTCTTTGTGTGCATCAGCGATGGCCCGACGAAGATCATCATCAACAGGCTCATCTGATGCCTCTTCATCTTCAGCTCCCCCTGCCTCTTCATCTTCATCATGCCCGTTGCAGTTTCACCATAGTTAGGGTACATATCATCATCCTCTTCTTCTTCTTCATTGTCTTCCATCATAACCCCTCTTTCTCCATGCCGGGTCCAACAATTATAGCTGAGCATGAAACCTTCCCAAAGCAGGTGGGAGTGAATGACTTGCCATTCATGGTATTGCTTTAAGTTCCGGCAACCAACACATGGACAACACATAAAACCATCCACCCGTGGGTTTTCTGCAGCCACAAGGAGAAAATCTTCCAGGCCTTTGATGGGATTCGTAGCATAGAAAACAAAAAATTTCCTACCGCAAGAACGAATAACAAGCGAAGATCTAATCTAGTAGATGGTAGCAACAAGATGAAGATCATGAGACCAACCCTCGAAGATTCCAAAGCCTACGAGATTAGATCTCGTTGTTGATGTAGTCGATCACTTGCCGCTTTCAAAAGCGTGTAGAAGATCTTGACGGTGCCACAGTCGGGCAGCACCTCCGTACTCGGTCACACGTTCGGTGTTGATAACGACGTCCTTCTCCCTGTTCCAGCGGGCAGCGGATGTAGTAGATCCTCCTCGGAATCCCGCCAGCACGACGGCGTGGTGACGGTGGTGGTGGAGATCTCCGGCAGGGCTTAGCCGTAAGCGCTGCGGGAGAAGAAGGAGGAGGGAATAGCTAGGGTTTAGGAGAGAGGGGGCTTGGGGCGCCGGCCAGGTAGCCCCTTGGTGGTGCGGCCAAGTGGTAGCCAGCCCTCTCCCTCTCCCTCTCTTTATATAGGTGGAACCCCCAAGGGTTTGCCCAAAATCCGAATAAGAGTCCAACTCAAAAACTTCCATATGGGTGAAACCTAGGGGAAGTGGGATTGCTCCCTTTCCTTCCCCTATGGCCGGCCATGGAGGTGGACTCCACCATGGACTCCACCTTCCCCTTTGGCTGGCCGGCTAGGGTTGGTGGAGTCCATCCGGGACTCCACCTTCCATGGTGATTTCTTCCGGAAGGTTCTAGAACATTCTAGCGCCTTCCATAAATGCACCGGATCATTTCCAAACTTGGAAAGTGACTTCCTATATATGAATCTTATTCTCCGGACCATTCCGGAACTCCTCGTGATGTCCTAGATCCCATCCGAGACTCCGAACAAAATTCGAACTCCATTCCATATTCCATATCTACTTATAACGTGTATCGAAAGCTTATAGCAAGTTGAACTTAATGACTTGATCTCATGCTATGCTTACTATGGGTGTGTCCATCACATCATTCACCTAATGATATGATCTTGTTATTAATAACATTCGATGTTCATGATCAGGAAACCATGATCATCTATTAATCAACAAGCTAGTTAAATGAGAGGCTTACTAGGGACTCTGGTTGTTTACACAACACACATGTATTAATGTTTCCGGTTAATACAATTATAGCATGGAGTGTAAACATTTATCATGAACACTAAGATATAATAATAACTATTTTATTATTGCCTCTCGGGCATATCTCCAACAGTCTCCCACTTGCACCAGAGTCAATAATCTAGTTTACATTTGTAAAGATATAACACCTTGGCCTTCTGGTGCTTATCACGTTTTGCTCACGGGAGAGGTTTCAGTCAACGGATCTGACACGCTCAGAAACGTATGTATTTTGCAATTCATTTGCGTCTCAACGCATCACTCAATTTCCAAATGAGTCGGTATTAATCATATATGTTCAGTCTTCTGGTGGAACCTTAATTCCGCGGTCTGAAATATGTCACTAATATTGTCACACACAATAGAGCTTCAAAGTGCTGACACTATCGGAACTACACCAAGTTCTCAAAGAACTCCTCGACTTAAAACTCCCCAGTCATTGTCAATACAATGACATACTCTTCCTTCGTTTGTAGAATCCGTCACAATATTTAGAACTCATCTAAATATAGCATCGACTTCTTCTAGCTCATTTTGCTACCTTTTAAACAACACTTAGCCTAATTGAGATTGAAATTTTATTTTTTATATGTGACCATACTAATATCGGTGCAACACCTTACAACGATTTGTTTGTCATTACCCATACAAAACTATATATATATATATATATATATATATATATATATATATATATATATCCTTGGTTCTTCTAAAGCACTCAGGGATATTCTTACTGTTGTCCAATGATCATTACATGAATCATTCTGGTATATTCTCTTAACACTTTAGAGCACAGGACATCTGATTTTGTACATATTATTCGCGATCTAAAATCACTCATGTGTTTTTACTCATCGAGTGTCAAATACACTCAAGTCTTGTTAAACCTTCACATGGAAAATAACACCTTCTTAATATTTTTATATTGAACTACTTCAATATTCATTCTATGTACTTTAACTTAAACTTATTATGTGTTTCAATCTATCTTCATAGATCTTGACACTAAATATGTTTCAGTCCATATCCTTTCATTGAATTTAATTCTCAATGAAACCTTTTAATCACATCAAGTATATAATTACATCATTTATAATCAACGATATGTCATCTACATAAAGTATTATAAATATGTCTCATCGCTCCCACTTAATTTCTTGCAAATGCAAGCTTCTTCATCGTTTCTGATGAAATCATAACTCTTTGATCATTTCATCCGGTGAAGATTACAACTCCGTGATACTCACTTCATCCAGTGAAGTTTGTATACCTTTTTAGTATTCTACGGACTAGCAAAACTCTCAGTTGTATCTTGTATACACCTTTAATACACACTTCTGTTAAGTAATGTATTTTGCCATCCTACTAGCATATCTCATAAAAGAAATATGTAGGGATTACTAGAACAATCCGCATAGACTATAAGCATCGCTGCTGAAGATCTAATCTTATCGCAGTCAACTCTTTGAACTTTGTCGTAAACAACTTTTCGACAAGTCGAGCTTCTTCAAGGATATTCCATCCAAGTCCATCAATTTTATAGATCCATTTACTTTCAAAAATTATTCACCTATGTTGGATTTCATGGCGCATAGCCATTTTAACGGAGTCAGGACCCATCATAACTTCTTTGTATGTAGTTGGTTTATCATTGTTCAAAATCAATCCTTTGTCCACAAATCATTTATTTGATCACAAAGTAAACCACATCTACAAGGTTCAATAGGTACTTTGATCTCCATGACTATAACACTTTGTAGACATGGGAGCCATGATTGTCGTGGCCGCTTCCAGAACCATTTCCGATGCTGCGCTACTCTGATCATCATGCTCAGGTTCATCAACCTTATCAAGTTCTATTGTCCTCCCACTCAAATACTTCGCTAGAAACAATTTCTTCGAAATAAGCAAGAAACATCGACAAACACTTTTGTCTTTGACTTCATAGTGGAAAGAATTCCCAATTTGTTCTCTGGGATAACCAACAAAGACATTCATCCGATTTTGGTTGTAAACTTATTTACTTATGCTATGCATACCAAACTTTAAGAAAGGACTATTAGGGTTTATACCCATGCCATAACTCATATGGTGTCATTTCATCGGATTTATGATGATGCTCTATTTAGTGTAAAAGCGGTAGTCTCTAAAGCATAATCCACAAAATATAATGGCATCATTTTATTTTATCTCATCATTAATCCAACAAGGTTTGGATACGTCTTTCGAATACTCCATCATAACTATGGTGCTCCGAGAGATGTGAGTCGTGGAACAATTTTGTAACTCTCTTAGATGTTCGCTAAAACTCGTAATTCAAATATATTCACCATGATCCAATCATAGATATTTGACTTTTCTATTACGATGATTTCCTCTTCATGATGAAATTTATTTGAATCTATTCAAATGTTTCATAATTCTTCCTCATTGAATAAATATATCCATATATATACACTCAATTCATTGTTGGAAGTTTTCATGAAGTAGAAGAATCTTCCCCACACAACTATGCCCAATGAACCACATACATCATCATGTATGTTTCCACTAAATTAGTTGCCCGTTCAACTCTTGGCCTATGAACGATATTTCAGTCATTTTCTTTAGAAAAGATTTCCAAGTGCCAAACGATTCATAAATCAAATGACTCCAAAAATCCATTTGCATGGATTTTCTTCATGCATTTCTTTCTAACATGACCTAAATGGTGGTTCCACAAATAAGTGGAATTCAAATCATTTTCCTTATGGCATTTGGCATTGTTATGCATGTGTGTTTCACCATTAAGATTTATAATAACTTATCCATCATACATGGACGGTCATAACTTTGAACAACTCATTGTTTTTATTTGACCAGAGCTAAATAACAATTATTAATTTCTTTATTATATATCTGAAGGGCTAGGTAGAATGCCAACGACGAACATAATAACACTTTATTTTGTCCAGACGTGCATTATTACCATATTCCTTATCAGTCACTTAGGCCATTGTATTCTTGTATTGCGTTGTGTTGTATGACATCTCATGCATACTAACCAATATGGTACTTATAGCCAAGAATTCCATTGTGTGACTAATCAAAGAATACATTCATAACATGTATATCATCTATATACATCTGAGCTAGACTTTCTAGTCTTTTATTTCTTTCTGCCAAAATCCTTTTGTAGTTTCTCTTTCGACTTTCCTCATATTTCTGAAAACACTTCAACATCAATAAC
The DNA here is from genome assembly GCA_030979885.1 of Lolium multiflorum. Lineage (NCBI taxonomy): Eukaryota > Viridiplantae > Streptophyta > Magnoliopsida > Poales > Poaceae > Lolium > Lolium multiflorum. Next base: position 200,847,832 of record CM061753.1, on the reverse strand, counting down.
TTTTAGGCTTGTTGGTCAAATACCAATAATCTTGAGGTTCGCACTTTGAAGTTGATCATCACATGACAAGTGTTCCGGATTTCACTATTATTAATTTTTTAATGTGATGACAATTTCACTCATAATTTTACCCATCAAATCATGGAAACTTCATGATGAAGCTACTATGGCTTACATGGATATGCGAATAATGTTAGTGCCCAAATAGTTGGAGGATCGGGACGCCTAGCGTCTTCAACTTTCGTACATTCCCATAAAACTTATGAGTTTATGTAGTCTCACTAAATTATATTCTATTATCTTGTAATAAGGTCTTAGATATCACATATATCTCATACCTTTCTTATTTATGAAAACAAACTTTTCAGATCCTTACTTTTCAACGGATTTGAACATCAAGTTTTACAAAGACAAGATAATTTTAGATACTAATTGAAACCATTGTTTTTTGAATCAACAATTTGAGGATTACCAAAAGTTTGCTATAGGACTTAATCATTTCTTGATTTTTTAACAATACGGTACCAGTCCGTAAAGTTACTTGTCAGACTTAGCAGTATTTCTATCTCAATTACAAGCCTAGCGTAAAGTAGAAAACAGATGCCAATTCTACAAAATTTAATTCAAAATACAATTTAGACTATGTTCAGGATAAATTCAGTTTACTATTAATTCTTAAATTAACTATGTGAACTCCCACTTAAAAAAAATCTCTCGCATTGTCTTAGTGATTACACGAACCAAATCCACTACACCAAGTCCGATCATCACGTGAGATGATGTAGTTTCAATGGAGAACATCAACATGTTCATCATATCATCTATATGATTCATGCTTAACCTTTCGGTCTTCCGTGTTCCGAGGCCATGTCTGTACATGCTAGGCTCGTCAAGTCAAACCCTAGTTTCCGCATGTGCAAATATGGCTTGCACCCGTTGTATGCACACATTGAGTCTATCACACCCAATCATCACGTGATGCCTCGAAACAATGAGTCTTAGCAACGGTGCCAACTAAGGACGAGCACTTTATTATCTTGATTTTTAATGAGAGGGATCATCTTAAAATGCATGCTACCGTCGCGATCTAAGCAATATAAGATGCATAAAAAGGATTAACATCACATGCAATTCATAATGTGAAATGATATGGCCCTTTTATCTCGCGCCTTTGATCTTCATCTCCAAAGCACGGGCATGATCTTCATCATCGTCGGCGGTGCATCAAGGTCCATGGCGCCGTCTTCATGGTTGTTCACCACATATAGCAACTATTACAACTACTTTGAAATAATAATACTACATGAAATATAAAGACAACCATAAGGCTCCCGCCGGTTGTCACAATACAATAATGATCATCTCATACATATTCATCATAACATCATGGCCATATCACATCACCAAACGCTGCAAAAACAAGTTAGACGCCTCTAATTTGGTTTGCATATTTTACGTGGTTTAGGGTTTTCGAGTAAGATCCAATCTACCTACGAACATGAACCACAACGCTGATACTAGTATTGTCAATTGAAATAGTAAATTGAATCTTAACTATGGTGAAAGAGACAGACACCCGCAAAGCCACTTATGCAATACAAGTTGCATGTCGAGCGTGGAGCAATCTCCTGAACGCAGTCATGTAAAGTTAGCCCGGGCCGCTTCATCCCACCATACCGCAAGATGCAAAGTACATATAACAAGAGACAACAAAAGCATCAACGCCCACAAAACCATTTTGTTCTACTCGTGCAACCAATCTATGCATAGACACAGCTCTGATACTGATGGGTAGCATAGAAAACAAAAAATTCCTACCGCAAGAACGAATAACAAGCCAAGATCTAATCTAGTAGATGGTAGCAACGAGATGAAGATCATGAGACTAACCCTCAAAGATTCCAAATCCTACGAGACTAGATCTCGTTGTTGATGTAGTCGATCAATTGCCGCTTTCAAAAGCGCGTAGAAGATCTTGACGGTGCCACAGTCGGGCAGCACCTCCGTACTCGGTCACACGTTCGGTGTTGATGACGACGTCCTTCTCCCGTTCCAGCGGGCAGCGGATGTAGTAGATCCTCCTCGGAATCCCGCCAGCACGACGGCGTGATGACGGTGGTGGTGGAGATCTCCGGCAGGGCTTCACCGTAAGCGCTGCGTGAGAGAAGGAGGAGGGAGTAGCTAGGGTTTGGGAGAGAGGGGGCTTGGGGCGCCGGCCAGGGAGCCCCTTGGTGGTGCGGCCAAGTGGTAGCCAGCCCTCTCCCTCTCCCTCTCTTTATATAGGTGGAACCCCCAAGGGTTTTCCCAAAATCCGAATAAGAGTCCAACTCAAAAACTTCCATATGGGTGAAACCTAGGGGAAGTGGGATTGCTCCCTTTCCTTCCCCTATGACCGGCCATGGAGGTGGAGTCCACCATGGAGTCCACCTTCCCTTTGGCTGGCCGGCTAGGGTTGGTGGAGTCCATCCGGGACTCCACCTTCCATGGTGATTTCTTCTGGAAGGTTCTAGAACATTCTAGCGCCTTCCATAAATGCACTGGATCATTTCCGAACTTGAAAAGTGACTTCCTATATATGAATCTTATTCTCCGGACCATTCCGGAACTCCTCGTGATGTCCCGGATCCCATCCGAGAATCCGAACAACATTCGAACTCCATTCCATATTCCATATCTACTTATAACGATATCAAACCTTAAGTGTGTCACCCTACGGTTCGAGAACTATGCAGACATGATCGAGACTCCTCTCCGATCAATAACTAATAGCGGGACCTGGAGATCCATAATAGCTCCCACATATTCAACGATGACTTCGTGACCGAAAGAACCATTCACATACGATACCGGTTCCCTTTGTCACGGGATACTTTACTTGTCCGAGGTTCAATCATCGGTATCTCCATACCTAGTTCAATCTCGTTACCGACAAGTACTCTTTACTCGTACCGTGGTATGTCATCTCTTGTGACCTAGTCACATGCTTGCAAGCTAATTAGACGACATTCCATCGAAAGGGCCCAGAGTATATCTATCCATCATCGGGATGGACAAATCCCACTCTTGATCCATATGCCTCAACTCACACTTTCCGAATACTTAATCCCATCTTTATAACCACCCATTTATGCAATGGCGTTTTGATGTAGCCCCGCTCACCGACGACACTCCATCAAGACCAACTAGTCCCCCAAGAGGACCGATGACACGAGCCCGAGCCAAGGCGCTACATGATGAGGTGAACTCGCTCCTCACCACCCTTGATCTTGGTACACCTTTGGATGGATTGCTACCTCTTGCCGACGTGCTATGTGTCATTAGGTACAAGGAGCATCAAGTCCACGGAGAGGAGGACAAGCCAAGGTCAAGGGAAGGAGAGGAGCAGGCGACGCGAAGATGGACTGGAGCTGGTGGAAGTCGCGAAGAGCGCAAGGAAGAGAAGATGGTCGGCCCCGAGCCGGCCCCCCTCCGACCACCAGCCCCACCCGCCTCCTGACCGGGCCGCCGTCCGAAACCGGATTTGCGCTCGACATCCGGGCGCCATCCAGGGAACTCGAGCCTCGTCCGCCGCGCCGATCCCAGATCCGGCAAACCGGACGCCCGGTCCCAGGCCGGTCGACCGGCCTCCTGACCGGCCTGCACGACTTAAGTTATATTTTCGGCCCAAACTTACCTTTTCGGCCTGTGACGCCTTGTAAGACTATATAAGCACCCCAAGTACCCCTTTAGCTCTTTAGACTTGTTTTGAACTCAAACCTACCTTTGAGCTTAGTCTCCCTTGGGTATCATCCCTGTAATCAAGGCACCTTGGTTGTTGACTTAGATCTTGTTGAAGGAGATTCTAGTACTTGCTACTCTCTCTCCTTCCCCAAGCTCTTCCTCTCCAATCCCAATCTCTCTCCGGAATTCTACCGCGTGTCTCTTCCTCGGAGATTCTATTGGCGTGGTCCATCGAGCCACGGAGGTAAGCATCGGGTGTATCGGGTTGGTGTGCGTGCGTGAGTCTCGGAGTTCCTCGTGCCCGCCGTGTTCTTCGTGTTCCTCACGTTTTCCCATCTCAACCCTTGGTTTCGAAGTCAATCCGCAAGATCGGGCCACACACGGGGTCTTAGACCTCATCATATGGTATCAGCAGCCTTTGGTTTCCGCGGATTTGACCCCCCACCCACCCAATTTCGTCCCTAGAAAATTTTCCAAAAAATCCCCAAAAATAGCCCTAAATTGCCTCTTGACCGATCTGTGATTTGGTTGCGTTTTGAGTGGTTTTGGTCCGTGGATTTGGAGTTGTTGTGCTTGATCTACTATTTCCCCAACTTTGAGCCTCCAATTCCATCGTTTCCCTTCGATTTGGTCGATTTGGTTTTGGTTTGGGGAAGAACAGGAGAGAGAAAAGCTCAGCCCGCGAAATCCGGTCGTGCACCCGGTCAACCGGGCTACAGACCGGCCGGCCCAGCCGAATCCGGTCCGCCGCAACCGGCCAGGCCGGTCCAGAACCCGGTCCGACCGGGCCCCAGACCGGGCGCAGCAACGCCTCCTCCTTCGACCTCGACGTCCGGCGATCTCCACCACCACCACCACCACCACCATCATCGCAGGTATAACTTGCAGCTTTCACATTGTAACCCCTCTTCCTTTTGCGATCTATCCCATTGAGCATTGCTTGTCTAGTGTTGCGAGACATTGCATGTGACCCCGCATTGTGAGGTGTGTGTGTAGCGTTGAGTAAGGCACCCAAGCAAACACTCGTGTGGCAAGATAGCAAAAGCGAGGCTAACGCTAACATAGTGCGTGAAAAAGCCCCAAAAACACAAAAAGAGTGCGAGTAGCACCATACATCCATACATCCATACGCCCATACATACAAAAGTGTCCAAGTGCCACCAAAGATACAAACGAGTGCAAGTGCCACCATATACAAAAGAGAAAAAGCTTTTAAACAAAGAGAGATACGAGAAGAGAGGTCACGTGTGAATCTAGTTGTCTCTTCCTTTGCAACCAAAGCTTTGCCTCTCCTTGTGTTAGTGTGACACCGAGCATCCGTACATACAATTTTCCGCTCACTTTTGGTTGCACTAACCCCGCTTATCTCGTGTGTGTGTTCCACATCATTTTTCCGTGTTTATAGTGATCTTCGCATCAACACTTGGATTTTCGGATTTCCACCACTCTTAACAACATACTCGATCTTGGATTTGTCTTTTGGCTTTCCACAACACTCGCCTAACACCATATTTTCTAGCTTTTGCGTGTGGTTTTGCGTGTGTTCCCGATACACTTGATCTTGCTTTCGGCTTGGTGGATTGCCTCAATACTATCTTACCTTGGTAAGAGTGCGAGGTAGTCTCCTTCCACTAACATACACAACCTAGTGCTTGTCTTTGTATCATGGATAGGAGCGGAGATGATGCAAGGGAGGGAGAGATCCTCCGCAACACCGAGAGGTTGGCTACTCAACACAACCTATGGACACAACGACAAGAGTTCAAGGAGCAACTCACCCTCTTCGAGACGCGCATCGATGAGCAATACGATGAAGTGGCACACAACTTCTCCGTTGTGAACCAAGACTTGGCTCTCCTTCGCGAAGCTACGGACAACTTGAATAGCCAAATGGCGGCCAATGATGCGAACATGGAGCGACGCATGGACAGCCTCGAGCGCGCCATCACCAACTTGGGTCGTCATCGCCGACACCGCTCTACTTCATCATCCTCAAGCTCATCACAAGATTACTACTCTCATGGCCACCGTTCGTCCTCAAGCTCCTCCTCAAGGCATGAAGACCATCATCGACCGCATCGCTCACATGCTCGTCATGAAGACTCTCGCTCCAACTCTAGGCGAGGAGAAATACATCGCCATGCTCGTCCTTAAGAACGTCCTCCACAAGATCGTCCTCAACCGGATGGCCATGCCCACCATGGGCGTGACGGCCACCCACATGACAACATCTTCCACAACATGGAGCCACATGGTGATGCTCAAGGCCATGGACATCAAGACCAACCGAGGCGTGATCTTCGCAATCATCCTCGCCATGACCAACGTGGAAGAGGAGACCCACCACATGAGCAAGATGAGAGGGCCATCTTTGGGCGTCATCAACCACCTCGTCAAGATCTTCAACCACCTCGTCAAGATCTTCAACCACATCCTCACCGTGAACAAAGTGAAGCAAGTGTGCACCTCCAACACCAACCCAATGCTATGGTTGGCCGTAGAAGACCTCCTATTCCTCCTCAAGCCGCAAGAGATGAAGGTGCCCCTCCTCGTCGAAGAAACTTGGAGGATGAAGAGAACATGTTTGGAAGACTCAAGTTCACCATGCCAAAGTTCAAGGGAGAAGAAGATGCCGAGGCCTACCTCTCATGGGCACTCAAGGTCGACAAGATATTCCGCATCCACAACTACTCCGGTGCCAAGAAGGTGGCTATGGCGTCGCTTGAGTTCGAGGACTACGCAAACACTTGGTGGGAGCAAGTCCTCACTCTTAGAGAAGAGAAGGGTGAACCTCCAATTGCCACTTGGGAAGAAATAAAGAAAGAGATGCATGCTCGCTTTGTCCCCACGCACTACATGACCGACCTCTTCAACAAGCTCCAAAAGTTGAAGCAAGGAACCAAAACCGTCGAGGAGTTCTACAAGGAGATGGAGCTCACTATGATGCGAGCCAACATCCAAGAGTCCGATGACCAAACCATTGCTCGTTTCTTCAATGGCCTCAACTATCCCATCAAGCGGATTGTGGAGTTCCAACCTTACTCCAACATGGTTGAGTTGGTCCATCAAGCAACGAAGGCCGAGCGTCAAGTCATTGAGGACATCAAGTACTCCAAGGCCAAGACCTATTTCTCCTCCAAGCTCGCTACATCGACTCCTTCCACTACATCAACTCCTCATGCTACAAGTGCCAAGGCCGACGTGTCCTCTACAACATTCAAGAAACCGACTATCCAAAGTCGCATGAAGCAAACGGTCTCCTCCACCGCCTCCTCTAAGGCATCCACGGGACCCTCTAGTGTCACTTGCTTCAAGTGTGGCACCCAAGGTCACAAGTCGTTTGAGTGCAAGAACACCAAGGTCATGATCACTATGGAGAATGGTGATATCGAGACGCTTGATGAGGATGAATATGAAGCCCTTGTGCAAGCCGCCGTGGAAAGTGAAGAAGCTTATGAGCAAGAATGTGGAGAAGATCCTCTCTTATGTGAGCATGACCCAAGTCCCTCACTTGTGGTCACAAGGGTGCTAACAACTCAACCTCAAGCAAGGGAAGAACAACGGTGCAACATCTTCCAAACCCGTGCCGGAATTGGTGGCAAGTCGATCAAGGTCATCATAGACGGTGGAAGTTGCCATAACCTTGCAAGCACCGAGTTATGTGAGAAGCTCAACCTCACTCTCCGCAAGCATCCTCACCCTTACCATATCCAATGGCTGAGTGACAAGGGCAACGTCAAGATACAACATACCGTCACCGTCAATTTCAAGATTGGACCTTATGAGGATACTATTGAGTGTGACGTGGTACCCATGACGGTGTGCCACATGTTGCTTGGCCGCCCTTGGCAATATGACAAGAAGGCTATACATGATGGACTCTCCAACACATGCACCTTCAAGGTCAACGACAAGAAGTTCGAGCTACGCCCCATGACTCCTAGCCAAATCATCGCCGACAATGCGAAGGCTCTAGCGAGGGCACAACACCACTCCCACCATAGTGAGTTGAGAGGTGAGGGAGCGACCCACCAAATGGAGAGTGAGCGCCACAAGCCATACATGAGTGAGCGAAAGAGCGTCCTCCTAGCCACCAAAAGCGAGTGGAGAGAAGTGCAAGCAAACCCATCCACCATATTGCACTACGTCCTCATTTGCAAGGGACCGTCATCGGAGACTAACGCCTTAACCACAATTCCTTCGTCTTTGTTGTCTATTTTGAAGGAGTTCCAAGATGTCTTCCCCGACGAGCTCATGGACTTCCACCGCTTCGGGGCATCGAGCACCGCATCGACCTCATACCCGGCGCTCCAAACCGTGCCGCCTACCGCACCAACCCCGAAGAAACAAAGGAGATCCAACGCCAAATACAAGATCTCCTCGCAAAAGGGTACGTTCGCGAAAGCCTTTCCCCTTGTGCGGTTCCCGTGATTCTTGTGCCTAAACCGGATGAGACGCAACGGATGTGTATGGATTGTCGCCCCATCAAGCCATTACCGTCCGTTACCGCCATCCCATTCCGCGTTTAGACGATATGCTTGATGAGCTTAGTGGTGCCACGATTTTCTCTAAAATTGATTTGCGTAGTGGTTACCACCAAATCCGCATGGCTATTGGTGATGAATGGAAAACGGCATTCAAGACCAAACTTGGTCTCTATGAATGGCTTGTTATGCCATTTGGTCTATCCAATGCTCCATCAACTTTCATGCGCCTCATGAATCACATCTTGCGTCCTCTCATTGGCAAGAGTGTGGTTGTCTATTTCGATGATATTCTCATTTATAGCAAAAATCTCGAGGACCATGTGCAACATGTGAGAGAAGTCTTGTGCATCTTGCGTCATGAAAAGCTTTATGCTAACCTCCCCAAATGCACCTTTGCTCAAAACAAATTGGTTTTCCTTGGCTTTGTGGTTTCCGCTAATGGGATTGAAGTTGATTCTTCCAAGGTAGAGGCCATCCATAATTGGCCTACTCCTACAAATGTTGGTCAAGTCCGAAGCTTCCATGGACTTGCCGGGTTTTACCGCCGCTTTGTGAAAGATTTTAGCACCATTGCTTGTCCTTTGAATGAGCTTACCAAGAAGAATGTTCCGTTTGTTTGGGGCAAGGCCCAACAAAATGCTTTTGATGAGTTGAAAAAACGCCTTACCGAAGCTCCCCTTCTTGTTCTTCCAAATTTTGCCAAAATTTTTGAGATTGAGTGTGATGCAAGTGGGCTTGGTATTGGTGGTGTTCTTATGCAAGAAGGAAAACCCGTGGCATACTATAGTGAGAAGTTAGATGGCGCACGCCTCAACTATCCTATATATGACAAGGAGCTCTATGCTTTGGTTCGTGTTCTTGAAGTTTGGCAACACTATCTTTGGCCAAAAGAGTTTATCATTCATTCCGACCATGAGTCTTTGAAGTACTTGAAAAGCCAACACAATTTGAACAAACGTCATGCAAAATGGGTTGAGTTCATTGAGTCCTTCCCGTATGTCATCAAATACAAGAAGGGCAAGGACAATGTAGTGGCGGATGCTCTTTCCCACAAAAACACCCTTTTGTTGACTCGCTTGGATTTTCACGTTTTGGGACTCGAAGAGATCAAAGAACTCTATACTTCCGATTCTTTCTTTGCTCCGATATTTGAGAAGTGTTCCGTTGACCGAGGATTTGATGACTTCTATTTGCACAAAGGCTACTTGTTTAAAGCCAACAAAATTTGCATTCCCGAGTCTTCTCTTCGAAAGTTACTCTTGCAAGAGTCACATGGTGGTGGCCTTATGGGACATTTTGGTCGAGATAAGACACTTGCGATGTTAGCCACTCACTATTATTGGCCGAAGATGAAGAGGGACGTCGAGCGCCTTTGCAACCGTTGCACGACATGCCTTCAAACTAAGTCTACTTCCAATCCCTATGGTCTTTACACGCCTTTGCCTATACCTCATGCACCATGGACGGATATTAGCATGGATTTTGTTCTAGGATTGCCTCGCACTAAGCACGGTCATGATTCTATCTTTGTGGTAGTGGATAGGTTCTCTAAGATGGCTCATTTCATACCTTGCCATAAGAGCGATGATGCTTCACACATTACTTCGTTGTTTTTCAGGGAAATTGTTCGCCTACATGGAGTACCGCAAAGCATTGTGTCGGATCGAGACGTCAAGTTCATGAGTTATCTTTGGAAGTCGCTCATGGCAAAGTTTGGAGTGAAGCTCTTATTCTCATCATCCTCGCATCCGCAAACGGACGGCCAAACGGAAGTGGTCAATCGAAGCCTCTCCACCCTTCTACGCATCCTCGTGAAGAAAAACTTGAAGTCATGGGAGGAATGCATTCCACACGCGGAGTTCGCCTACAACCGCGCCAAACACTCGACTACATCAAGGAGTCCCTTCATGGTCGTCTACGGGTTTGAGCCTCTCACGGCAGTCGACATACTCCCGCTCCCCCTTCATGAGCGGATCAACATGGACTTCGACAAGCGCACCGCCGCCGTCAAGAAACTTCATGAAGAGACAAGAGCTACCATTCAAGAACATGTGCTTCGTCAAGCTACCCGCCTCAACGCCAAGAAGAAGGAACGCATATTTCAAGAAGGCGACCTCATTTGGATCCACCTCCGGAAGGAAAGATTCCCTCATGAACGCAACTCGAAGCTCAAGCCAAGAGGAGATGGTCCCTTCAAGGTCCTCAAACGCATCAACAACAACGCTTACGTCATCGACATCCCCACCTCCAAGTACTTGGTGAGCAACACGTTCAATGTCTCCGACTTGTCACCCTATCATGGAGATGAGGAAGACCACGAGTCGAGGACGACTCTTTCCCAAGGGGGGGAGATGATGTAGCCCCGCTCACCGACGACACTCCATCAAGACCAACTAGTCCCCCAAGAGGACCGATGACACGAGCCCGAGCCAAGGCGCTACATGATGAGGTGAACTCGCTCCTCACCACCCTTGATCTTGGTACACTTTTGGATGGATTGCTACCTCATGCCGACGTGCTATGTGTCATTAGGTACAAGGAGCATCAAGTCCACGGAGAGGAGGACAAGCCAAGGTCAAGGGAAGGAGAGGAGCAGCTGGACGCGAAGATGGACCTGGAGCTGGACTGGAAGTCGCCCGAAGAGCGCAAGGAAGAGAAGATGGTCGGCCGGCCCAGAACCCGGTCTGACCGGCCTCCTGACCGGGCCACCCGGTCCCCAGCCCGGTCTGACCGGCCTCCTGACCGGGCCGCCCGGTCCGAAACCGGGATTTGCGCTCGTGACATCCGGGCGCCATCCAGGGAACTCGGAGCCTCGTCCGGTCGCTGCCCGGTCCCAGATCCGGTCTGAAACCGGACTGCCCGGTCCTAGGCCCGGTCTGACCGGCCTCCTGACCGGCCTGCACGACTTAAGTTATATTTTCGGCCCAAACTTACCTTTTCGGCCTGTGACGCCTTGTAAGACTATATAAGCACCCCAAGTACCCCTTTAGCTCTTTAGACTTGTTTTGAACTGAAACCTACCTTTGAGCTTAGTCTCCCTTGGGTATCATCCCTCTGTAATCAAGGCACCTTGGTTGTTGACTTAGATCTTGTTGAAGGAGATTCTAGTACTTGCTACTCTCTCTCCTTCCCCAAGCTCTTCCTCTCCAATCCCAATCTCTCTCCGGGAATTCTACCGCGTGTCTCTTCCTCGGAGATTCTATTGGCGTGGTCCATCGAGCCACGGAGGTAAGCATCGGGTGTATCGGGTTGGTGTGCGTGCGTGAGTCTCGGAGTTCCTCGTGCCCGCCGTGTTCTTCGTGTTCCTCGCGTTTTCCCATCTCAACCCTTGGTTTCGAAGTCAATCCGCAAGATCGGGCCACACACGGGGTCTTAGACCTCATCACGTTTGATGTAATCAAAGCATCCTTCCGGTGTAAGTGATTTACATGATCTCATGGTCGAAGGACTAGGTAACTATGTATCGAAAGCTTATAGCAAGTTGAACTTAATGACTTGATCTCATGCTATGCTTACTATGGGTGTGTCCATCACATCATTCACCTAATGATATGATCTTGTTATTAATAACATCCGATGTTCATAATCAGGAAACCATGATCATATATTAATCAACAAGCTAGTTAAATGAGAGGCTTACTAGGGACTCTGGTTGTTTACACAACACACATGTATTAATGTTTTCAGTTAATACAATTATAGCATGGAGTGTAAACATTTATCATGAATACTAAGATATAATAATAAATATTTTATTATTGCCTCTCGGGCATATCTCCAATAGCCTTCAGTGAACTCGGGTAGGCGTCGGTCAATGTACATCCATTGCCGCCGGTTCATCTACATCATATAATTAAGTTTATCAGAAAAACCATTACAAAACATTATAATATATATAAATAGTTGAAATTACCATTGTAAAATGAACGGATAAAGTTGCTTAACCTTGATCGAGGAGGAAAGAAAGAGGAGAAAGCTTAAGTGTCGCTCCGGCACCTCATACCATTTTTGTTTTGTGTGAAATCAAGCGGCATCATTCTCTCAGATATTTCATCGAGCACCTCATGTGCATGGCAAAGAAAAGCAAGCAAGCACACAACCCTCACACCTTCCACCAAGAAAAATTGGAGTGAGGGCTGGCTGGGGGTGAGCTGAATATATAGGGCAAAGGGGGGCTTTAGCACTGGTTCGTGACACGAACCGGTGCTAATGTTTTCCTTTAACACCGGTTCGTGTCACGAACCGGTGCTAAAGGTTTCACGGCTAAAACCGGTGCTAATGATCCCGCACGAACCAGGTGCTAATGCCGCTGCTGGTCCCCTTTGAAATTTTTTTTTTGATAAAGGGAGCATATGCACCTGGGTTGAAAGTGCATTTTTGTAAGTGATTTTCTATTAATTGTATCATGAACATATTACTTTGCCATTCTATTAAAAAACCATTCTTCTCTAAATCAAACGTTACACACTAAAGATGATGCATATAACCTGGACTTACATTTCAAACAGACACTACAATGATGTCCTCGCATTTGAGAGGGCCACCTTGCTAGTTTATCAAAAAACACATCAATATATCCTTGGTTTTTTTAAAATGGATGGATAATAGTCGTTATCGTACTGATACAAAGTTTACCGAGTAAAAGTCTACACAGCATATAAAGGTATAACTTAATATGTTGCTTGTGTTTTCTAGTTGTTTTTTTTTTGCGGGGACTTGTGTTTTCTAGTTTAACACGCGTGCAAAGCGCATTGAAAGGTAGTAGGTGAGAGCTTCCATAAGTGCAGAGATAGAGAAGGAGAGGGAGAGGGGTAGGAGAGACTGGGAGAGGGTAGAGGAGAGGGAGAGCCGACGACCTATGGACGTTGTCCGTCTGATCGACTCTGTTCTAAAGAAGGTGGAGAATGTGAGGAACATGATCAAGGAAGATAAGAAGGCAGGAGTTGATCTCAGGATTGGCCTGGAAACTATCAAGTGCGAGATGGCACTGATGTCTTCTGACGTAAAAAAAGTCTGGTCGAAGAAAGCTGAGAAGCCGGAGGAATGGATCTTCTTACTCCAAGACCTGGCTTATGATATTGAGGATTTCATCGAGCGTCGTGGACGGGATCCCCAAAAATCTGCGCCCGTTCGTCTTCTTCGTGTAGCCATGGTAAGGGATCCCCGTCCCGAGCACATCGCTCGCATTGAGCACTTCAAGAATCAAATCATTAGGATACAAAGCTCCAGGCAAAAAGATGAAAGCCATCCAACGACGCAGCCGACGTCAACCAAGAAAACTGAAGGTAAAAGCGGGCACGGCCCTGGAGTTGCCGGCCCCTCTGTTTGCTCTGGTGATGCTGGATCTTCGTCGGCTAGTCTTACTCCTTGCGAGTATAATAAGCATCTAGGCACTGGCAAAAGTGACATCCTGGAGCTGCTGTTAGGAGACGATGGCCAACAGAAGGAGCTCAAGGTGATCTCCATCTTGGGGTTCAGCGGCTCTGGAAAGACTACCCTCGCACGGGCAGTGTACAAGGATGAATCTGTTATTAAGCGATTCTCACACCAAGCCTTTATTGACGTCTCCGCATTCACGCACGCGTTCGGAATTCTACAAAGCATTCTCCGACAAGTTAGTCAGGGAGCAGTCCCGTTGCAGACGTCCAGCATCAAGGTGACAGAATGTCTCCAAGAATTCCTGCGTCGGAAAAGGTTTGCCTCTCGCACTCTCTCAGTGAATTAGTTAATTCAATTCAATAAAAGAGAAAAGGGGACCAGGACTTTATATTATGTCTGGATTTCGCTGCATATACTCTGGCCTACAACCAAACCTCCACAACGTTAGATCTCATGGGATCCTCGTCGTATATGCAAATTCTGCTGTAGCAACTAAGTTTTAGAGATTAATGTAGTAGCAACTAAGTTAAAAAATCCTATAAAAAAGACTAAGTTAAAAAATACGATGGCGATGATTCGACTCCATTGAATATGTCAATACGGAAATTTTATCATTGCTACTCAAAATGGCAGTGCCGGCAACATTGATAAGGTTCTTCCCTCGGCTACATGGGGTAAAAACATGATATTCGTACTGTGAGTAGAGATTAGTGAAATTGTATCAGACACGCAACAGAATCTAGCTTCCCTTCATAGTGGGCCTCATTATAAGATCTGCAAAACAAATTTTTTGAGAAGGGGTATATCTGGCCTCTAATAATAATATACATTTTTTCGATAAAGGATAACAATTATAATAATATACATGTATATATGGTTTGTACATATATTTAGCGCATTCGTCCCTGGAGGCAACGTCCCATGGAAATTGCCAGGGTAATCTCCTCTGTGATCCCGGCAACTTTGCCTCTTTCTTTAAAAAACAAATCGGAGCCACCACTTGCAAAATCACTGGCTCAAATTGAGACACATTGGGGAACAAATCCCTCAAGTTCGACCCACGCCATCATTTTATTGCATAGTTCCTCATTCACAGTTTAGAATTCATGAATCACAGTGGATGCATTGATCAACCAATGGAATCTGTACAACTTTATACATGTCAAATACTTGTTTTTGTTTATGTTCAAGTAATTTTGTTTGTGCATTGTATATATACTCATTTGTTCATGTTATTCTATAATGCAAGTACATAACTTCACATGACTTTATGGTAAATTAATTTAATTATCTCATTTGTCGTTTGACATTGACTCTATAAGGGAAACGATCCACCATTGGTCAAGGGAAAAACCCAAGCTGCCACATATCCCTCATCCTCGCCGGCAAATTCCCTCTTTCTCCCAGGTCTCCTTCGGCTCGGGACACCGGAGAGACCACAAATCATCATACTCAGAGGGGTTTTTGGTCTAGTGTGCTAAGTTTGTGCCATTCATCCAGTTAGTGTGGAACAAGTACATCCAGGCTTATCTTCATCCCCATTGTGATGCCTTATCTTCACCCCTATTGTGATGTTTCCGACATTAGGGTGTGTATGAGGGCTTAGTGCAGTAGTAGAAAACAGGCGTATTATCCTGGTTGGCAAGGACCTTTAGTTCTGGTTTCTCAACCGGGACTACGAAATCTGGACTAAATATATCCTCACTCTTTAGTCCTGGTTGTGTTACAAACCGGAACCTCCACGTTTAGTCCCGGTTTGTTACACCAAATGAGACTAAAGGCCATTACGTCTTTCTTTTTATCAATTTTTTTCTAAAAAAATTCACTCTCTATTTTTTCTATTTATTCATATTTTTTAGTACTTGAGTTATTTAACAAGTTTAGTCTTTAACTACATTTAATCTCTAGTCTAATTACTTACTCGTGATCAAAATTTCCGCTTGGTCATCCATCCTTACGCTGATCCAGCACTAGTACGCTTAACTTCCTAGTTCCTCTCGTCCCACTTCCAAGTGCTTTGCGCGCATGTTATTAATATTACTATCATATCAATCATATTAACCTGTTGGTCATGATGTCACACTTCTTTATTGTTTGAAAATTTTCAAATAATTTTTTTAATAAACAAAAGTAATAATGTAATAATAATCTTGAATAAATAAATAACTTTTTTTTTTGCAAAACCTAAAATCTGAAAATTTTCATACTTCTCTTTGGCCGTTTGAGAGTCTGAAAATTTTCATACTTCTCTTTGGATGTAACTTTTCGCGTAGATACATTTTCATATATTAAACATTTTTTTCGGGTTCGTATGCAAAAGATATTCCTATTTTACCGATTCATAAAGCAATTTTGCAAAAAAGTCGAAATTCATGTTTGTTATTTTCTCTTGCAACTAGATGACATCACACCTGGATATCTCGAAGGATTTTATTTTTATATTTTTATCAATTTTTTTATATTTTAGTCCCGGTTTGAAGCACCAACCGGAACTAAATGTTTTTTAGTGGCAAGACCTGCCGAAACCCTGTAGTCCATTAGGAACCGGGACTAAAAAAAATCGACGTCCTGGCCGTTTGAACCGGGACTAATATGCACATCAGTCCCGGATTCAAACACAGCTAGAACTAGTGCTCCAGACAGCTCAAAAGACCTTTTCTACTTGTGGTATTCCAACTGTCTAGTCTCAACCACGGTGCATCGGCCTTGGTTCACGATGGCGCTTTTGGTCTGGTCAATATTATCCCGCAACATCCAATTCGCTGGCTCCAGTGATGCGGAGCAGGTGTGGCATCGGGTTGGAATCGCATGCCACCCCATATATGAAAATAAGTTAAAACCTCACTAGAACATCCATAATGAAAAAATCACATTTGATATTCAGAACGAAGACGGGCTCGCTTCGCTTATTGATAGAGGCAGTTGTACCTAATTTCATTTGACTTTAAGAACGAATCCACGCTTCGCTGGTTGATAGGGGCACTTGTACCTAACTAATAATAGTCTGTAGGTTTATATCGCATTCACAAGGCTTGGTAAACAGAATGCTCTTCCACGGTCTTTGCTTGCTAAAAAAAACTAGAAAGTTGCCGTCAGTTGCTACATGCCACAGGACGACATGTACACCTACATTTTCTTTATTTTCGGAAGAATAAGCCGCTGGCCGGCCGGCCTCCTTTTTTCTCGAAATCGGACACTTTATTATTTAAAGCAATAAATTTGGTCTCTGGATAACTAAGATGCACACAGCCGCAGAAATATCTACTACAACCACCACAGTGATATTTGAAGACAAAAACAAAGCTCAAGGAAAACAAAAAGAACTAGCTACATGGATCCAGCCGAAGGTCACGCTGTCACCCATGTTGGGAGAAAATATCCCTTTCCGTATCCTCCAACTGTGAAGATACCTCCGTAAAGAGATCTCGATGCTCCACACGCTGCAGTGACACCCATGAACGGAGCAAAGCTGTGCACGGTATTGACCTGCATAAAGGAGGAAGAAATATTATTGAAAATTTTGTCATTTCTACATAGCCACAACAACCAAATAATTGCAACCGCTCTCATCCTAATAAGACACTTAAACCCAACATCCACACCATTGAGTCAGTTGCCAAATATATTGACAACAGTACGTGGTGGGTATAAGGTAGACCCTATTTCAACGGCCGACCATATAGACGTAGTAAACTTACATAGGAAAAATGCGTGTTTAATAATCTCATCATGATGACAGAAGACACACTTTTTACTTCCATGCCAGTTGCGCTTGGCAAGATTATCTTTAGTAAGAATTACCCCCTGACAAAGATACCATGCAAAGACTTTTGTTTTTAGCGGTATCTTCATCTTTTAAATTATTGCATTATTATCAACCAGGATATCAGGCTGAATAAGAGCATTGTACATAGAAGCTAATGAGAATGAGCCCTTCCCAGTAAGATTCCAACGAAACACATCAGATCCCTGCGTCAATTGAACTAACTCAAGGCGCTGTAAACAATTCTAGCCAAGAGGTTTGTGAGGGACCGATGAGACTTCTTCTAAATGCCACATTGGGGGGGGGGGAGTTTCCAACACCTTAGAGATAGTATCTCTTTTGTGGCGCACTATATTGTACAATACTGGATATTGTTTTCGAAGCGTGGTATTACCTAACCATTTATCCTCCCAGAAACGAAAGAATTGTATAGATAGATCGGTCAACTATGGAATTTCTCGCATACACACTTACTTTTATTACTACGGTAGTATACACCAACTATAGAAGTTTCTCGCAACAACATTAAGGTCAATGAAGAAGCTACCCTGCAAAAGAGAAACGAGGAAACTCTCTTTATATTTACTTCGCGTTTTATGTTTAGTTGAAGGGTGTGACTATTTTTCAGTTGACAGAGAACTAACTTAGTTCTTAATCAGATAATGTCATCAAATCTCACTTGCAAGTCATGTTGCAACTCGTGACTAACACGAATCACGATGCAAATCAAATGGTGTTGGACTTAACTTAGCATGAAGTTAATCTCCAGAGCTAGCAAATCCCTTAGTTAAATTTAGATATTTAGGAAAAAAATCAACATCTACAATATAAAAGCTAGATTTTTCATAAATTATATTTTCATATTATATGATTTTGGTATTTATGGATGTTGATATTTGATCAAACATTATAAATTTTATTAAGTAGAATTAAACCCAGATATGAAGTAAATAAAAATGAAAAACGGAGGGAGTACCATTTTACCTTTGCCTATGTAGTAGTGATTTGTAAATACATTAAAAAAAAGTTCAACGAGACAGCTAACGGTGTTGTCCTTGAGCAAACTGTGTGTTCTGATCAACTTACTTTTGGCAGGTACCTTGTGATCATCGACGGAGTGGAGCTTCCACAAGATTGGCGTGACATCAAAGCAGCTTTCCCCAGCAACGAGGAAGGCAGCAGAGTAGTTGTAAGCACGCGTACTCAATCCGTGGCCGCCGCCTGCAGCTGTGGCAGTTACCTTTACAAAATTCGAGCACTTGACCGGAATGAGTCGGAGGATCTGTTCTGGGGAAAGCTGGGTCCAAAGAAACGTCAACCTTCAAGGGAGGTTCAATTGGGAACCTTATTCGATAAGTGCGACGGTTTACCACAGGCACTGGTCCAGGCAGCTGAGTTCTTGAGCCAGGAAGGCGTAACGGAAGAAGATTATGAAAAAGTTGGCCGCGCACTTGGTACCCACATAGCAAGCGCCATCCCTGCGTTCCGGCACATGAAGAGGTCGCTTGTGCGATGCTACGACAGCCTCGATGACCAAGGTCATAAGGCGTGCATGCTCTCTGTGGGCATGTTCCCTAGGGGTCATCGCATTAGGAGGAAGAGCTTAGTCAGGCGGTGGAAAGCTGAAGGACTGCTGGTAGGAGATGTCTATTTCAGCGAGCACGATGTTGCCGTAGGCTGCCTTGACAAGTTAGTCGACCTCGGAGTCATTGAGCCGGTGCTGCTCGGCGACAATTCCAAGGTGAAGCGCTACAAGGTCTATGGTGTGATGCTGGAGTTCATCGTGCACCGCTCGGTCTCGTGGAACTTCATCACGCTGATTGACCACGGCAAGGTCGTGCGAAGCAACGCCATCGGCTGTCATCCCCGTCGACTCTCTGTCCACGGAATCGGCGTAACCCAGGAAGAGATAGAGCTATCTTGCATCAGGTCACTGACCATATGCGACAGCAGCGAGATGGACTTTGACAAGTGTGAGTTTCTTCGGGTGCTTGACCTGGAAGGCTGCACCTGGCTTGAAGACGCCCATCTTGATACCATATGCAATTTGCTGCATCTCAAGTATCTGAGCCTCCGGAGTACTGGAGTAAGCAAGCTCCCAAGAAAAATGGAAGATCTACACTGTTTGGAGACGCTGGACGCACGGGATACACGGGTCGAAATGCTGCCCATGGAGGTCCTGATGCTGCCGCAGCTTGTGCACCTGTTTGGCGACTTTCAGCTGCCTGCCGAGCTTGGAGATGCCAAACGGAAGGACAAGCTCGAGAATTTTTTCTCTAAGAAAAGCAGGCTGCAGACTCTGGCTGGATTTAAAATAGTCAAGAACACAGGTTTTGAGCAGATTCTGCTTCACTGCGGAACACTGAGGAAGGTCAAAATATGGTGCAAGATTCCTACTACTCCTCCTCCTCCTCGCCGTTTACGTACAAAACTTGCTAGCTGCTTCAGGGTAAAGGAAGTTCCCACTCCCAGCTTGACCGAAAGTTTAGTCTCATCGCTTGCAGTTTGCTTTCCGAGACTTGACTCCCTATCGATTGATTTCAATGGCGTATGCAAGAACTTCCTTGATTCGGTCCTCACAGATCGCTCCAGTCTGACTTCTCTGAAAATATGGGGTCAAATGGAGAGTCTGCCTACCTCTGCTACCTTGAGTAATCTACGTACTCATCTAAGAGAATTGCACCTTTCCAAGACCGGCTTGAGTTCCAAAGTGTTGTCAGGTCTGCAGAACTTAGATTGCTTGGTCTGTCTGAGGCTTACAGAGGATCGTCCAGGTCCCTGGAATGATGGCACTTTTCTCGTGGAACCCAATAAATTCCAAAGCCTACTGCGAATATCCTTCCATGGCCCAAAGCTTCCACGTGTGGAGATCCAACCTGAAGGCATGCGTTGTCTCATCTCTCTTCATCTCGTCTGCCCAGAGCCCGAAAAGGAGCTCGGCGTCCAAGGTATCACACATCTCCACGAGCTCAACGAGGTAATGCTTCATCCTGATGCAAGCGAGGAGAAAATGCAAGCGTGGAAAGAGGAAGCAGTCCGGCACAAAAACAGGCCGTATGTCAAGAAGCAACTGATGAGCAGCAACGTGCAGGCATAATTCATACGTGTATCCTCGTTTTATTGTAGGACCTGTTATT
This sequence comes from Lolium multiflorum, assembly GCA_030979885.1. Taxonomy (NCBI): domain Eukaryota; kingdom Viridiplantae; phylum Streptophyta; class Magnoliopsida; order Poales; family Poaceae; genus Lolium; species Lolium multiflorum. The sequence goes on along the minus strand of CM061753.1, from coordinate 200,827,346 downwards.
ATACGCATGTGTTTACTGTTTTGGCCTAGCACAGTATGCGCGGGCAGTCCTCTAATAATGTAATGTAATGATTTTTTTTTTTTGAGAAACATAGTACAAACGCAGACGCTCACGTACACGCGCATAATGTAATGATTTGAATTCTTATATTTGTACACAAAAATTTAACGATCACATTCTTATATGCATATATACATACATTACCTAATGCACAGATATTTGTTGCTTTAAAAGGTAACATCTTTTTGGTTCTAAAATTCTGATTATAAAATCATAATGTCATATCAAGTTCATATTATGTGGACTGAGGCTTAGCAGGGTGGCTTGGACGCATGGGCGGGCACAGGACACTAATAATGGGTATTCAAAGAAAAAATCGACCACCTTGCTGCCCCTGCCAATCGCTAGACGGCTAGAGCTTAGAGGCATCACCATACTGTGGACCATCTGCGTCAGTTAAGTGATGAGAGCTCAAGCGGTTGTGTATAAGGTTCAGTGGGTGATACGAGCTTGAAGGACATCTATATTTGTTGATCTAGGTGGGTCAAATACTTGGTGATATGTTTCTACCGAAAATAATGCTTTGTGCCCGTCCATTGGACGGGCTGATTCTTCCCGGCTTGCCTGGGTTTGAATCTCCGTACTCGCAACCCAGTGTCATATGCACCAATTTTTAAATGGAATGCCGAGGGGCTCTTTCCCCCTTCGGCCTACTTTTTGTTCAGTTCATGTTATGTTCTTACGAAAATAAAGTCTTTTGGTGTTTCGCTTTTCTCGGGTGTCAATTTTGATCTGGGAAGAGGAAACCATATATACTACTCATGTTCGACGCCGAGCTCCTTTTCAGGCTTTTGGCAGATGAGTATATTAAAAGCACAACTAATAATTCTAGAGATAGTTAAAAATTACATGATTCTGCAATTTCAAGAGTAATAGTTAAAAAAATTATGTAAGGGTGTGGTAAAGGAAAAAAATTACACTTGAAAATATAAGTATATTAAAAGGACAACTAATTCGTTTCTATAAGGATATTTTAAGTGAAAACCAATTCACGTGTTATTAATCAAGTTTGACACAAATAAATGTTGATCTATGTGTCATGCAAATGTGGATTCCCATTCATCTTCTTATGTGGAGTATGCATCTAAGCACTGCCTGTAGAAGGTCATTAACTAGGGACAACTGAACAACATGGCTCCATTTGGTTCAATGGTTAATGTTCCACCAACTATCTGAAGAACTCGATAGCTTCAGACTGGAAAATATTACTAGGGCCTTTTTGCTAAAATCGATGTACTTGGACATGAGTAATGAAAACCATCAATTCCGCAAGAATTTCATTTGAAAACTTAAGGTACCACTACAAATAAAGAATTGTTAGGATGTGTTTGGTTCAGCTGTATATTCTTGAAAATCAAGGTGGGTAATCTGCGGTGGAAAAGCTGTTGTGAGCTAACAACGGTGAGAATGTTTCCCCTAATTTTCTTTTAAAAAATCTTATAAATGATATAATTATTATTTACAACTAATTAATAAAGTACCATAGCAGAGTCATGTTAATTTCCTAAAAAAGACTGGAAGTTGTTTGCTTGAAAAAATTGTCAATTTTGGATTCAATAGGAAATGTCGGTAGTGACCCGAGGCCCTTAGAGATTATTTATATGCTAGTTTATAATAGAACAAATATTTATACCCTAATTTTCATAGGACTGGAGATTGATTTTCACTTTATTCGTGAGAGGGTTGCTCGGAAGTTACTCCAAGTTCCATTTGTGTCTTCTAAAGATCAATTAGATGATATTTTCACAAAGACGCTGCCACTTCCTTTGTTTGAAGAATGTAAGCGCAATCTCAGCATGTTTATCGTGGAGGGAGGCGGATAACATATGTGATTAATATGTACTCTGATTCTCACATACTCTGATTCTAACGTGATGTACATGGAATAGGTAGATTAGAATAGCTCCTAACCATAATTGTATCAATCTGTAATATGCCTATATATGCGTCAAATGATACCATGCCGTGTGTGTGTTGTGCATCTCCCCAATTGCATTGTATTGTTTTACATATTCATCGCCATCAAGTCGTTCTCAATGATGAACACATCATCCAAACTAGATTTAGATGTGCGCCTTGGCGCACGATCCCGTGAAACCCGTGTCGATTTACATTTTGTATAACAACGATAAAGTCAGCTGGAAAAATGAATACCATTTGTAAATATGAATTACCCAGTGCAAAGTCATTAGCTCGTGAAGTTGAGCATGGAACTAACCATTATGTGGTACAATGGAACCATATGCATACATGTGTAGGTTTGCATAACGGAAGTCACAATCTGTTTCTCACGAGTACAAAATGCAATACTTTCATATTGAGTAAGTATATGTTACAAAATTTAGAAAACTAACCTTAATTTTTTTCTGTGGTACAAAAAGACATTCAGTGTCCAAAACATTGGAGTCACTCCAATAATTGTGCTTGGAATATATTGAGGTATTTTCGCAAAAAAAGAATATCTTGGGGTAAATAGCTGAAATTGAATGATAATTGGAGTCTACGGTGACACCACACAGAAATGTTACAGGTAAAAGAAATGTTATAGCAATATAGCAATAAGAGCAGAGTATTGTGAATCAGCAACAATATTTCACTTGGATATAGCATAACATGAAACTCGATCTGATTCACCATCTAAGTCTCACATTCAGGCTTTGTCACTGTGACAAAAGTAAGAGCCTGTGAATAAAGTAAAAGCTGAACATCACAATAGACAAAGATCCTTTTAGGCTTAAGACTAATAAGAACACCTTATCTCAGTGTGATGTATGTATCCATCTTCCTCAACTTTACACTACTCATCTCGTCCAAACTACTCTTGAAAACAGTGGAGAAACTCTGGACTGGCCATATCTCTAGGTCACAAAACATAGCACTACAAAGGTAAAAGGAACACTTGGAAAACTGAATTATGCAATGTAATCTTAATCAAATTCTGCAAAGTCCGACAACACTTTTACATCTCCTGTAAAAGGAGCCAAGGAAAAATGGAGGCATCTTCGATGTTGGTGTTTTGTTACTGACTAAGTGGACACTGGAGACACACAAGAAACTCAACATCAATGACAAGTGACTTCAGTTCGCGGTTGCTGAAAGAGACTCTTGCAAGTGGTGTGCTTGATGTTGGGGAATCAAACAAGTTCATCGCAACACAAAATCCCTCACCATCCATAGTGTGAACAATGTGGATTCTCCTCGCTTGCATACCCATGAATAGTTCTAGCTCCGCCCATGTCTATAGGATCAGAGGAGTAAAATATAGTCTGCAAAAAAGAAGAGCATATTACTCAAAAAGGGCACGGGGAAATAAAGAAGTGAACTGTTTTACCGAGTAAAAGGTCAGTCTTCAGAAATCCGAACCTGGTGCCAATATGTTGGCTTATCTTCGGGAGCTGTGGACAACACAACTGTGGTATCTGAGATCTTTCTGCTCCCTCTCTTCTATCTTGTTGCAGTCCCAGAGCTCTTCCTATCACTCTAATCTTTCATGAATATCCTCTCACTCTATAGGCTGGGATAAGACAAAAAGGTAATACACATATTATTCTAGCTCCATATTTGCAATAATAAATATTTCATGAGCACAATGTAATGCATGTTTCCTGACACATTCTTTTTCCCCCTCAAAGTGCATGTCTACTCCCATGGCTAACAATATCATGAGTATGTTATTTTCTTATTTAAAAAAGCACACAACAACATGATTGCAAATATAGAACTCTAACTTCAGAATAGGCGCGACTGTAGTTTCAGAGATGGAAAAATTAAACTGTTCAGTTAGCAGCCAAAAGCTTTGCTAGCAGTAAGAACAATTGGTGGTGACCACCTGAGCCTTGTGCTACATTAATTTGTAGATTGAACAATTAGCAGCCAGCAAAAATTCAATCAAATAACCAATTTAGATAGTCAAGTGTAAAAACAAATGTAGTCAAACAGAAACCTGAATCTTGTTGAATCCAAGACCCTCTACATCTGTGCTCAATCTAAATATTAAAAGTGTGAACAACATGCTTGGACTTTTGTTAGCAACATGGTGGAGAAGGGCTGGTGGATGCTCACCTCACCTCGTCACTGTCATTAGGTAGAAGAAAAGGTGCGGCTTAAACTCCTAGCTCAGCATGTCTTCTGCCAAGGATTTCGTTGATAATTTTTCTGCTTGCACCTTCTGCAGTACACTGCACTAAATCAAGGCAAGCAAGAATAAAATAGAGCAAACCTAGAGACTGAAATTTGGGGAGTCACCAACAATTCTTGCAGCAGTTCCAATGGTGGCATCCACCACGCCACTGGTTTCATGGGGTTCCACAGCTGCTTAGCATCACAAGCTCATGGAGGGAACATGTCGTCCATTGCTAGGAACCACAACATGCATGCAATCCAAAAAAGAGTAAAAATAAAAGAATATGGAAAGAAGATAAATGTTGATTTACCAGAACATGATTTGATCCCAAATGCAAGTAAACATAATGTTGAATATTTTACCAATTGTTTTATTGAAGGATTTTTTGTAAAATACAAAAACACGGATTTAGTGATTCAACTTGGTACTGTTCTTTATCAGCTCTTATTTATCTTCCCTGCATGTTTGTGAAGTTGCCATTAGTTTGAAAATGTACAACTCTAACATAACCATATTAGATATAAGGTGAAATGGTTAGGATGCTAGGATTAGTAAATATGAAATTAGATTTTTGCGAATTTCAAATGTATTATTATACCTAATCTAGTGAACTCCCACGTTTTATTCTCACCTCAATAATTTTATCCACATGATCTCTAGTCCTCCAAGTTCCTCCCGCGGACTGCCCAGAAGCTGGGTCGTCCCTATTTGTCTGTTCTGGCCAAGATATCTTGTTGTTAGAAGTAGAATGGAGTTGGGTTTCAATATCAATATGTTTCACAGATTGCTATTTGCCAAGCTTTGAGCAGACGATATTATTTGATACAAGTTCAGTAAAAAGGGGTATGTTTTGGAGGAGATATTATTTGATATGATCAATTTATGTTGCACAAGCATCTCAGTAATATAACAGATGTTCTAAAAATAGAATCATATGCATGAATATAGCCATCTGTACCATCCCTGAAGAAACATTCATGCAACAGGAAACTACGAAATGACCGAAACCTGCAGAATATCAGAAGTTCATTAATAAGTTAATTTAGAATGATGTATTTCTTTAAGGAACCAAACATGATACTGGAATACTGGATGTTAAATAAAATTAATCCAAAGACATACGAAACCTAGTACTGCAGATTTTAGCATAGCTTTTTACACACCATTTCCCTAATTCTATGCATACGAGTCATGGTGGAATGCAATTGTGGTCAAGGGATTTAAAAGCATATGTAGAGGAAATATAGGATTCATGAGTTTCTTACCAAGCTGATAAATCAGAAGAACCTTCCATCTGCGGCATCCGCCATGCCGCAGGGTTCATGTGGTGTTGATCAGCACCTCCTGCACGCACTATAAGCGATGGAATTAAGCATTTTGTATGAAAAGAGGAGTATACATAAACAATAGAGTTTGCATGTGTATGTGTAATCACACATCAATCCTGACAATGAAACCACATGACCAAAGGCAATAGATTTTTTTAAAGGCCAAACCACAACGGAAAATTCTTATGTTGCACACATTGATGGATTGAGAAGGTTCTGTGGGAAATATCAACTATGAGCATTGTATCTGATTCTGCTGGATATCATGAAAAATAAGATGTCATGCATCTTGTCCTCTTAATTTCTATACAAAAAACAATTAACACGCTAACAAAAGGAAAGCTCCCAGAAGCGGATGGTCAGAGATAAACCTCAATCCAGTTCAAAAAAAAGATGAATAAGGTTTAGAAGCTCTGCACTGCAATTGATAAAGGCCCCCGTAACGGAGCACCTAACCCGAGTAGCCAACACCCTGCAAGCTGAAGAAGAATCAGAGCTTCTAAATCTCCAGCGCTACTTTTAAAAAAATGAGATTTCAAGAATAAATTAGGGAACAAACTGCCATAATATGTCAACATAATAAAATATTTAACTGGCTAGAACGAAATTCAAGTGGTAGAAAATAATGACATAACTACCGATGAGATCCGAAATCAGTATACCTTGTGACATGATTCATACAAAAAAATATTCGCAGGGCGCCGTGCATTCTACAGGTCATCCTAGGATCAATCTCACACTGATCAAGCAGAAAAGCAATTGTTCCTGAGATGTGGGATGTCATAGTCACATGATTAACACTTGTGGACCGTTCGATCTTTCTGTCTAGCTAATCTTGTCCGTCCGTTGTGGCTCAGAGCGGGGCTTGGTGGTTGGCAGCAACAATTGCTATAGAAGATGTATGTGGTGCCTAATAGATGCTAACAACCTAAGCAGATGTATGTGGTGCCTAATAGATGCTATAGAAGAAAGAGGAATGATCTATTACCTGCAACCAAAAGGACCGACAAAACAGAAGATAAAAGCAGTACACATAACTACAAAGCAAGAAAGTAAGAGATTAATAACTAAATAAATATCCAAACCAAAGCATCCATGATTTGAGGGTAAGAGAGAAAACCTTTCCAGAAAACCACAAGCACTGTGGTTCCGCACGAACCTGTACGAAGAACAAGCACACATTAGAAAAGACTAAAAAACACCGCCTGGGATCAAGAACAATACAACCTCGGAGAAAAGGGGATGGAGAAAATGTATCTAGAACCAACCTGAACCAGCCAAGCACCGGTTCAGGCGTCACCCATCCAAACCACGCAGCAGCGCACCAGTTCCCTTGCACCTGAGAAGAAATGGATGGTCAAGTGATTTAGATCAAGATAATATTAAACAAAATATTTCGGAGCTCACTATTAGTATATAGGAAACCTCCCTTTTACTCACTAAAGCTCCTAATGGATTTCAGTGAAGACATGTTTTTCGCCTCCTTGCCAGATTGCACACATGACATCAGGTTTAGCATGACATTAAATAGAACAGGTAACAAATTCAACATATATAGAAAATAGATAAACATGCGGGGATCTGAAATAGGCAAAGAGATTTACCTGGAGACGGGCAGAACAACCAACCCACAACAGTAGATAGCCTGAAACAAACAACAATGTCAAACAACATATCAGAAGGTAGACATGAAAAGACCATAAAACAATTCTCAGTGTAACTAAAACAAACAACACTGGCTTTTAAAACATCATATGGAAAAGATAGAAAATACAACAGGTATGTCTAATCTCCAAACCAAGCAATGCTATTCAGCAAATTTCATGATATCCAAAACTGTGGCATCTTAATAAACATCTGGTGGTACATCCTGCGACATGGAATTAAAGATGTAATGCTTCCATCACTAATAACAAATGTCTCTGCTCTTCTCACGGGATTACTAATTCACCGGTCACTGAGAAACATTAATTATCAAGTTGGGGTTCCAAGCTAATCTGCACGACCATGAGTATGCAGGATAGTTTCTTGCTAACAGACTATATACCAATTTTCCAGACGAATCGAACAATAAAAAAACTTTAACCCTAAGGCATGCGCTCCAAGTGAGGTAAACTTTTCAGGAGGAGACTTGTGATGGATAACGGTTCGCCCGTACGGACGGGCTTAGGCGATTCGGGAGGCGATTTTCAAATTCGGGATCTGGCCGGCGGCGTGGCCGCGGCGCGTGCGCCCGGGGTAGCGGCGAGGGGCACGGCCTCGGCCCCGGGGCGGCTGTCGGCGTGCGGCGGCGGCAGGTTCTGGGCGAGGAAGGGCGGTGCCGCCGCGTGGGTGGGGTTGCTCGATGGCGACGACTCGTCCTCCGGGGAGGAGGAGAGGTGCTCGTCTGAAGCTTCTTCACCGCGTCGCCCCTCTGGACGGCCGACGTTCGGCGGGTTTCTGGAGCTGGCGCTCGCCGGAGGTCAGGGTGGCGACCGGCGTCGGCGACGCCGACGGGCTTCCTTCGCGCCCGGGGGTAGGCTCTCGCGCTTCGGGGCACTTGGGTCTCCGCTTCGGGGGCGGGGAGCCCCGCGGAGGGAGGAGGTGAGGCCACCTTGTCTCCATGGCCGGACCAGGGGGTCCTCGCCGGCGACGGTGTCGCTACGGCCCTCGACGCCGGCTGGTAGGGAGCCGCTGGGGCGGCGGCAGTCGGAGACTGAGGGGAGCATCTCCACTGCGGCGGCACCTGCGGGGATGGAGACTGTGGGCCCACCGTCTCTTGGGCCGTGGACTGAATCTGGGCCGGACTTGCTTGAGCACCCGCTGCTCTTGTTGGGCCCGCCACGGGACGATGGTGGCCTTAGGAGGCCTCTGTCATTGGCCAACGTACCGGGGGCGGCCCAGGCCCAACCTGAACGATGGTTGTGGCTGCCTTTAGGCTGCAGGGACCCCGAGTTAGGGTTTCCAGCCAGACCTGCTGAGAGAAAACAGCGCGGCATCCACCTTCCCTTCCACACTCTCTTTCGCATCCCTGACCCTCTTCCTCTGTCTCGTTCCTTTGCGGAGGTGGTAGCGATGGCGGGAGGCGGCGGCGGCGGAGGCGGGAGTGGGGGCTTCGGTGGCGGGCAGGGCGATGGTCGGAAGCGGAGGCACGACGAGCAGGGCGGCGGGAGGTACGGCTACAACAACAACAACAACGGCGGTTTCATCGACGGGTCCGATGGTGGCCGCGCCGACGGCGGTGGGCGCTCCGACGGTGGCGGCAGGGATGATTACTTCTACGGCGGTCGGTCAGACGGCGGGGGACGCTCCGATTTTGACTATGGCTACGGTGGCGGGCGCCAGGGGTCCGGCGGCGGTCGGTACCAAGATGGCGGCGGACAGGACGGCTTCAACAACAACCCTAACGGCCGCCGGGACGGGGGCCGGCAGGGTGAGGAGCGACGTGGCCAACAACACCATGTTGAGCAGCGGCCGCGTCAAGCTGAGGGGCAGCGTGGCCGGGCTCAGCAGGGGGCTCCGCGCGGTGGAGGCGCCCAGGGCGGCAAGCTGAAGGGCGTGGCGCAGGGAGCGCCACCCCAACCCAAGGCTAAAGGGAAGAACAAAGCGGCCGGAGGGACGGCGTCGGGCCCGGTGGGAGGGGAATGCTTCCGCTGCGGCCAGGAAGGGCACTTCCAGGAGGAATGCGTCAATGACCCGGTTTGCATCCTCTGCAGCAAGACTGGCCATGTTTCGGCGGCTTGCCCTACGCGTGGTCGGCCGCTGATTCTGCAGTCCTACGGTCATGCCATTACGGGCGGAGGGTTCTTCAACATTGAGGTGGAACCGCTGAAGGCGCAGGCGGAAGGGGAGCTCTTTGAGGCAGTCATCCACTTCACCTCGGCCCCTCTCACAGCGCTGCAGCTCTCTGATGAGCTCAAGAGCCTACTCGACGATCTGTGGGATTGGCAAGTGTCCAAGGTGTCGGACACTGAGTTCTGCGTGAGGTTTCCGTCGAGGGAGACGCTGAGAATGAGCACGCGACGTGGCAAGATCTATCTCCCTCTCAGCAAGTGTGATGTGGACATTAGGGAGGCGTTTGTGAGCCCGCGCCCAGGTCCTACCTTTCCGTCTGTGTGGGTACAGATCACGGGCCTGCCGGGCGACTTGATGGTCAAGGAACGGCTGATGGCGGCGATGACGATGATCGGGAGGCCGGTGGATGTCGACGAGCTCTCGATCAAGAAGTGGAAGACGGAGCCGGTGCGCATGCGCTTCCAGTGCAGATACCCTGAGAGGGTCAAAGGGACGATCCAGCTGTGTGTGAATGGCGAGCCCTTCACCTTGGGGATTCACGCGGAGCTGGGGGCACATGGTGCTGGGGGCTCTTCTGGTCCGCCTCGCCCACCAGCGCCACGGGATGATGAGGATGGGGACGACCTCGAGTCCGAGGAGCGGAGCACTGATGGGGAGGCGTGGAACCGGCACCGCAGACGGGGTTCTGACAAGGAGAAGGCGAAGAGGACCGACAAGACGGGCGGGGGCCCGAGCTCCTCCCAGCTCAAGGGTTGCGTGGGTTCGCACAGTGCGCCGCAGCTGGGCAAGGTGACGGACCAATACGGGTCTAACCTGCGGTCCTTCCCTGCGCTGGCTAACCTGGGACGGTTTGCCATCCTCTCGGAGGTGCACGAGGGTGGTCGCCTCGAGAAGCAGGTGGACGTGCCTCCTCTCTCGCAGCTGGGCGTGGGGGTGGAAGAGACTTCGCTGGTCTCGGAGGAGACGGCTTCCCAAGTCACGGACTTGGTGGGCTCGTGGATCCGGGACAGCCCGACCATTGAGCCCGCTAGCCCTGTCTCGGCGATGGAGGACACGGTGGTGGCGCCGGGGGGCCTGGAGGAGGCGGTGACTGGAGGCGGGTCGGTCCAACAACCGGTGGCAGCGACTGTGCCGGCGGCGGTGGTGGACTTACATGGCGAGCTGACGGCGACGATCTCCTTGGCGCAAGGCAAGCGGACCAAGGTGGTGCCGGCGACCACGGAGGTGGCGACCAAGAGGACCAAGAGGACGGCGGTGCCAGCGACCCCGGTCAGGAAGAGCGCGAGGAATGCGGGCGTGGCAGCCACCAGCGTCTTGAAGAAGGCACAGTCGCTGGCAGCGGCGAAGAACTTGGAGCTTCCTACGACCACAGGTACGGACTCCGACTTTTCCCTCCTCCCCTCCCTGCCCGATTCGCATCTCTCTTCGGTTATTGTGGACAGCGGCATGGTGTTTGCACCTAGCATGGGGTCGCCTGTGGAGGCGTTGCAGCTAGTTAGGGCGAAGGAGCTTGCCCAGGCGGCCCTCGCGGCTGCGGCGGCGCGCAAGGCGCGGGACGAGCAGGAGAGGTTGGCCAGGGAGGCCAACGACTCTGGTGTGATCGCCGATTTGGGTGACGACCCCCCGGTGGCGTCGGAGGATGTGCTGGAGGACTCGGACTCGGGGGTCCAAGCCTCTTTGGACGATAACGTTACCCTTCGTAACCTGAGGGCGCGCGCCAGGGAGCGCCGTCCCCGGTTGACGGTGCGCAAGGGGCGCGGTGGGACCTCTAGTGTTCAGACATGAAAGCTCTCATCTACAATATGAGGGGTTTTGGCGAGCCAGGGAGGCGAGGCCAACTTAGAAGTTACCTCAGGCAACATAGAGTGGACATCGTCGCTATCCAGGAGACTATTAGGACGGAGTTCACGGCGCCTGAGTTGCGCAGCCTTGAGGTGGGTGGCCAGTTTGCGTGGGATTGGGTCCCGGCGGTTGGTCACTCTGGCGGGATGCTACTGGGCTTTCGGGATGAAAGCTTCGAGGTTGGACAATGGAAGAAGGGGACCTTCTTCATCTCGGCCTCGATTTTCCAGCGTTCTAATAAGATGAAGTGGTGCTTCTTCATGGTCTACGGACCGGCTGATCACCGTCGTACTGAGGAATTCTTGGGAGAATTGACTCATGCTGTTGAGGAGGCGCCCTACCCGGTCGTGGTCGGGGGTGACTTCAATCTGATTCGTGCGGCGTGTGACAAGAGCAACGACAACATTTCCTGGTCCAGAGTCAGGAGGTTCAATGAGGCTATCGCCACTATGGCCCTACGGGAGCTGGCTAGGGCAGGGGCCCGCTTTACTTGGACGAATCGACGCCTACGTCCCACGCAGTGTGTGTTGGACCGGGTGTTGGTTTCTCCGGCCTGGGAGGCTGTTTTTCCCCTGTGCTCCCTAACAGCGATTACTAGGGTGGGTTCTGACCACACTCCTCTGTTGCTGTGTAGTGGAGAAGACACGCCAGTCCGCCAGTCGAGGTTCTTCTTTCAGACTTGGTGGTTTGGGGTGCCGGGGTTTGGGGACCTGATGGGGGAGAAGCTCCGTTGCTTTATCTCTGACAATGGGCCGCACCGGTGCGCCGTCGAGATGTGGCAATTTAATTCGAGGAATTCTCGCCAATTCCTCAAGGGCTGGGGTGCCAATCTGGGAAGGGAAAAACGGGATTTCCGTTCCAATCTGCTACGCCAGGTGGAGGACCTGGACCGGGTGGCGGATGCTAACGGTCTGGATGAGGAGGGTTGGGCCCTCCGCTACTTCCTCGAAGACCAGCTTGTGGCGCTGGATCGTGTCGACGAGGAGTACTGGAGACAGCGATGCAGGACCCAGTGGACCCTTAAGGGGGACTCTTGCACCGCGTACTTCCATGCCATTGCGAATGGTCGCAAGCGCAAGTGCTCTATCCCTCGCCTTATCACTGCGGATGGCGAGGTAGACAAGCAGCGGGCCCTGATGGATCATATCTACCAGTTCTATCAGGGTCTGATGGGGGCCAAAGGGGAGGAGAGGGTCTTCGCCCTTGGCCCGGACCTCTGGGGGGAGGATCAGCGGATCTCAGCCGAGGAGAACTGGGGCCTTGAGATCACCTTCACGGCCGCCGAGTTGGATGAGGTCCTCGCTAGTATGAAGCCGGACTCGGCTCCTGGTCCGGATGGTTTTCCGGTGGCGTTCTTTAAGCGGTTTTGGGGCACCCTTCGGGCTCCCATTCTCTTGCTATTGAACGACTTCGCCCTTGGGAGGGTTGACATTGCTCGCCTTAATTTCGGAATTATCTCGCTCATTCCGAAGGTTAAGGGGGCGGATCGGATCACACAGTTTCGGCCTATTGCGCTCATTAATGTCATCTTCAAGTTCGTGGCCAAGGCTTACGCGATTAGGTTAGCTCCTCTTGCGCATAGGACGATTGATCGGAGCCAATCTGCTTTCATCAAGGGGAGATGTCTGCACGAGGGTGCTCTTGCTCTGCATGAGATTGCACATGAACTCAGGGTGGGGAAGCAAGAGGGCTTGCTCCTCAAGCTGGATTTCGAGAAGGCCTATGATAGAGTGAACTGGGACTTCCTACAGGAGATTCTCCTTCGGAAAGGATTCTCCGCGAGGGTGGTTCACCGGTTGTTGCAGTTTGTCAAGGGTGGCCAGACTGCCATCAATGTCAATGGCGAGATTGGACCGTTCTTCCGTAACGCTAGGGGAGTTCGGCAAGGCGATCCTCTCTCCCCGATTCTGTTTGACTTCATTGTGGATGGGCTTGCAGCCATTCTGGCAAAGGCTAGCTCCGCGGGACACATTGAGGGTGTGATCCCACACCTCATCCCAGGGGGGGTTACGCATCTTCAATATGCGGATGACACTATGGTGTTGATCAAACCTACGGGGGTGGGGATTGCGAACCTTAAGACTATTCTCCTTTGCTTTGAGAATATGTCGGGGCTCAAAATCAACTTTGATAAGAGTGAAGTGGTTGTGACAGGGGTCACCTTGGAGCTTCAACACCGGGTTGCTGGTTTGCTCAACTGCAAAAGGGGGGAGTTCCCGATTAAGTATTTGGGCTTGCCTATTAGTGACAAGCCGCTTAGGGTAGCGGATTGGAACTTCTTGCCAGAGAAGATTGGGCATAGGGTTGACCCCTGGCAAGGACTGTTCCTCGCTTCGGCGGGTAGGCTAGAGCTGACCAACTCTTGCCTCTCCAGCCTCCCGCAGTTTGCTATGAGCCTTTACATGCTCTTTGATAGTACGCATAAGGCCATGGACAAACCGCGTTGCCGCTTCTTTTGGGAAGGAGTGGGCAACAAACGCAAATACCACATGGTAGACTGGGCTACGGTGTGTAAACCTAAGTCGTTCGGAGGATTGGGAATCCTCAACACCAAACTCATGAACATCGCCTTGATGCTCAAATGGATTTGGAAACTTTACCAGGACGCCGAGGGTCTCTGGGCAGACATCATACGTGCTAAGTACCTGAGGGGTCGGGACCTCTTTGATGGTACTGTTCCCACCAAAGGCTCCCAGTTCTGGAATTCCATCCAAAAAATAAAATGGTATTTCAAGTTGGGAGCCAAACATGGTGCGCGAAATGGGAGACGCACGAGGTTCTGGCTGGATTGGTGGACGGGCCGTGGGCCCTTCATGGCTAGGTTCCCCCGTCTCTTTAGCTGCTGTACTGACCCGTTGATATCAGTCGCTGATGCGGCTCCTAGGGTAGGGAACCCTGGGGAATGGGGTGTTGAGTTTCGGCGACCTTTCGGCACGGCCGAAGTGGTTGAATGGGACAACCTTTGTCGGGAGGCCATGGGATGCCAGCCAGGGATTGAGGAGGACACGGTCTCCTGGCCCATTGACGCTTCAGGCGCCTTCTCTGCCAATTCGGTCTATTTGGCACTGACGCAAGGGGCGTCGGTTACCTGCTTCAAGGAGGCCTGGCGCACCAGGGTTCCTCCCAAGATCCGGGTCTTTTTGTGGCAACTAATCCAAGGACGCCTTCCCTCATGTGACCAAGTTGCTAAAAGACATGGACCTTCGGATGGGAGATGTGCGCTTTGTCGGGAGGTGGAAGATTGCAATCACATCTTCTTCTCCTGTCCCATCGCCAGGATGATGTGGGCTGGAGTTAGGGAACTCCTCCACTGTGACTGGAACCCCGCCGGGCCGGGGGAGTTCATTGCAATCGCCCAAGGGCTCTACGGCCCGATGCGTAGGCTAGTTTGGTTCACGTTCGCAGCACAGTGCTGGTCCTTGTGGACTATCCGCAACAAGCTTACCATTGAAGGAAAGTTGATCGGACACCCAGCTGATGTTTTCTACCACATGTTGATACATATGCAGTGCTGGAGGGTTCTGATCAGACAGAGGGATCGGGCGATGCTGGACGCGGCGGTGGACGACGTCAGGAGGCTCTATGCGAGACTGCGAGCTGAGTAGCGGAGGTCCCAGGCTTTGGCTACACCATGGTCTTACCTAGTTATCTTTCTATCTATCTCTCTGTGATAGCTATGTGTGTGTGTTGACTGGACATGCTATGTTTCACACTCTCGCATCTCTCCGTGACGTGGGTTGGGACTGACCTGTTGGCGCCTTAGGGCGAGCTATGTGTGTGTGTTATGTAAGACTATGTTGGATTGTTGCCTTGTGGGCTTTATTTATAAAGCCGGGCCGAGCGGCCTTCTGTTTAAAAGGTAAACTTTTCAAGGTACCAAGCCAATAACATGGGCAAGAATCCTGAAACGCTAATACAACCCGCGGCCAACTGCCGAGCGTTACAGAGATAGCTGATACTCACCAAGAACACAAGCAGACATCAGACCAACAAGAGCAGCCACGGCCAACCAACGTGGCAATCCCAGCAAGATGAGAACCTGCAAATTTGGATTGCAAAGCCATTATAAACCACGTCAAGGGACAAAACGGAAGGCAAAGAAACCATGGGAAGGCATCGACAAAAAAAGGTGAATACCTTTGGTTTACATACACAAGCACACTCACCCAATCAGATTTTCCACTGTTCTGTGCAAAGCAAGATGAAGTTTTTGCAGCAGTAGCAAAGTTGGGAGAGGAGTACATCATGAATACACTACAAATCCTAGCACGAACAGGATATAACCGGTTAGGACGAGATGCACACCTAAAAGGGAACACAAGATGTATACATACACAAAAGGAAACATCCATGCCCACCTTAATTGCAAAACTACGAAGCTAGCTAGATGGAATATAGATCTTACATCCATTACTTTTATGTAGGATTTTAGTCAACCACGTTGTACGCAAAGGTAAAAATGAATCTTGCACACGTTATATGAATTTTTTTGGAGCAAAATCAAACATGAAGAGTATGCCTCCACTCTTACCTCTGCCCGGATGGAAACTCATATGCAACTCATCGTTGTACCATTCCTTTTTTTCCAAGTCCTTGCACAACCAGAGAGAGAGAGAAAGAGAACCTGTATTATGGCAGTTGCCATTTCTTATTCTCTGCCTCCTCCGTCGCCTCGCAGCTCGCTGGCCGACCCTATCCTTGCCGCTAGACGCCCACCACAGCCCCACTGCCTTCTTCCCCGGTCATCTACCTCGCGGATCCACCGCGCGGTCGATGGCCTGTGGAGGTTTCTCGCGCTGCCCTCGTCCCTGCAGGAGCTGGTCGCGCCGCCCCTGGCCCGCGCCGGCGGCCCCTGCCGGAGATCGGCCGCGCCGCCCGTCGCCCGCGCCGGCGGTTCCAGAGAGGAACGTGTGGATGAAGAGAGGCTGGATGCGGAGATGGAGCTGGTGGCCGCCGCACACGCAAGGAGAAGGAGGGGTGGATACGGGGACAACCAGAGGTGTGGTGATTGGGGAGAGAGGACAGATGTGGGGATTGAAGGAGAGGCGCCGCCGCAGTCGCCAGGCACACCTTCGCCACCGCCATCGCCCAGGCGCGGCGCTCGCCGCCACCGTCGCCCAGGCGCGACGCTCACCGCTGCCGTCTTCAGGCGCGCGCTCGCCGTTGACCAGGCGCTCGCTCGGCTCCATCGCCCAGGCGCGTGCTCGACGCCGCCGCCACTGCCATGCTAGAGAATGAGTGGGGATTGGGGAGGAGGTGGCTGCGAGGCGATTGGGTGAGGTAGGGTTTCGGCTCCACCTTTTTCGCGCGGTGCTCGCTAGCTCACCACCCCTGAAACGAGCCGTAGAGACTGATGTGCAGACCCGTCGGACCGTAGGACCCAAACGCAGCCAGATGCGGGTAGAAAACGACCAGTGCATGGCTTTCACTAGTGTGCTGCTGCCAAGAACGGACGGTTAAGATTGGATGGTGGCCATGGACAGTAAAAATCGGACGGTCCACATGCTTTAATCTCTGTGAATGCCCCATAGGGGGGCATCAATTATACCTTTAGATCCCCTCGGGAGGGCTCAAGATTCTGCAAGGCACGCGATAAGGTCGCATTTCCGTCACTCTCCTATCCTCTGCCACCGAAATGCTAGCCGGGGACATCATCAATGTAGATCAGACCTCCCAGGAAACTAAAAGACGAGGGGGAGGAGAGGGTTTCCACGGTGGCGTTCCATGGGAGGTGATGAAGCGCCGGTGGAGGAAGCCGGGCGGCACGGCTACTTGGCCGGGGCCTGATGCTCTCCGTCGGTAGGATTCGATGGAGCGGTGGCGGCCTCCGCCCGGTGACGGTTCAGCGGTGGTACGCATGATCCGCGCCGCCGTCTTCTTCCCTGGTGATCCGGCAGGAGGGACTGCGTGGGGGCTGCTGGTCTTGCTTTGTTTTTGGTGGCGATCCTCGGGTTTCTCGCAAGCGAAGATGAAGATCTACCGGAGGTCAGTTTGTATTGATCTGGCTGGAGAGATGAGTTCCGGAAAGCTCCGTCGGCGAATGGAACAGTGCATATTTTTCCTATAGTTTGCTGGATCGGGTGGTATTCGGTCGCGCGCACCCATGTTTTTATTCCGACCGTTTGGTTCCGGAGGGAGCGCCGCGAAGCTATATTCTGTGTTGTCATCTGGTGACTTTTTGGTCCATGATGAAGGCAGAAGAAGGAATATCATGAAGGCCGGATTGGTGGACTGACTAAAGGAGGTTCGAGTCAACGTGATGCTGAGGGATCTGCTTGGCGTTCCGGACTTGCAGCAGTGGTATGCATGTGGGGCGGCAGCACAGGGGATGTTCAGAGTCTTACCTCTCGGGTGAAAACCAAGGTCTGGCCTTAAGTGGTTGTGCCTGGCAATGTTCTTGTTGGAGGCATTGTTTTGAGAGTGGAGACTATCTTCAGGGAGAAATCCTAAGACCATTGGTCGGGCGACGACGGCGCTGGTGCACTGTTTCTTTCTTGGAGGCGTCGCTTTTGGAGAGTCTGTACTTCAGGTGTTGTCACGGTGGTGGTTGTATTGCTGTTGCTAGGTCTAGAAGGCTGTAGCGGGACTTTTATTTTTTAGTTTTCTTTTCTCTTTTTTAGTTGTGTGCATCCGTACTGCCATTAGGGTGGGGCGTTGTTGCAGAGGCTGGATGTAATTGGTATCTTTTGATATTAATATATTCCCTTTATCGAAAAAAGGAAACTAAAAGAACCTCGCTGAACACCAAAACCCTAAATCAACTAGCGGAGCTAGTAGGCGCCTACCTGGGCCATGGCCCCGCCAAGATTTTCGCCAAAAGCTTCTATACCTATGTGTTGTTGGCGCAGTCCAGTAGAATTTGTAGAGCTAAGCCATCAGCAAGAGCAGCAAACATGTCGCCAGGCTCGCACAGATTAAGAGCGACCCAGCAATACGACGAGCTCCTAGAAATGGACCTCACAATTTGTTGCCTGATTCATGCATGTACGCTGGTGGAAGAGAAATGGGATTCGGTGTATTTTTTCTATCAAGATGTTGTTCTCTCTTATATGCTCAAAAGTTTCGAGTGATTTGTTGCATGATTGGTACCTAAATCTTTGATAATATCTCGTTTGTTTTCCTTCTTTGAAGTCTGGTATGATTTTATCTCTTCCCTGAACAAAATCTGGTCTAGCCTAATCAGAAACGAAAAAACTACGCTAACCATTGATCTGTGGATGTTCATGATTGATTCGCTTCCATGTTTTGTTGCATGATTGATTCGCTTCCATGTTTTTTCGAACATAACCATTGATCTGTGGATGTTCATCTTTAATATTCCACCATAATTTCCGAATCTGAGTCGCTCCCAAAGTTTTTCAGAACATTATTTTTTCTTTCCTAATCAGTAACAAATTTCTGAACAGAATCATTGATCTAGGTGTTCATCCTCAATATTCCACCATAATTCAATTAATTATTACATCCGTGGATGTGGTGCGGAATTAAATAGAGAAGAAACACAGGGGTTGTTGTGTACATAAAGGACTGACAGATGCAGAATGGACATAAAGTAGGGTGATTCCTGTAATGTGCCACAACTGGTTGCACGAATCTCAATGCTGATTTGGACGTCTGGGATAAGCCCGTGACGCCCACGTGTATGTAGAGTGAGATTTTCGGAGACTCTACCTCAATCTCAGCAATTAATTCATCAAATTTCAGTTTCCTCAAGTGGTCGCAGACCTTTCTTTGTACTACTTATTAACAAGACCAGCCTTCTTTGTTATCACTGCAGTCTCCATGTTCTTCCTACCACTTGCAAGAACCTAAAAGGTTGTATATGGTTAAATGATTGTTGAACACAAAGAAAATTGGAAAGATAAACTGAAGATAAAACTTACACGTTGCCTTTCAAATCAATAAAAGAACAATTGGTGCTTTGGCACCCGGGAGCATGCTCCCGGTTTTTAAATTTTATTTTAAATACATTTTTAAAATGTTGAAAAATTTGGACATCTAAAGGTATAATTGCTGCACCTCCATGGGGCTCTCACAGAGCATCCACGTTAGGCACGTCGCTTGCACGGGTTGGGCCGCTGGCCTCGCTAGCCTTCCAGCGATTGGGCCACGCATCGTACAGCGGTTGGACACGAAGTCGTGCAAAGAGAGACAGGACGAAAGTGAGACAAAACGAGTGCCCAGGCCAAACCCTATCCCAATCCTCCCCAATCCCACGACCGCCGCCTCCCCAGCTCCCGCAGCCGCCGCCTCCCCAGCCGCAGCCGTCGCCTCGCTCCCGCCGCCACCTCCCCAGCCGCAGCCGTCGACTCGCTCCCCGCCGCCGGTCTCCTCTCCGGCGAGCGCTGTGGGCCACGTCCACCCCCTCATCAAGGCCAAGGACGAGCGGTGGGGGTTGGTGCTGAACCACAAGGGCCTCGCCGTGGCGGGCTCCCGCCGCCTCCCTCCTTCTCCTCCCGTCACGCCGCCAGTTCCGTCGCTCGCGCGCTCCATCGTTTCGGCCGCCTTCCTTTTGCCTCGCTCGCGAGCGACCTTCGTGAGGGGCCGGGCGAGAGAGTGCTGGAAGGGCATCGCGGCGACCTCCGCTACTCCGGCGAGGATGGCGCGGTCGTGGAGGAGTGTCGAAGAATGGCCAGCAGGGACGGCGCGGTCGAACTCCGCCGGGACGAGCTCCGGCGAGCTCGGATGAGCAGCAGAGGGAGCTCCGGCGCTGGATTGGTTGGGCAGTTAGATCCTCCTTTGCCCCTTATTTTTCAGGTTCGTCATCTCTCTCTCTCTCTCTCTCTCTCTCTCTTGTTTGATTTAGTCCCTTGGACATTGTTTTTCTGTTTGTGCAGATCCGTTTCTACATGCATGGATTCATCCTCTGCTATAGGCTGAACTAAAAGTGGAAGGAGACTCTTTTTGCTTGATTTATCCCTCTGAACAGCTTACATGGCCAGTTAATCCTCTAAATGATGAATCCTTATTTTACATATGTGGCTATCATACATATATTATTAACTGTTAATTGATTTGTTCTATGAATACCCCATTCCACTTTTTTGGGGTGTGGTATAGATACGGTTGAATGTAGCCTTCTATTGGTGTACCTACAATCTTCATGCTTTTACACAACAGGTTATTGTGAAAGAGATTTGTGTGCACGTGCTTTGTACATTTTTTTTAGATAATGGGCGCTTTATTACTCAAAAGCAATTACACCCGACCTCTGCATAACTAAGATGCACACAGCCGTTCAACGAGTCTCAAAAGTGAAGGGAATAAAAAAGAGGCGAATTACATAACAAGCAGAGTGAATGTAAAAACGCCTAGGAGGAAAGTGGAGGGCCAATCCGTAGATTATGCTGCCACCCATGTTGGGAAAAAGTATCCCTCGCCGTATCCTCCAACCGTGTACAGACCTCCATAAACAGGTCTCGGTTCTCCACCTTCTGTAGAGCAGACCATGAACGGAGAGTAGCTGTGCATCTGTAGATAACCTGCAGGAGAGAACAAACTTTATCATTAAAAACTTTGTCATTTCTACACAGCCATAGCGACCATATCAAGGCAAACGCTCCCACCCTAATGAACGTTCTAAATCTGTGATCGATACCATGAAGCCAATTACCAAAGATATTGGCCACACTAGTCGGGGGATACAGATCAGAAGCTATTTGGATGCATGACCATATGGATCTGGCAAAGCGGCATTGGAAGAACAAGTGCTTAATCGTCTCTTTTTGTTGACAAAAAACGCACTGCGTATTCCCATGCCAATTCCGTTTCACAAGATTATCTTTGGTTAGGATTACTCCTCGACGTGCTTTGTACATAGATTTACCATTTATTTGATTGGGAATTCTACAAGTTTTAGATTTATCATTTGTTGGTGTGTTTACAAATCCTATAGCTACACCTGCAGGTACGAGAACCAGGATGCGAACTTTGTATGGCGGGTTATTTTCCCTTCCAATGTTTGTCAGAAAAACTTTTCTGGTCCAACTGCAACCTGTGTACCAAGCTTGACGAAATTTAGAAACCAAAGAAATACAAAATCCAAGAGCAAGGAGGATATGGATTTATGTTTTGTAGTTCTCCGTGTAATCCAATACACAAGATGTGAGAATTTTCCACATCATTTGTCATTTCTGCTTTGTTTATTTGTTCATGGTGATAGCACTTCTAGTGATTTGAGTTTGGTCAATCTGAGATACTCTTTTCTTGATTACACAATGCCGCGAAACAGACTGGAGCAACGACCGCTGGTGTAACCTGAACACGGTGGAGGTTATGGAGAGATGCAGGTCCAGGATCCTCTGCTTCCGTCGAGCACGACGGCCGGCGTAGGAATTCGCTAACCCCAGGTGAGCCGTTGTCGATTCGCTGTAGTTTTTTCGTGTTCATATCATTATGTGATTTACTTAATTTATTGATGCTTCAGTGGTTTCTCTAATTATAGGTTACCTTTCAGTGCAAGGTTGCCTTGCATTCTGACCCTAATGCTTTACTTAACCCAAGGTGAGGCTTTGTCCATTTCCCGAGCCTGTGCAAGGTTTGAAGCGTCTGGCGAATTCTGATCCTACGGTCATATGCTCCATGGAGGTGTGCTGAGCATATTATTGATGGAGCTGGAGGGCTGCACCTTGAAATTCGTTTAAAGGATCTGCAAGAGGACTTCATGGGTGGTGCTGAAATTACTGTTTTTTCCTCTTGGAATAATAAATAGATGGTGCTATCTCACTTGGATTTTTCTATTACATCCAAGAAAAATGGAGCTTGATGATTGTGTACCTCACAAAAAGCATCATAGTGAAGTTACTAATTTTAGGTGAGTGCAACCAATATGTGCCATATCTAAATTTCTTAGATGTGTTTTAGCTTCTCTGACCTTACAATAATTTGCATCCTTGCAAAGTTTTGCAGACTCTACCAGTTGAGCTAACAGTATGTCCTATGAGTAGGTTGGCACACCACGGGTTAATTGCTTCATCAAATGACTCTGGTGTAGAACTAAGGTTCTTTTCTCAGGCACTTCCTTGTTCTCCTGCCCATGTCAATATTGTGCAACCGGTTGTTCTTTTGCATCTCTAGAGATCTATGAATGTTTACTACCTCAAGCCTCTTTGGTGTTATTGTTCTCTGAGACCATTTCACTCATTAGTTTATAAATTTAGGTGACTATATCAATATGAAAATTTCTATTTCAGAATTACAATGCATTACTTGTCCATTTTTATCTTTAGTATTTCACATGATCCACATTGATTTACTAAGCTAATAGACTGCAGTTCAAGATTCTGTTTTGCTGCTTTGGATGGTTTATCAAACCATTGCTCTTCGTTCTATAAATTCATAGCATTCCCGGCAATGAAACCTTTCATCTATTTTCTCTTTAATGACTTCAGAAAATAGAATTTGAATTTGTTAATTATTTAAACTTGGCCAGTGAATAGATTGAGCTTTTTATTTCTTACCTTCGTAGCTTTTGTTGTGTATATGGCGTTGTTGTCAGTGATATTGTACCTATTTCTTTGCTTTTTGAAGGAACACTTCTCATCTGATAAAGTAAATATCCCAGTAGGTCATAGTTTTGTTTCCTTTATGATGCATATATGGTTCTGTTTTGTTGCATTTCCAGTGTTAGTATATCTATTTACATTTGATGTGATATAGAAAGTTAGCACACCAGTTTTTCGGGTTCCGCCTAAAAGATGTCAGGAGATTGATTTGGCTTTATTTCACGGTCAGGTACCACCTAAAAGATGTCACGAGAAACTACATGAAGAGCAGTTCTGGGCAATGAATCTACATGCAGAACTGGCTGAACTACCCGCGATAAAACAGCTGACAGTGACACCGTAGATGAGCTCGGTTCTATATACATATTGAGTCCATTATCGAGGAGCCTGGCAACGAGCCTATTATAAGTGTTTCTGCCATCGAGTCGATCTATTATCAGAGTTCCATATGTTGACTCTTATCCTCTGCTTAGACAAGATTGTTTGCTTATAATCTCATTTAGAGATAATAGCACCCACCTCCCCCTTGTGCAAACTCCTACCTCTTCTCATGTTGGCTTCCATGGATCAAGACTACTGCAACAAAGAGTCTATGTCCACCCCACTACTGCAGAAACATCTGTTGTGAACAACCAGGTATTTTATACTTTTTGATCTTTTGGTTAAGCAGAGATAATAAAGAATCATATTTGAGTCTGCTCAACTCACTTGATCTTTGCTGTAGCCAAGGTGAGCCTTCTGGATAGTGGGTTGCTACATTTTTGTTTTCATATTGGATTAGCTTTAAAATATAGCAGATTATTTCTCTGTTCGTGTATTACTTTTATACCTTTTGATCTTTTGGTTAAGCAGAGATAATAGAGAATCATATTTGAGGTTGCTCAACTCAGATCGATTTTATGATATTATATAGAACTAGAAGCGCAAACTATAATATCAAAATATGTTCATAGTACAAAATACGAAGTTTGTACCTTCCATTGGACTCACTTCAGGTAACATTAGGCACCCGAAAATTTGAGAAAATGGCTCCATAAGAGGAACCGAAGAGGAAGTATATGAAGCCAGGGAAGTGGTCTGCTTGGGGAGGGACAAGGAGAGGCCACCTGGGTGCCATGTCAGATTTGGTGAACCTGCATTCTCTTTTGTTCGAATGCATTACATCTTCGGTATCTGCAAAGCATCAGGTTATTTTATCATAGTTATACATTTTGTTCTCTGTCAAAGATGAAGTATTCTCATACTCCTGAGTTAATTGAGTAGTATACTCATCCATTATTGATTTTACTCTTGGCAATTACAAAACTGAAACTTGATCGTGCCATTTCAGATGTGCTTGCTTATGGTTCATCTGATGGTAGTTTGGCGGTTTGCCAGGTTTCTGACCCACCATCGTTCTTCAAAAATTAATAGGACATTATAAAGATATCGCAAGTTAGATTTACTTATTTGTGTGTTGAAATGTATTTTTGTGAATCCATCTTCTATTCTTTTCTATGTTGTGGCTCTGTTTTGGATTTTAAGGTGCTAAAAAATATTTGCCCAGTCTAGGGATGTCGAATGTCACATTTGACGGTTTACAACTGTTGAAAGATCATGTCTAGTACATGCAAGTGCAGAGAGACAAAACCACAGTAAGTTTCTATGCTCTTCATGTTATTCTCCTAGGATTATTGCTTCCTTTTTTACCAAGGTTTGATGTTTCTCATCTTATTTGTTTGGGGTATATCCAGCAAATATTTATCTGCAGGGCAGTCTTAACCATTGTAAGTGCTTATCCATGTACTAGCTATTAACTTGCAAGATTATCTACTATATGCACACAATGAATGCTGATGGAGTATGTTAATGCGTGTCCATGTTAGGAGTACTGAAAATTGTATATTTATCATGCTACACTTCAAAACATTGACACATACCTTTTGTCTGCATTTTACTGTCTGCCTGCATCTATGTTTGAATTGAACACCCGTTGGTGTTCTTTCCTACTGGAAGCAAGTAAATACATTGTAGAAGTTCTCTTCGTTCAGCTTCCTATGTGCGCTTCCTATGCGCCCTTTTCCAGTGCTGGAGATAACTGTTGATTTAAGAGCTTCACTACATTAGTCCTTCAAGCTTTATAAGAACAGGTTAGATCATACTGTACACCTAAATATCTGAAAGTAAAGTTGACTGTGCTGTACTTCTTATATACTCCTTAGTTTTAGGGGCATTTTTCTGCAGAGTGTAGTGTAATTTAACTGTAAATTGCAAGTTTTCTGCTCGTCGTGTAGTAGCATGCTTCATGCTTGCTGTGATGTTCTCCTCTGAGCTGTCATGATTCAAGATTGAGTAGCTGAAAAGTGAGGTAATTGTTTAGTGAACAAGCAAAAAATCTTTCTGTAGGAGTACTTGATGCACGAGTATTATAATTCCTCTTTGTAGTTGTTGGAGTAGTGTTGTAGTATTCAGATCTGCATTGTGCAGTTGTTGTTCTGCATTTTGCTTCTTCTTATTCCTCTAAATTCTGACCTTGTTCAGTAGGTGGGCTGAAGTTAATATCAGGAATAACCATTCTTCAGGTGGCGTTCCAGCGACGATATCGATAGAGGAGCGAGCTTCTTCTTCAGGTGGTAACACTCATGGTAGCACTTGTTCTTCCTGTGGTAGCATCCCTATTTACAGCCGGAGAAAAGCATATCTCATTTGATAGTGTCAATTGTATTTAGCTGGATCATACCATTCTCCATTGTGTGTGACAGCCGTATTGTTCTTTCAGTCGTCTTCATAAATCTATTTTGTATGAATGCATCTGTTATCGCCGGATTTTAGCCAAAGTAGGAGATGGGCCGTAATTGAGATGGGCTTAGAGGATATGCACATAAAGTCTTTCTGAATCGGCCTCGTGCGAGAGTTTGGGCTAGATTGCCCGTATATCTGTACATTATGGTAGATCACTTTTCAGTTTAGAATTAAGAGATAGAGTTTGGTCGTACATAGTTAGGTTTACTCCAAAGATAGAAAGTCTACGGACTATAAATATGTACCTAGGGTTATTGAGAAAGGAGGACGATCACGTTCACAAAAAACACAATTTAGGCGCATCGCCACCCCTTGTTTCGAGGGTTTCTTCCGGGTAAGCGTCATGCTGCCTAGATCGCATCTTGCGATCTAGTATCAGTTTATTCGTTGTTTTGTGTTGCTCGTGCTGAAGCCTTGTTGATGGCGAGCAATACCATTATCGTAGATGTTTTGGGGCTAACATCGGTGCTTTTTTGATATGTTTGCTTAGTCATGTTGCCCCTAGATATCTAGCTGTCTTTGCACCTATTTTAGGTGTAAGGGCAGCATCTTGCTTGGTCTTTATTTAGTAGATCTGATCTGTTATAGTTGTTCCTTGTCCTCCAAGGATTAGTTTGATATCCGCATGGCCAGGCCTTGCAAACGGGTTGAACGATCCAGTAGTGCATAAGGTATGGTTTGCCGATCCAAGAGGGGTTGTTCCGGGAATCGACTCTGTGTTGGTTTTAGGCCTCTTCTAGGACTAGTTTTCTGTTATCTTTCGTATCTCCCAGGCTCAACTACGTGTAGGACGTTCCAATTATGCGGTGAAAGCCCTAGACTATCGTAGATCGATTTAACTTGGTATTGATAAAGCAGGATCCCCATGTTATCGTAGATCCAATACGAACCATGGGTCAATCGGCTCTTTGAGCCGATTCACGAGTAACCTGAGCCCGATCGGCGCTCGTATTTAATGTTTACGTGTCTGCATGCAGGAAACTAATTGAAGCAATCCATCACCTTCCTGACTAGGTATAGGTCAGGTGGCACGCGCAACAGCCAGGACGTGTGCCGGAGTTTTGCGGGCCGTCGCAGGGACCAGGGCCCACCCTGGGAGCCTCCCGGCTCTTCGTGTTGCTCGTCGCTCGCCGGTGGGTTTTGGCAGGCAACACATTCTGGCACGCCCGGTGGGACATTCTACAGCAACTACGTCAACATCTGCAGCTGAGATGGCGGACGAACCAATCACGTACGAAGAGCTGCCTGAGGAGCACAAAAAGAAATATGATGAGATTAAAGCTGTCTTCGAATCTGATCTCATCGGCTCTTTCGAGAGGACCCGTAAACATGGCATTAGGTGGAGAGGGTTCTCACCTGAAGGCGTTCTCGATGAAGTAGACCTGTCTGTCCCCGGACCAGAGCTCTGCGCCAGGAAGTTAATTACATGGTGGCTCATTCTCTACATCGTCATTCTGAGAGCCTGGTGAACGCCTTCGAGCGCATTGCGGTTCGCGTGGTTCAGGAAATCATGAAGCATCAGTACTCTCCGTTAGGGCCTGCCCTAGGGACTCACCAGGAGAAATACCGTTCCAGACCAGACCGCAGCTGCCATTCACGCTTGTAGCTCCAGAGCCACAGGGTTCACCGGCATACGTCGTCTACAAGATTGGAGGCGATCCTGGCGATTGCCAATTCCTTTATGAGCCGCCCAAGGAAATCCCACATGGATACGTGTGCACATACGTGCCGGACTGCAATAACTTGGCGCGCACGAACCAGATTGCAGCAGCAGGGATTTCTGGAGCGGATGCCGATAAACAGGCGTGGCTAGCTAAATATGCCACCGGAACTAGTCATGAAAGCTCAGCCCTGCAGCTCATACCGTGGAACAAATCAGTACAATCTTGAGAGACCAGTTCGGCATCCTGCCAAAGAGGAGAACAGTCGGCTATTCCAAGCCGTACCCCAACGAATATGATTTGATTCCGCTGCCACCCAAGTATCGGCTCCCCGAGTTCTCAAAGTTCAATGGATCGGAAGGGTCTAGCTCAATTGAGCATGTGAGCCGATATTTGGCACAATTGGGCATGATTTCAGCATCAGACCCGTTACGTGTAAGATTTTTTGCACAATCTCTCACAGGACCAGCTTTTGGGTGGTACACCTCGTTGCCACCAGATTTAGTCCGGACGTGGAAGCAGCTGGAAGAGCAGTTTCATGTTCAATGTCACTCAGAAGCTACCGAGGCTGGCATCGCCGATCTGGCGCAGGTGCGGCAGAAGCGGGAAGCGGTGTCGGAATACATTCAGCGTTTCAGGACTGTCAAGAACCGATGTTATTCGGCTCGTTTAACGAGAAAGAAGCGATCTGGCAGTGTTGGGCCTCGCAGCGCCGATCAAGGATCTGCTTTCCAAGTGGAATACAATTCACGGCGCACATGGTCCAGAAATTGACATTGTATGAGCAGCGTCACCCAGAATTGTACCAAGACAAGTTCAAGCGTCCGATAGGCCTGGTCGAGACAGAAGAAGTTGGGGACTCTGCAGAGGACCAGGAAGTAGCCGTGGCTTAATGGGCTCGGGGGGCAGCTCCCGTGTCCTGCAAATGGGTGAAACAACAAGGGCCTGCAAAGGGTTTGACTTCGATATAAGCAAAGCTGAGCAGATATTCGATTTGTTACTTAAGGAAAAACAGCTGAAGTTACCCGAAGGCCATAAAATCCCTACGGCGCAAGAAATGAACGGGAGACCATACTGCAAGTGGCATCACTCGTTCACCCATATCACCAATGACTGCAAAGAGTTGCGTCGGCAGATCCAAACGGCGATAGAACAAGGCCGTTTGATCCTTGGTCAGTTTGCCATGAAAGTGGACACGCAACCGTTTCCTGGCGACAACATGGTGGAAATCAATCACTCCACGAGGCATCAGCTAGATTTCTCATTCGATGTTAACATGGCAGGGCCTGTATACCACCATGGCAAGGATAAAGAAGAAATCGTTCACTCCCGTGGCAAGGAAAAGGAGGATGCCGGCCCACGCGACCGGCCCCGATATGATGACAGACGGTACATCACCGAGGAGCAAGTGAGAAACGTGCGGTATCAACGACCGCTCTCCGCGCATCTCCTTAACAAATATGAGCGTCAGTACGACCGACGTCGGCGGTGTTGACGAAAGATATCGTCGGTCGATGTAGACAATGGAAAATATCGTCGGTATGATAGAGACGACGAAGGATATGAGCACCGCGCTAAGGGGAAGTCGAGAGCAGAAGACATGGATAGACACTGGGATTGTCCTTTCTTTAAGCACTGCTGGGATTCAGGAATGAGCCGATTGCCTACAATCGACAACTGCCCAGTGTAGACAGCGAAGAAGGACACGGTGAGGTTTCGTGTTCAAGCGTCTAGGGCTGTCCCATCTCAGAACAGACGAGCTGAGTCATCTCAAGAGGAAGATTTCGAGGAGTCGAAGATGAAGAAGAAGATAGATACCACCGGCCAAGGTGGTGCCCGATGGACTCATCCTCCCAAAAGCGTAGGGTTCAGCGGCTACGTAGCTTGGAGGAAGCCGAGGCGCAATACCTGCACACGTTGAGGAAAGCGCGGCCCGATCTGGCCGTGAAAATTCAGCAAACTTTGGACGCGGAGAGTCGTCCACATAAGAAAGAATGGCGCCCCAAACAAGTAAAAGCCGATGCGAAGGCATCGGCTGGCACAAATATGGTGTTCATACTTCCGTCGGAGTTTTGTGCTCCAAGAACCAACGAAGTGCCGGTAGCACAGTTTGACTGCGGCCCACGACCAGTTATCTTTGAGAAGCCACGAGAGAAGAGCTACAAACATTTGAAGGCCCTATACCTAAGAGGTTATATCAACGGGCAGCCTGTCAGCAAAATGTTGGTTGACACGGGAGCGGCAGTCAATATAATGCCATACTCCATGCTACGGTTGTTGGGACGCTCTAACGCAGATCTGATCAAAACCAACGTCACACTAAGCAACTTCAACGGCCAAGCATCAGAGACGCAATGCGTTCTGAACGTGGATCTAACCGTGGGCCGAAAAACCATCCCTACATCATTCTTCATCGTCGACCAAAAGCACCTACGCTGTCCTACTAGGGAGGGATTGGATTCACGCCAATGCTGCATTCCATCTACAATGCACCAATCCTGATACAATGGGATGGAGATGAAGTGGAGGTCGTTCATGCAGATGACTCGATCGAGATCTCAATAGCTGGCATGAATATTTGGGACGCAGAAGACCAAGAGCCGCTCTCTGGAGTCAGTTTGGACGGCTGTGAGCGCATCGAAGCTACAAAAAACGGGGTGAGGCTGGTCTTATCCACCGGCCTGACAGTGTAGCAACCGCAAAGTCAATGGACGTACGTGGCAAGGCCGATGCCTGCGATCGGCCCCAAAAAATAAAAAGCAATGATCTCACCTCAAGCATGTCACGTAGTCGTAGTAGGGAGACTCCCTCCCGTAGTAGAGCACAAATAAGTTGTAAAACTTCATTGAGCAATGCAATCGAAATGGGGGCCGATTCCAGCAATCGGCCCAAATTATCCTCACCATACGTTTTGCCTGTGTTCAGCATTGATCTAGGAGGCGACGGGAAGCTAGGATATGGGTTTACATCGGCTGATGAGCTAGAAGAGATTGACATTGGTCCTGGGATAAGCCACGACCAACATTTATCAGCAAAAAGTTAGATCCGCATCTGAGGGGCCTGATGATAGCTTTGTTGAAAGAATACCCAGATTGCTTTGCAGGATTACACAGAGATGCCCGGTTTAGACAGGAGCATCATTGAGCAACGGCTCCCTCTTAAGAAAGGATTTCGGCCGTTCCAACAACGAGCACGACAGATGAAGGCCGAAATTTTAGAAGAAGTCAAGAAAGAGATCGAGAAAATGTTGAACGCCGGGTTCATCAGGCCATGCAGGTATGCTGAGTGGATTTCTAGTATCGAACCTGTAGAGAAAAAGGACGGCCGATGGCGCGTCGCCATAGATTTTTGAGATCTCAATAGAGCCACTCCAAAGGATGAGTATCCAATGCCGGTGGCAGAGACATTGATCAATGCAGCTGCTGGTCATAAGGTTTTGAGTTTCATTGATGGCAATGCCGGTTACAACCAAATTTTTATGGCTCCAGAAGATATACACAAGACTGCATTCAGAGTACCAGGTTCGGTGGGTTTGTTTGAATATGTAGTCATGACATTTGGACTGAAAAATGCCGGCGCAACATACCAAAGAGCCATGAATTACATCTTTCATGATCTGATCGGCAAGTTGGTGGAGATTTACATTGATGACGTGGTAGTCAAGTCTGTCTCGAGAAGGACACTTGGAGGATTTGCGACGCATCCTGGACCGAACTAGAAAATTCGGGCTAAGAATGAATCCAAAGAAGTGTGCTTTTGGTGTGACCGGTCAATTCTTGGGCTTCTTGGTTCATGAACGGAATTGAGATCGGCCTGAAAAGTCAGGAGGCAGTACGAACAATGAAGCCACCTACCACGAAGAAGGAACTCCAGTGTCTCATCGGCTAAATCAACTTCGTCAGAAGGTTCATCTCCAACCTGTCAGCGCGAATCGAGCCGTTCATGGGATTGGTAAAAATTAAATCTGATGAGGAGTTTCACTGGGGGCCAGAGCAACAGCAAGCGTTTGACGAGATCAAAGAGTATCTAACGAAGCCACCTGTGTTGGTTCCCCCAGCAAGACAGACCATTCTATATTTACTTGTCAGTAGCTAACACTTCCATCGCCTCAGTGGTAGTGCAAATTTATGATGGTCTGGAGAGAGTCGCTTTCTACCTCAGCAGAAGGATGTTGGATGCAGAGACCAGATACCCTGAGATCGAGAAGTTGTGCCTCTGCCTATTTTTTACCTGCACCAAGCTTCGTCACATCTGTCAGCGGAAATTGTCATCATATGCAAATCGGATGTCATCAAACATATGCTGTCGGCTCCTGTGTTGAAAGGCCGACTCGGTAAGTGGATGTTTGCATTATCGGAATTTGATATCCGGTATTAGCCTGCGAAAGCAGTCAAGGGACAGGCGTTGGCCGATCTTATTGCTGAACGAATCAACACCGATATAGCAGCACTGTCTGTGCGTGCATGGGCCATGTTTTTCGATGGATCGGCTTGTGATGATGGGTGCGGTATCGGCATTCTACTCGTGTCGCCCCGGGGGGCAACATATTCCTTCTCCATCAGGCTACCTACCCCGTGCACCAACAATGTCGCTGAGTATGAAGCAATACGCAAGGGGATGGAGTTGCTTATTGAAGCCGGGGCAGAAGCAGTGGAACTTTTTGGAGACTCAAAATTGGTGATTTCCCAACTCACGGAGGAATACAAATGTGAGAGCGAGTCACTCTTCCCATTATGGATGCACTGCCGTGAGCTGATGGCACGATTTAGGTACATAAACTTCAACTGGATCCCGAGTTCGCAGAATACCGAGGCGAATGATCTCGCACAAATGGCGTCAGGCTACAAAGACGTAGCAGGTGGAGCCGATGTTCAGGTACAGTTCCTGGAATCGGATGATGGAGAGCCGATATCTTCAATTACTTGAAAGATTCGGCTCGGGGGGCACCTAAACGGATAAGGTACAAGGCCATGAAGTATGTCCTTATTGGGGATGACATGTTCTACAGGAGTTTGGAAGGGTTACTTCTCAGATGTCTGGGACCAGCCGAGTCAAATCGGCTCTTACACGAGGTACACGAAGGCACATGTGGAACTCACCAATCGGCTCATAAGATGAAATGGTTGATCAGGCGATCGGGGTTTTATTGGCCCACCATGCTTGAGGATTGTTTTAAGTACTATAAAGGTTGTCAAGCATGTCAGAAGTTTGGGAAAATTCAGATGGTACCCGCATCAGCAATGAACCCCATCATCAAGCCTTGGCCATTTCGAGGTTGGGACATGGATATGATCGGCAAAATCAATCCTCCATCGAGCAAAGGCCATGTGTGGATTTTGGCCATTACAGATTATTTTACTAAATGGGTGGAGGTCGTCCCTATGAAGTCAGTGGCATCGGCCGATGTTATCAATTTCGTGAAAGAACATGTCATTCATAGATTCGGGATTCCCCAGACTATCACGACCGATGGAGGTTCGGTCTTCATTTCTCGCGAGTTTAGAAAGTTCTGCGAGGACATGGGAATTAAGTTGATCCGATCGTCTCCATACTATGCTCAAGCAAATGGGCAAGCTGAAGCGTCCAACCAGAGCCTTATCAAGCTGATTAAGAGGAAAGTCGACGAGCACCCTAGACGTTGGCACGAGGTATTGTCAGAGGCTTTGTGGGCGTATCGCATGTCATGTCATGGAGCGATAAAAACCTCGCCATACCATCTGGTCTATGGACAAGAAGCCGTATTGCCCTGGGAAACCACGGCTGGATCGAGACGTATTACATTTCAGAATGATTTAACAACTGAAGAATATGCAGCCCTGATGAGTGATAGCATTGAGGATTTAACGGAACTCAGACTGTGGTCGCTTGAGAAAATTAAAGAGAACAAAGCCAAGGTAGCTCGCGCATATAACAAGAAGGTGAGACCAAAGGAGTTCCACGTTGGTGATCTGGTATGGGAAGCTGTATTGCCATTAGGGACTAAGGATGCAGCGTATGGTAAATGGTCTCCAAATTGGCACGGGCCATACAGGGTCGACCAGGTTTTAAAGGGCAACGCATATATGCTCGAGGAGCTGAGCGGTGTGAAGTTCCCAGTAGCTGTCAATGGTCAGCATCTCAAAAAATATTTCCCGAGTATGTGGGATGACGGACAGTGAAATATGGGGGCCGATGCATGAAATCGGCCAGTAAAAAAATATACAAAGCAACAGGACGCAAAGTACAGCCGATGCACAGACATCGACTTTAGACTAAAAAAGCCGATGCGCAGCCGTCGACTCTAGAGGTACAAACTGTTACGAGTAGGTATCAGGTTACATGGATAGGCTCTACTGAAGGAATGCCTCGAGGCACGGAGGGCGTCAGCACGGACACGATCCACCTCGGCGATCTCGCCCTCGCCCTCGTCATCTTCGTCCTCGCCCGTCACTAGCTGTTTGTTCAGGGCCGTATTTCTGCCAGATCAGTTTTCGGTTGAGCTTTGAGGCCTTCTGCTTCCTCTTGGGAGCGGGCAATAAGAGCTTCCTTGTCGTGAATAAGCTGCTTGGTTGCCCGGACCCTCTCTTCAAGGTCCTCCAATTCCTTTCGCAAGGTCTCCAGTTCGGCGGTGCTGACAGAGGTGTCAGTTTTGACATCTAAGGCCGCCTTTTTCTCATTGAGCCGCTGACAATATCGGCTTTCAACGGAAGTTGGGCGTGGCGTAGATCGATTCTCTGACGAGCTAACTTCACCCTTGACCTGTAGGCAGACAGAGTCACAACTGGCCAAAGTTTCACCTGCAACGTTACCGGGAGGTGGTGCTGGATTTCTTCAAGAACACTCTTCACTTCCTTGGGGTCTTCGACCAACGTCTCGATCGGGGAGGAAAGCAGGGCTTTGAGACGCTGAAATTGACGTAGGACAGCGCTGGGTCGTGGTTCATCGCATGCCGTAGAAGGAGCTGGTTCGATGGATTCAGGGTCGAACGTTAGCAAGCCCAAGAGGTCGCAACCCTGACAAACAGAAACAGCGTCAGTATGCAACAGAAAGGAAGGGCAAGCCAAACGAAAGGAGTATACCTCTCCTGAGACCAGGGGGACAACCGATGATGAGGTAATCGGCTCTTGTGTTTCTGCTGGGGACTTGGCCGAATTGGCGACCTTGTCAACGGCACCTTTAGGGATTACTGGATCCAGGCTTGCGGAGGGCATCAGTACTTCCTCGACTCCCTCACTAGAAGTGTCATCAGTCTGCAAAGGAGGTGGTTAGCCGATGCGAGTAGCAATGGATTAGCATGAAAGATGAGCCGGGGAGAGTATGGAGGGTAATTACATTTGAAGCCTCTTGGTTTGATGAAGGGGCTCGTGGTTCCTTTCGAGTCCTCTTGGTGCATCGGCTCTTTGTGCGTAGACCGCCTTGCCCCGCTTCCTTTGGAGCTTGGGGGACAACAAGTTCAGGAACTGGCCTTTTCCTGGAAGCCGATGGTGGCAAATCTGGCTGGCTCTGCGTGGTGATTTTCCCAGAGTTACCTGAGCTCGAATCCCCTCGACTGGATTGTGTTTCCTCGCTGGAGTTGTCTTCGGTGGAGGCCTATAAAAGAAGAGTTAGTAAGCACAAGCATGTTTGCAGAGGCCCATAAGGATAGATAAAATCAGTCAAAGCATGGATCAACGTACGTGCAAGCTCTCTTGATCTGGAGAAGGGCTCCGGCGCTTCAAAGTCTTCCTGACGGCAACTTTCCTCACCGTCGTTCTCGCCTTGGTTGAGGCTCGGGGGGCAGCTGGCCCGGGAGATACTTTGCTCTTGGAAGCCGATTTTGGTGAGATCGGCTGGCTCTGCATCAAAACCGTTTTCAAAGGTGGCGAGCTTTTGCAGAAGAGGACCACAGGAGCCGGTGGGATGAATTCAAAGGGGAGCCGTCATCATGTGTAGGTTCTGGACCATCTTGTTGCTGCAAGGAGACAGAGCAAGGTTATAAAAGCCATTGTAAGCCACTTCAAGAAAATTTGCAAGTGGTAGTACCTGTTCTGCGGGGATATTATATTCAACATCAAGTTGTTTCAGCAACGGTCCCAGAGCTCTCCTGAAGGCATGAGTTTTCCACATTGACCTCCAGGTCTCAAAACCATCGGTTGACGAAGTGAAAGAGAGGTTGTTAGGGACTGGGATGGCTAGAGCATCAAAGAAAGAGTAACACCCCTGACCGGTGAGGACATCGGGCAAGTCAGCTCTGCTCTCTATTAAGTGGTGAAGGAAGAAATGGGGAGGCACCTGTCCAAGACCAAACTGTCGGGCTGTTACGACCGACTGATATGACTCATAACCAGGTTTGATTATTCTGTTTGATGTGCTCATGCCAACTGGAAGGAAGCAGGGACGAATCATGGTGGAATACAATTGCCGGGTGCTGGTGTCATCGGCAAAGCTGTCTAACCTGAAGGAGACTGGGTTTTCAAAATTTTCAGGCTCCGTGTAAGGAAAGAAGAGAGGATTGTCCAGGCCTTGGAAGAAAATGCTGAACCACTTTGATGCTTCCTTGGGGATCAGTTTACTACCTGGAAGGCTATACAAGGCTTGACCGTAGCTAGTGCATCGGATCTGCTTCCCGTTAGCATCTGGAAAGGTGCAGGTAGCCAAAAGTGGGAAGTTTGGGATATGGTTCTGGAAATACAGCTGAGCCCATAGCTGAATAAACCACCAGGGACCTCCGGTTTTGACTGTTTTTTGGGAAGATAAGTTGACAGACATTAGTTGGAGATATCGATAGACCTCTCCAAGGAACAGTTTGCCGATGCCAAGCTAGTGCCTCTGGCAAGTTCATAGGCCAAGGGAAGATAATTCTTGGTCGGAGCAAGTGAAGGGCCACAGAATATGAAGTGTTCCAACCAGAAATTTAGGAAGGCCGTGTGTTCTTTCTCTGTTACAGGGCCTTTATTTTTCATGTGGCGTCGAAGGTAAGCACCCCAGTTTGTGCACTCTGTTTTGGAAGAGAGCTTGAAAGGTACCCTTGGCAGCATAAAAGCAGAGGGGCTGGGGGATGTAATGTCTAGGCCATGATCATTACCACATCTAGCAGAGTTGGTGTCATGGGGCCGTGGCCAAACATGAAGCAGTTCAGAGCATCAGACCAGAAGTAGCCGATGGTTTTTAGGAGGTTTTCATGCTTCTCAAGGGGAGACAGTGATAAGGACAGAGCATCGGCTATTCCTGTGGTTTCCCATTTGGATTGGTGAGTTTTGGATACTCTACTGCCAGAAACCCAATCTTCGGGAGGGTTAGGCCAGGCTCGTAAGCGGTCGGCCCAAGAAGTTAGATCTAAACTCTGGTTCACGAATGGGATCCTATTGGCCTCGCAAGAAATCAGATGGGCAGGACTCTCGGCAGTACGGGGGCCAAGACAAAGAGAGTTTGGAAGAGAAGGATGCGGCAACAGGATGTCTGATACCTAAAATTAATGATGGAATAAAGCATTAATTCAGAGGTTTGCTATTAGTTCTAACACTATGCTCGGATGGCATGGGGCAGTTAAAGATTACCTTTAGGCCAGAGACCGTTGCGTTTGCGTTGGACGATTCCGCCATCTGATCCGCTGGCGGAGATGAATCTGCGCGGTTGGGGATCTGGGATTCGCGTTGCCGCGAGTTGAATCTGTTCGGTGGGCAATTGGAGATCTGAGTTTGTTCCTCGCTGGAGGGTCACAGGTTACCGTTTTGAATTTGGGGAATGTCCGCTTGGACCTGTCCAAATAAGTAACTGAGTCTGGCCTTGCTGGCGTTTTATGGTAGAAGGCCGATGCGTTGCTATCGGCTCTTTGTGCGTTTACCTATTTTGAAATCGGGAAAATCAAACATGGAAGCATTCTTCATGGATTAAAAGGGGTTTTTACAATAAGAGCCGATTGCTCACAAAAGGAAGATCTGCTACCTAATGTACTACTACTAGCCCTATTCTAATAGTCCCTAGTCTACGGGCCGGCGCCGTCGCTGCCCTCGTCGTCGCCGTCCTCGCCGCTATCGGCGCTGCTGCCGGCGATGTCTTCGTCGCTGCTGCTGGAGCCATCGGTAGGGGCTTCTTCTTCGTCGTCGTCGTCGTCGTCGTCCTCCAACCCTGCGCGGAAGCGCTTTGCCGGCGGGTAGTCATCGGAGGAGGTGTCGTCCTCCGCTTCATCCTCTCCGTCGGAGGAGAGGTCCTCGCCCCAGGAGAAGGCGTCGTCGTCGCTCTCTTCCTCCAACTCCCCGTCCACGAGGAACTGGAGGTTATCCTCCCCGTCGGTCAAGGATTCGTCATCCTCTGACCCGACGGCGAAGTCCCAATCCACCTCGTCCCACCATTGTGGGGCGCGGGCCTCGTACGCCTGTGGTCGTACTCCGGCGGCTCGCGGGAGGAGGAGGATTGGAAGGAGAGACCCGAAGAGGCAGGAGGAGTCCATGGTTGCAGAGGATTTTTTTCGATTGCTAATGCGGAACAGGAGAATGAAGAGCGAACTGCTCGGATGAGGTTAAATAAAGGGGATATAGTGGGAGATGATTCAATGCTGTGGCGGTTTTCGAGGATGCGGTGCCAAAACTGTCAAATCGTGCAGTACGGAGAAGTTGAGAAGACAAGACATCATGATGGAAGGGTACTGAAGCGGTTCTGCTCTGCAACGCGTAACCCGATGAAGGAAAACAGAGTGGTTTTGGAATTATTATTACCAAAACCAGGGGGGCATGTGTTATCGTCGGATTTTAGCCAAAGTAGGAGATGGGCCGTAATTGAGATGGGCTTAGAGGATATGCACATAAAGTCTTTCTGAATCAGCCTCGTGCGAGAGTTTGGGCTAGATTGCCCGTATATCTCTACATTATGGTAGATCACTTTTCAGTTTAGAATTAAGAGATAGAGTTTGGTCGTACATAGTTAGGTTTATTCCAAAGATAGAAAGTCTACGGACTATAAATATGTACCTAGGGTTATTGAGAAAGGAGGACGATCACGTTCACAAAAAACACAATCTAGGCGCATCGCCACCCCTTGTTTCGAGGGTTTCTTCCGGGTAAGCGTCATGCTGCCTAGATCGCATCTTGCGATCTAGGCAGTATAAGTTTATTCGTTGTTTTGTGTTGCTCGTGCTGAAGCCTTGTTGATGGCGAGCAATACCGTTATCGTAGATGTTTTGGGGCTAACATCGGTGCTTTTTTGATATGTTTTCTTAGTCATGTTGCCCCTAGATATCTAGCTGTCTTTGCACCTATTTTAGGTGTAAGGGCAGCATCTTGCTTGGTCTTTATTTAGTAGATCTGATCTGTTATAGTTGTTCCTTGTCCTCCAAGGATTAGTTTGATATCCGCATGGTCAGGCCTTGCAAACGGGTTGAACGATCCAATAGTGCGTAAGGTATGGTTTGCCGATCCAAGAGGGGTTGTTCCGGGAATCGACTCTGTGTTGGTTTTTAGGCCTCTTCTAGGACTAGTTTTCTGTTATCTTTCGTATCTGCCAGGCTCAACTACGTGTAGGACGTTCCAATTATGCGGTGAAAGCCCTAGACTATCGTAGATCGATTTAACTTGGTATTGATAAAGCAGGATCCCCATGTTATCGTAGATCCAATACGAACCATGGGTCAATCGGCTCTTTGAGCCGATTCACAGGGTAACCTGAGAGCCGATCGGGCTCGTATTTAATGTTTACGTGTCTGCCATGCAGAAACTAATTGAAGCAATCCATCACCTTCCTGACCAGGTATAGGTCAGGTGGCACGCCCTCGCAACAGCCAGGACGTGTGCCGGAGTTTTGCGGGCCGTCGCCCGAGGGACCAGGGCCCACCAGCAATTCTGGGAGCCTCCCGGCTCTTCGTGTTGCTCGTCGCTGCTCGCCGGTGGGTTTTGGCAGGCAACAGCATCTCAATTAAACATGTGTGCCATTTATTTGACAAGATCTGCTATATGTGTTGTTCCAGAATATACAACTATTGGGAGGTATTTTATATTTCGAGTCAAGGCTAACATACTGTATTCCCCTAAACACACATTAAACATTTATTTCTAGAATGTGCGCATTAAGCAAAATTAACCCACCAATCATATGAGTTGTTGCTTGATTATTCATACAAATCTGGTCACTTGGTGGCAGTACCATCTGATTAGCTCCGGCGTTTTTTTAATTGTCACAATCTCCATCAACCAGAGTTATAGATGGTTTCCTGAGTACATTAAGATGGATTAAAAATCCTCGGCTGGGAAATCAAACATTTGTGACGTGACATGATGCTTGAATTGAGAATTAGAGATGTTTTTGAGGTGTGACATGATGCCTGAATTCTTGCCATGTCTGTCTGTTCGTGTGGTGCAGGTGTGAGGTGGCGTTCTGCAGCGATGAGTGCAGTGGGCACACAGCAAGGTTGCATTCACCCACTCCATGCATGCTCGCTGTCTCCCTTGAACTCTACAACGAAGGGTCCAGGTGAGTGCTCTTATAATTTCTTGGCATTTTTAGTTCTCTTTCTTGACTGGGTTTTACTTGCTCCCGTTGTCAGCCTTACATGCTGGTTTCCAGTAGTTCTATGTTGTTAAAATTGCATGGATAACTTTGTGTGTTATTACTCAAAAGGCTTTATGCACAGGTTCCATTTCTATGTGAACGAAACCATGCTCATAGTCAACTGTCAATAGGTAGCGTGTAATGTTCAGGTTTCCACTCCACCTAATCCTTCAGTTTTTGTAAATTGATAGTGAGCACAAATACATGCTTCCTGGACATTATTTCTTCCGGGTGTTTTGCCATCTGATGTAGATTACTTCTTCCCTCTCCCAATCTATAATGCTACAGCCCTGACTATAATGTTTTTGTATTGGATTTGGTGTCTGAAGATTCAAGGGATGACAGCCAGTTTGTGGAAGGTTCAGTAACAAAATATAATACTCCTATGTTGTTATGTACCACTAATTAGCTGCTAAACATGGGTTGCTCGTGCTACCGCTATCCTTACGCAAGTACAATAGACATTGTTGAGATATATTCTGCATTTTGTACTAAACTTTAATAACTAACATAATAGTGCAAGTACTTGTTATGATGATCCCATGTGTTCCTCAAGACTGAGCTGAACTAAGATCCATCATTGCTGCAAGTCGTAATTTTACTTGAGCTAGAATCTGATGATGCTCTAGCCGCGCAAGTTGTCAGCACGGGATGACGACCTTGGGCCTGGCACAGCGTGGTTGCCAGGTGCCATGGCATGGCCTCTTTCAGCGGTGGCTTGGCGGACAGTGTTGTGGTTGTGTGCACCTTCGAGGGCGGCACTCAGTTCGTCGGGTGGCACGAGACGGCAACTGTGGTTTGCCTAGCGACTTGGCTTGCTGGAGCCCGATCTGGGCCATGTCACAACGCACATTGTGCATGCCTCTTATTTACTCGTTCCAGTTAGTTAAAAGAAATAAAATTTGTGATTTGAAGTATAGTATATTAAATGCTTGCTGTGATTTGAAAAGCAAGCGTTATGATGTGCTGCTTGCTTATAATAGACACGGGGCATGTGCCAAGGACCATGTATTTCTTTTGTGATGATGATTGACCAGGTTTCCTGCAACAGTCCCCGTGTGCTACTTATGTGTTGTCACTTTTTTCTTTCCATTCCTTCCGTGCTTGATTATTTCTATTCATTCTAGCAAAGGCCTCACTACTCCTAAAATTTTCTCATTCCTATGAACCTCCAGTTTATTGTTATGGCTTAGTTACCTAGCAAAGTGCTATCTAATAGGTAGCTATAAACCTATGGTATTATATGCTTATGAGAAACATATTGTGATTTTTGTTAGTCAAATCTTACATGCATATGCATCTGGTTTCAATATACCACCCAATGCTTAGTATGTGTTGAACTTCACGGGCTAATGACTTTGAAATTGGTAATTCAAATTTTCATATATTGTCATTTCCCACCAAATTTTAATTATTATTATACAAAATATAAGTTGTGCGAAATCTACGGGATCGTGCGCCAAGGCGCACATCTAAATCTAGTAAAATTTAATAGGTACATCTCAAAGCTCTACACATTCACAAAGTAGTTCCACGAAAAACCAACATTTTTACTGTCGTGTGTAAAAAAGACAAATTTTGGTGCAAAAAAAGGTAGTGTATGTGACTTTTTTTTGTCTATTTCACACAAGTCATAAAAAATGTTAGTTTTTTTTTTGCAAAACTTGATGTACGTACGTATAATATCGATATTTTTTTCGAATTTCACAATGTTTTTTCGGTAGCAGGAGCATATGCTTCCATGTGCCGAATTGAGTTTCTGCAATTTAAATGGCGAGGATCAAAGAGAAAGCAAATCAATTGTACAAGAGAGATAAAGAAATTTTACATTTAAAATTAACGTTTTATTCATAATTTTGGAGATGCTTCATCGCTTTTACATGAAAACATACATTGAAACGGACTATGAAGAACATACATAAACCTTAGAAAATACCAAGATAGGTTATAAAACCTAGACTAGAGGTTTGTCGTCGTTGTGGTAGTGGATACAGCAAGTCTTTGTCAAACACCTTGACGCTCATCTCATCTCGTCATCACCTTCGTAGAAGTTCACCAAGCAGCCGAACTTGATGTTGTGGTCGCGAGCAAATTTCTTCTAGCCGGTGTGAAGGTACATGATGAGCATAGATTGCACATTGTTGGGGAACCCCGAGAGGAAGGTATGATGAGCATAGTAGCAAGTTTTCACTCAGTAAGAAATCAAGGTTCAGTCGACCAGTAGGAGAAAGACGTGACTTCTGAAGGTGTTGCTAGCTGACTTGTGGCAGGGCGCACTACCGGCCTCAGCAACAACGTGGAACCTACACACAACACAACTAAAATACTTTTCTCCAACCTACAGTGAAGTTGTCAATCTCACCGGTTTTGCTGAAAACAAACGATTAACAATTTAGTGTGGAAAGAGATGTTTGTTTGCAGTGGAATTAAAGAGCACAGTGATTGCAGTAAGCAAACAAAACAATATTATTATATCAGTGTAAAAGAAAGGACCGAGATCCATAGTTCACTAGAGGTGTCTCTCCATAAAGATAAATAACATGCTGGGTAAATTAAAGCTGGACAATTGACAGAATAAAGACCATACATGACAAGATGATTACTATGAGATTCGTTTGGGCATTACAACATAATACATAGACTGTAATCCAACTGCATCTATGACTAATAATTCACCTTCCGGTTATCATTCGAACCCTTTTCAGTATTAAGTTGCAAGCAACAGATTATCGCATTAAGCAATGTGTGTAAAGTAAACAATAAAATCATCCTTAGACAAAACATTATTGTTTTCTCCCTAGTAGCAACATCGCATCTACAATCTTAGAAGTTATTGTCACTCTTCCAGATTACTAGAGGCATGAACCCACTAGCGAGCATAAATACTCCCTCTTGGAGTTACAAGCATTTAGTTGGCCAAAAGCATCTACTAGCAACAAAGAGCATGCAAGATCACAAATAACATATGACAAGTATATAATTGATCTCAACATAGTATTCAATATTCAT
Source organism: Lolium multiflorum (assembly GCA_030979885.1). Taxonomy (NCBI): domain Eukaryota; kingdom Viridiplantae; phylum Streptophyta; class Magnoliopsida; order Poales; family Poaceae; genus Lolium; species Lolium multiflorum. The sequence continues at coordinate 200,784,766 of CM061753.1, read as the reverse complement.
CAGATCCCAGCAAACACAACATGTAGCATTACATAAAGATGATCTTGACCATGATAGGCAGCTCACAAGATCTAAACATGAAGCATAAATTGGAGAAGATAACCATCTAGCTACTGGTATGGACTCGTAGTCCAGAGATGAACTACTCACGCATCACTTAGGAGGCGGGCATGGCGATGTAGATGCTTCCGATGATGATCTCCCTCTCCAGCAGGGTGCCGCGAAGAGCTTCAAAACCCTCCCGAGCTAGGGTCGCTGATGGCGGCCACGACAAAACTTTTCGTGGATGGAGGCTCGGGTATTTAGGTTTTCCCCGAGATCGTGAATAAATAAGCGGAAGGGCGAGGTCGGTGGATGCCTGGGGGGCCACACCACCCCATGGCGCGGCCAGGCCCTGGGCTGCGCCATGGTCTGGTGTGGCTGCCCTGTGGCGCCTCTTCGTCTCTCCTCTGGACTCTGTCTTCGTTACCGTAAAATAGGAACTTCGGCTTTTGTTTTGTCCAATTCCAATAATATTTCCTGTACAATTTTCTCAAATATAAAACAGTAGAAAACATGGAACTGGCACTGTGACATCTTGTCAATAGGTTAGTACCGGAAAATTTATAAAAGTGGAACGAAGTGTAAACAAAACATATATAAATTGGTGTAAAACGAGCATGGAGCATAAAATAATTATAGATACGTTTGCAACGTATCAGTACATCTTGCCTTCCCCGTCGAACAAGAGCTCCACCGTCCATCGGCAGAAGTCGCAGCCTGCTTCCTGCAGGGTCACCACGGTCGGTGAGAAATTCAGCGAACGCCTCCGGGAGCTTCTGACAAGGTATCGACTTGTCAATGCCTACGGATTGTAGACTAGGGTTTAGTTGGAAGTAGAGGGCAAGTAGATCTCGAGGGTTCAGCCGGAAAAGTACTCGACTGCTATAAAACTAGGGTTATGTTGACAATGAAATCGATCCCTTCTTTCTCCTTCGACTCCCCCTTATATAGGAGGTGGAGCCGAAGGTTTCGTGATGTACAAGTTACAGAAATCGGGAGACTCTTTGAGTTCGTCCCATAATAGTTACAAATCTTATTCCTAATACAACTCTATCTTTCCAAGACTATCTCTTAATTGGGCTTCCGGGCTTCATAAACTTCGGGTCGTGGGCCTTCAGTAGGGTACCATCTTCGGCAGGCCCATTGGGGATGCCTATGTCAGTAGCCCCCGAGATTTTGCTTGAATCGAAGAATCAGGGAAAATCTCCATCTTTACAATTATCATATGATTTCTTCGAGTCAATAAATAACTTTCATAAAACAATCGTATATTGTACAGGGATAATGGTAGTTGGGGCTGGTTCATCTGACGGATCAGGTACCAGTTAACTGCTCTTGTGGCAATCCCGCAAAAACCTACTTCAAGATCACGTCTCTAGACATGATCTCGGGATACTGGCGTAATTCGACATGTGCCGCTTAAGGTCTTACCAGATGTCAAATTCCAGTTATGCTTTATCGGGTACCTAACGCGTCCGTTAGGATTTTTCTTCATATCTCTTGATACGGAAAAAGTAGCAGAGCGCAGTCAGAGGCGATGCCACACCGCGTAGGACGGATCCCGGGGTCTTACCTTCGCAAAGTTCTGCGGCATTCAGAGATTAAATCGCGACCGAGGCGCTCTGAGAATATATTGTCGAGTGCCTTTTTCGGTGCTGGAATAGCACATTTGTTCGAGTCAACGGATGACTTATATTTTGTTTATTTTGTCTTCCCGATGGGAGTATATGAAGAGTTATTCCATAACTCGAAATATGCTCACTATGACTTTTTTTAATTTTATCGGTTACGCGAATAGCGTTTCCGATGGGAGTAGCCCCCGAGGCTATAGCCAAGTGCTTGTACTTGGTTGTAGGCTCACCTTTTTAATGCTTCTATCGCTATATTGTTAACTTCTTCCATTGCTTTCAACTTTATCGGCTGCGCGACCAGCGTTCCCGATGGGAGTAGCCCCCGAGGCTACAGTTGAGTATTTATACTTGGCTGTAGGCTCAATTTTTTGTCGTTTTGAATCATCTCTCTATCAAACTCTTTATAAAAGTAGCCCCCGAGCATTTGGGCAAAAACTTGTATTTGAACAAAAGCTCCCGAAATTCCCAGTAATACTCTGCTATCACCAATCCTCCCAGCACTGCAGCCAAACTTTTTATGTGATGTCAGTACTGACGATAGCCACGATCGCTGTATTGGGAAAACGCGAGTTCTATCCTATCACTGATTTATGGGGCCAAAAGTCTGCATGTTTTGACACGTTACGCAAGTGGGGGACACACGTCCTCCGCTTTTTCTGGCATGCGCACTGTGGCGCATGTTTAGTTACCTCCAAGTAAAAATACTTTTTTACCCCTGGACACACGTGTAGGGCATCAAACCCATTCTCTCACCATCCAACGGCGCGACATTTCGCTGGCTTGCTATAAATAGCCTTCTTCTTCCTCCTGCTATCCCCTTCGCTGCGCCGCGCTCATATCCTCTCTCTGTTCAAAAACTTCCATTGCAACCAAACAAGCTCCCGCGCTCGTCCTCATCCTCAATATCTCTAGCACCAACGTTGATGCCACCACGGGCTAGGCTCACCAAGCACACCACCCCATAACCAAGCATGGCGACACAAGATCTGGGGGTTTCCGAGTGGGAGAGATCCAAGATCTCAAACCAAGACGCGGACCTGATGAAGAAGCTTGGCTTGATGAAGGAGGGAGCACTGATCTTCCCCAGTGAAGAAAGCTTCCCGACGCCCCCATCCAACATCGGGTAACCTTCGTTGACCACCTTATCCGCGGTTTCTCCGCTCCTATCCATGAATTCCTTCGTGGATTGCTCTTTGTGTATGGGCTGCAGCTGCACCAGCTGACTCCCAATTCTATCCTCCATATTTCTATTTTCATCACGCTCTACGAGTGCTTTCTTGGGACCCAACCGAATTGGGCCCTGTGGAAACGCGTTTTCTGCATTCGCCGCAATAGCTCCCACAACATCGCCTACAATATAGGTGGTGTTGTTATCTGTGTCCGTCCTGACGTCGATTATTTCGACGTCAAATTTCCCGACTCCGTCCAAGGGTGGCGCAGGAGATGGCTATACGTCCGCGAGGAATGCTCTGACTCGCAGGAATAGAACATCGCACCCTTTGATGGTAGCGCAAAAATTCTTCGACGCCGATCCTGGGATGCAGAAGCCACCGAAGAAGAGAAAACGGCGATAGATGCATGAAGCGCATCCATGAGTACAGAATACCCGAGGCAAAGAATTGTCGGGTATTCAGATTACTGCGCATTTCCTTAGAATTAGGGTGCAGCCTCTACAGGCTCGCAAAAACCCTCTGTGGCTGTATGCTGGCGAGAAAGACGTCGACCGCATATCCAAAGATCTCTCCGTGAAGGATTTGGAAAAGCTTGTCTGACATGTTTCGTCGCTAAGCAAGAAAGATTCAGTTCCATTATCTTGCCGAGTAGAGCCGTACACCAGCACCAATCCCCTTCCCAAGGTAAATGACTTGGCCTCTCGCAATTATGTTTTTTCGACTGCCATCTTGCGCAAATATTCTTCCCGAGTTTTTATTGTTTCAACTTCTATCTTGCTGAATGATACGTCTCAAACGTATCTATAATTTCTTATGTTCCATGCTAATTTTATGATGATACTCACAAGTTTTATACATTATATGTCATTATTATGCATTTTCCGCAACCTATTGACTTGACGAATGAAGTTGTTTTCTGCTGTTGGGAAATCCTACAAAGGAAATATTCTCAAATTGGACGAAATCAACGCCCAAGGGTTTATTTTTCCACGAAGCTTCCGAAGACCGAGGGAGAAACGAAGTGGGGCCACGGGCGCCGCCACACTAGGGCGGCGCGGCCTGGCCGCGCGGCCCTAGCGTGTGGGGCCCCCGTGACTCCTCCGACTCCGCCCTTCCGCCTACTTAAAGCCTTCGCGAATACCCCGTACCGAGAGCCATGATACGGAAAACCTTCCGGAGACGCCGCCGCCGCCAATCCCATCTCGGGGGATTCAGGAGATCGCCTCCGGCACCCTGCCGGAGAGGGGAATCATCTCCCGGAGGTCTCTTCATCACCATGATCGCCTCCGGATCGATGTGTGAGTAGTCCACCCCTGGACTATGGGTCCATAGCAGTAGCTAGATAGTTGTCTTCTCCTCATTGTGCTATCATGTTAGTTCTTGTGAGCTGCCTATCATGATCAAGATCATCTATTTGTAATGCTACATGTTGTGTTTGTTGGGATCCGTTGAATATTGAATACTATGTCAAGTTGATTATCAATCTATCATATATGTTGTTTATGTTCTTGCATGCTCTCCGTTGCTAGTAGAGGCTGGCCAAGTTGATACTTGTAACTCCAAGAGGGAGTATTTATGCTCGATAGTGGGTTCATGCCTCCATTGAATCTGGGACAGTGACAGAAAGTTCTAAGGTTGTGGATGTGTTGTTGCCACTAGGGATAAAACATCAATGCTTTGTCTAAGGATATTTGTGTTGATTACATTACGCACCATACTTAATGCAATTGTCTGTTGTTTGCAACTTAATACTGGAAGGGGTTCGGATGATAACCTGAAGGTGGACTTTTTAGGCATAGATGCATGCTGGATAGCGGTCTATGTACTTTGTCGTAATGCCCTGATTAAATCTCATAGTACTCATCATGATATATGTATGTGCATTGTTATGCCTTCTTTATTTGTCAATTGCCCAACTGTAATTTGTTCACCCAACATGCTATTTATCTTATGGGAGAGACACCACTAGTGAACTGTGGACCCCGGTCCATTCTTTACATCTGAAATACAATCTACTGCAATACTTGTTCTTCGCAAACATCATCTTCCACACTATACATCTAATCCTTTGTTTACAAGCCGGTGAGATTGACAACCTCACTGTTACGTTGGGGCAAAGTACTTTGATTGTGTTGTGGTTTCCACGTTGGCGCCGAAATCCCTGTGTTGCGCCGCACTACACTCCGCCACCAACAACCTTCACGTGTTCCTTGACTCCTACTGGTTCGATAACCTTGGTTTCTTACTGAGGGAAAACTTGCTGCTGTGCGCATCACACCTTCCTCTTGGGGTTCCCAACGGACGTGTGTCTTACACGCCATCAAGCTCTTTTTCTGGCGCCGTTGCCGGGAGATCAAGACACGCTGCAAGGGGAGTCTCCCACATCCAATCTCTTTACTTTGTTTTTGTCTTGCTTTACTTTATTTTATTTACTGCTTTGTTTTCTCTTATATCAAAAACACAAAAAAAATAGTTGCTAGTTTTACTTTATTTACTCTCTTGTTCTCATATCAAAAACACACAAAAAATTAGTTACTTGCATTTACTTTATTTATCTTTTGTTTATTTCATCATGTTTCCTCCTAAGTACACTCTAAAAGACATACCGGTAGGACGAGGGTCTATCATTGGGAAAGATAATATAGAAGATTTTTTCACTCATGTTAGTACAGCTGAAGATTTTGAAGATAGACACTTGGTAGAACTTGCTCCTACTTATGAAATTGCTGTTGTACACATGTTGGAAACTAAATTTGTTAATCTCAATCCTATAATTCAACATATGTTTCTTACACTCGGTGATATGGAGGAAGGAGAAAAGAAAGATTTTTTCTTAGAAACCCTTCTTAAAGAATTTGGTGGTGTAGCAAGAGAGGCTAGAAAAGTCTTTATTAAATATAAGATGCTTGGCTCTTATACCAACTTTGCTAGTACCCTTGAAAAACTGGAAAAAGATAGATTAAAGTACACTAATAAAGTTAATTCTGAAGGGGAGATTAAGACATCAATACCTTGCAAACTCCTAGGAATGCATGAAGCTCTAGAAAATAACTATGCTTGGCTTGTTCCTGAAAATTTGTTTGATGAGAATAGCAAGCCTAAGAATAATGAAAAAGGAGCCTCTGAAACTTACATAGATAAGATACAATGCATAGTTGAGAGAACTCCAAACCCCTCTGTTGATGCTTCATCTCTTGATAATACTTGATTCACACTTTCTGCGCCTAGCTGAAAGGCGTTAAAGAAAAGCGCTTATGGGAGACAACCCATTATTTTACTTCTGCACTTTTGTTTTATATTTGAGTCTTCGAAGTTGTTATTACTGTAGCAACCTCTCCTTATTTTTATTTTATTGCATTGTTGTGCCAAGTTAAGTCTTTGATAGTAATGTCAATACTAGATTTGGATTACTGCGCAGGAACAGATTTCTTGCCGTCACAAAATTGAGCCGCCCCGTCTGTAGAAAATTTAGAAAAATCTACCAATTTACATGCGTGATCCTCAGATATGTACGCAACTTTCATTCAATTTGGGAATTTTCATCTGAGCAAGTCTAGTGCCTCAAAAAAATTCGTCTTTACGGACTATTCTGTTTTGACATATACTGCCTTTTATTTCGCATTGCCTGTTTTGCTATGTTTGATGGATTTCTTTGTTCCATTAACTTTCAATAGCTTGGTGCAATGTCCAGAAGTGTTAAGAATGATTATGTCACCTATGAATATATGAATTTTCAATTATGCACTAACCCTCTAATGAGATTGTTTTGAGTTTGGTGTGGAGGAAGTTTTCAAGGGTCAAGAGAGGAGGATGATACAATATGATCAAGAAGAGTGAAAAGTCTAAGCTTGGGATGCCCTGGTTCATCCCTGCATATTTTAAGAAGACTCAAGCATCTAAGCTTGGGGATGCCCAAGGCATCCCTTCTTCATCGACAACTTATCAGGTCACCTCTAGTGAAACTATATTTTTATTCCGTCACATCTTCTATGCTTTACTTGGAGTGTCTGTTTGTTTTTGTTTTTGTTTTTGTTTGAATAAAATCGGATCCTAGCATTCTTTGTTTGGGAGAGAGACACGCTCCTCTGTTTCGTATGAACACATGTGTTCTTAGCTTTATCTTTAATGTTCATTGCGAAGGTTGAACTACTTCATTCATTGTTATATGGTTGGAAACAGAAAATGCTGCATGTGGTAAATGGTATAATGTCTTGAATAATGTGATACTTGGCAATTGTTGTGCTCATATAGATCATGTTTAAGCTCTTGCATCATGTACTTTGCACCCATTAATGAATAACTACATAGAGCTTGTTAAAATTTGGTTTGCATGATTAGTTTCTCTAGAGTCTAGATATTTTCTGGTTAAGGTGTTTGAACAACAAGGAGACAATGTAAAGTCTTATAATACTTACAATATGTTCATATATGAGCTTTGCTGCACCTTTTATACTTGAGTTTGCTTCAAACAACCTTGCTAGCCTAGCCTTGTATTGAGAGGAATTCTTCTCGTGCATCCAAATCCTTGAGCCAAAAACTATGCCATTTGTGTCCACCATACCTACCTACTACATGGTATTTCTCTGCCATTCCAAAGTACATTACTTGAGTGCTACCTTTAAAATTCTATCCTTTGTCTTTGCAATATATAGCTCATGGGAAAAATAGCCTTAAAAACTATCGTGGTGAAGAATATGTACTTATGTGTCTTATTTCTTAATAAGTTGCTTGTTGAGCGGTAACCATGCTTCTGGGGACGCCATCAACTTTTACACCTTTGTTGAATATCATGTGAGTCTCTATGCATGTTCATCTTGTCTGAAGTAAGGGCGATTTTCATGATCAAATGGTTTGAGTATGCATATTGTTAGAGAAGAACATTGGGCCGCTAACTAAAGCCATGATTCATGGTGGAAGTTTCAGTTTGGACAATTAATCCTCAATCTCTTATGAGAATTTTAACTGTTGTTAAATGCTTATGCATTAAAGAGGAGTCCATTATCTGTTGTCTATGTTGTCCCGGTATGGATGTCTAAGTTGAGAATAATCAAAAGCGAGAAATCCAATGCGAACTTTCTCCTTAGACCTTTGTACAGGCGGCATAGAGGTACCCCTTTGTGACACTTGGTTGAAACATATGCTATGCAATGATAATCCATGATAATCGAAGCTAATTAGGACAAGGTGCGAGCACTATTGGTATACTATGCACGAGGCTTGCAACTTATAAGATGTCTTATACATAACACATATGATTTATTACTACCGTTGACAAAATTGTTTCTATGTTTTCAAAATGAAAAACTCTAGCACAAAAATAGTAATCCATGCTTCCCTCTGCGAAGGGCCAATCTTTTACTTTATTGTTGAGTCAGTTTACCTACTTCTTTCTATCCTATAAGCAAACACTTGTATCAACTGTGTGGATTGATTCTTACATGTTTACTTATTGCACTTGTTATATTACTTTGTGTTGACAATTACCCATGAGATAAACATGTTGAAGTTGAAAGCAACCGCTGAAACTTATATCTTTCTTTGTGTTACTTCAATGCCTTTACGTTGAATTTATTGCTTTATGAGTAACTCTTATGCAAGTCTTATTGATGCTTGTCTTGAAAGTACTATTCATGAAAAGTCTTTGCTATATGATTCATTTGTTTACCCATTATCTTCATCATTGCTTCGAATCGCTACATTCATCTCATATGCTTTACAATAGTATTGATCAAAATTATGATAGCATGTCACTTCAGAAATTATCCTTGTTATCGTTTACCTACTCGAGTAGGAACTAAGCTTGGGGATGCTTGATACGTCTCAAACGTATCTATAATTTCTTATGTTCCATGCTAATTTTATGATAATACTCACATGTTTTATACACATTATATGTCATTATTATGCATTTTAAGGTACTAACCTATTGACGAGATGCCGAAGAGCCAGTTGCTGTTTTCTGCTGTTTTGGTTTCAGAAATCCTACAAAGGAAATATTCTCGGAATTGGACGAAATCAACGCCCAGGGTTTATTTTTCCACTTCCGGAAGACCGAGGGAGAACGAAGTGGGGCCACGGGACACCGCCACCAGGGCGGCGCGGCCTAGGGGGGGCCCGCGCGGCCCTAGCGTGTGGGGCCCCGTGACTCCTCCGACTCCGCCCTTCCGCCTACTTAAAGCCTTCGTCGCGAATACCCCAGTACAGAGAGCCACGATACGGAAAACCTTCCAGAGACGCTGACATGGGCACTACCCTTCGGGTAACCCACATTACCCTATCCGGTATTGACTAATTGGAGGCCCATGAAGACACCTGAAGGCGAGATGGGCCACTAGGACGGCGCACCAGAAGGTTCCTTGACGGGCAAGACAAGGAAGCGATCGAACAAGGAAAGATCGGATCTAAAACTACTGTAAACCTAGTCGTGCTCGGTGAGACCTCTTGAGACCGGGCCTCCTATATAAAGGCCAGGAGAGGGGCTGTCGAGGGACATAACCAATCTTAGCGATCTTAGCCAGCAAAAGCTTAGAGCTAGGACACCCTAGCAATTAGCCAACTCGACGAGATCTCTGCCGAACTATTCGGTACCCCATTGTAACCCATTATCATCATAATCAAGAACAGACAGGCAGGACGTAAGGGTTTTACCTCATCGAGGGCCCCGAACCTGGGTAAATCGCTCTCCCGCTTGTCGTGAACCGATGTCTCGTGTCGGCTTGCGATTCCGTCAACCCTAAGCCCCTATCGAGGGCATTGGCGAGGAGTACCCTCGACAATTGGCGCCGTCTGTGGGAACCCTGTCGGCACAAGATCGGACATCGGCTGAACCTGTCATGTCATCAGCAGCTTCGTCAACACCATCATCGCCTCGTCTGGGAAGCCCGATTCGTTTCGGCTCCTACGAATTCACCCCACATAGCGATTCATCTCGCTCGACTTTCTCCGGTCTACAAGGCAACATGGAGATGGCTTTCGGGAGCGTCCACTACAACGTCAACTCAGAAGGAATTCTTCGGCTGCTAGAATCTCCCATCTCCAGATTGAAGAGTCCGAGCGCGTCGTCATCACTCGACCTTTCGGCTGGCCTGATAAGCCCGCCTAGTCCATCCGCGCCTTCAACTCCCCGTTCGGCGTCCTCTATGTCGGTCGGATCTGATGATCCTGCGCCCTCGGAGCTAACCTCGTACTATTGCATGAACTGCGACACCAGGCACGGACTGGGGTCAAGGGACACGCCGTTCATCTGCAATGCCTACTATTCATCGGGAGAGGACATCATCGGCAGCATCACCCAAGGAGACACCCGAAGAGTGGCGCCCCTCCAAGTTTATGTCGCTAACAGGGGAGACGAAGATCGCACCCCCCGTTCCAGCAGGCGAGCTAGTTTTGAAAACAGCGCCAGCAACAACAACAGCGACCACACCATCGCAGAGGAGGAGTGGGCAGCAGCCAAGGCAGCCGTGCTTAACAATACACCGCTTCCGGCAGGAACCACGGTTGGCACTCTCAACGCTTACCGCTCCATATTGGAGAAAAATCGGGAGCGCCTATCTAAGGAGCAAGCCACCCTCGAGAAACGCCTATCTGCGGCAGACCGATCCAGCGAGCGATGCAGAGGCTCGCAGGGAAGTGCCTCCCGAAGTACCCACGGAGGAGGCAAACATCGATCAAGAATGTCCAGGCTTTCGGAAGATGATGCAAGGGAGATAACGTCAAACCTGACCAAGTCCTTTATGACTACGGACACCGCGGGCATGCCACGGCCAAAAACCGTTGCGGGAGCAACAACCAACCTTGCAGCATACCTCATTAATCAGCGTCCCGAAGGATCCATGGCTCAGGCTCACCGTGTCGCCTTAGAAAGTCTCGCGATATTAGGAGACAATCTAGTTCCACGGAAGGAGAAGACCACGTTGCAGGCCAGCGGCTCAAAGCATCGCGCAAGAGACGCTCGGGATGAAATTACTCAGAGTAGGATCGACAAAGCAAGGCGACGATGCGCCCTCAGAGAGGAATTCGACAGCGATTCTTCGGACGAGACCTAGGAGAACGACGGCGAGCTTAGGGGAGCCGATTGTTTAAGCTACAAAATTCGGGAGGCGATGCCACCCAAGAAGTTCAAACCCACCCCTACCGACGCCGCCAAGTACGATGGGCAGCACGAGCCGAGATCCTGGATAGAGGACTATCTACAGACAGTAATTCTGCAAAAAGGGAACCAGATAGCAGCAATGCAGTGCCTACAGCTTTACCTAAAGGACTCAGCGCGAGCTTGGCTCAGAGGTCTGCCAAAGGGTTCCATTAAGTCATGGGACGACCTAGTAGAAGCCTTCGTCACCAACTTCCAAGCAACCTACAAAAGGCCCGTCGGGATCGAGGAATTACGGCATTGTCAGCAAAAGCAGAAGGAGTCGATGCGTGCATACATCGGGAGATTCACCAAGCTCCTAAACGCTGCGGAAGACGTATCTGTCGACAGAGCGATCGATGCCTTCAGTGATGGCATCCGACGTGAAAGCTATATAGAAGAACTTGGGCGCAAGAAGCCGAAAACCATAACCAAGTTAATGGAAATCGCCAACAGCTGGGCCGATGGCGAAGACAACGTCCGAAAGCCACGACAGCGCAGTGACGACGAAGAGGATGACCAGCCAAAGCACGATTCGGGTGGTCGAAGGGATCGCAACAAGAGAAGGAAGAACCGCAGCTACGATGACAATAACTTGGTGGCCGCAGGTTATTCTGATCGGCAGGATGATCGGTACGATGACAGGCGAGATGATCGGCATGACGGTAATCGGAACAACTCGGGAACCGTGGCAACTATAAACCACGACAACAGAGAACTCCCGAACTACCCTACGCTGAGCAGATCAACGCCCCCTGCTACCTGCATTCATATACCGATTCCAAGGATGGTAAAATAAAGTCTAGCCACTTGCTCAGGGACTGTCGGCAGTTCATCGATATGCATAAGTTCATCCAGCAGGCAGGCCAGCAACAGCTACCACCGCCACCACCACCACCTCCACCGCAACATCAGGTCCAGCAAGCTCAACCTCATCAACCCAATGAGGCATTTCCACCACCACGTGGGCAGATGAGTATGATTCATAGGACAGGCGTCTCAAGGAGAGAAATGAAGAAGCTCACCCGAGATATCAACCTGGCAGAAAGCGTTATGGCGAACATCCCTGAGTATGTCGAGTGGTCGTCTCAGAATATCACGTTCAGCCGAGCGGATCACCCGATGACTATACCAAAACCAGGACACGCCGCCCTAGTGGTCGAAGCACAGATAGGAGGGTTCAAGATGAGCAAAGTCTTCATGGACGGAGGAAGTGGACTCAACCTGATATTCCTTGACACAATTCAAAGTATGGGGATCACCATGAGAATGTTAGAAGAATCAGACACCCGCTTTCATGGGATTCTCCCTACTTCACCAGCGTACTCTCTCGGCAAAGCATACCTGAACGTCGTCTTCGGCAAACCCGACAATTTCAGGAAGGAGAAGATCGAGTTCGAAGTCGTGAACTGGGAATCACAGTATCACGCCATACTCGGGAGACCAGCTTATGCCAAGTTCATGGCTGTGCCGCACTATGGATACCTCAAGCTGAAAATGCCTGGGAACAATGGAACGAACATCATAGTCCATGGAAGTTTCTCACGCTCGGACAATTGTGATCGTGATTTTCAAAGGATTGCTGCAAAGTTTGGGCCACAGCGAGAAACTGTCAACCCTCCGCCCAAGCTGACGATACGAGAAATCAAGGAGGAAAAACATGACAGAGAAACCAAGAAGAAGCCAGCCGACCTTGCTCTTGAAGCCTTGGCAGCAAAAGCTTCGGCAGTTGCTGATGCAGAAGATATAGGAGGCAGCGAGGCACTGACAATCGTTGCCCAAGCCCCTGGCGAAATCAACAACGCTGCAGCAACCACTAGCATGACGAAGAAATCAGAAGATGCTATCGAAGATGAGAAGAACCCCTTCCTTGATAAAGCACTTCCTTAGTCTTTAAATTTTTTCCCTTTACTTTACACAGGGCCTCCCTTTTTCGCCCTCTAGTTTCGTATTTATCCTATCAATGAGTACTTAAGTTTCAATTCTTGTTAAGCATTGCAGTAATTTAAAGCATCTATGACCGCGCCACCGTGAACCTTGCTTACAAGTAACGGTACAACGTAACGCGCGGCAGAAGATCGCGCCCCAAGGGAAAAACTTCTACGAGTGCTGCAAAGAAAAACAAGGACATTAATCCTTCCCTCTGCTTCAGATGCCTCTACGAGTGCCGCAAAAAGCAAGAGTTTGGAAAACATAAAACAACCCACGTTCGATATTTCACTTATGGAAATATCAAAGAACAACGGGCTCATTGGCAGAACCATTGCACCCGAAATATTCGGGAGTGACTGTCGAAACTTACAATCGGTTGAAAGCAAAGTTGCGCATACAACAGGTTTAGCAAAACCTGCAACACGAGCTGATCACTCATATGATTTGCTGACCAACCAGTATACATGCATATAACGGGAAACTAAGATTTGCTCCTTCAAAAATTTGCCAACGGCACGGTAAAAGTACATATTCATGTATTTACCAACTAACAAGTTTCGGCTTAACAATCCTAATACTTGGATGGATTAGCGAATGCAATTCATTTTACAAAAATAAGTTTACACCCTAACGTCACCCTTGCAGAGTTTCCCTTTCTTCAGGTACATTTGACTCCTCCTCAAGCCTGTCGACAATTATGTTGGCGGGCACTAAAACCTTCGGGTACAGTTCTTCAAAATCACCAGTTGTGTTGGTGAAAGATAGCAAACATGCTGAGGGATAACGAGCAAGCACAAGGGCAAGCGTACACTTGGCCCCTGCGAAAACTTGAGCTCGCACCAAATCCCGAACCTTCTTGGCGTTTCCAAACTCGGACATCAAAGTCAAAAGCGTGGGGGGAACTGCAAAGGAAACATTGTCTTCCAAACCACCCTCATAGCTTTATAGCACTTATCAAAGAATTGGTGGACTTGTTGGACCCGATCCTGAAATTTTGCAACAGCCGAAGCCTTCGAGTGATCCCGCCAGAAAATCTCTTCGGATGAGGAAAGTTGGGTTAAAGCATGCACTCGCTCGTGTATCCGCTTGTTCTCTTCCGCACGGTTCAACGCTATGACTGGCAAAAGAATCAGTAAAGAGTCAGACAAGGTGTTGTTAACAAAAGGGCAAAGGAATCAGGAAACTTACAGTTCAAACTCTCAGTAGCTTTATGCAGCTCAGTAAGAGTGTACAGTTCCACGTCGGCTGCCATCTCGCTCTTCTTATTGACAATAGCAGCTAAGGCATAAGTGCTGCGCAGGTCCTTTTCCATCTGCGTAATCCGATCCTTCATACGCTGGATCCGATCACTTTCAGGAAGGGCACCCGAAGAGTCGTCAACAAATGAGGGTACTGGGAAGACCTGCAGGAAACACCGTTACAAAAGGATGATGGATATGGTACAGCTGAGCATCCGAAATAACTCCCATCGGGAGAAGTACAAGAAGAAATATCATAACAAAAGTGTGCTAACAACATTGCTAGCACGGAGTTTATTACAAGCATAAGTTTTGCGGCAGAATAATGTTTCACATCAGTTCAAGCATAAAGTTTACTACAAGAATCAAGGGGCTTGGGTCTGAGTCGATAAACTGGGTCCAGCCGACGATTTCCTTGATGAAACCAGTTCAAGGAGCTGGCGGGCACAAGTAAGGGCGGACGCTTTAAAGGCGCTTAAATCAACAAGCTGCCCGTCTTGCTCTTTCGGCAGCTCCTTGGTCATTTCTTCGATGTCACCCTTAAAGCCGTAACCCATCATAAGCTGGAAGGCAAGGACGGCACCATAAGTGCGCGATGTACGCTTGAATACCTCGATAACCTCCTTGGTGTCAACTGCGAAGGCATCGACCAGCTGCCCCAGGGTCTTCTCCTGCTTGATCTTGGGGAAAATCATCGAGTGCATCCGCGCCAGGGCACCCTTCCCCTTTACAAGAAGCTCCCGCGTAAGCTGGTGAGAGGCAAGAATCATCGACATAGCATTTGCTGGAGAGTTGTTTGGAACTCTGTCCAGCGCATCAGCAGGGATATTCGCCGCTTCTGCAGGAAAAAGAAAGAAAAAAGTGCATTGGCAAAAGGATCGAATCCATAAGTACATCAATCGACAGAGGAGTATAAAAATTACCAAGCAAGGCCAAAGAAGACTGACGAAGGACTTCATCCTTTTCGGCTGCCCGAGCTTCAGCCACCAGCCTGGATGCTTCCTCCTCCTTCAACTTCTCTTTCAGCTTCCCAAGTTCCACCTTCAGAAAGTCAACCTCTTGGCGAGCCTCAGCAGCTATCTTGACTGCACCATCCAATTTCAAGGAGGAAGATTTGACTTCCTCTTGTAGCCGAGCCTTGTCAGCTTCCAGAGAAGTGAATTGGGAGGCGAAGGCCTCCAAAGTGGAAATAACGCCTTGCAAGTCCTTAAGAAAGAAGGATATTTTACCAGAAATTGTCAAGCAAAGCACGCTCCAAGAGATTGGCATCACAGTTAGAAAAAGACTTACAGAAGGAGGAGTCGCGGTGACAGCAGTTGGAGAGACGTCTTTCCCTTTGGAAAGGGAAGAAGCAGTCGATGCTTGAGCCATAGGGGCAGCCTTAGGAGCCGAAGCTTCGGAAGCCACTACGACCGGCGAAGCAGTATCAGATTTGGCTTTTTTAGACGGAGGCTCGATAAAGCTTTCGTCGCTGCAAAGGTGAAAGGTCGACAATGAAGAGTAAGAAAAATAAAAGGGCAAAGTATAACTTCAGAAAAGAAACTACTTACATGTCGAAGAGATCATCTTCATTGGCAAAGCCGCCGGTTGATCTCTTCACAGGTGAAGCCCTGGCCTCCTCAGCAGCTGCATCAACAAAGGTATCATGATCAGCGTCGTCATTACGCATTGATCCATCTGCGACACCAGCGTCATCGGCTGAGGAAGGAAGGTCGGTGTGGGCAACTTCAAAATCTATCGGACCATTATATTCGTCCTCTAGGCCTGTATGCTCGACAGAGTGAAAGTCTACGGGGATTGAGGAGCCTCTCCCTTCAGAAGTATCATCTGGTGAATCATGCATATTTCCAGAAACTGTGGGGATCTGTTGAGGAAAATAGCAAGTAAGAACAGTGGTAATTATGTCAGCTAAGTAAAAGCAGCATAGTAGGAACGTGAAGAAAAGAAAAATACCTCTGATGGTGGATGGCCAGCGTCTAGGGGAGCATAAGAAGAAATCAGCGGAATCGAATCTTCCTGGCTAAAAGAAGTAAGGCGACGGACTTCGTCAAGCAACTCCTTTTCCGACAGATCGGCAGCATTGATCCTGGTTTCATCCTTTGGACCTGAGTACAACCACATCGGGTGAACTCTGGCCATGACTGGTTGGACTCGACGTTTCAAGAATAAAGCTGCCACCTCTGTACCGATCATAGTTTGGCCGTCAGCCTCTTTGATTCGAAGGAATTTGGCAAATAGTTCTTCGGCTGTAGCTCTTTCATCGGATGAAAGAATATTCTTCCAGGAATTCTTGGGCTTGGCTTCGGAGACATCGGCAAAGCAAGGAAGCTGAGATTCGGGTGACAAGGAGTCCTTGATGTAAAACCATTTCAGTCTCCACCCTTGCACGGACTCCCTCATTGGGAAATTGAAATAATTGACCTCCGAACGAGCTACAAACCCCACTCCTCCGATGACAAAGTAACCATTACTGCTGCTGTATCTCTTTACGTAGAAGATCTTTTTCCACAGCCCGAAATGAGGTTCGATACCCAGAAACGCCTCGCAAAGGGTGATGAACACAACAACATGGAGGATTGAGTTGGGGGTAAGTTGCCATAGTTGGATTTCGTACATTCGCAAGAGATGAAGGAGGAATCCATGAGTGGGAAGAGAAAGGCCTCGGTATAGGAAAGATAAGAACATCACGGTAAAGCCAGCAGGAGGATCAGGCCGAGAAATCGCACCTGGGAGGATTACGTTTCCCGCGTCAGAAGATATCAATCCCAGGCTTCGGGATCTCTTTTCGTCACGCTTGGTGACGGTTGATGCTACCCAGACTCCGGGCTTGACCATTGAACTCGACGGCGCTGGCGGCGCCGGAGCTGGGGGAGGAGCGCTAGGAGCGCTCCCCTTCGGAAGGGAAGAGGAGGACTTGGCGGCGGCACCTCCGCTGGTGGAACTGGCGGCGGCGGCAGGATTCTTCTTCTTTACCATTGTGAGATCTGATGTAGATTGGGAAAGCAGCGGTGGTGGCGCAGCAACGGCAAGGAAAGGAAGAAGGGGAAGAATGAGGAGATGCTACGGGAACCGTGGAGGAGATTAGGGATTTTTCGCCCGTTGGAGATTTTAAGAGTTGTGTAAGCACGTGGCGCTTGAAGAAGGGGAGGAACCGGCGGCCCACTATTCCCACGTTGTGCTAAAATCGAGAAGGCACCTCAATCATCACGCGTGCACCGATGAAGCCCTAAAAACTGCCCGCGCAGAGCTAGGGTGGGCCCGTCAGGTCTAGTTTTGTCCATCAGTCCACAGTAGTTACACGTCAACAGTGACGTCATAAAAAAGGCTAGAAGCATTCGAAGGAAAAATGAAAAGTTATCGGATGAAGGACTTGAGTCTACGCACGAATTGCAAGCATCCGTACCTAGACTCGGGGGCTACTCTCATCGGGAGCACTGACGCGCACCCGATAAAATGAAGATTCGACAGAATGAGCAGTCGAAGGTAAAAGGAATTGAAGAAATACTGTTTGAATAGCTCGAGTTTGCACTCGATTACAAGCACTCGCACCCAGACTCGAGGGCTACTCCCATCAGGAGAGCGCGACCCGATAGAAGTTTTTTGCACCCCAGAATCATGCCCGGGGACTTGATTCTGTGTAGGGTAACGTTGTTTTGCCATCGGCAGTTAACCAACAAAAGTTGGGCACGTTACTCATTATCCTTTGCATAAAGAAAGTATATCAGATGACCTATGAAGACCTGCGGAAAACTTCGGCCGAGGAGAATTTTTGAGTGGTACAACTTGAGTCTACGCACGGATTGCAAGCATCCGTACCTAGACTCGGGGGCTACTCCCATCGGGAGCGCTGACGCGCACCCGATAAAATGAAGACATAGCAGATTCAAGATGAACAAGGACAATGAAGGAGAAGAACATCAGGAGAAGACATGCTTTAGTCTCTACCCGAACTATCTTCGGCCAGACACTCGGGGCTACTGACGTGGGCACTACCCTTCGGGTAACCCACATTACCCTATCCTGTATTGACTAATTGGAGGCCCATGAAGACACCTGAAGGCGAGATGGGCCACTAGGACGGCGCACCAGAAGGTTCCTTGACGGGCAAGACAAGGAAGCGATCGAACAAGGAAAGATCGGATCTAAAACTACTGTAAAACTAGTCGTGCTCGGTGAGACCTCTTGAGACCTGGCCTCCTATATAAAGGCCAGGAGAGGGGCTGCCGAGGGACATAACCAATCTTAGCGATCTTAGCCAGCAAAAGCTTAGAGCTAGGACACCCTAGCAATTAGCCAACTCGACGAGATCTCTGCCGAACTATTCGGTACCCCATTGTAACCCATTATCATCATAATCAAGAACAGACAGGCAGGACGTAAGGGTTTTACCTCATCGAGGGCCCCGAACCTGGGTAAATCGCTCTCCCCGCTTGTCTGTGAACCGATGTCTCGTGTCAGCTTGCAGGATTCCGTCAACCCTAAGCCCCTATCGGAGGGCATTGGCGAGGAGTACCCTCGACAGACGCCGCCACCGCCAATCCCATCTCGGGGGATTCAGGAGATCGCCTCCGGCACCCTGCCGGAGAGGGGAATCATCTCCCGGAGGTCTCTTCATCGCCATGATCGCCTCCGGATCGATGTGTGAGTAGTCCACCCCTAGACTATGGGTCCATAGCAGTAGCTAGATGGTTGTCTTCTCCTCATTGTGCTATCATGTTAGATCTTGTGAGCTGCCTATCAGTGATCAAGATCATCTATTTGTAATGCTACATGTTGTGTTTGTTGGGATCCGATGAATATTGAATACTATGTCAAGTTGATTATCAATCTATCATATATGTTGTTTATGTTCTTGCATGCTCTCCGTTGCTAGTAGAGGCTCGGCCAAGTTGATACTTGTAACTCCAAGAGGGGGTATTTATGCTCGATAGTGGGTTCATGCCTCCATTGAATCTGGGACAGTGACAGAAAGTTCTAAGGTTGTGGATGTGTTGCCACTAGGGATAAAACATCAATGCTTTGTCTAAGGATATTTGTGTTGATTACATTACGCACCATACTTAATGCAATTGTCTGTTGTTTGCAACTTAATACTGGAAGGGGTTCGGATGATAACCTGAAGGTGGACTTTTTAGGCATAGATGCATGCTGGATAGCGGTCTATGTACTTTGTCGTAATGCCCTGATTAAATCTCATAGTACTCATCATGATATATGTATGTGCATTGTTATGCCTTCTTTATTTGTCAATTTCCCAACTGTAATTTGTTCACCCAACATGCTATTTATCTCATGGGAGAGACACCACTAGTGAACTGTGGACCCCGGTCCATTCTTTAAATCTGAAATACAATCTACTGCAATACTTGTTCTTTACTGTTCTTCGCAAACATCATCTTCCACACTATACATCTAATCCTTTGTTTACAGCAATCCGGTGAGATTGACAACCTCACTGTTACGTTGGGGCAAAGTACTTTGATTGTGTTGTACAGGTTCCACGTTGGCGCCGGAATCCTTGGTGTTGCGCCGCACTACACTCCGCCACCAACAACCTTCACGTGTTCCTTGACTCCTACTGGTTCGATAACCTTGGTTTCTTACTGAGGGAAAACTTGCTGTTGTGCGCATCACACCTTCCTCTTGGGGTTCCCAACGGACGTGTGTCTTACACGCCATCACTGAACTTTCTGTTGATGATTTTCTTCTTCAGAAACATCAAGTTTTATCCTCCCTGCCTCCCCTTCTTGAAGGTGGGGAGGTCGACGAACGTACCGTCGTTACTGACGATGCGCAGGGTACTTTTCGCCCTGAGAGCAAAGTCGTAGGATCTCAAAAATACGCGCCTTACTCTGAAAGAGATACTGAATCCGATGCTTCTGAGTCGGTACACTCTCTCTCTTCCGCTGCTTCCCCAAAGAACAAGAGAAAAAGGGGTGATGTCGAAGACTCCGGCACCTCCAAACCCGGAGGATCACCTGCCGAGGAAACTGCTCCCGAGGAGAAGGAGGAGGCATTCAATCCTTACGAGGATGCTCTTGTTAGCTCGTAAGCTACCCTGCTGTCTTATTCCTTATATATATTGCTTGTGAATGTTCTTATACTATCTTTGGTGCATAGTGGCGAAGAAGAAGAAGAAGAACCCGTTGCCAATGTGACTGCTCCCACGAGCACGTTGCAAACTTTGGTTCTTTCTGAAACTCGCCGTGCGACGGAGGAAACCTCGCCTCCCCGTCCGGACTTGGAAACGTCGACTCCAATCGCCAGCCCCCGAGTCCCCTCGCCAAAGAGGGCGAGGATTGAACTTGGCGAGGAGCTAGGCTTGTTAGCCGGGAGTTCAACGACGCCTCCTCTGGATGATGTAAGTACCCTTTGCTGCTATTTTCCATTCCTTGTCGAGTTTCCCTGTTTTGAACTTTTCTCTTGTTTTTCCCCGACAGCCTCTTATGAAGCACTTCATCAGCCTCGGTACTCAATTTATTGGGTACTGCGACACTGTCGAGAGTTTGAAAGGTACGTCTTTATTTTTTCAGGAAGGAAACTATATTGTTGGCTGTCTCACCGTTCTTGCCTTGTTTTCTTCCACTAGATGCTCTCGCAAAAGCTAATAAGCGCGCCGATGATCTCGCCCTCAAGCTAGAGCAAACTGAAAAAGCTCGCGAGAAGGCTGAACAAGACGCTGCCTCTGTTGGAGAACTTCGAAAAAGACTCCACCAAGCTGAGACCGCCTTAAGAGAGAATATAACTCAACAAACTGCTCGTGAGGAAGATGTCATTGGCCGCCTGGAGTCGCAGAATCGGCGCTTTGTCAGTAAGTCAATTAATGCCCTTACTCGGATCCCTTCCAAGATTAACTCTCCCTGTATTTGTTGATAACCCAAAATTTTTTTCAGCAGGAAAGATGGTTCAAGATTTTGAACTTGAAAGGCCTGAAGGGGACCATCTTCTTGACGCCCTTTCTCTCCTTGAAATTCATGGGGATCTGGCGCGCCGCAGTATTGCTGATGCGCGAACTGCATTTACGCGCCTTTTTCCCTACTTCTTCCCGAAGAAAAGCGCGTCAGAACCCTTCTCTGAGCTTGCGAAGTGCTATATTCCTAAAGAAGACCTTGGGTTTGCTTTCCGGCAGGAAAACCTAAAGATTGGCGTCGAAGGCACCATAGCTTTGGTTGCCGAGAGCCAGCAAAGCGTCGACTGGGCGAAAGCTGGTGAGACAAAGAAGATCAACAAGGAGAGGTGGCAAACTTTGATCAAGGCTGCCAAGCCGCATTCAAAGAAGATCCTCTCCTTCCTCGGATACAAGCCAGCTACTCCCTCTAGTTCTGCCAAGCCGGAGGTCAAGTAGACCATCTTGTCTCTATTTTTCCTTTTTCCTCTTCTTTTGATGCTATCACCTTAGTAGTGTCTTGCGGCAGCCTGCCATTGGTTCAATAGGAACCAATTCTTGTAATGATCGTGTAAATATCCAAATGATTAATGGAATGCTATTTTGCAAAGTGATTGATGTCGGGATTTTCTTTCCAGTTGGTTTTTGACAACTATACCGCGATACCTCGTTCTTCGGATGCTTTGCCCGCTTCCTCCTACTCGAGGAAAATTCCACTGATGATTTCGTTGAAGATTCTTCGAATGCTAATCCTTTACGGGACTTGGATGAACTTCGACAACAACTTAAGTCGATGAAAAAACAGACACTTGTAGTGATGGAGCAACTTCGAAAATCATCGGAACGGAAAAAACTGCTCTTCAACAAGCTCAAGAAGCTTTAACTCTAAAAGAGGCTACGGTCGCTAAGGCTGCAAAGGCTGCTTCTCGAGAGGATTATATGCTTGATTTGATGACCGACGCTAGTCTGGATATGGCGGGTATGTTTCGCAAACTTGATGTTCTTCTCCTTTATCTGCTTCTTTTTGTCTTACTATGATACCTCTGTTAAATAGGCTCCTTTGTGGATACTGCTGCCGAGGATCAGCGGGTTGACGCGAGATCAAACTTGCTTGTCAAATTTGCTTTAGACCATGGCTCCAACTTCTGGGCTACACCGGATCGTACCTGCCGGATATTCCGGTTTCAAGACCGCGCATACCAAGTTCGTGAATATCTTGATTTCTGCACAAGGACGCTGGCGCTGGTTTATAACACCATGTTTCCTCGAAACTCCCAGCCGAAGACCCTTCCTGATTTGATGAATAAATTCAAAGATGCTCCACGGATCCATGGTTTTGTAAAGGCCTGATGGCGCGTGAGACACACGTCCGTTGGGAACCCCAATAGGAAGGTGTGATGCGTACAGCAGCAAGTTTCCCTCAGTAAGAAACCAAGGTTATCGAACCAGTAGGAGTCAAGGAACACGTGAAGGTTGTTGGTGGCGGAATGTAGTGCGGCGCAACACCAGGGATTCCGGCGCCAACGTGGAACCTGCACAACACAATCAAAGTACTTTTCCCCAACGTAACAGTGAGGTTGTCAATCTCACCGGCTTGATGTAAACAAACGATTAAACGTATTGTGTGGATGATGATTGTTTGCGAAGAACAGTAAAGAACAAGTATTGCAGTAGATTGTATTTCAGATGTAAGAATTGGACCGGGGTCCACAGTTCACTAGTGTTGTCTCTCCCATAAGATGAATGCATGTTGGGTGAACAAATTACAGTTGGGCAATTGACAAATAAAGAAGGCATAACAATGCACATACATATATCATGATGAGTACTATGAGATTTATTCAGGGCATTACGACAAAGTACATAGACCGCTATCCAACATGCATCTATGCCTAAAAATTCCACCTTCAGGTTATCATCCGAACCCCTTCCAGTATTAAGTTGCAAACAACAGACAATTGCATTAAGTATGGTGCGTAATGTAATCAACACAAATATCCTTAGACAAAGCATTGATGTTTTATCCCTAGTGGCAACAGCACATCCACAACCTTAGAACTTTTGTCACTGTCCCAGATTCAATGGAGGCATGAACCCACTATCGAGCATAAATACTCCCTCTTGGAGTCACAAGTATCAACTTGGCCAGAGCCTCTACTAGCAACGGAGAGCATGCAAGAACATAAACAACATATATGATAGATTGATAATCAACTTGACATAGTATTCAATATTCATCGGATCCCAACAAACACAACATGTAGCATTACAAATAGATGATCTTGATCATGATAGGCAGCTCACAAGATCTAACATGATAGCACAATGAGGAGAAGACAACCATCTAGCTACTGCTATGGACCTGATAACCCACAAGTATAGGGGATCGCGGTAGTCTTCGAGGGAAGTAAAACCCAAATTTATTGATTCGACACAAGGGGAGGTAAAGAATACTTATAAGCCTTAACAACTGAGTTGTCAATTCAGCTGCACCTGGAAAAGCACTAATAACAGGGGTGATGTGAAAGCAGCAGCGATATGAGAGCGAGTAATGTTAACACAGCAGATAGCAGTAATATGAGAGCAATGGCACCGAAAATAGTTGATACTACTTCCAATGACATGTAGAACGAGTATATGATGATGAAAGATGGACCGGGGTTCCCAGCTATCTACACTAGTGGCAACTCTCCAATAACAAGTGTTGGGTGAACAAATTACAGTCGGGCAATTGATAGGATTGAAATAGCATTAAGACAGAACATCAAGATCATTAATCATGTAGGCATGTTTTCCATATATAGTCATACGTGCTCGCAATGAGAAACTTGTACAACATCTTTTGTCCTACCAGCCGGTGGCAGCCGGGCCTCTAGGGAATCTACTGGAAATTAAGGCACTCCTTTTAATAGAGCACCGGAGCAAAGCATTAACACTCCGTGAAAACATGTGATCCTCATATCTAAGCCTTCCCCTCCAGTTGTCCCAATTTCTGTCACTTTGGGGCCTTTGGTTCCAGACATAGACATGTGCATACAACTTGTAGATACAATCTAAGCAATAAGTATAGAGCTTAAATCTAAGATCATGCCACTCGGGCCCTAGTGACAAGCATTAAGCATAACAAGATTGCAGCAACAATAACTTCATAAACTTTGTAGATAGACAATCATAACGTAACAATCCATCGGATCCCGACAAACACAACACCGATTACATCAGATGAATCTCAATCATGTAAGGCAGGTCATGAGATCATTGTATTGAAGTACATAGGGGAGAGAATACCAACTAGCTACAGCTAGAAGCCGTAGTCCATGGGGGAACTACTCACGGAGCATGATGGAGGCGGTGGCGTTGATGGAGATGGCTTCCGGGGGCACTTCCCCGTCCCAGGTGCCGGAACAGAGACTTCTGTCCCCGAATTGGAGTTTCGCGATGGTGGCGGCGCCCTGGAGTCTTTCTGGAGTTTCGTCAATTGGTATCGCGTTTTTAGGTCGGGACGGCTTAAATAGGCGAAGAGGCGGAGTCGGAGGGGCGCCAGGGCTCCCTCCCCATAGGCCGGCGCGGCCAGGGGCTGGCCCACGCGGCCCTATGGTGTGGGGGCCCCAGGCCTCCCCTCTGACTCCCCTTCGGTGTCCTGGTCCGTCTCGGTGAATTATGATGTTTGGTCTTCGTTTCGTCGAATTCCGAGAATATTGCCCGAACAGCCTTTCGGAACCAAAAACAGCAGAAACAGGAACTGGCACTGTGGCATCTTGTTAATAGGTTAGTTCCGGAAAATGCATAAAAACATTATAAAGTGCAAGCAAAATATGTAAGTATTGTCATAAAACAAGCATGGAACATCAGAAATTATAGGTACGTTGGAGACGTATCAGCATCCCCAAGCTTAGTTCCTGCTCGCCCTCGAGTAGGTAAACGATAAAAAGAGTAATTTCTGTAGTGACATGCTACTTACATAACCTTGATCATACTATTACAAAGCATATGAGATGAATGAAGTGACTCAAGGCAATGATCTATAGTTGCTAACAAATAGATAACATATAGCAAAACTTTTCATGAAGAGTACTTTCAAGACAAGCATCAAAAGCCTTGCAGAAGAGTTAGCGCATAAAGCAATAGATTCAAAGTAAAGGCATCGACGCAACACAAAGGAAGATTTAAGTTTCAGCAGTTGCTTTCAACTTTCAACATGCATATCTCATGGATAATTGTCAACATAAAGTAATATAATAAGTGCAAATAAGCAAGTATGTAAGAATCAATGCACAGTTGACACAAGTGTTTGCTTCTAAGATGGAAGGAAGTAGGTAAACTGACTCAACATAAAGTAAAAGAATGGCCCTTTGCAGAGGGAAGCATTGATTGCTATATTTGTGCTAGAGCTTTGGTTTTGAAAACATAAAGAGAGCATAAAAGTAAAGTTTTGAGAGGTGTTCGTTGTTGTCAACGAATGGTAGTGGGCACTCTAACCCCCTTGCCAGACAAACCTTCAAAGAGCGGCTCCCATTTTATTTTTATTTTTGTGTGGCACTCCTTCCAACCTTTCTTTCACAAACCATGGCTAACCGAATCCTCGGGTGCCTGCCAACAATCTCATACCATGAAGGAGTGCCTTTTTATTTTAGTTTTAGTATGGGTGACACTCCCCCCAACCTTTGCTTACACAAGCCATGGCTAACCGAATCCTTCGGGTGCCGTCCAACAATCACATACCATGGAGGAGTGTCTATTTTTGTTAATTAATTTGGGACTGGGAATCCCATTGCCAGCTCTTTTTGCAAAGTTATTGGATAAGCGGATGAAGCCACTAGTCCATTGGTGAAAGTTGCCCAACAAGATTGAAAGATAAACACCACATACTTCCTCATGAGCTATTAAACATTGACACAAATCAGAGGTGATAAATTTTGAATTGTTTGAAGGTAGCACTCAAGCAATTTACTTTGGAATGGCGGAGAAATACCATGTAGTAGGTAGGTATGGTGGACACAAATGGCATAGTGGTTGGCTCAAGGTTTTGGATGCACGAGAAGCATTCCCTCTCAGTACAAGGCTTTGGGCTAGCAAGGTTATTTGAAGCAAACACAAGTATGAACCGGTACAGCAAAACTTACATAAGAACATATTGCAAGCATTATAATACTCTACACTGTCTTCCTTGTTGCTCAAATACTTTTACCAGAAAATATGTAGACCTTAAGAGAGACCAATCATGCAAACCAATTTCAACAAGCTCTACAGTAGTTCTCCACTAATAGGTTTAAACTACATGAAAAAACTTAATCATGATCTACTTGAGAGCTCAAAACAATTGCCAAGTGTCAAATTATTCAAGAAAATGTGAGGCATTTTCTGTTTCCAACCAAATAACCATAAGTGATGTAGCTTCCAACTTTTATCATTGAACATTAAAAGTAAAACGAAGAACAAGTGTTCATATGAAAAAGCGGAGCGTGTCTCTCTCCCAAACAAGGATTGCTAGGATCCGATCTTATTCAAACAAAAACAAAAATAAAAGCACATAGACGCTCCAAGTAAAGCACATATGATGTGACCGAATAAAAATATAGTTTCAATAGAAGAAACCTGATAAGTTGATGAAGAAGGGGATGCCTTGGGCATCCCCAAGCTTAGACGCTTGAGTCTCTTTGAAATATGCAGGGATGAACCACGGGGGCATCCCCAAGCTTAGACTTTTCACTCTTCTTGATCATATATCATCCTCCTCTCTTGACCCTTGAAAACTTCCTTCACACCAAACTTCTCATAAACTTCATTAGAGGGGTTAGTACTCAAAAAACTTTAATCCACCTTGGCCCTGTAGTGACACATTGCAAGAACTCAATAAAACATTAGCTACAGCTCTCCACGTCTAGAAAGCCTTGCTTAAAGTCCACAAGACACAATGCAAAAAACAGAGACAGAATCTGCCAAAACAGAACAGCCAGTAAAGACGAATTTTAAAGAGGTACTTCCGTTGCTCAAATTAGAAAACTCAAAACTAATGAAAGTTGCGTACATATCTGAGAAACACGCACGTAAATTGGCAGATTTTTCTGAGTTACCTACAGAGAAAACAGCCCAGATTCGTGACAGATAGAAATCTGTTTCTGCGCAGAAATCCAAATCTAGTATCAACCTTCGATTAGAGGCTTCACTCGGCACAACATTGCAATAAAATAAAGATAAGGAGAGGTTGCTACAGTAGTAACAACTTCCAAGATACAACAAAACAGTAGCAAAATAAACACATGGGTTATCTCCCAAGAAGTTCTTTCTTTATAGCCATTAAGATGGGCTCAGCAGTTTTAATGATACACTCGCAAGAAATAAGAGTTGAAGCAAAAGAGAGCATCAAAAAGCAAATTCAAAACACATTTAAGTCTAACCCACTTCCTATGCATAGGAATCTTGTACACAAATAAATTTATGAAGAACAAAGTGATAAGCATAAGAAGATAAAACAAGAGTAACTTCAAAATTTTAAGCATATAGAGAGGTGTTTTAGCACCATGAAAATTTCTACAACTATATTTTCCTCTCTCATAATAATTTTCAGTAGCTTCATGAACAAACTCAATAATATAACTATCACATATAGCATGCTTTTCATGATCCATAAACACATAATTTTTATTAAGCTCAAAAATAATAGGATTAAAACTTTCAAACCCACTTTTATCAAGAGCTTTATCATAAACATTTGCTACGCAAAATTCTTTAGTACCATGCATTTCGACATCAGGCACAAACAAAGCATTATCATAAGATTTATCAAAGTAGCATGGATTATCATGAATAACAGTAGCATAATTATTCTCACAAGTTTTACTCATAGGGAATATTTCAAGAGAATCCACAGGAACATAACATTCAACCTCTTTCGGTAAGCATGGAGGACAATCAAATAGTGTAAGAGATAAAGAGTTACTCTCATTAGAAGGTTGGCATGGGTAGCTAATCCATTCTTCCTCCTTTTGTTCATCACTCTCCTCTTCTTTTTCATCCAATGAGATTTCAGGTTCATCAATTTCTTCTTCCACGCAAATTGTGAGTGCATTCTTGTGCATTAATGAGTCTCTCTTTATAATCAATGATATAAGGATTATCAGTGTAACTTTCATTGCAAAAATTAAGGATAGAAGAGACATAATCTTTAAGGTCCTTACAAACAACACAAGTTTCATAATTTTTAACCATGAAGGATTCTATCTCAGAGGCTCCCATAAATATGACAAATTGTTCTACCTCTTCAAACCCAAAATGAATATAGCTATTCCGATTATAGTTCTTAATTAAAAATTCCTCACTAAAGCCACATTGAAATTTAAGATGTTTAGTGTCCTGTTGAGAGCAACAGTTTATATCATGGCGTTTAAGCAAGATTTTAGCAATTGTATTCAATTTTTCTATCACAGCACTCATCACTTTTCCCGCTCTTGATTCTCTATAATTATTATAATATTCTATAAGCTCCAAGTAGGTTATGGGTTCTCCCATAACAGCAGTTTTTAATTTTTAGGTTTTTCAAAAAAAAATTGATTTTTGGGTATATGAGAAAAGTAAAACAAGACAAAAAGAAACTAGACAAAAGTAAACTAAGCAAAATAAAACTAGACAGAAATAAACTAAGCACAAATAAACTAGACAAAAGTAAACTAAGCAAAACAAAATAAAATAAAACAAAAACAGAGAGAGGTAGAGTGTACTCCCCAGGTGAACTTATGAGTAGAGCTATGCCTCCCCGGCAACGGCGCCAAAAACAGTCTTGATAACCCACAAGTATAGGGGATCGCAGTCTTCGAGGGAAGTAAAACCCAAATTTATTGATTCGACACAAGGGAGGTAAAGAATACTTATAAGCCTTAACAACTGAGTTGTCAATTCAGCTGCACTGAAAAAGCACTAATAACGGGGTGATGTGAAAGCAGCAGTAGTATGAGAGCAATAGTAACAGTAACACAGCAGCGAGTGTAATATGAGAGCAATGGCACCAGAAAATAGTTGATACTACTTCCAATGACATGTAGAACGAGTATATGATGATGAAAGATGGACCGGGGTTCCCAGCTATCTACACTAGTGGCAACTCTCCAATAACAAGTGTTGGGTGAACAAATTACAGTCGGGCAATTGATAGGATTGAAATAGCATTAAGACAGAACATCAAGATCATTAATCATGTAGGCATGTTTTCCATATATAGTCATACGTGCTCGCAATGAGAAACTTGTACACCATCTTTTGTCCTACCAGCCGGTGGCAGCCGGGCCTCTAGGGAATCTACTGGAAATTAAGGCACTCCTTTTAATAGAGCACCGGAGCAAAGCATTAACACTCCGTGAAAACATGTGCTCCTCATATCTAAGCCTTCCCCTCCAGTTGTCCCAATTTCTGTCACTTTGGGGCCTTTGGTTCCGGACATAGACATGTGCATACAACTTGTAGATACAATCTAAGCAATAAGTATAGAGCTTAAATCTAAGATCATGCCACTCGGGCCCTAGTGACAAGCATTAAGCATAACAAGATTGCAGCAACAATAACTTCATAAACTTTGTAGATAGACAATCATAACGTAACAATCCATAGGATCCCGACAAACACAACACCGATTACATCGATGAATCTCAATCATGTAAGGCAGCTCATGAGATCATTGTATTGAAGTACATAGGGGAGAGAATACCAACTAGCTACAGCTAGAACCCGTAGTCCATGGGGGAACTACTCACGGAGCATGATGGAGGCGGCGGCGTTGATGGAGATGGCTTCCGGGGCACTTCCCCGTCCGGCAGGTGCCGGAACAGACTCTTCTGTCCCCCGAATTGGAGTTTCGCGATGGTGGCGGCGCCCCTGGAGTCTTTCTGGGGTTTCGTCAACTGGTATCGCGTTTTTAGGTCGGGACGGCTTAAATAGGCGAAGAGGCGGAGTCGGAGGGGCGCCAGGGCTCCCTCCCCATAGGCCGGCGCGGCCAGGGGCTGGCCCGCGCGGCCCTATGGTGTGGGGGGCCCCCCCTCGACTCCCCTCGGTGTCCTGGTCCGTCTCGGTGAATTATGATGTTTGGTCTTCGTTTCGTCGAATTCCGAGAATATTGCCCGAACAGCCTTTCTGGAACCAAAAACAGCAGAAAACAGGAACTGTGGCATCTTGTTAATAGGTTAGTTCCGGAAAATGCATAAAAACATTATAAAGTGCAAGCAAAATATGTAAGTATTGTCATAAAACAAGCATGGAACATCAGAAATTATAGGTACGTTGGAGACGTATCAGACCCATAGTCTAGGGGTGGACTACTCACACATCGATCCGGAGGCGATCATGGCGATGAAGAGACCTCCGGAAATGATTCCCCTCTCCGGCAGGGTGCCGGAGGCGATCTCTGGATCCCCCGAGATGGGATTGGCGGCGGTGTCTCTGGAAGGTTTTCCGTATCGTGCGGGGTATTCGCGACGAAGGCTTTAAGTAGGCGGAAGGGCAGGTCAGGAGGCGTCACGGGGGCCCCACACACCAGGGCCGCGCGGCCAGGACCTGGGCCGCGCCGCCCTAGTGTGGCGTCGCCTCGTGGCCCCACTTCGTTTCTCCCTCGGTCTTCTGGAAGCTTCGTGGAAAAATAGGCCCCTGGGCGTTGATTTCGTCCAATTCCGAGAATATTTCCTTACTAGGATTTCTGAAACCAAAAACAGCAGAAAATAGCAACGGCTCTTCGGCATCTCGTCAATAGGTTAGTGCCGGAAAATGCATAATAATGACATATAATGTGTATAAAACATGTGAGTATCATCATAAAAGTAGCATGGAAAATAAGAAATTATAGATACGTTTGAGACGTATCAAGCATCCCCAAGCTTAGTTCCTACTCGCCCTCGAGTAGGTAAACGATAACAAGGATAATTTCTGAAGTGACATGCTATCATAATCTTGATCAATACTATTGTAAAGCATATGAGATGAATGCAGCGATTCGAAGCAATGATGAATATAATGAGTAAACAAATGAATCATATAACAAAGAATTTTCATGAATAATACTTTCAAGACAAGCATCAATAAGACTTGCATAAGAGTTACTCATAAAGCAATAAATTCTTAGTAAAGGCATTGAAGCAACAGAAAGGAAGATATAAGTTTCAGCGGTTGCTTTCAACTTCAACATGTATATCTCATGGATAATTGTCAACACAAAGAAATATAACAAGTGCAATAGGTAGACATGTAAGAATCAATGCACACAGTTGATACAAGTGTTTGCTTCTGGGATAGAAAGAATAGGTAAACAGACTCAACAATAAAGTAGAAGATTGGCCCTTCGCAGAGGGAAGCATGGATTACTATTTTTGTGCTAGAGCTTTTCATTTTGAAAACATAGAAACAATTTTGTCAACGGTAGTAATAAATCATATGTGTTATGTATAAAATATCCTATAAGTTGCAAGCCTCATGCATAGTATACCAATAGTGCTCGCACCTTGTCCTAATTAGCTTGGATTAACATGGATTATCATTGCATAGCATATGTTTCAACCAAGTGTCACAAAGGGGTACCTCTATGCCGCCTGTACAAAGGTCTAAGGAGAAAGCTCGCATTGGATTTCTCGCTTTTGATTATTCTCAACTTAGACATCCATACCGGGACAACATAGACAACAGATAATGGACTCCTCTTTAATGCATAAGCCTTCAACAACAGTTAAAATTCTCATAAGAGATTGAGGATTAATTGTCCAAACTGAAACTTCCACCATGGATCATGGTTTTAGTTAGCGGCCCAATGTTCTTCTCTAACAATATGCATACTCAAACCATTTGATCATGAAAATCGCCCTTACTTCAGACAAGAAGAACATGCATAGCAACTCACATGATATTCAACAAAGGTGTAATAGTTGATGGCGTCCCCAGAAACATGGTTACCGCTCAACAAGCAACTTATTAAGAAATGAGACACATAAGTACATATTCTTCACCACAATAGTTTTTAAGGCTATTTTCCCATGAGCTATATATTGCAAAGGCAAAGAATAGAATTTTAAAGGTAGCACTCAAGTAATGTACTTTGGAATGGCAGAGAAATACCATGTAGTAGGTAGGTATGGTGGACACAAATGGCATAGTTTTTGGCTCAAGGATTTGGATGCACGAGAAGAATTCATCTCAATACAAGGCTAGGCTAGCAAGGTTGTTTGAAGCAAACTCAAGTATAAAAGGTGCAGCAAAGCTCACATATGAACATATTGTAAGTATTATAAGACTTTACATTGTCTCCTTGTTGTTCAAACACCTTAACCAGAAAATATCTAGACTCTAGAGAAACTAATCATGCAAACCAAATTTTAACAATCTCAATGTAGTTCTTCATTAATGGGTACAAGGTACATGATGCAAGAGCTTAAACATGATCTATATGAGCACAACAATTGCCAAGTATCACATTATTCAAGACATTATACCATTTACCACATGCGGCATTTTCCGTTTCCAACCATATAACAATGAATGAAGTAGTTCAACCTTCGCAATGAACATTAAGGATAAAGCTAAGAACACATGTGTTCATACGAAACAGCGGAGCGTGTCTCTCTTCCAAACAAGGAATGATAGGATCCGATTTTATTCAAACAAAAACAAAAACAAAAGCAAACAGACACTCCAAGTAAAGCACATAAGATGTGGCGGAATAAAAATATAGTTTCACTAGAGGTGACCTGATAAGTTGTCGATGAAGAAGGGATGCCTTGGGCATCCCCAAGCTTAGATGCTTGAGTCTTCTTAAAATATGCAGGGATGAACCACGGGGGCATCCCCAAGCTTAGACTTTTCACTCTTCTTGATCATATTGTATCATCCTCCTCTCTTGACCCTTGAAAACTTCCTCCACACCAAACTCAAAACAATCTCATTAGAGGGTTAGTGCATAATTGAAAATTCATATATTCAGAGGTGAAATAATCATTCTTAACACTTCTGGGCATTGCACAAAGCTACTGAAAGTTAATGGAACAAAGAAATCCATCAAACATAGCAAAACAGGCAATGCGAAATAAAAGGCAGAATCTGTCAAAACAGAACAGTCCGTAAAGACGAATTTTTTGAGGCACCAGACTTGCTCAGATGAAAATTCCCAAATTGAATGAAAGTTGCGTACATATCTGAGGATCACGCACGTAAATTGGCAGATTGTTTAAAATTTTCTACAGCAGGGGCGGCTCAATTTCGTGACAGCAAGAAATCTGTTCCTGCGCAGTAATCCAAATCTAGTATTGACTTTACTATCAAAGACTTTACTTGGCACAACAATGCAATAAAATAAAGATAAGGAGAGGTTGCTACAGTAGTAACAACTTCAAAGACTCAAATATAAAACAAAAGTGCAGAAGTAAAATAATGGGTTGTCTCCCATAAGCGCTTTTCTTTAACGCCTTTCAGCTAGGCGCAGAAAGTGTGAATCAAGTGTTATCAAGAGACGAAGCATCAACATCAATAGGTATCTTAGATGTTCCATCATCTGTAGTGTTGCTAAGGGATTTGTCAATTTTAGGCCTATAATAGTTTTTTAGCTTAGGCACTTTAGAGGCATATATGAATTTTTGCTCCTTACCCACATAAGCTTTCTCCTTAAACTTAAGAGAAGAAAAAGTTGAACCCAAGGTTCCCATAGCTTCTTCAAGTTCACTAATCCTATGGATTCGATTATCATGAGTAGCACAGGTTTCTAAAACAGCAATTCTCTCATTAATTCCACCTAGAGATTTATCAAGTTTATCAGTGCTATTAAGTAATATTCCCAATTTAGTCTCAATACTTGGAAGATCTTTCTCTATGGCTTCCAACTTTTTCATGACATCTTCATGAGAGATTTCAATTTTAGCTTCATTAACAGGTGGTATTCCAACTAGACTCTCAATAATGCAACTAGCTTCTAAAGCAGGAGTGCCTAGGAAATTACCTCCCGCAAGAGTATCAAGAACATACCTATTCCAACTAGAGATACCAACATAAAAGTTCCTAAGTAGTATAATAGTGGAGTGTTTTTTAATGCACCTAGGATGAGCATCGCTAATTCTATACCAAGCATCTTTAAAACTTTCTCCTCCTTGTTGCTTAAACGAACGAACTTCAACTTTCGGATTACTCATTTTTAACAATAGTAAATAAAGTAAATGCAAGTAACTAATTTTTGTGTGTTTTCGATATAGAGAACAAGACAGTAAATAAAGTAAAACTAGCAACTAATTTTTTTGTGTTTTTCATATAAGAGCAAACAAAGCAGTAAATTAAATAAAATAAAGCAAGACAAAAACAAAGTAAAGAGATTGGATGTGGGAGACTCCCCTTGCAGCGTGTCTTGATCTCCCCGGCAACGGCGCCAGAAATTTATTGCTGGCGTGTAGTTGACGTGGGAGTTAGAAATCTATGTGGTGTAACTTTCCTTCAGATCCCCGGCAACGGCGCCAGAAATTTGCTTGATGGCGCGTGAGACACACGTCCGTTGGGAACCCCAAGAGGAAGGTGTGATGCGTACAGCAGCAAGTTTCCCTCAGTAAGAAACCAAGGTTATCGAACCAGTAGGAGTCAAGGAACACGTGAAGATTGTTGGTGGCGGAGTGTAGTGCGGCGCAACACCAGGGATTCCGACGCCAACGTGGAACCTGCACAACACAATCAAAGTACTTTGACCCAACGTAACAGTGAGGTTGTCAATCTCACCGGCTTGCTGTAAACAAAGGATTAGATGTATAGTGTGGATGATGATGTTTGTTTGCGAAGAACAGTAAAGAACAATTACAGTAGATTGTATTTCAGATGTAAGAATTGGACCGGGGTCCACAGTTCACTAGTGGTGTCTCTCCCATAAGATAAATAGATGTTGGGTGAACAAATTACAGTTGGGCAATTGACAAATAAAGAAGGCATAACAATGCACATACATATATCATGATGAGTACTATGAGATTTAATTAGGGCATTACGACAAAGTACATAGACCGCTATCCAGCATGCATCTATGCCTAAAAAGTCCACCTTCAGGTTATCATCCGAACCCCTTCCAGTATTAAGTTGCAAACAACAGACAATTGCATTAAGTATGGTGCGTAATGTAATCAACACAAATATCCTTAGACAAAGCATCGATGTTTTATCCCTAGTGGCAACAGCACATCCACAACCTTAGAACTTTCTGTCACTGTCCCAGATTCAATGGAGGCATGAACCCACTATCGAGCATAAATACTCCCTCTTGGAGTCACAAGTATCAACTTGGCCAGAGCCTCTACTAGCAACGGAGAGCATGCAAGAACATAAACAACATATATGATAGATTGATAATCAACTTGACATAGTATTCAATATTCATCGGATCCCAACAAACACAACATGTAGCATTACAGATAGATGATCTTGATCATGATAGGCAGCTCACAAGATCTAACATGATAGCACAATGAGGAGAAGACAACCATCTAGCTACTGCTATGGACCCATAGTCCAGGGGTAGACTACTCACACATCGATCCGGAGGCGATCATGGCGATGAAGAGACCTCCGGGAGATGATTCCCCTCTCCGGCAGGGTGCCGGAGGCGATCTCCTGAATCCCCGAGATGGGATTGGCGGTGGCGGCGTCTCTGGAAGGTTTTCCGTATCGTGGCTCTCGGTACTGGGGTATTCGCGACGAAGGCTTTAAGTAGGCGGAAGGGCAGGTCAGGGGGCGTCACGGGGGACCCACACACTAGGGCCGCGTGGCCAGGGCCTGGGCCGCGCCGCCCTAGTGTGGCGTCGCCTCGTGGCCCCACTTCGTATCTCCTCCGGTCTTCTGGAAGCTTCATGGAAAAATAAGCCCCTGGGCGTTGATTTCGTCCAATTCCGAGAATATTTCCTTACTAGGATTTCTGAAACCAAAAACAGCAGAAAACAAGGCTCTTCGGCATCTCGTCAATAGGTTAGTGCCGGAAAATGCATAATAATGACATATACTGTGTATAAAACATGTGAGTATCATCATAAAAGTAGAATGGAACATAAGAAATTATAGATATGTTTGAGACGTATCAAGGCCCAGTTGACTGTTGGAGCTAGATTTGCTATGATCATGATGCAGGTCTGCTACCTGATACGTCTCCAACGTATCTATAATTTCTTATGTTCCATGCTAGTTTTATGACAATACCTACATGTTTTATTCACACTTTATAATGCTTTTATGCATTTTCTGGGACTAACCTATTAACAAGATGCCACGGTGCCAGTTCTGTTTTCTGCTGTTTTTGATTTCATAAAAGTTGTTTTACAAATATTCTCGGAATTGGACGAAACAAAAGCCCACGGCCCTATTTTCCACGGAGTGTTCCAGAAGACCGAAGAGGAGTCGAGGAAGGCCAGCAGGGGGCCCTCCCCATATGGCGGCGCGGGGGGCCCACAGCCGCGCCGAGACGTGGGGAGGGAGCCCCCTGGCTCCCCCGACGCTGCCCCTTCGCCTATTTATTCCTTCGTCCCCGAAAACCCTAGTACCGAGAGCCAAAATACCAGAACAGTTCCAGAGATGCCGCCGCCAACCCTAACTGGGGTTCGATCTCCTCCGGCACCCTGCCGAAGAGGGAAATCATCACCGGAGGACTCTACATCACCATGCCCTCCTCCGGACTGATGCGTGAGTAGTTCATCCTTGGACTACGGGTCCATAGCAGTAGCTAGATGGTTGTCTTCTCCTATTGTGCTATCATGTTTTGATCTTGTGAGCTGCCTATCATGATCAAGATCATCTATTTATAATGCTACATGTTGTGTTTGTTGGGATCCGATGAATATGGGATACTATGTCAAGTTGATTATTGATCTATCATATACGTGTTGTTTATGATCATGCTCTCCGTTTCTAGTAGAGGCTCTGGCCAAGTTGATACTTGTAACTCCAAGAGGGGGTATTTATGCTAGATAGTGGGTTCATGTCTCCATTGAATCTGGGGGAGTGACAGCAACCCCTAAGGTTGTGGATGTGCCGTTGCCACTAGGGATAAAACATCAATGCTTTGTCTAAGGATATTTGCATTGTTTACATTACGCACAGTACTTAATGCAATTGTAAGTTGCTTGCAACTTAATACTGGAAGGTGCGGATGCTAACCCGAAGGTGGACTTTTTAGGCATAGATGCATGCTGGATGGCGGTCTATGTTCTTTGTCGTAATGCCCTAAGTAAATCTCATAGTAGTCATCATGATATGTATGTGCATTGTTATGCCCTCTCTATTTGTCAATTGCCCAACTGTAATTTGTTTACCCAACATGTTATTTATCTTATTGGAGAGACACCACTAGTGAACTGTGGACCCCGGTCCATTCTTTTACATCTGAAATACAACCTACTGATGTCTACGCACGCTTCTATTCTTGTAGACAGTGTTGGGCCTCCAAGAGCAGAGGTTTGTAGAACAGCAGCAAGTTTCCCTTAAGTGAATCACCCAAGGTTTATCGAACTCAGGGAGGTAGAGGTCAAAGATATCCCTCTCAAGCAACCCTGCAATTAAGATACAAGAAGTCTCTTGTGTCCCCAACACACCTAATACACTTGTCAGATGTATAGGTGCACTAGTTCGGCGAAGAGATAGTGAAATACAGGTAATATGGATGATTATAAGTAGTAATTGCAATCTGAAATAAAAATGGCAGCAAGCGAACATGTAGCAGAACTTGTTGGAAACGGTGTTTCAATGCTTAGAAATAAGGCCTAGGGATCATACTTTCACTAGTGGACACTCTCAACAATGATCACATAATTGAATAAATAAATGCTACTCTCAAACACTCTCTTGTTGGATAACAAACACCATTCATTGTGTAGGGCTGCAAAAGCACACCTCAAGCTGGAGTAAACAAGATCCACAACGTCATAAAGGGATCACACACGATGCGCACACTGTCACCATCACACCGTGGAGAGTAACTCCGGAGTTCATATTAAAGTAACCTCTAGAGTGCATAATAGACAAGAGTAACATCTACATATTCAACTAGATTACAAAGCTCATGATCACATAAAGATCACACCATGGGAGAGAGAGATGAACCACATAGCTACCGGTAGAGCCCTCAGCCTCGGGGGAGAACTACTCCCTCCTCATCATGGGAGACAACAACGGCGATGAAGATGGCGGTGGTGTCAATGGAGATGACTCCGGGGGCAATTCCCCGTCCCGGCGGCGTGCCGGAACAGAGATTCAGCCCCCCGAAACTTGTCTTCGCGATGACGGCTGATGCGTGTAGTTGACACGTCTGTTGGGAACCCCAAGAGGAAGGTGTGATGCGCACAGCGGCAAGTTTCCCTCAGTAAGAAACCAAGGTTTAATCGAACCAGTGGGAGTCAAGAAGCACGTTGAAGGTTGATGGCGGCGGGATGTAGTGCGGCGCAACACCAGAGATTCCGGTGCCAACGTGGAACCTGCACAACACAACCAAAGTACTTTGCCCCAACAGTGAGGTTGTCAATCTCACCGGCTTGCTGTAACAAAGGATTAGATGTATAGTGTGGATGATGATTGTTTGCAGAGAATAGTAAAGAACAAGTATTGCAGCAGATTTGTATTTCAGATGTAAAGAATGGACCGGGGTCCACAGTTCACTAGAGGTGTCTCTCCCATAAGATAGCATGTTTGGTGAACAAATTACAGTCGGGCAATTGAAAAATAGAGAGGGCATAACAATGCACATACATGACATGATGAATATTGTGAGATTTAATTGGGCATTACGACAAAGTACATAGACCGCTATCCAGCATGCATCTATGCCTAAAAAGTCCACCTTCAGGTTATCATCCGAACCCCTTCCAGTATTAAGTTGTAAAACAACAGACAATTGCATTAAGTATGGTGTGTAATGTAATCAATAACTACATCCTCAGACATAGCATCAATGTTTTATGCCTAGTGGCAACAGCACATCCACAACCTTAGAACTTTCTGTCACCGTCCCAGATTTAATGGAGGCATGAACTCACTATCGAGCATAAATACTCCCTCTTGGAGTTAAGAGCAAAAACTTGGCCAGAGCCTCTACTAATAACGGAGAGCATGCAAGATCATAAACAACACGTAGGTAATAGATTGATAATCAACATAACATAGTATTCTCTATCCATCGGATCCCGACAAACACAACATATAGAATTACAGATAGATGATCTTGATCATGTTAGGCAGCTCACAAGATCCGACAATGAAGCACATGAGGAGAAGACAACCATCTAGCTACTGCTATGGACCCATAGTCCAGGGGTGAACTACTCACTCATCACTCCGGAGGCGACCATGGCGGTGAAGAGTCCTCCGGAGATGATTCCCCTCTCCGGCAGGGTGCCGGAGGTGATCTCCGTCCCCGAGATGGGATTGGCGGCGGCGGCGTCTCGAAGGTTTTCGTATCGTGGCTCTGGTGGGGGTTTCGCGACGAAGGCTTTAAGTAGGCGGAAGGGCAACGCGGGGGCCACACGAGGGCCCCACACGCCGGCCGCGGCTGACTGGGCGCGCGCCGCCCTCTGTGGCGGCGCCTCGTGGCCCCACTTCCCTCGGTCTTCGAAGCTTCGTGCAAAAATAGGACCCCGGGCGTTGATTTCGTCCAATTCCGAGAATATTTCTTTACTAGGATTTCTGAAACCAAAAACAGCAGAAAACAGCAACTGGCTCTTCGGCATCTCGTTAATAGGTTAGTGCCGGAAAATGCTTAAATACGACATATAATGTGTATAAAACATGTAGATATCATCAATAATGTGGCATGGAACATAAGAAATTATCGATACGTCGGAGACGTATCAGCATCCCCAAGCTTAGTTCTGCTCGTCCCGAGCAGGTAAACGATAACAATAATTTCTGGAGTGACATGCCATCATAACCTTGATCATACTATTGTAAACATATGTAATGAATGCAGCGATCAAAACAATGGTAATGACATGAGTAAACAACTGAATAATAAAGCAAAGACTTTTCATGAATAGCACTTCAAGACAAGCATCAATAAGTCTTGCATAAGAGTTAACTCATAAAGCAATAAATCAAAGTAAAGGTATTGAAGCAACACAAAGGAAGATTAAGTTTCAGCGGCTTTCAACTTGTAACATGTATATCTCATGGATAATTGTCAACATAGAGTAATATAACAAGTGCAATATGCAAGTATGTAGGAATCAATGCACAGTTCACACAAGTGTTTGCTTCTTAAGGTGGAGAGAAATAGGTGAACTGATTCAACATAAAAGTAAAAGAAAGGTCCTTCAAAGAGGAAAAGCATAGATTGCTATATTTGTGCTAGAGCTTTTATTTTGAAAACAAGAAACAATTTTCTCTACGGTAGTAATAAAGCATATGTATCATGTAAATTATATCTTACAAGTTGCAAGCCTCATGCATAGTATACTAATAGTGCCCGCACCTTGTCCTAATTAGCTTGGACTACCGGGATCATCGCAATACACATGTTTTAACCAAGTGTCACAAAGGGGTACCTCCATGCCGGTCTAAGGAGAAAGCTCGCATTTTGGATTTCTCGCTTTTGATTATTCTCAACTTAGACATCCAAACCGGGACAACATGGACAACAGATAATGGACTCCTCTTTAATGCATAAGCATGTAGCAAGTTAATGTTCTCATATGAGATTGAGGATATATGTCCAAAACTGAAACTTCCACCATGATTCATGGCTTTAGTTAGCGGCCTAATGTTCTTCTCTAACAATATGCATGCTCTAACCATTAAAGTGGTAGATCTCTCTTACTTCAGACAAGACGGACATGCATAGCAACTCACATGATATTCAACAAAGAGTAGTTGATGGCGTCCCCAGAAGCATGGTTATCGCACAACAAGCAACTTAATAGGAGATAAAGTGCATAAGTACATATTCAATACCACAATAGTTTTTAAGCTATTTGTCCCATGAGCTATATATTGCAAAGGTGAAGAATGGAAATTTTAAAGGTAGCACTCAAGCAATTTACTTTGGAATGGCGGAGAAATACCATGTAGTAGGTAGGTATGGTGGACACAAATGGCATAGTGGTTGGCTCAAGGATTTTGGATGCATGAGAAGTATTCCCTCTCGATACAAGGTTTAGGCTAGCAAGGTTATTTGAAACAAACACAAGGATGAACCAGTG
Organism: Lolium multiflorum; assembly: GCA_030979885.1. Classification (NCBI taxonomy): domain Eukaryota; kingdom Viridiplantae; phylum Streptophyta; class Magnoliopsida; order Poales; family Poaceae; genus Lolium; species Lolium multiflorum. The sequence continues at coordinate 200,743,578 of CM061753.1, read as the reverse complement.
CAGCAAAACTCACATAAAAGACATATTGTAAACATTATAAGACTCTACACCGTCTTCCTTGTTGTTCAAAACTCAATGCTAGAAATTATCTAGACTTTAGAGAGACCAAATATGCAAACCAAATTTAGCAAGCTCTAGGTGTTTCTTCATTAATGGGTGCAAAGTATATGATGCAAGAGCTTAAACATGAGCACAACAATTGCCAAGTATCAAATTATTCAAGACATTTTAGAATTACTACATGTAGCATTTCCCAATTCCAACCATATAACAATTTAACGAAGAAGATTCAACCTTCGCCATGAATACTATGAGTAAAGCCTAAGGACATATTTGTCCATATGCAACAGCGGAGCGTGTCTCTCTCCCACACAATGAATGCTAGGATCCATTTTATTCAAACAAAACAAAACAAAAACGACGCTCCAAGCAAAGTACATAAGATGTGACGGAATAAAAATATAGTTTCAGGGGAGGAACCTGATAATGTTGTCGATGAAGAAGGGGATGCCTTGGGCATCCCCAAGCTTAGACGCTTGAGTCTTCTTAGAATATGCAGGGGTGAACCACCGGGCATCCCCAAGCTTAGAGCTTTCACTCTCCTTGATCATATTGCATCATTCTCCTCTCTTGATCCTTGAAAACTTCCTCCACACCAAACTCGAAACAACTCATTAGAGGGTTAGTGTACAATAAAAATTAACATGTTCAGAGGTGACACAATCATTCTTAACACTTCTAGACATTGCATAAAGCTACTGGACATTAATGGAACAAAGAAATTCATCCAACATAGCAAAAGAGGCAATGCGAAATAAAAGGCAGAATCTGTCAAAACAGAACAGTCCGTAAAGATGGATTTTATTGAGGCACCAGACTTGCTCAAATGAAAATGCCCAAATTGAATGAAAGTTGCGTACATATCTGAGAATCACGCACGTAAATTGGCATATTTTTCTGAGCTACCTACAGAGAGGCAGGTCGAAATTCGTGACAGCAAAGAAATCTGTAACTGCGCAGCAATCCAAATCTAGTATTCACTTTACTATCAAAGACTTTACTTGGCACAACAAAGCACAAAACTAAGATAAGGAGAGGTTGCTACAGTAGTAAACAACTTCCAAGACTCAAATATAAAATAAAAATACTGTAGTAAAAACATGGGTTGTCTCCCATAAGCGCTTTTCTTTAACGCCTTTCAGCTAGGCGCAGAAAGTGTATATCAAGTGTTATCAAGAGACGAAGTATCAACATCATAACTTGTTCTAATAATAGAATCAAAAGGTAACTTCATTCTCTTTCTAGGGAAGTGTTCCATACCTTTCTTGAGAGGAAATTGATATTTAATATTACCTTCCTTCATATCAATGATAGCTCCAACAGTTCGAAGAAAAGGTCTTCCCAATATAATGGGACAAGATGCATTGCATTCAATATCCAAGACAACAAAATCAACGGGGACAAGGTTATTGTTAACGGTAATGCGAACATTATCAACTCTCCCCAAAGGTTTCTTTATAGCATTATCAACAAGATTAACGTCCAAATAACAATTCTTCAATGGTGGCAAGTCAAGCATATTGTAAATTTTCTTAGGCATAACGGAAATACTTGCACCAAGATCACATAAAGCATTACAATCAAAGTTATTGACCTTCATCTTAGTGATGGGCTCCCAACCATCCTCTAACTTTCTAGGAATAGAAGTTTCAAGTTTTAGTTTCTCTTCTCTAGCTTTTATGAGAGCATTTGTAATATGTTTTGTGAAAGCCAAATTTATAGCACTAGCATTGGGACTCTTAGGAAGTTTTTGTAAGAACTTTATAATTTTAGAGACGTGGCAATCATCAAAATCCAAACCATTACAATCTAAAGCAATGGGATCATCATCCCCAATGTTGGAAAAAATTTCAGCAGTTTTATCACAGGCAGTTTCAGTAGTTTTAGCAGTTTCGGGCAATTTTGCACGCTTTGCACTAGGAGTAGTAACATTGCCAACACCAATTATTTTATCATTGATAGTAGGAGGTGCAGCAATATGTGAATCATTAGCATTACTAGTGGTGGTAATAGTCCAAACTTTAGCTACATTTTTTTCTTTAGCTAGTTTTTCATTTTCTTCTCTTTCCCACCTAGCATGCAATTCAGCCATCAATCTTATATTCTCATTAATTCTAACTTGGATGGCATTTTCCGTAGTAACAATTTTATTTTCAATATCCCTATTAGGCATAACTTTCGATTTCAAAAGATCAACATCAGAGGCAAGACTATCAACCTTAGAAGCGAGAATATCAATTTTATTGAGCTTTTCCTCAACAGATTTGTTAAAAGCAGTTTGTGTACTAATAAATTCTTTAAGCATAGCTTCAAGTCCAGGGGGTGTGTTCCTATTATTGTTGTAAGAATTCCCATAAGAATTAGCATAACCATTACCATTATTATAAGGATATGGCCTATAGTTATTACTAGAATTGTTCCGATAAGCATTGTTGTTGAAATCATTATTTTTAATGAAGTTTACATCAACATGTTCTTCTTGGGCAACCAATGAAGCTAACGGAACATTATTAGGATCAACATTAGTCCTATCATTCACAAGCATAGACATAATAGCATCAATCTTATCACTCAAGGAAGAGGATTCTTCGACATAATTTACCTTCTTACCTTGTGGAGCTCTTTCCGTGTGCCATTCAGAGTAATTAATCATCATATTATCAAGGAGCTTTGTTGCTTCACCAAGAGTGATGGACATAAAGGTACCTCCAGCAGCTGAATCCAATAAGTTCCGCGAAGAAAAGTTCATCCTGCATAAAAGGTTTGGATGATCATCCAAGTAGTCAGTCCATGGGTTGGGCAATTTTTAACCAAAGATTTCATTCTTTCCCAAGCTTGAGCAACATGTTCATTATCTAATTGTTTAAAATTCATTATGCTACTTCTCAAAGATATAATTTTAGCAGGGGGATAATATCTACCAATAAAAGCATCCTTGCATTTAGTCCATGAATCAATACTATTCTTAGGCAGAGATAGCAACCAATCTTTAGCTCTTCCTCTTAATGAGAAAGGAAACAATTTTAATTTTATAATGTCACCATCTACATTTTTATACTTTTGCATTTCACACAATTCAACAATTTTTTTTGAGATGGGCAGCAGCATCATCAGAACTAACACCAGAAAATTTCTCTCGCATAACAAGATTCAGTAAAGCAGGTTTAATTTCAAAGAATTCTGCTGTAGTAGCAGGTGGAGCAATAGGTGTGCATAAGAAATCATTATTATTTGTGGTTGTGAAGTCACACAACTTAGTATTTTCAGGAGTGGCCATTTTAACAGTAGTAAATAAAGCAAACTAGATAAAGTAAATGCATGTAACTAATTTTTTTGTGTTTTTGATATAGAGTGCAAGACGGTAAATAAAGTAAAGCTAGCAACTAATTTTTTTGTGTTTTGATATAATGCAGCAAACAAATAAGTAAATAAAATAAAGCAAGACAAAAACAAAGTAAAGAGATTGGATTGTGGAGACTCCCCTTGCAGCGTGTCTTGATCTCCCCGGCAACGGCGCCAGAAATTTGCTTGATGCGTGTAGTTGACACGTCCGTTGGGAACCCCAAGAGGAAGGTGTGATGCACATAGCGGCAAGTTTCCCTCAGTAAGAAACCAAGGTTTAATCGAACCAGTAGGAGTCAAGAAGCACGTTGAAGGTTGATGGCGGCGGGATGTAGTGCGGCGCAACACCAGGAATTCCGGCGCCAACGTGGAACCTGCACAACACAACCAAAGTACTTTGCCCCAACGAAACAGTGAGGTTGTCAATCTCACCGGCTTGCTGTAACAAAGGATTAGATGTATAGTGTGGATGATGATTGTTTGCAGAGAATAGTAAAGAACAAGTATTGCAGCGGATTTGTATTTCAGATGTAAAGAATGGACCGGGGTCCACAGTTCACTAGAGGTGTCTCTCCCATAAGATAGCATGTTGGGTGAACAAATTACAGTCGGGCAATTGACAAATAGAGAGGGCATAACAATGCACATACATGACATGATGAATATTGTGAGATTTAATTGGGCATTACGACAAAGTACATAGACCGCTATCCAGCATGCATCTATGCCTAAAAAGTCCACCTTCGAGTTATCATCCGAACCCCTTCCGTATTAAGTTGTAAACAACAGACAATTGCATTAAGTATGGTGCGTAATGTAATTAATAACTACATCCTCGGATATAGCATCAATGTTTTATCCCTAGTGGCAACAGCATCCACAACCTTAGAACTTTCTGTCACTGTCCCAGTTTAATGGAGGCATGAACCCACTATCGAGCATAAATACTCCCTCTTGGAGTTAAGAGCAAAAACTTGGCCAGAGCCTCTACTAATAACGGAGAGCATGCAAGATCATAAACAACACATAGGTAATAGATTGATAATCAACATAACATAGTATTCTCTATCCATCGGATCCCGACAAACACAACATATAGAATTACAGATAGATGATCTTGATCATGTTAGGCAGCTCACAAGATCCGACAATGAAGCACATGAGGAGAAGACAACCATCTAGCTACTGCTATGGACCCAGGGGTGAACTACTCACTCATCACTCCGGAGGCGACCATGGCGGTGAAGAGTCCTCCGGGAGATGATTCCCCTCTCCGGCAGGGTGCCGGAGGTGATCTCCAGAATCCGCCGAGATGGGAGTGGCGGCGGCGGCGTCTCGAAGGTTTTCCGTATCGTGGCTCTCGTTGGGGTTTCGCGACGAAGGCTTTAAGTAGGCGGAAGGGCAACGCGGGGGCCACACGAGGCGCCACACGCCGGGCGGCCTAGACCTGGCCGCGCCTCCTGCTGTGGCGGCGCCTCGTGGGCCCACTTCCTTTCCCCTCGCTCTTCGGAAGCTTCGTGCAAAAATAGGACCCTGGCGTTGATTTCGTCCAATTCCGAGAATATTTCTTTACTAGGATTTCTGAAACCAAAAACAGCGAAAACAGCTCTTCGGCATCTCGTTAATAGGTTAGTGCCGGAAAATGCATAAATACGACATATAATGTGTATAAAACATGTAGATATCATCAATAATGTGGCATGGAACATAAGAAATTATCGATACGTCGGAGACGTATCAACGGCGGCTACGGAACTCTTCGTGCAATATGTCTTCTGGTACTAGGGTTTTCCGATACGAAGGAATATATAGGCTAAGAGGCAGCGTCGGGGGAGCCAGGGGGCTCCCTCCCCACATCTGGGCGCGGCAGGGGCCAGGCCGCGCCGACCTATGGGGTGGGCCCCCTGCTGCCCTTCCTCGACTCTTCTTCGGACTTCTGGAATCCTCCGTGGAAAATAGGGCCGTGGGCTTTTGTTTTGTCCAATTCCGAGAATATTTCCTGTGTAGGATTTCTGAAACAAAAAACAGCAGAAAACAAGAACTGGCGCTTCGGCATCTTGTTAATAGGTTAGTCCCGGAAAATGCATAAAAATGATATAAAGTGTGAGTAAAACATGTAGGTGGAACATCAGAAATTATAGATATGTTGGAGACGTATCAAGCATCCCCAAGCTTAGTTCCTACTCGCCCTCGAGTAGGTAAACGATAAAAAGAATAATTTCTGAAGTGACATGCTACCAACATAATCTTGATCAATACCATTGTAAAGCATATGAGATGAATGAAGTGACTCAAAGAAATGGTCTATAGTTTGCTAACAAAAAGATAATGACTAAACAACTGAATCATATAGCAAAAACTTTTCATGAATAGTACTTTCAAGACAAGCATCAAAAAGTCTTGCATAAGAGTTAACTCATAAAGAAATAGATTCTTAATAGAAGGTTTTGAAGCAACACAAAGGAAGATTTAAGTTTCAGCAATTGCTTTCAACTTTCAACATGTATATCTCAAGGATAATTGTCAACACAAAGTAATATGATGAGTGCAAATAAGCAAGCATATAAGAAATTATGCACACAAAGTTGACACAAGTGTTTGTTTCTAGGATAGAAGGAAGTAGGTAAACTGACTCAACATAAAGTAAAAGATGGGCCCTTCGCAGAGGGAAGCAGGGATTAAATCATGTGCTAGAGCTTTTTAAGTTTTGAAATCATATAGAGAGCATAAAAGTAAAGTTTTGAGAGGTGTTTGTTGTTGTCAACGAATGGTAGTGGGCATTGTAACCCCCTTGTCAAACAGACTTTCAAAGAGCGGCTCCCATGAAAGACGTTATCTCTACCAGCAAGGTCGATCATCCCTCTTCTCTTTTGTTTACACATGTATTTTAGTTTTATTTATAGATGACACTCCTCCCAACCTTTTGCTTTCACAAGCCATGGCTAGCCGAATCCTCGGGTGCCTTCCAACATTTCACATACCATGGAGGAGTGTCTATTGCAAAATTAAGTTGCTTACTGATAAATCAGGGCAAAACATGGCAAGAGAATTATTAATGAAAGTTAATTAATTGGGGCTGGGCACCCCGTTGCCAGCTCTTTTTGCAGATTATTGGATAAGCGGATGTGCCACTAGTCCATTGGTGAAAGTCCTCCCAACAAGATTGAAAGATAAAACACCACATACTTCCTCATGAGCTATAAAACATTGACACAAATAAGGAGTAATAAAGTTTTGAATTGTTTAAAGTTAGCACATGAAGTATTTACTTGGAATGGCAGAAAAATACCATATAGTAGGTAGTTATGGTGGACACAAATGGCATAGGTTTTGGCTCAAGGTTTTGGATGCACGAGAAGCATTCCCTCTCAGTACAAGGCTTTGGCTAGCAAGGTTGTTTGAAGCAAACACAAGTATAAACCGGTACAGCAAAACTTACATAAGAACACATTGCAGGCATTATAAGACTCTACACTATCTTCCTTGTTGCTTAAACACTTTTACCAGAAAATATCTAGACCTTAGAGAGACCAATCATGCAAACCAAATTTCAACAAGCTCTACGGTAGTTCTCCACTAATAGGTTTAAACTACATGATGCAAGAGCTTAAACATGATCTACTTGAGAGCTCAAAACAATTGCCAAGTATCAAATTATTCAAGACAATATACCAAATACCACATGCAGCATTTTATGTTTCCAACCAAATAGCAAGAAACTCTCAAAAAAAAATATAAGATTACTTTCTATAAAATAACTAATAGCTCTGAACAAGAGATACATGAAAACCAAGAGCTAGAAGCTACACAGTGCGAAAACTGAATACTCAACAAATACAAGTGAAGAATAGGAGTATTCAAATGAAACTAGTACAAATGCCCGTGCTTTGCCACGGGTGCGGTGCATAAATGTATCAACTGCTATTTTATTTTACAAATGTAATCAGTTTTCACCTCATTTTATTTTACAAATGTAATCAGTTTTCACCTTACACCTCTTTATCCCAACTTTGTACCATCATGTCATATTCCTTCTCTACCCAAAATCAAGTTTTAAAGATGCTTTAGTGCATGTCGTGGATAATGCAGCAAATGAATCAACATGTGTAGTTCATTTTCTGTTACTTATAATACTCTATTGCTTGCCAGTTGTTAAATGATATATCATCTTCATTGAAAAATGATCAATAACACAGAAATTGGTACATGGATCAACAAATTGGTGCAAAAAATGAAGTCACCAATTCATAATTATAAATATGATAAGGCACATTTATCAGGAGAAATGATACACATTTTTCCTTATAACTTGCTTAGCCTCCTGGAAGGGGCCCGATGTCTTTAGATGAGCTTAAAAACTAACTCATCAAACGAAAAAGAGAAGAACCGCGCTGCAGTGCGACCGCCGTAATGTAGTCCTGAATGCATTCAAGCCACGACATCTTTCTCGTACTCCACCCGTCTCTTCTACAGCCCATGGCCTTGCAGTTTACTCCTCCACCAAAGGCACCTCACCGCCCATTTATCTCTCTTGAGTTCTCCAGTTGCGTCGATAGATCTTTGTACCCCCGCTGTCATCTCCCGCGACATCAAGTCCGGATCCCACTGCACAACGATAATGTGTCCCTCAAAGGTCATCAAGGTGTCATCGTCAACGCAAAAACCTATGGAAAGCAGGGAATTTGAAGTGTGTATCCTAGTAAGTGGAATCATATCATGCAGTTGCTATTATTAAGGCGCACATTTGACGATTTGAAAAAGATTACCAGGTAAGAGTTGCATAGTTTACAAATTTAACAATACAATATGTAGATATATTGCATAGTTCTTGTTCTAGTGATTTTCCTGAATATCAGGGCCGCACAATTTGTTGAACAATAAAAATGCATGAATTAATATATGTCTTTACCTCCTATGGAGGATACATGATGATCAGTGTGAATAAGAAGTATGCCAAAATTAATCTACCCTATGGTTATAAGATACAACTATAGAATAATTCCGTCGAACAAAAAGAAAGATCTTCCAACTTGCACTATGGTTCAAACCACATGGGAAAAATACAGAAGTTAACTCAAACTGGTAGTAGGGAAAGAAAATTAACACCATAAGCTCAAACCTTGAAATACCCGTAGAGTAAGATTTGGGCCCAATCTTCCACTTACAATGCTAAGCCGTGTCTGTCAGAAAGTAAAATACTGGATCATTAGCACAGACAGTTACTACTACTAAATTTTGAACTACACAATAACAATGTTTGATCATGATTACTATAGATGTGCAACTGCAAAGTTTCTAATAACTCAATACCAGGGAGATGTGTTAGTTTCTTCGCTGAATTCTGTAGTTGTCATGGAGCATTGCAACAGCCTGCAAGCCTACATGGTCCATCAATGAAGTGATGTCAACTCAAGATGAAAATATAGTAGATTGCATTAACCATAACTAAATTAGTCATATAACAGTGTTATTGATAAAGCATACATATAACAGTGGACATTTGCAATGAAGCATTGTGATATACCTCGCATTCATCCGCTCTCGCAAATGTGCATATACCACGGTAGATTAGTTTTAACCCTCTAAAGCAACTGAAATGATGAAGCATTGCGGTATACATCGCCTTTACCTATTCTCGCAATTGTGGCATATAATCAAGGTATAATCATTCCATCTGCTAAAAAAACCATGCCTTCTTAAAACTCTAAATTAAATCATGACTGGTTTCTAGTTGGATATCTGCATTTGCTTAAACGTGAGTTGGTAGCAGTCATAAATAGTAGGTGATACCCAAATGAAAAGTAACAATAATGATTCATATGCACTGATAAGTAACAATATTCGAAAATTCAGACCAGCTCCTTAACCTCCCTACCCAGCTCCGACTTGTGTCAACACAGTTGGCCCTCGAATTATTGCGTCTCTCATTTTTCCATGTTTCATCAGTCTATGTCATGATCAAAAACTCCCTTAGACATTTTGACAAGCACGTCCCAAGCACAAAACAAGAAATGAAACTGGATCATCTTTGTTTTGTTTAGTAATTTTTTCATACAGTTTCATGGCCTGAGCGGAGGTGGAGGAAGTCCCGGAAGTACCTGAGCCTGATCTTCGTCTTGGAAAGCGGGTACGTACCGGCAGCGTGGACGGCATCGATCTGATCGATGCACAGCTCGATGCGCTCCTTGATCTGTCTGGATGGATCCTGCACACAGGTACCCATGGAGGCGAGCCGCACGAGCAGCGGGTGGGCGATCCGGGCAGAGGTAGACAACAAGCTTGAGGAGAGTCTAGTGGCATGGCAGGAGTCGTTCCTGACACCTGACGGAGAGAAAAGTCAGCACGATGATTCACTGGAGGCAGCCTGTCCAGACCCAGGTGCCCACGCGGAGATCGAGTGGTACTTCACTGTGGCTTCTGGAGGCTGGGGATGAGGTCGATGGTGAGGCGAGTTCGCATGGCCAAGCGAGGAGGACGCCGGCTACCTCCGAGTCCCCCGCGTGGAGGAGGATCAGATCAAGAGGGTGCTTCATTAGCCGCTTGAGGAGAATGCCTAGATGAGTCAGGTGTGCCCTTGACGGGCTGCACAGCCTGCGCTTGGATGATGATGGTGACGTTGGACGGCCGTGCGAGGGGATGATGATGGAGAGCTCGGACAGCCGGGCATGGAACGCGCCAGCGACCTCTGTTGGATAGCGTGTGGAGGAAGAAGGAGATCGGCAGGGCGGCTAGGGTTGGATAGCGAAGGATCGCCAGGGGGAGAGATGAGCAAGGGGGTGCGACGAATCATTCTAATGGGCTAGAAGCAGAACGTGAGTACGGCGGGACGACGAAAAATCTAGACGTATGTGAGGTGGGCAGAATAGGGAACACCTTCGTCCTTTTTAAGTAGCGTAGATACGGCAAAAATTCAATTAACTCTGAACTATCGACGTGAACTTGATCAACTACTGCGATATATATCATCTACTGCGATACAAATTATATAATAGGAAATGGAACACTTACCATGCTTAGTCACGTGAGTGACAAGTATGCTGATTGTGACCACATTTCTGATATGACCTTGATCAACTACTTTCATAAAAAGGATGATATGCCTCTTCAGTCTTGCCGCTTGCAGCAGAACACATCAGGAACAACCTATTCAGCGAAACAATTGTGTTATGACTTCCTTGAAAAATGTTAACGGCCCCTGAAATAGGAGCACACCAATATGTGAATCAGAGTGAGAGAGCTGATGTTACCAAAAGATAAGAGAAGGCGCAAAGTTAAAAGTCTAAATCATAATGGTCATATTATAACAATAAAGGTAAGAATATACTATGGTGTACATCTCTTCTTTACTCCTTGGAAAGGTACCTTTGTACTCTTTACATGATACAAGGACCACGTTTAGTCCTTAATCGCATATTATGTGTTTTTTGTATGTCCCCTTAATCGCATTAAATAGGAAATGTCTAGAACCTTACATGGTGGAATATGTAGCATAAGCACCCGGGCATACTAATTTGGATACGTGTTATATCAGAACATAAATGGGCAAGCAACCTTTTACCTAAAATCAAAAGGGTAGCGAAAGACAGTCAAGTAAATACTGGATAGATTTTCCTTCCCTGTGCATTGAGGACAGGTGTGACTTTGGAAGACCATCTATGTTCCGTATTGCATAAATATCACATTCTATCTATAGCATTTACAACACAAATATGATCATAACTTAATATGAATTTTCATAAATAGTAGACACAGTGGGAGCAAACAAAATATAACTAACCTCCGGGAGCTCCAGAACTGCTTCAGAAGAACCAGAAAAATTATTGAATCTGCTTTGCATCGTTGAATAGAAACAAAATATAACTAACTACAATTTTAGATGATCCATTTTCTTCAAAAGAAAACATCACTCTGCCTACCATCAGGACAAAAGGATTTAGGATACGAAAATATGTGGCAGCAAAACATAGATGATCCATTTTCTTCAAAAGCAAACATCACTTTGCCTGCCATCAGCACAAAAGGATTTAGGATACGAGAATATGTGCAGCAAAACAAGCTGCACCCCTTCGAAGATGAGTATAACCAGGGACAATTAAGTCAACATATTTTGAAGCAAACAAAACCAGAGACACCCTAGCTTTTAATCATCTTATGTGCAAACGTAACCAAAAAAAACACTTGCAGCTCATTTGACTGACCATGTTGCTAGGATAGTAAACCACTATCTCGCTCACCCAATTTCACCTTTATGGTGCATTTGTTCAAATAGCTCCAACATAACTGAATGAAAATGGCAAGAGAAGATGATCACCCATAAGCTTCAGTGCCAGCTACAAGATCACCTCTAAGAGGCAAAGGCTTTGTTTGGTCAGGTGTGCAATTTCACTTTATTGACCCCATCTATTGTGGCGCAATTGACGTCCAAGAGGTAATCGCCCCATCTTCCCTTCTTCTTATATGGGCCTGCCGATATCGTTCACCTCCCTGTCCAAAGCAGAGCTACAAGGGTTAATTGACAAAATTGCCGAAAGATTGGCCACATGGAAAACTTTGCTGCTAACTTAGAGTTGTCTTTGGCAAGCCCATTCTATCAGCAGTCTCCATTTTTAGCACATGCTCTCGCTCAATTTACCACTATGGGTGTTCAAATGCGTCAACAAAATCTGAAGATCATTCTCTTGGCTTGGATCAGAGGATATAAAGGGCCGAAATTGTTTGGTGGAATGGGAGCAGGTCTGCATGCCAACTCAGTATGGTGACCCCATGGTTCTTAATTTCAAGATGAGCTGATGTACCAAAACATAAGAGAAGACACAAATTTAAAATGCTAGATCATAATGGTCATATTATACCTGTTATGAAATGCGAGTAAAGAACTAAAGTAGAAACCATACTTAGATGGTATTGGATATGACATCTTTCTTTACCAGCTGCCTGGAGATAGCAACACCTAATGGGTGGATGGAAAAACTATTATACATATAGAAAAAAACATGAGGTATCCAGAACACAGCTCATGTCATACCATCACAATTCTGGAACAGAGGTCAGTTGTTCCTAAACTGTTGCTGTATTGAAATGAGCCAATCATGATCCTTAATCTTTTAGCACCTACATGTAATGTACTTTGATTTTAAAGGAGGTTTTAGCTAGCTGTATGATCCTTCAGCACATGTATGATCGTTTATGTTTTAGCACGGTTGAATGTAATCAAAGTATATGGTCAAATGGTTTTAATCTAACTGAAAAATGTTCACTCAACTAAAAATATCACCAACAGACAACAAGAATATATACAATCAAAAAGTGTAATGTTTGAGTTAATGTCCAGCGCAGTACCTTCGTTAAAGAACATCTACATTCTCTTCCCTTTGTCTTGCGCGGACTAAATCACCAACCTAGGAAACATGATATGCAGAAGAAAAGTTATTGCCACATAGAGCTTCGCAATGTTGGATCCGAGTACCAACAGAGGTTGAGAAGAGGAACGGCTGAGGATATGGGCGTTGTACCTTGTGTTGTGCCTTGTCCAAGTCCATTATGGCGTGGTCGATCTGTGGATCCATCCCCACGAGTGCCTCCAACACATTTCCATTGATCAGCCGCCCCGCCTTGGCGAGGAGCCTCTGCTTCTATGTGTCCCTCCTGGCATCCGCCTTGGCGAGGAGCGCCCGCCTCGGCTGCGGAAGCGCGGTGCACGGCCTTGTTGGTGTGCAGCTGGACCTCCACCACCGGAGCGCCGCGGCTCTCCAGGATCTGCCTCGTGCGCCCGACTTGGCCATCCCCGTTAGCCAGGGCCACCTGGAGCTCCGTCGCCTACCCTTCCCATGGCTCGCTCTCTGCTGCCCTCCGCTCAATCTCCCCTACCCTCCGCTCCTCTCCCCAGACCTTAGCTCCTCGTTGTAGCGTGGCCGTCCACGGGAGCGAGCGCGACCATCCTGGGCGGCCGACATCTGCATATGCTTCCGCGCGTCCCTCATCCGTGTGGTGGTCACCAAGAGGAGGGGCACCTGAGCGTTGGAGGACCGGACGGAGGTGGGAGAGACTGGAGTGGCCGGAGCGATGGGAGGTGAGGCGGCGGCGACAGAGCAGGGACGGTTGGTGGCGGCGACATCGGCAGAGCAGGGACGGTTTGGCGGCGATGGCGGATGGGTCGGGAGGCGATAACCCTAGGAAGTGGCGGTGTTGGTTCCGTGGTTGGCGAGAGAGTCAAGGAGAGGGAGGCGACGTAGGAAATGGATTCGTTGGGCTTGGCCCATTCGGCCGACAATGTGCGACGAAGTGCGACGACGAAGGGGTTTGACGTATTGGCAGAATAAGGAACATGTTCATTCTTTTTAAGTAGTGTAGAAAGTGGAGTGTGTCTCTCTCCCAAACAAGATAGGATCCAATTTATTCAGATAACTAAGATAAAAAACGAAAATAAAAGCACACAAACGCTCCAAGTAAAGCACATAAGATGTGACGGAATTAAAATATAGTTTCACTAGAGGTGACCTGATAAGTTATTGATGAAGAAGGGGATGCCTATGGCATCCCCAAGCTTAGACGCTTGAGTCTTCTCGAAATATGCAGGGATGAACCATGGGGGCATCCCCAAGCTTAGACTTTTCACTCTTCTTGATCATATTATATCATCCTCCTCTCTTGATCCTTGAAAACTTCCTTCACACCAGACTCAAAACAATCTCATTAGAGGGTTAGTGCATAATCAAAAATTCACATGTTCAGCAAGGACACAATCATTCCCAACACTTCTGGACATTACCCAAGGTTACTGAAATTTAATGGAGCAAAGAAACCCGCTCAAACACAGTAAAAAAGGCAATGCGAAATAAAAGGCAGAATCTGTCAAAACAGAACAGTCCGTAAAGACGAATTTTTTCGAGGCACTTAACATGCTCAGATGGAAAATCTCAAATTGAATGAAAGTTGCATACATATCTGCGGATTACTCATGAATTTTTTCAAGATTTTACGATTTTTCTACAGAGAGAACAGCTCAAATTCGTGACAGCTAAAAATCTGTTCCTGCGCAGAAATCCAAATCTAGTATCAACTTTCTATCAAAGACTTTACTTGGCACAAAAACGAAATAAACATGATAAGGAGAGGTTGCTACAGTAGTAACAACTTCCAAGACACAACAAAACAGTAGCAAAATAAAAACATGGGTTATCTCCCAAGAAGTGCTTTCTTTATAGCCATTAAGATGGGCTCAGTAATTTTAATGATGCTCTCGCAAGAAATAAGAGTTGAAGCAAAAGAGAGCATCAAAAGCAAATAAGAAACACTTTTAAGTCTAACCCACTTCCTATGAAAATGAATCTTGTAAATAAACAAATCATGTAAGCATAATGCAATAATCATAGGAAAACAAGACAATCGCAACTTCAAGATTTTCAGCAAAAAGAGAGGTGTTTTAGTAACATGAAAATCCCTACAACCATATTGTCCTCTCTCATAAATATTTTTCAGTAGCATCATGAACAAACTCAACAATGTAACTATCACATGAAACATTCTTATCATGAGCTACATGCATAAAATTATTACTCTCCACATAAGCATAGTCATTACTATTAATTGTAGTGGGAGCAAATTCAATAAAATAGCTATCATTATTATTCTCATCACCATAATCATCATATATAGGTGGCATATTGTAATCATAATTAATTTTCTCCTCAATAGTAGATGGACTGAAAATATGATAGTCATCATTGTAATCATCATATATAGGAGGTAAAGTATCATCAAAGTAAATTTTCTCCTCCACGCTTGGGGGACTAAAAATATCATACTCATCAAAACCAGCTTCCCCAAGCTTAGAATTTTCCATAGCATTAGCAACAATGGTGTTTAAAGCATTCATACTAATAACATTGCCATTAGCATGCATATAAAGTTCCATAGGTTTTTTAATTCTCTTCAAACACCTCATGTCCTAATTAAATATAAATTTCATAAAGATCTCTAATTTTGTTGTTGTTTTCCATTAAGCCTCACTAGTGAAATAAAAATAAGAAACAAAAAGATATAATTGTAGAATCTAAAGGAAATAGCTTCGAGCACTCACACACCGGCAACAGTGCTAGGAAATAGCTTAGTAGTCGGAGGATGTGAATACCTTTTACCTTACCTCCCCGGCAACGGCACCAGAAAATAGATTGATGTCTACGCACGCTTCTATTCCTGTAGACAGTGTTGGGCCCCCAAGAGCAGAGGTTTGTAGAACAGCAGCAAGTTTCCCTTAAGTGAATCACCCAAGGTTTATCGGACTCAGGGAGGTAGAGGTCAAACATATCCCTCTCAAGCAACCCTGCAATTAAGATACAAGAAGTCTCTTGTGTCCCCAACACACCTAATACACTTGTCAGATGTATAGGTGCACTAGTTCGGCGAAGAGATAGTGAAATACAAGTAATATGGATGATTATAAGTAGTAATTCCAATCTGAAATAAAAATGGCAGCAAGCGAACATGTAGCAGAACTTGTTGGAAACGGTGTTTCAATGCTTAGAAACAAGGCCTAGGGATCATACTTTCACTAGTGGACACTCTCAACAATGATCACATAATTGAATAAATAAATGCTACTCTCAAACACTCTCTTATTGGATAACAAACACCATTCATTGTGTAGGGCTGCAAAAGCACACCTCAAGCCGGAGTAAACAAGCTCCACAACGTCATAAAGGAATCACACACGATGCGCACACTGTCACCATCACACCATGGAGAGTAACTCCGGAGTTCATATTAAAGTAACCTCTAGAGTGCATAATAGACAAGAGTAACATCTACATATTCAACTAGATTACAAAGCTCATGATCACATAAAGATCACACCATGGGAGAGAGATGAACCACATAGCTACCGGTAGAGCCCTCAGCCTCGGGGAGAACTACTCCCTCCTCATCATGGGAGACAACAACGGCGATGAAGATGGCGGTGGTGTCGATGGAGATGACTCTGGGGGCAATTCCCCGTACCGGCGGCGTGCCGGAACAGAGATTTTGTCCCCCGAAACTTGTCTTCGCGATGACGGCGGCTACGGAACTCTTCGTGGAATATGACTTCTGGTACTAGGATTTTCTAATACGAAGGAATATATAGGCGAAGAGGCAGCGTCGGGGGAGCCAGGGGGCTCCCTCCCCACATCTGGGCGCGGCAGGGGGCCAGGCCGCGCCGCCCTATGGGGTGGGCCCCCTGCTGCCCTTCCTCGACTCTTCTTCGGACTTCTGGAATCCTCCGTGGAAAATAGGGCCGTGGGCTTTTGTTTCGTCTAATTCGAGAATATTTCCTGTGTAGGATTTCTGAAACCAAAAACAGCAGAAAACAGGAACTGGCGCTTCGGCATCTTGTTAATAGGTTAGTCCCGGAAAATGCATAAAAATGATATAAAGTGTGAGTAAAACATGTAGGTATTATCATAAAACTAGCATGGAACATAAGAAATTATAGATACGTTGGAGACGTATCACCTACTGCAATCATTATTCTCTTTTGTTTTCTGCAAGCAAACATCATTTTCCACACCATACGTTTAATCCTTTGTTTTTAGCAAGCCGGTGAGATTGACAACCTCACTGTTAAGTTGGGGCAAAGTAGTTTGATTGTGTTGTGCAGGTTCCACGTTGGCACCGGAATCCCTGGTGTTGCGCCGCACTACACTCCTTCACCAACAACCTTCACGTGATCTTCATCTCCTACTGGTTCGATAACCTTGGTTTCTTACTAAGGGAAAACTCGTTGCTGTACTCATCATACCTTTCTCTTGGGGTTCCCAACGGACGTGTGCTTTACCATCATAAGCAGCTACTTTTCTGGCACCGTTGCCGGGGAGATCAAGACACGCTGCAAGGGGAGTCTCTCACACCAATCTCTTTACTTTGTTTATTTTCTTGCATTATTTTATTTTCTGTCTTGTTTGCTTTCTTTATATCAAAAACACAAAAAAAAATAGTTACTCGCATTTACTTTATTTATCGGTTTACCCTTGTTTATTTCATCATTCTTCTCCCTAAGTTCACTTTGAAAGATATATCGGTAGGGAGTGGGTCTATCATTGGAAGATATAATATAGAAGAATTTTTCAATCATATTAGTAAGGTTAAAGATTTTGAAGATAGATCCTTGGTGGAACTTGCTCCTAATTATGAAATTTCTACTGCCTCTTTAGTGCACATGTGGAAGCTAGATTTGTTAATCTTAATCCTATAATGCAACATATGTTTCTTACACTCCGTGATATGGAAGAAGGAGAGAAGAAAGATTTTGTTTTAGAAACCCTTCTTAAAGAATTTGGTGATGTAGCTAGTGAAGCTAGGAAAGTCTTTATTCAACATAAGATGCTTGGCTTTTATATCAATGTTGCAAATACCCTTG
Organism: Lolium multiflorum; assembly: GCA_030979885.1. Taxonomy (NCBI): domain Eukaryota; kingdom Viridiplantae; phylum Streptophyta; class Magnoliopsida; order Poales; family Poaceae; genus Lolium; species Lolium multiflorum. The sequence continues at coordinate 200,725,784 of CM061753.1, read as the reverse complement.
AAAGGATGGAAAAAGATAGGATAAAGTACACTAATGAAGCCAATTGTGAGGGGGAGACTAAAGTACCAATACCTTATAAGCTCATAGGAATGCATGAGGCACTAGAAAAGAATTTTGATTGGATTGTTCCTGAAAATTTATTTGAGGAGGATAGTGAGCCTAAAAGTAATGAAAGAGGAGCTTCTGAAACTTACATATATAAGATACAATGCATCGTTGAGAAAACTCCCAACTCCTCTGTTGATGCTTTTTCTCTTGATGTTACTTGATTTTCACTTTCTGCGCCTAGCTGAAAGGCGTTAAAGAAAAGCGCTTATGGGAGACAACCCATTATTTTATTTCTGCAATTTTTTTTTTATATTTGAGTCAAGGTGCTTGTTACTACTGTAGCAATACCTTTGTATCTTTATTTTCTTTCATTGTTGTGCCAAGTAAAGTCTTTGATAGAAAGTTGATACTAGATTTGGATTTCTGCGCAGAAACAGATTTTTAGCTGTCACGAATTTGAGCTTTTCTCTCTATAGAAAAATCTAAAAATTCTGAAACAATTCATGAGTAATCCTCAGATATGTACGCAACTTTCATTAAACTGGAGCTTTTCCATCTGAGCATGTTAAGTGCCTCGAAAAAATTCGTCTTTACGGACTGTTCTGTTTTTGACAGATTCTGCCTTTTATTTCGCATTGCCTCTTTTACTGTGTTTGAGTGGATTTCTTTGCTCCATTAAATTTCAGTAGCCTTGGGTAATGTCCAGAAGTGTTGGGAATGATTGTGTCCTTGCTGAACATATGAATTTTTGATTATGCACTAAACCTCTAATGAGATTGCTTTGAGTTTGGTGTGAAGGAAGTTTTCAAGGATCAAGAGAGGAGGATGATATAATATGATCAAGAAGAGTGAACAGTATAAGCTTGGGGATGCCCCCGTGGTTTATCCCTTCATATTTCAAGAAGACTCAAGCATCTAAGCTTGGGGATGCCCAAGGCGTCCCCTTCTTCATCAAACTTATCAGCTCACCTCTAGTGAAACTATATTTTAATTCCGTCACATCTTATGTGCTTTACTTGGAGCGTCCGTGTGCTTTTATTTTCATTTTGTTATTTTAGTTTTCTGAATAAATCGGATCCTAACATTCTTGTGTGGGAGAGAGTCACGCTCTGCTTTTTCATTTGAACACTTGTGTTCTTCGTTTTATTTTTCATGTTCATGGCGAAAGCTGAAAGCCGCAGCAATTATTGTTATTTGGTTGGAAACAGAAAATGCTTCATGTGGTAGTTGGTATATTTTCTTGAATAATTTGATACTTGGAAATTGTTTTGAGCTCTCAAGTAGATCATGTTTAAGATCTTGCATCATGTAGTTTAAACCTATTAGTGGAGAACTACCGTAGAGCTTGTCGAAATTTGGTTTGCATGATTGGTCTCTCTAAGGTCTAGATATTTTCTGGTAAAAGTGTTTGAGCAACAAGGAAGACAGTGTAGAGTCTTATAATGCTTGCAATATGTTCTTATGTAAGTTTTGCTGTACCGGTTTATACTTGTGTTTGCTTCAAACAACCTTGCTAGCCAAAGCCTTGTACTGAGAGGGAATGCTTCTCGTGCATCCAAAACCTTGAGCCAAAACCTATGCCATTTGTGTCCACCATAAGTACTTACTATGTGGTATTTTTCTGCCATTACAAGTAAATACTTCATGTGCTACCTTTAAACAATTCAAAACTTTATTGCTCCTTATTTGTGTCAATGTTTTATAGCTCATGAGGAAGTATGTGGTGTTTTATCTTTCAATCTTGTTGGGCAGACTTTCACCAATGGACTAGTGGCATATACATCCGCTTATCCAATAATTTTGCAAAGCAACGGGGTGCCCAGCCCCAATTAATTAACTTTCATTAATAATTCTCTTCACATGTTTTGCCCTGATTTATCAGTAAGCAACTTAATTTTGCAATAGACACTCCTCCATGGTATGTGAAATGTTGGAAGGCACCCGAGGATTCGGTTAGCCATGGCTTGTGAAAGCAAAAGGTTGGGAGGAGTGTCATCTATAAATAAAACTAAAATACATGTGTAAACAAAAGAGAAGAGGGATGATCTACCTTGCTGGTAGAGATAACGTCCTTCATGGGAGCTCTTTGAAAGTCTGTTTGACAAGGGGTTAGAGTGCCCACTACCATTCGTTGACAACAACAAACACCTCTCAAAACTTTATTTTTTATGCTCTCTATATGATTTCAAAACTTGAAAAGCTCTAGAACATGATTTAATCCCTGCTTCCCTCTGCGAAGGGCCTTTCTTTTACTTTATGTTGAGTCAGTTTACTTACTTCTTTCTATCTTAGAAGCAAACACTTGTGTCAACTGTGTGCATTGATTCTTACATGCTTGCTTATTGCACTTATTATATTACTTTGTGTTGACAATTATCCATGAGATATGCATGTTGAAAGTTGAAAGCAATTGCTGAAACTTAAATCTTCCTTTGTGTTGCTTCAAAACCTTGTATTAAGAATCTATTGCTTTATGTGTTAACTCTTATGCAAGACTTTTTGATGCTTGTCTTGAAAGTACTATTCATGAAAAGTTTTTGCTATATGATTCAGTTGTTTAGTCATTATCTTTTTGTTAGCAAACAATAGACCATTGCTTTGAGTCACTTCATTCATCTCATATGCTTTACAATAGTATTGATCAAGATTATGTTGGTAGCATGTCACTTCAGAAATTATTCTTTTATCGTTTACCTACTCGAGGAGTAGGAACTAAGTTTGGGGATGCTTGATACGTCTCCAACGTATCTATAATTTCTTATGTTCCATTCTAGTTTTATGACAATACCTACATGTTTTATTCACACTTTATAATGTTTTTATGCATTTTCTGGGACTAACCTATTAACAAGATGCCACAGTGCCAGTTCCTGTTTTCTGCTGTTTTTGATTTCAGAAAAGTTGTTTTACAAATATTCTCGGAATTGGACGAAACAAAAGCCCACGGCCCTATTTTCCACGTAGTGTTCCAGAAGACCGAAGAGGAGTCGAGGAAGGCCTGCAGGGGGCCCTCCCCATATGGCGGCGCGGGGGGGGGGATAGCCGCGCCGAGACGTGGGGAGGGAGCCCCTGGCTCCCCCGATGCTACCCCTTCGCCTATTTATTCCTTCGTCCCAAAACCCTAGTACCGAGAGCCAAAATACCAGAACAGTTCCAGAGACGCCGCCGCCATCAACCCTAACTCGGGGGTTCAGAAGATCTCCTCCGGCACCCTGCCGGAGATGGGAATCATCACCGGAGGACTCTACATCACCATGCCCGCCTCCGGACTGATGCGTGAGTAGTTCATCCTTGGACTATGGGTCCATAGCAGTAGCTAGATGGTTGTCTTCTCCTATTGTGCTATCATGTTTAGATCTTGTGAGCTGCCTATCATGATCAAGATCATCTATTTGTAATGCTACATTTTGTGTTTGTTGGGATCCGATGAATATGGAATACTATGTCAAGTTGATTATTGATCTATCATATATGTGTTGTTTATGATCTTGCATGCTCTCCGTTGCTAGTAGAGGCTCTGGCCAACACTACTAGGAAAAGGCCTAGCCGTAATACTGCCAGCAGTGGCGCACCATGACTGCCGTGCGCCACTACTACTTAGCAGTGGCGCACCACAAAAAGGTGGGCCACTGTTACAAAAGTAGTAGTGGCGCACCTTGATAGTGGTGCGCCATAAGTAAGTGGTGACAGGAGGCCAGCTCCTCCCCAACCTAGTAGTGGCGCACGTCTAGGGGTGCGCCACTGCTACATTTCTTACCTATGGCGCACGTTGGTGAGGTGCGCCACTGCTAGGAGGTGTCCAGAGCCCGTTTAGAGATGATAGGCTTAGCAATGGCGCACTTCGTGGTGCGCCACTGCTACATAGGTTACCTATGGCGCATGTCAGCTGGTGCGCCACTGCTAGGGGGTGGCCAGAGCCCATTTAGAGATGAGAGGCTTAGCAGTGGCGCACCACTTATCAGTGCGCCATTGCTATGTCACCCTAGCAGTGGCGCACTGCTAGGTGGTGCGCCACTGCTAACCTGGGACCATTTCCTGCTTTTAACCCTCCACTCACATGTGCCACCCACTTTCCCCAAACACTCTTCCACCACCACCTCCCACCAAATCTGGATCTGGTCGTGTTGCCCCTCCTTCCCACCTCATTTTCACCTCTTCATTCACCAAAATTAAGTTGGTAAACTTAAATTTTCTTCATAGGTAAGTAATGGTGAAGCTTTCTTAGCTCAATACCCTACTCAATCTCAACTTTTTACCTCATCCAACACTCTAGGTCTCGCCGTATCGGTAACTTTGTTGGTTTTATGCTTTGTGTGTGACCGGTTCCGATCGTCTTGCACACACGTCATGCACATATGTTATGTGCGAAGCTCGATGATATCATGTGTACGTGCGCATGCGCGAAAAGCGTCACGTGCATGTGTGTTGTATGCGAAGCCTCCGGATCCACATGTGTTGTATATGCGAAGCCTCCACACATGTGTTGCATGTGTTTTTGTTTGCAGGGATTTGAAATGTGATGGAGTTGCCAATATTTTGCCGAAACGTTGATTCATTTCCGTTTCGGCGAATGTTGGGCATACTACGCATATACATGTCCGATTTTTAGGGAAGGTCATGCCAAAATTTTCTTTTGGTATGCTAAGATATCCATTTTCTCTATATCCGCAGGCGACCATGGTCCGCATGATGAGTGAAGGCGTTGTGGCTAGGTTTTTGAAAGCCGCGACAGCCGAGATGATTAGAAATAACCAAAAGGAGATAAGATGTCCGTGTCGAAGATGCAAGCTAACGAGCCTTATGGACCCTAAAGCCGATATGGTGCGGGACCACCTTCTCATGCGTGGTTTCATGGATGGCTATCGGTGGGAAGGCGACGAAGATGATTATGAATTTGTCCATGGGAATTCAACAAGAAGTAAGGAAGGAGGTGATCAGGATGTAGAAGATCTTGGGCATGATCAGGATGTAGAAGATCCCGGAGATGATGATGACCACAATGTAGGAGATCCTGGACCTGATGATGAGGAAGATCAAGATGGAGGTCATCATGACGATCATGAAGATGAAGACGATGGACCATCGTCGATGGACTGGGTGCAGGACCCTTATCTTCAAGAGCTGCTTCTCAAGCAGACGAGTAACGCAAGAGCTGCCGCCCGAGAGAAAGCCAAGATGGATCAACTGGAGGTAGACGCTGTTACTCCATTGTATGAAGGATGCAGGCCGGAGGATACCCGCCTGAAAGTAACGCTCATGGCTCTGGAGATGAAGGTAAAGCACAAAATGACCGACACATCCTTCAACGACAACATGTCATTCTGGCAGGAACGTCTTCCCAAAGGTAACACGTGTCCGACTAGTATCGAGGAGGCCAAGAAAATCGTGTGTCCTCTGGATTTACCGCATGTGAAATACCATGTGTGCTTGAACGATTGCATCATTTATCGGAACGAGCATGCGAGTGTACCATATGTCCGGAGTGCGGCGTCAGTCGGTACAAGAAGGGGAAGAAAGCTCCTCGGAAGGTGGTGTGGTACTTTCCAATCACTCCTCGTCTGCAGCGGTATTTCGCGGATCCTAAGCAAGCAAAGCTAATGCGCTGGCACGCGGAGATGAGGAAGGGAGAAGATGACGCAGATGATCCGAAGAAAAAGAAAAAGGACAGGATGTTGAGACACCCTTCGGATGCTAGCCAGTGGAATGCGTTGAACCTCGAGTACCCAGAATTTGGGGACGATCCTAGGAACATAAGGCTGGGCGCGAGCACCGATGGAGTCAATCCGTTTGGCAGCCAGAGCAGCACGCATAGCACCTGGCCCGTGTTTGTGTGGATGTACAACCTCCCCCCTGGTTGTGCATGAAGAGGAAGTACATTCAAATGAGTATGCTAATTGAAGGGCCGAAACAACCAGGGAACGACATCAATCTGTATATGGGGCTTCTGAAAGAGGAGCTAGCCACGCTATGGGACACGCCTGCCAATACGTGGGACGCCGCCGCGGAAGAATATTTCCCTATGAGAGCCGCACTGCTCACGACGGTGCACGACTTTCTCGGTTACGGATATGTCGCGGGGCAGGTGGTCCACGGATTCAATGCATGCGTAAGGTGCATGGACGACACAACGTACCGCCAGCTAGATAGAGATCCCGGGTCCTCGAAAACGGTGTTCATGGGACATCGAAGGTGGCTTCGCGAGGACGACGCATGGAGGAAACGCAAGGATCTGTTCGATGGTGAAGACGAACCCCGAAGACGGCCACGTACGAGAAGCGGCGAGCAAATAGACGAGCTATTGAAAAATTGGAAAGAGTGCCCACCACCGGGAAAGAAGCGAAAGGCGCCGGAGCCGCTGCTTAAGGTATGGAAGACGAGGTCTGTTTTCTGGGACTTGCCGTACTGGAAGATCCTCCGTGTGCCTCACAGCCTTGATGTCATGCACATCACGAAGAACGTGTGCGAGAGTCTGCTTGGTACCCTCCTCAACATGCCAGAGAAGACCAAAGATGGGCCGAAAGCAAGGTACGACTTGCAATCAATTGGGATCAGGGAGGATCTTCACGCGGGACGCCCTAATGATGATGATGACGATGACGATGAGGCGGAGGACACGCAAAGTCGTCGCAAGGGCAAAAATGCCAAAAAGATTGAATATTACTGACCCCCCGCGTGCTTCTCTAAGTCAGAAGGAGATCGAGCAGTTTTTCGACTGTCTCCTAGGAGTAAAACTTCCCTACGGTTACGCGGGGAAGATAAGCAGGTACCTAGACAAAGCGAAGCAGAGGTTCAGCGGGATGAAGTCTCACGACTGTCACGTGCTGATGACGCAGATACTTCCGGTTGCAATCCGTGGGATCATGGACGCGCACGTCCGTGAAACGCTTTTTGGCCTATGCAACTTTTTCGACGTCATCTCTCGGAAGTCTGTTGGCGTGAGGCAACTTAGAAGGCTACAGGAAGAGATCGTGGTGATACTGTGCGAGCTTGAGATGTACTTCCCGCCCGCTTTCTTCGACGTTATGGTGCATCTGCTGGTACATATCGTGGAGGATATCATCCAACTGGGGCCGACGTTCCTGCACAGCATGATGCCGTTCGAAAGGATGAATGGTGTCATCAAAGGGTACGTTCGCAACAGGGCACGTCCAGACGGAAGCATAGCCAAGGGCTTTCTGACCGAAGAGTGCATCTCCTTCTGCACGAGTTATCTAGAAATCGAGAACCCCGTTGGCCTGCCCGTAAACAGGCATCTCGGGAAGCTCGCTGGATGGGGTCACCGCGACGGTAGCCGCGAAATGCATGTCGACTTCAAGGGTCGAATCGCCGACTTTGAAAGAGCAAACCTAGTCGCGCTACAACACATAGACGTGGTCGATCCTTGGGTGGTAGAGCACAAAACCTTCATCGCAAAGACGTACAGTGATCAGGGCCAACAGAGGACGGACGGAGATATAATCAAAGAGCACAACTCAACCTTCACGCGGTGGTTCAAGGACAAGATGCTGACGTACCCTATAGACGAGGATTCTTCTGCGGAAGAAAAACTCATATTCGCCTTGTCACAGGGCGCCGAACACAACCTGATGACATTTCAGGCATACGATATCAACGGCTACACATTCTACACCGAGGAAAAGGACATGAAGAGCGATTATCAGAACTCCGGGGTAACGATGGAGTCCTACACCGGTGACGTCAAGCAGAGATACTACGGAAAGATCGAGGAGATCTGGGAGCTGAGCTACGCCGGAGAGAATGTGCCGATGTTCCGTGTCAGGTGGGCCAAGAACGTCATAAAAGAAGACCGGCATTTCACCACCATGGTTATACCCGAAGCCAAATCCAAGACAGCGGGCGCAAAGGTCACCGCGAAATATGAGCCATGGGTACTAGCTTCCCAAGTGGACCAATGCTTCTTCATTACCGACCCGCAAAAGCCCAGCCGTGTTGTCGTGAGGAGAGGCAAAAGGAGCATCGTCGGAATGGATGGAGCCGCCAACGAGCTAGACTTTGACCAGTACGGCGATCCGAAGATGGAAGATGACGACGACGATGATGAAGAACCATACACAACAAGAAGAAGCAGGACCACCCTACCTAAAGGCCGTCCATTCAAGAGAAGAAGTCTAGGAGTTCCGGGGCTAAATTATTCAACCGCGAGAAAGAAGGGCAAGAAGATTGTGAAAAGATAATTATGTATCATTTTCTTGTATGAATAATGGATGTCATATTGTTAATCTTCACATTGTACCGATCAAAATAGACATATAATTTATATTTTTGGATATTTTCTAGATTCTATAGTATTTTAAATATTCTACATAATTATAATTATTTATGCCTTTTATTTTGGTGTATTATGCTATTTTGGATGTTTATTATAGTGTTAAATCAATTTAAAAAGAAAAGGAAAAAAATGGGGCCGCCAGGGTTCGAACCTGGCCGGCAGGGGTTTGGCACAAACCAACCAGGGACAGAGCCAGTGCGGTACTAAGCGGGATATGTCAATCCCCCCCGCGTTATTGTTTTGACCCAGACATAAAGAGGCAGTGGCGCACCCCTAGAGGTGCGCCATTGCTAAGCCTCATAGTGGCGCACCCCGAGAGGTGCGCTATTGCTAAGGCGTCAGGGGACTTAGAAATTTCCCCTTCTTCCCCCGTCCCGACCAGATCCCACCTGACCACCCCTTCTGCCCTCCTCTCCGCCGGCGACGCCCATTCACCACTGCGCCCTCCTCTCCGCCGGCGACACCCATTCACCACTTGCTCCTGGATCTCCGAAGCCACCTGCTCGCCCACTGCGCCCATTCCCCACCACTGCAACCGCCCCTTCTGCCTCGCGACGCCGCCCCTTCCCTCGATCTGCCTCGCGACGCCGCCCCGTCCCTCGATCCACCTCCCACCGGCGCCCCCTGAGCACGCCGCCACGCCCTCGACGCCACGCCGCGGAGCAGGATCACGAAGAGCACTCCGCCACGCCCTCGACAGCTGCCTCTCGCCTCGCCTCGCCGCCCACGTCCAGGACCAGGAGGAGGAGCACCACCAGGTGGAGGGCGACCTCGTCCTCGACCTCGCCGCCGAGGAGCCGCACGCCCTCGACCTCTGACCGCCTCCAGCCACCATCACCGTCGCCGCAGGTGAGGCCCCTCTCCCCTCCCTCCCTCTCTAACCTAACTGGTGCACATACATTGTTCCTTTTTTGTTCAATTTAAGGGGAAAAAAGAACACAAACTCTACTTGTTGTAACTTTGTATGCTTCACTATGTGCTAGTCTATGCACCTTATGCAAACCAAATGAGGAATTTTGATTTCACAAAAGGTGGTTCTCCTTCTGCTGAGAGCAAATGTAGTTCTTTGTAGTTCATTGGAGTTCATAGGAATGCTCTCTGTAATTTTGATTTCACAAAAGGAGTTCATAGGAATGCTCTTTGTAATTTTGAAAATGAAAATGAATATGAATATGTCTCTGGTTATATGCATATCATAAAGGCAGCAGCATTTCCATTGATCTTGGACTCTTGGTAGTGCAGTAGTTTTTTGCTTGCTTGCATGATGATGTTGTTCAACCATGCATGTTGTTGCTTGCTTGCTGATGTTGTTCTGGTTCCTAGATGTTGCTTAGGTGCTGCTGCTGTTAGGTTGTTGTTTAGTAACTCACAATTGCTGCTGCTGCTTAGGAGCAGTAGTAAAATATCTAGTGAAATTTGAACACCTTGAACTCCCCCTGCACTACCCCAACCACCTGCACTTCCTCGGCCACCTGCACACCGCCTCAAGGTGATGAGCCCAGCAACTCCCCCTGTTAATTTTTAAACTTGAACTGCTCTGTTAATTTCTTATTACTAGACTTCCTTGTTGAGCCCTCTGAGTTCATGGTATGCATCCAAAGAAACATGTTTTTGATGAGGATAATCTTCCCATAGCCTATTGTTTATAAATCAAACCTGTGTCCAGATGTTCACATTTTTTGTAATTCAGTTTGCTGACATTATTCAATGATTATACAATGTACTGATGTTGATCATCACTGCTGACTGCTGTAAGCCTGTAACTGAGTAGCAAAACTCTCTAATCACAATCTGTCACTTCTACAGATTTTCCAAGTTTTTTATTGGTAGCAACCATGCATTTCATGTTGGTTAGCTTATAAGTGTTCAAAATGTTCTTACATGTTGTAACCCTAAAGATCTGCTGGTAAATATGCTACATTATTTTCTTTTGGTTGAGGGATTGCTTGAAGTCTCCTCTAGATTAGTGTATGAAATCGTTATAGCTTCATCCAAGCTGGTTCTTTCTGTCCTGAAAGCACCAGGAGAGTAAGACCTCTTATAATTGATATTGCCCTATTGTACTTGTGAAGTTTTAGGCTTAATAACAGAAAGAAATAAGGAATTAATAGAGAGAACACCAAGTTAAAAACAATTTGAGATTTTTAAACCTGGGTACCTTACTCTGTCGAAAGCATACAAGTGTCTTGTAGGCTTTCAAAACTAGAAGGCTGAAAAAATTGTTTGTGTTCTTGACATTTGGAGTATTTTTGCTGATGATGTGTGTTTTGATTCCAGCCTCTGTACAAGTAACACCACAATTGTTTTCACTGAAATGATCAAATGAATAACCACCATTGTGTACTGTACATGTACACTCAAATATGAATAACCACCATTTTAGTTGCTAGGTTGATTGTTGCTGCTGCTAGGTTCTTAAAGTTACTGATTTGTTACTGATTTTTCTATTCATTTAATAGTTTACATCATCTTTCACAGCCCTGGAACAAGAGCACCTGACCGTCGCTGCTGCATCTTCCTCGACCCGGAGCAACAACTCACCTCTCGGAGACTCCACGCGACTCACGGTGAGAAACACCTCACCTCTCCTGGTCCTGATGGTGTTGATGGTGCTTGCTGCTGGTGCTCCTGGTGCTTGCTGCTACTATGCTTGCTACCGGTGCTGATGGTGCTTGCTGTTGGTGCTCCTGGTGCTTGCTGCTGGTGCTACTAGTGCTTGCTGCTGGTGCTACTAGTGCTGATGGTGCTTGATGTTGGTGCTGATGGTGCTTGTTGCTGCTTGCTGCTTTCTGCTTGATGATGCTTGCTGCTTGCTGCTTGCTGTACTGCCCATGGTTAGCTGATGCATATGGTGTATATGGAGGAACAATTGTGTATGTGCCATGGTGCTCAGCTGGTGGATTGTTTTCCTGGTGTATTTGTGTCATATTCTTGTGCAGGGATCGACAGAGTTGCCCATTATCGCCGAAATGTTGATTCATTTCCGTTTCGGCGAAAATGGGGCACTCATATGTCCATAAATTAGCATAGGTCATGCCCAATTTTTCCGTGAAATCTTGCGCTAACTTTATGCATTTTTTCCTACTTAGTTCGAACATGGCCAACAACGAAGAGGCCGGCGGCAGCGGCAGCAAGCCATTCTGGATGCTAACCGATGAAATGGAGGTGATGGAGTCACAACCTCGCCGCGACGACGGCGAGGATGATGGCACCGATCCAGAGTACCGAGCGGACGATGCCGCCGAGGATGACACCACTGATGGTGCCGCCGAGGATGACACCACGGATGGTGCCGGTGAGGATGACACCGGCGCACCGAAGAAGCTACGGAGGGAGCGTCGCCCGAATGTGCTCAGCACCGTGAAGCAGGCATTCACCGAAGTGAACGCCATTGGGCTTCCAACGGCGCCCCCTGATTTAGTCAAAGGGTACTCTGCCCAACTCGGGTGCATCCTCCGGAGCACGGTCTCGATCAACACCGAGAACCTCAGGCATCCTGACCGAGCGAATTTGCGCACCCTCCTCTTCAAGAAGCTGCACGAACGATACGAGTTCCCGGTGGACTGCTCAGAAAAGCGTCTCATGCGGAACAAAGTGCACAATGCCGCCCTCACGAAGATGAGCACCGCCCTCGCTAGTTGGAGGAACCGAGTGAAGAAAATGATTAATAGTGGTGAGAGTTACGAGAAGATCAAGGAGTCAAATCCCTCGATCACCGAGCAAGACTACGCTGATTTCAAGATCAAGTGCGAGAGCGAGTCAACGTCGGATTCTAGTCAGTGGGGGAAGGACATGCGAAAACTGAACTTAGGCACCCACAAACTTGGTCCTGGCGGTTTTAGGGTGGCGCAACCGAAATGGGACGCCGCGGATGAGGAGCGTGTGAAGAACGGCCTCGAGCCCCTCTTCCCGCAATACAAAAACAAGCAAACCAGGAACTTTCTCCTGGCCCGGTACCGTATTGACCCGGAAACAAAGGAGCTCACCACCACTCCGGATGTGAAGGAGTTTGAGGCTCTTCTGGTAAGGAATGCACCCGCTTAATTAGCTCCTTTATGGTTGCATTCTTATTGATGAATCCAAATTTCTAAATGGTTCATGCATGTTCCTCCCGTAGGCTAAGGAGGTCGCTGCGGAAAGTGAAAAGGAAGCTAGTAGCGGCGCGGGGTCCACGAGCTCCTCGCAGTGTGCCCCTTGGGACAACCCTTTAAATAGGGCGTTGAATGCCCACAAGAAGAGGGATCCATTGAGTAAGCCGACGTCGGCTGGTCGTGTGGTCGGCGAAGGATGCTCTATGAAATGGTCAGAATACTATAAGTCGGGAAAAAGGGAGAAAAAGGCCACCATCGATGAGAAGGAGGTCGCACAGCTCAAGGCACAAGTTGCGCAGATCCCGACATTGGTCCAGGAGCAAGTGCGGCAACAAGTGCAACATATCGTGGAGACCCAACAGAGGACGCAACGACAGCAAGTGGAGGACCAAGTGGGCACGACGCTTAGCTCCATCATCCCTACCTTGGTTGCCGGTCTGGACGCGTGGTATAGGGGAGGAAAAAAGGGGCCTCCCCCGGTTCCCAGTTTCACGGGCAGCAACTCCCACAACGTGGAGCCATCGGTGAGTCCGCAGGCGGCAACAATGGTGTCTCCGGCGGCGCCAACATTGGTGGCTCCCGCAGCGCCAACCTTGGTGGCTCCGGCGGCGCCAACCTTGGTGGCTCCCGCGGCGCCAACCTTGGTGTCTCCCGCGGCGCCATTACTTCAGCTCAATGCACCCGTCGCTGCGGATAATACGCCGCCCGGCACCGCGCCAACAAGCGGCCACTCCATCAGTGGCACGCCCGCCGCCGGCGGTGCCTCGACCTTAGCCGAGCTGGACGCCATCACGGTAACCAACCCTCGTCTCCGATGACTTCCATATCCTTGCCTTTGACTACGCTAGCCATCCCTAACGCCCTACATGTTTTCCGCAGGGTGCCGCCGCCGACGTCCCATGCACTCTCCTGCATTTTGTGAACGGCGAGTTGATCGATGTTGCCAAGGACAAAATCGTTCAACCGAGCAACCGCCAGTTACACGGTGTACCCATGGCACCCGACGTGTATAGGATTCAACTGGTTCGGGTGCTTAGTGGCTACGACGACGTGGTACCTCCCTTTCAACCCCAAGGCGCCGACGCAGATGAGGTCCTTACCCTCCACCAATGCTTCAATTGGTCCATGGTTTGGCCAAAGAGCCAGATTCGTTTGGGGGCGAGCGACACCACCCCACGGACAGCACCCCAAGCCGTGCCGGCGCCAAGCCATGGCAAGACCACCCCAACGGTGCCGCCATCAGCCGACGAGGACATGCATATGGCACAGGATCCGAACGATGGTCCGGACGAGGACAGTACGTTCGCCAACCTGGACTGCAACTTCGATTTTGGGGTGATGGACTACGATCTCAGTAGCCAACCCTCTCAAGCTGCCGCCGAGGGGAAAACCTATTGCAACAAGCGGCGCCTATTCTGTTCTCAGGAGACGCCTCCAGCTGCCGACTTCACCGAGACTCAGCCGATAGCCGAGGTGAGAAGTGTTATCAGTCCTAACACACTGAAGAAGGCTTGCGAAGAGGAGAATGCAGTCCCAGTAAATATAAAGCCGAAGGGACGGAAAAGAAAGAAGAAGGACGACAAGTCTGCCAGCCAGCCGGCACCTATCCGTGCTCAGGACGGGCCACCAGTGCCCAAGAATATCGAGGCGAGGGTGCATGTGTCGGGTGAGCGGATGCTAATTCAAAGATTGTACGATGCTGCACCCGGTCCTATGCGATCTCTGGTTGACGGTATTCAGTTTATGGAGGAGCGGCGTCTCAGGGAGAAAGATAATGGATACCCAGTGTATATTGCCAAGGTGCCCTCGGGCCATGGCTTTGTCGATAGTGGCTTCGCGGAGAAGATCTTCCTGCGGTATGATGACATCTTTGCCATGCTGAACAGTTATCCGCTGCACTACACCTTCATTCGCCTATACTCGCTCAGCAAGGCGATGCGGATCATTAGACACAACATCCCGGACATCGCGATAGCCGACCCCTTCTACATGCGTGCCGTCCACTTGGCCACCGCCGGAGACCGGGCAGTCGCGAGTGGATACCTCAAAGACTTCTTTCTAGCGAACCAGAAGAAGTGTAACATCCTCCTGCCTGTATTTCCCGAGTAAGTCACCCCCTCACCGTACCGGTCTTAACTCATGATTTTTTTAGATTTTAATCGTCATGTTCTTAAACATTATGTGTTCTACGCAGAGACAAAACCTGCACACTCATCTCCATAACCCCGAAACATTCCGTGGCCACATACCTCGATGCGGACGGTAAGTCAACCACGGACTACACGAATGTCAAGGGCGTACTTGATGATGCTCTCAATGCCTACGTCAAAGCGAAAGGCAACATGCAGAGGCCAAATGTTAGGTACGGGAAGCATGTGTTCAAGCACCAAACAAAGTTTCCCTGCGTCAAGAAGCCGCCTTCTAGTAACAAGGATGCCTACTACGCCCTCTATCACATGGATAAGTTCATACGGGACCAGCAGCAGCTTACGCTACCTGAGCATCTCAGAGACTGGGCCAACAAATTGGCGCGGGTCCCTGACGACGGCATCAAGCAAGACTTCTTCCGCATCCAAGTAGAGTTTTGTGAAATCATCCATCAAGATGTCGTTAGAAGCGCGGGGGAGTTCTTCGCCGGCTATCAGCCGTCAAACAGTGACATAGACACAATGCTCCAAATGCAGGGTGACGACTACCGCTCATGGATGTGCTTGAAGAAAGGCGGCGGTTTTATCCACGCTCCGAGAAAGTCTTGATGTGCGAGCCTAGTTATGTAGTTGTGAACTAAAGACGAGCTTCTGTTGTAATAAACTTTATCCAACACTTTACTTGCATGTCTGTTTAATTACTAGTTCGGCTATGTTTGTGAACTTATATATATGGCTCTATCGTTTTCCGCACTTGATTTGGTCGTTAATTTTGTTTGCATATGCCGATGATTAGAATGTTCGGTCAACTGTACACTCCGGGGTGTCGCTAGTGAGCCTGGTGTGATGGCACAAATATCAATCTCTTGTGCATCCTACCTGGCCTCACTAACGCCATCCCGGGATGTTCATATTTGTTTCGACCAACAATGTATGAGGCATTCCATTTAGTTCATACTAGCTACTTGTTTCTTATTTGAGTTGGCACTTCTTAATTGCATTAGCCGATGATTAGAATGGTTGGTCACTTGTACACTCCGTGGTGACGTAAGTGAGCCTGGTGTGATGGCACAAATATCCATGTCTTGTGCATCCTACCTGGCCTCACTTACGCCATCACGGAATGTTAATATTTGTTTTGACTGACAAAGTATGAGGCCCTTGTCATTCTTCCATTTGCTTTCGTATTTCAAAATGCCGATGATTAGAATATTTGGTCACCTATACACTTGGGGGAGGGGTCAGTGAACCTGGTGCAATGACACAAGTATCAATCTCTTGTGCATCCTACTTGGTTTCACTGACGCCTTCCCTAAATGTTAATATTTGTTCCGACCAACAATGTATGAGGCATGCCTTTTAGTTCATACTAGCTACTTGTTTCTTATTTGAGTTGACACTTCTTAATTGCATTGGCCGATGATTAAATTTTGTGGTCACTACACTTGGGGGAGGCGCTAGCGAGCCTGGTGCGATGGCACAAATATCAATCTCTTGTGCATCCTACTTGGCCTCGCTAACGCCTTCCCTAAATGTTAATATTTGTTTGGACTGACAAAGTATGAGGCCCTTGTCATTCTTCCATTTGCTTTGGTATCTCAAAATGCCGATGATTAGAATGTTGGGCACCTATACACTTGGGGGAGGGGTAAGTGAACCTGGTGCGATGACACAAGTATCAATCTCTTGTGCATCCTACTTGGTTTCACTTACTCCGTCCCTAAATGTTAATATTTGTTCCGACCAACAATGTATGAGGCATGCCTTTTAGTTCATACTACTTGGATCGTTTTTGAGTTTGCTCTTATTCGTTGCAAACATCTATGAGCGTGCACTAATGTTTCTTTGGCTTGTGCATATGTACGCAGATATGACGTGGTATGTCGTGTACAAGGGCAAGGTTCCCGGAGTCTACAACGACTGGGAGGAGTGTCGGAGACAGGTTCACCGTTTTAGCGGTAACAGCTACAAAGGGTACACCACTAGAGCGGAGGCCGAAGACAGATACGCACGCTATCTGGCGGGAGAGAGGACGGAGCGGAGGAGGAACCGGATGAAGACCACTTTCATCGGGACGGTGCTAGTAGTGACTCTAGCTCTCTTCTATGTGATGCTAGTTTAGATGATCGACCTTGTGTAACCACTAGCTCATTTGTGACTTGTAACACCGTAACTTGCATTGTAACCTCTAATGTGAATGCTTGTGAATCATGTGGGGCTAATGTGAAGAACTATGTATGGATAAGCTGTGCTGTTGTTTATATGCTGTTATATATCCTGTATTGTGCTATTGTACTGTCATATACAACCTGTATAAATACCTGCCAAGATACAAAAAAAAATTCGAAATCTTAGCAGTGGCGCACTAGTGGACCATCTGTGGCGCACTACCACTAAGTAGCAGTGGCGCACTGCTCTGGATCCAGTGGCGCACTGCCCTGTGATCCTCTCCGAGACTAGCAGTGGCGCACCAGGATAAGTAGCAGTGGCGCACGTCCTGGAGAGGGCAGTGGCGCACGTACTCACGCAGCAGTGGCGCACCTACTAGCTGGACCAGTGGTGCACGCAAGACGGTAGCAGTGGCGCACCTCTTCTACACAATGGTGGCGCACTGCCTCTGACC
The DNA here is from genome assembly GCA_030979885.1 of Lolium multiflorum. NCBI lineage: Eukaryota > Viridiplantae > Streptophyta > Magnoliopsida > Poales > Poaceae > Lolium > Lolium multiflorum. Next base: position 200,708,585 of record CM061753.1, on the reverse strand, counting down.
AATAGTGGTGCACCACTTTGGAGTAGTAGTGGCGCACTGGAGGACATGTCAATGGCGCACCAGGCAGTGCGCCACAGGTATCCAGGCTTGTAGTGGCGCACCCCTAGTGTGCCACTACTATGTGTTAGCAGTGGCGTGATAACAGTGGCGCACCACTAGTGCGCCACTGATGGCTATATGTGGTGCGCCACTGAAAGCCTTTTTTCTAGTAGTGCAAGTTGATACTTGTAACTCCAATAGGGGGTATTTATGCTAGATAGTGGGTTCATGTCTCCATTGAATCTAGGGGAGTGACAGCAACCCCTAAGGTTGTGGATGTGCTGTTGCCACTAGGGATAAAACATCAATGCTTTGTCTAAGGATATTTGTATTGTTTACATTACGCATACTTAATGCAATTGTTTGTTGCTTGCAACTTAATACTGGAAGGGGTGCTGATGCTAACCCGAAGGTGGACTTTTTAGCATAGATGCATGCTGGATGGCGGTCTATGTTCTTTGTCGTAATGCCCTAAGTAAATCTCATAGTAGTCATCATGATATGTATGTGCATTGTTATGCCCTCTCTATTTTTCAATTGCCCAACTGTAATTTGTTACCCAACATGTTATTTATACTGGAGAGACACCACTAGTGAACTGTGGACCCTGGTCCATTCTTTTACATCTGAAATACAACCTACTGCAATCATTGTTCTCTTTTGTTTTCTGCAAGCAAACATCATTTTCCACACCATACGTTTAATCCTTTGTTTTCAGCAAGCCGGTGAGATTGACAACCTCACCGTTAAGTTGGGGAAAAGTAGTTTGATTGTGTTGTGCAGGTTCCACGTTGGCACCGGAATCCCTGGTGTTGCGCCGCACTACACTCCTTCACCAACAACCTTCACGTGATCTTCATCTCCTACTGGTTCGATAACCTTGGTTTCTTACTGAGGGAAAACTCGCTGCTGTACTCATCATACCTTCCTCTTGGGGTTCCCAACGGATGTGTGCTTTACCGTCACAAGCACTACCCGAAGTTGGATAGACCAATATCGTGGAAATTTGCCATGACAAACTGAAGAGGCGAAGGAGGAATGTCGACAAAATCGACGATGTTGTGACACCCGTGGCCGAGAAAATAATGGATGACTTACTTCGGATGGACGCTGAATTCTTCGTGAAAGGTAATTATGCTGACTTCATGGGTGCCACTGCTGGCGAAGAAAGAGTGAACATATATGACTTGATATAACATGACTGAAGGTCTGCCTCTTCTGTCGAAATTTTTCTTGACAAAGGATCCATGTATATTGTAAGCATTATGTATGTTGTGAAACAAATTGTACGTTTTTCTTTCCTTTAGCCCCCGAGCATTTCGATGGCTAGTGTATTTATTTTTATTGGTTTGCGAGGTGTTTTAGACCATGGCAAATAACTTGTAGATTGTATATTGTAGAAATTCGCATATATATATATATATATTAAATTTGCGGGTTGCAAGCCCCCGAGTCTTTCGAAGAAAAAGATGTATATCACCAATATCTTTACTATATTGCAGCACCATGAGCCCGCCTCATTAAAAACCTTCCAGCCCCACTCGGTGCCCTGAAAAGAAAAGAGTGTGTCTGAAAACTCGCGGGCTTTTCAATACATTGTATGTTTACATATAAGACTATATCTCGACTTAATCGTAAAAACACCTAAGCTGCGCCACGTTCCAGGGATTTGGCTCGGCAATCCCTGGCTTCTTGTCCTTTATTCTGTATGCTCCTCCTTCGATTACCTCGGTAACGATGTATGGGCCTAGCCATCGCGACTCAAATTTTTCATGACTATCTTGTGTGAGCCGAAGAACCAGGTCGCCTACTTGGAAGGATCTTGGTCGCAAACGTCGACTATGATAGTTTTTCAGATCTTGCTGGTACTTGGTGACTCGTGACAGCACCTCGTCTCGAGCTTCGTCAAGTGCATCAACATCGTCCTCCAATTCCTTTCTTGAAGTTTCTTCGTCATACTCCGCCACTCTCGGAGAATTGTGTCCTATTTCTATCGGGAGCACTGCCTCAGCTCCATGAACCAGAAAAAATGGAGTTTCCTGTGTCGCTGTATTGGGTGTTGTCCGTATACTCCACAACACGCTAGGCAATTCCTCTGGCCAGGTATGTCGAGCTTTTTCCAATGGTGTTAGCAGACGTTTCTTGATGCCATTACAGATGATGTCGTTTGCTTTCTCGACTTGATCATTCGTCTGCGGGTGCGCAACTGAAGCGAAGTGCAATTTGATGCCTACCTCTGCGCAATATGCCTTGAATTCCTTGGAAGTGAAGTTTCTGCCATTATCTGTGACGATGCTATGAGGGACTCCAAACCGAAAAATGATACTTTTGATGAACTTGACCGCTGGTGCTGCATCTGACGAGTTTATCAGCTTTGCCTCAATCCACTTAGTAAACTTATCGACAGCTACGAGCATATACTCGTATCCTCCTGGCCATGCCTTGTGCAATTTTCCCACCATATCAAGTCCCCATTGAGCGAAAGGCCATGACAATGGGCATCAGTTCTGCTGCCGGAGAGTGAGGTTTTGCGGCAAACCTTTGGCACGCATCACAGGTGCGCACTATGTCCTTTGCATCTTCTATTGTTGTTAGCCAGTAAAATCCTGCTCTGAAAACCTTGGCCGCTATAGCTCGACTGCTTGCGTGGTACCCACACACTCCCTCGTGCACATCCTTTAAGATTAATCTACCTTCTTCGGGTGTAACATATCGCTGCAATACTCCCGAGATGCTCCGTTTATACAGCTCTCCCTTGATGTTAAGCTTCATGCACTAACCAACTATTCCAAAAGACCGATCTGATGGAAAGAGGTAGGCAATCCACTTGTAGTTTAACATCCCCCCTCACGTGTGAGGCAGCGGAGACAAGTCAACACGTGTAAACAAGGGCGTATGGCTCTAGAGGCCAGTACGTAGACAGGAGGGGAGTAACAGCAATTTATAGAATAAATTGTGAAAACCAGGACTCGAACTCGAGACCCTGGCTCTGATACCATGTTAAGCTTCATGCACTAACCAACTATTCCAAAAGACCGATCTGATGGAAAGAGGTAGGCAATCCACTTGTAGTTTAACACTTGACCACAGTAAAGGCTTTCGTTCGTCGAATAACTCGCCTGGCTTCTACCGGATCTTCGGGTATTTTTTTCCTTAGGATATATGCTACGTAAACCTGCATCCAAGGAACTTGTACCACCATTACTTCGTGTGTTTCCTTGTCTCCTGAGGTGCTTGCTTCTGATCCTGCCGGAGCCCCCGAGTCTTTCTCAAGCTTCTCCTTCTTTTTTAGCTGTTTCTTCGCCTTGGTTGATCTTTCGGTTATTTCCTCCCAAAATACTCCGGGTGGTATTGCTAAGCACTGTGACCCGATGTTTGCCAAAACATCGGCTTCGTTATTGCTCAGTCTGCTGATATGATTTACTTCACACCCATCGAAAAGTTTCTCGAGTTCATTGTATACTTCCTTGAATGCTATCATACTATCGTTGACTGCGTCACACAGATTCATCACCGGTTGAGCCACCAGCTGTGAATCGCCAAAAAAATTTAGTCGTGTTGCTCTGCAGGCTTTCGCCATCTTCATCCCATGTATGAGTGCTTCGTACTCCGTCTTATTATTGGATGTGTTCGGAAACGTCATCCGCAGCACATATTTCAACTTGTCTCCTTGAGGTGACACTAGTATCACGCCTGCGCCAGCTCCTTCTAGCCTCTTGGACCCGTCGAAGTTCATGGTCTAGGTTCTCGACAAATCTGGGGGTCCCGTGTTTTGCAACTCCATCCACTCTGCGACGAAGTCTGGTAAGATTTGCAACTTTATTGCTTTTCTTTTCTCATATGTGATGTCCCGAGGGGAAAGCTATATTCCCTAAAGGGAGACACGACCTGTAGCCTTTGGGTTGTTTAATATGTTGGATAAAGGCGATTCATTGACCACTATTATCGGATGCGCCGAAAAATAGTATCGCAGTGTCTTGCGGTTGTAAACTTCTGGTACTGCGGGTACCGCTGTTTTGAAGGCGATAAAACTTCGCTGATGAAATATACCGGCCGCTGGACTCCATGGAGTTTTCCTTATTCTTCTCTTTCGACCACAAGTACTGTGCTAACCACTTGAGGCGTGGCTGCGATATACAACAGGAGAGGTTCCTTTTCTTTGGGCGCCACCAATATTGGTGGTGTTGAGATTGTGCGTTTGAGGTCCTCAAAAGCTTTGTCTGCTTCGTCGTTCCACTCGAACTTTTCTCCCTGCTTGATCAAGGCGTAGAACGACAACGTCTTTTCTCCCAGCCTGGCGATGAATCTGCTTAAAGCTGCGAGTCGCCCAGTTAACTGTTGTATTTCTTTTAACTTTGTTGGCTTCCGCATCATCACGATGTCTTGAACTTTTTCCGGGTTAGCCTCGATTCCTCTTGCTGACACCAGAAACCCGAGAAGTTCTCCCGCAGGGACGCCAAAAGAGCACTTCGTCGGGTTCAGCTTGAGGCAGAATTTATCGAGATTGTCGAAAGTTTCCTTGAGATCCCCGATCAAGGTTGAGCCCTTCATTGTTGTTATGATGACATCATCAATGTATACTTGAACGTTCTTGCCAATCTATGTGGCAAGACACTTCTGCATCATCTGCTGATATGTTGCTCCCGCGTTTTTAACCCGAAAGGCATTGTTCTATAACAGAACACGCCATAAGGTGTTATGAAAGCTGTTTTGACTTCATCTTCTTCTTTCAGTCTTGTCTGGTTGTAACCAGAATATGCGTCCAGGAAGGAAAGACGTTCACAGCCTGCCGTGGAGTCAATGATTTGATCGATCCTTGGGAGGGGGAAGTGATCCTTTGGACAATGTTTATTGAGACACGTGAAGTCGACGCACATGCGAAGGACCTCTGTGTTTTTCTTTGGGACCAGGACTGGGTTAGTTACCCACGTGGCCTCTGTATGTAACTCTTTGATAAAACCAGCTTCTCTGAGTCGATTGATTTCTGACAGCATAGCTTTGCGGTTTGGTTCCGAGAAACGCCGCAAAGGTTGTTTGATTGGTCTCGCCATTGGATCCAAGTTAAGGGGGTGCTCGGCAAGTTCCCTGGGTACTCCTGGCATGTCAGCTGGACACCATGCGAAGATTTCCCAGCGCTCACGGAGGAACTCGGCGAGCGTGCTTTCCTATGCGAGGTCCATGTTTGTTGCGATAGGTGTCGTCTTCTTAGGATCTGTCGGGTGAATCTGTACCTCCTTGGAATTTTTTGTTGTATCAAAGGTTGGCTCCTTTAGCGGCCTCCCTCCATCAGGCAACACGTCATAATCAGTTGTTAGCCTTGACACCATATACTCTGCTTGCATCTCGAAAGTTTCTGATAGTCGATGAAAATCCTTGTCGCACTTATCAGCTAGCGCGAAACTGCCTTTTACTGTGATTGGGCCCTTGGGTCCAGGGAGTCTCCACAACAAGTATGTGTAATATGGTACCACCATAAACCTGGCATACGCGGGTCGTCCCAATAAAGCATGGTATTGTGATGGGAAATCCACGACTTCGAATTCCAACCTCTCTATTCTGTAATTTTCTCGGGTTCCAAACTGAACGTCGAGATTGATCTTCCCCAATGGATAACTCGGCTTGTCTGGTGTGATACCATGGAAACGCGTATCCGTTTGTTTCAAGTTTGCCAAGGATATGTTCATCTTCCTCAATGTATCTGCATACATGAGGTTCAAGCTTTTGCCTCCATCTATGAATACTCGTGAAACGTCGAATCCTGCGATCACCGCTGGTAAGATCAAAGATGATTGTCATGGTCGCGGGACTTGCTGCGGGTGGTCCGCTATGGTGAAACCAATGTCCTGTCCCGACCAATTGAGGTACTCGATTGTTGGTGGAGGCATTTTTTCTGCCATGAAGACTTGTCACGAAATTACTTTTTGAGCTTTATTGGATGGTCTGGCCTTCTGAATCATCGAGACCGCACCATTGGTGTCGATATAAGGAGGCGGGTGTGGTGCTGCCGCTAATTGCAACTGGTGTCGATTTTCGTCCGTGATTGCGGGAGAGGGTGGAAGATGGATCTCACTCCTTGGCTCCTGGGGGTTTCTATTGACTGCTTGCGTGCTGGTATGCTCTGCATATCTGTGTAGTGCCAGGAAAGTTCGGCAGTCCTTCTGTAGATGCCCACACTGCCTCTTTCCGTTATTGTCGAGAAAGAAGTGCATTTGGCATGGCCCGTTCAAGAGATCTTCGGGTGACACATACGGCCTTTGGAACCTCGGTCCACTATTTTGCCTGTTAGGACGGGAGCCATCCTTATAATCATTGTGCTGCTCACCACTCTTTTGATAACTATCTCGACTATTACCTCCACTATTTCCTTGGAAACCAACCGATATTTGGCCGGGAGCATCATAATCTGAGAACTGGCGAGAAAATTGTCGTCTATTTTGAAAGTTTCGATTCCAATCATCCTCGGGCGACCTATGTCGTTTGTTGTGAACATCATCTTCTCCATCTGCCCAGCGGTTCTCTATTTCCAAGAGTGCTGCTATTGTTTTCGGGTTGGTTCTTCCCAAGTCCTCAACAAAGTCCCTCCTTCGGATTCCAGCAACAAATGCATCTATTTCTCTCTCATCGGATATGTTTTCTGCCGAGTTTTTGATGATGTTCCACCTCTGTATATACATCCTCATTGGTTCATCATACTTTTGTCTGCAGGCCCTTAGCTTTTCCAATGACGTGGGTTTCTTGCACGTGGATCGGAAATTCTTCACAAATATATCCTCGAAACTTTCCCAGCTGTCGATGGAACCAAGAGGCGACTTTTTTATCCATGACCGTGCTGCTCCACTCAAGTGAACCTGGATGCTTTGCATGGCCGTTGCTCTGGTTCCGCCCATCAATTTCACCGTCTCCAGGTAGTCGATTAGCCAGTCCTTAGGATCTTGCAGGCCATCAAACTTTTTGTAATTATCGGGTAGCTTGAACCCGGATGGAACCCGAGTTTTACGAACTTGTCGCGTGAAGCACAGGAGCCCACACATATCCTCCTCGTCGACTTCTGGTGAGTGCCGACGTTCTCTTCTTTCTTGCCATGCTCTGTCGACCCTTGCCTGTGTCATTGTATCTCTTGCTCCACTCGTTCTCGGAGGGTCCTGCATTACTACCGTAGGTTGTGGACTATTTTGTCTTGCAGTACCTTCAGGAGGTGTGCTTGTACCCACGAATGCTGTTCCCATGGCTCCAACTCCTGCCATGGCCATGTTGTACAGTGCTTCTCTTGGATCTCCGAGAGGTGGCCTGGACACCAGGATGAAAGCATGTGTCGCCATATATCTAGCTTCTGGTGTCTTTGGAATAATATTCCCCCTCGTGTCTATCGACATAAAGGACATGTCGAGGTTTTGGACTAGGTTCTCCCTCTCGGCTTCAGGTATATGCTGCAGCCGAGACCTTGCCCTATTACGAGCTGCTCTGTGACTATCTCCTCCCGAAGTGCCTGATTGTCGACTCAACTCAGATCTTCGCCTGCATGACTCGGAAGCCGCGGCTTGCCTCCTATCCAGCTCAGCTTTCTGTTTTTCTAGTTCTCGTCTAGCATGGTCAAGTCTATATTGGTATGCTTGCAACTCTTCAGCTATGGCGATTATGGTCGTTGGTTCTATGCCATCAATAGATCTTGCGACTCTGTCCCAAACTGCTTGCGGAAGTTGTACCATCTATCGTGTTGCAGGTCCGACATATTTGGTTCCCAAGCCTCGCGTAAGATCAGCGGGATCGATGTACGGATTTCCCGCATCATCGAAGGCCTCTGATGTCTCCTCTTGTGGGCGACTTGCTTCTCCAATCGCATAGATTTGATGATATTTTGAAGTTTGACCTTCGTCGGGATTGGTGACACCGTCGCATAGATCGGCGAAGACCTCCCTGACGGAAGTGGATCTGTCGATGAAGCTGAAGCTGTCGACGCTTTCTGAGTCGCTGCTTATATTGGAGTCCGCAGACGACTCGAAGGACATGCTGCTGAAGATCTTGGTGATTTTTTCGCTTGCTGCAGTCTCGACGAAGCGTGGCGGTGAAATCTCCTCGTCGCCCATCTTGAACGATGATTTCGAAAGATCGGAACCGACCGCCGACGATCCCGACGAATTCGAAGCCTCGAGATGATGTGATCCCTCTTTTCCGACGCGGAAGTGGAATCTTCCGAACGTCATCTCCATAGACTCCTCCAGATACGCATATGCATCCAAACGGGAGGGCGGGTGAGGTACAAAATCGACTAGACCAGTTTCGATCTGTTTACCTCTGTCCAACGCGTTGCTTTCCACCGAAGACGTCGACGATGTTGAGCGTGCCATCGAAATCAGCTCCTTATAGCCTCTAATCCCCACGGACGGCGCCAATTGACAAGGTATCGACTTGTCAATGCCTACGGATTGTAGACTAGGGTTTAGTTGGAAGTAGAGGGCAAGTAGATCTCGAGGGTTCAGCCGGAAAAGTACTCGACTGATAGAAAACTAGGGTTATGTTGACAATGAAATCGATCCCTTCTTTCTCCTTCGACTCCCCCTTATATAGGAACCGGGAGACTCTTTGAGTTCGTCCCATAATAGTTACAAATCTTATTCCTAATACAACTCTATCTTTCCAAGACTATCTCTTAATTGGGCTTCCGAGCTTCATAAACTTCGGGTCGTGGGCCTTCAGTAAACTCCGGGTACCATCTTCGGCAGACCCATTGGGGATGCCTATGTCAGCTTCTTCTTGACGAAAGGTTCATCGTTGATGAAGACGACGAACTAGAAGTACTTGTTGTAGGAGTAGCCCTCTTTCTCAGGCGACGGTAAGCGTGCAGCACGACCGCCCCTGCCATGGCCGCGACCGCGGCTAGTTGAACCCACCATAGAGCGCGTGTGGAGAAAGTTGGGTGGCGATGGCTAGGGTATTGGATGTGTGGTGTGATGGCGTGTAACTCACACGTTCGTTGGGAACCCCAAGAGGAAGGTATGATGCGCACAGCAGCAAGTTTTCCCTCAGAAAGAAACCAAGGTTTATCGAACCAGGAGGAGCCAAGAAGCACGTTGAAGGTTGATGGCGGCGGGATGTAGTGCGGCGCAACTCCGGCGCCAACGTGGAACCTGCACAACACAACCAAAGTACTTTGCCCCAACGAAACAGCGAGGTTGTCAATCTCACCGGCTTGCTGTAACAAAGGATTAGATGTATAGTGTGGATGATGATTGTTTGCAAGAACAGTAAAGAACAAGTATTGCAGCAGATTTGTATTTCAGTATAAAAAGAATGGACCGGGGTCCACAGTTCACTAGAGGTGTCTCTCCCATAAGATAGCATGTTGGGTGAACAAATTACAGTCGGGCAATTGACAAATAGAGAGGGCATAACAATGCACATACATGATATGATGAATATTGTGAGATTTAATTGGGCATTACGACAAAGTACATAGACCGCTATCCAGCATGCATCTATGCCTAAAAAGTCCACCTTCAGGTTATCATCCGAACCCCTTCCAGTATTAAGTTGCAAAACAACAGACAATTGCATTAAGTATGGTGCGTAATGTAATCAATAACTACATCCTCGGACATAGCATCAATGTTTTATCCCTAGTGGCAACAACACATCCACAACCTTAGAACTTTCTGTCACTGTCCCAGATTTAATGGAGGCATGAACCCACTATCGAGCATAAATACTCCCTCTTGGAGTTAAGAGCAAAAACTTGGCCAGAGCCTCTACTAATAACGGAGAGCATGCAAGATCATAAACAACACATAGGTAATAGATTGATAATCAAAATAACATAGTATTCTCTATCCATCGGATCCCGACAAACACAACATATAGAATTACAGATAGATGATCTTGATCATGTTAGGCAGCTCACAAGATCCGACAATGAAGCACATGAGGAGAAGACAACCATCTAGCTACTGCTATGGACCCATAGTCCAGGGGTGAACTACTCACTCATCACTCCGGAGGCGACCATGGCGGTGAAGAGTCCTCCGGGAGATGAATCCCCTCTCCGGCAGGGTGCGGAGGTGATCTCCGAATCCCCCGAGATGGGATTGGCGGCGGCGTCTCAGAAGGTTTTCCGTATCGTGGCTCTCGGTCTGGGGTTTCGCGACGAAGGCTATTTGTAGGCGGAAGGGCAGGTAAGGGGCGTCACGAGGGCCCACACGACAGGCCGGCGCAGCCAGGGCCTGGGCCGCGCCGCCCTGTGAGTCGCCACCTCGTGGCCCCACTTCGACTCTCCTTCGGACTTCTGGAAGCTTCGTGGAAAAATAGGCCCCGGGCGTTGATTTCGTCCAATTCCGAGAATATTTCTTTACTAGGATTTCTGAAACCAAAAACAGAAAACAGTGGCTCTTCGGCATCTCGTTAATAGGTTAGTGCCGGAAAATGCATAAATACGACATATAATGTGTATAAAACATGTAGATATCATCAATAATGTGGCATGGAACATAAGAAATTATTGATACGTCGGAGACGTATCAGCATCCCCAAGCTTAGTTCCTGCTCGTCCCAAGCAGGTAAACGATAACACAGATAATTTCTGGAGTGGCATGCCATCATAACCTTGATCATACTATTGTAAACATATGTAATGAATGCAGCGATCAAAACAATGGTAATGGCATGAGTAAACAACTGAATCATAAAGCAAAGACTTTTCATGAATAGTACTTAAAGACAAGCATCAATAAGTCTTGCATAAGAGTTAACTCATAAATCAATAAATCAAAGTAAAGGTATTGAAGCAACACAAAGGAAGATTAAGTTTCAGCGGTTGCTTTCAACTTATAACATGTGTATCTCATGGATATTGTCAACATAGAGTAATATAACAAGTGCAATATGCAAGTATGTAGGAATCAATGCACAGTTCACACAAGTGTTTGCTTCTTGAGGTGGAGAGAGATAGGTGAACTGACTCAACATAAAAGTAAAAGAAAGGTCCTTCGCAGAGGAAAGCATCAATTGCTATATTTGTGCTAGAGCTTTGATTTTGAAAACAAGAAACAATTTTGTCAATGGTAGTAATAAAGCATATGTATCATGTAAATTATATCTTACAAGTTGCAAGCCTCATGCATAGTATGCTAATAGTGCCCGCACCTTGTCCTAATTAGCTTGGACTACCGGATCATCGCAATACACATGTTTTAACCAAGTGTCACAAAGGGTACCTCCATGCCGCCTGTACAAAGGTCTAAGGAGAAAGCTCGCATTTTGGATTTCTCGCTTTTGATTATTCTCAACTTAGACATCCATACCGGGACAACATGGACAACAGATAATGGACTCCTCTTTAATGCATAAGCATGTAGCAACAATTAGTGTTCTCATATGAGATTGAGGATATATGTCCAAAACTGAAACTTCCACCATGATTCATGGCTTTAGTTAGCGGCCCAATGTTCTTCTCTAACAATATGCATGTTCCAACCATTAAGGTGGTAGATCTCTCTTACTTCAGACAAGACGGACATGCATAGCAACTCACATGATATTCAACAAAGAGTAGTTGATGGCGTCCCCAAACATGGTTATCGCACAACAAGCAACTTAATAAGAGATAAAGTGCATAAGTACATATTCAATACCACAATAGTTTTTAAGCTATTTGTCCCATGAGCTATATATTGCAAAGGTGAAGAATGGAAATTTTAAAGGTAGCACTCAAGCAATTTACTTTGGAATGGCGGAGAAATACCATGTAGTAGGTAGGTATGGTGGACACAAATGGCATAGTGGTTGGCTCAAGGATTTTGGATGCATGAGAAGTATTCCCTCTCGATACAAGGTTTAGGCTAGCAAGGTTATTTGAAACAAACACAAGGATGAACCGGTGCAGCAAAACTCACATAGAAGACATATTGTAAACATTATAATACTCTACACCGTCTTCCTTGTTGTTCAAAACTCAATACTAGAAATTATCTAGACTTTAGAGAGACCAAATATGCAAACCAAATTTAGGAAGCTCTAGGTGTTTCTTCATTAATGGGTGCAAAGTATATGATGCAAGAGCTTAAACATGAGCACAACAATTGCCAAGTATCAAATTATTCAAGACATTTAAGAATTACTACATGTAGCATTTCCCGATTCCAACCATATAACAATTTAACGAAGAAGATTCAACCTTCGCCATGAATACTATGAGTAAAGCCTAAGGACATATTTGTCCATATGCAACAGCGGAGCGTGTCTCTATCCCACACAATGAATGCTAGGATCCATTTTATTCAAACAAAACAAAAACAAGAACAAACCGACGCTCCAAGCAAAGTACATAAGATGTGACGGAATAAAAATATAGTTTCAGGGAGGAACCTGATAATGTTGTCGATGAAGAAGGGGATGCCTTGGGCATCCCCAAGCTTAGACGCTTGAGTCTTCTTAAAATATGCAGGGGAACCACCGGGGCATCCCCAAGCTTAGAGCTTTCACTCTCCTTGATCATATTGCATCATTCTCCTCTCTTGATCCTTGAAAACTTCCTCCACACCAAACTCGAAACAACTCATTAGAGGGTTAGTGGACAATAAAAATTAACATGTTCAGAGGTGACACAATCATTCTTAACACTTCTGGACATTGCATAAAGCTAGTGGACATTAATGGAACAAAGAAATTCATCCATCATAGCAAAAGAGGCAATGCGAAATAAAAGGCAGAATCTGTCAAAACAGAACAGTCCGTAAAGATGGATTTTATTGAGGCACCAGACTTGCTCAAATGAAAATTCCTAAATTGAATGAAAGTTGCGTACATATCTGCGGATCACGCATGTAAATTGGCATATTTTTCTGAGCTACCTACAGAGGGGCAGGTCGAAATTCGTGACAGCAAAGAAATCTGTTACTGCGCAGTAATCCAAATCTAGTATGAACCTTACTATCAAAGACTTTACTTGGCACAACAAAGCACAAAACTAAGATAAGGAGAGGTTGCTACAGTAGTAAACAACTTCCAAGACTCAAATAAAAAATAAAAAATACTGTAGTAAAAACATGGGTTGTCTCCCATAAGCGCTTTTCTTTAACGCCTTTCAGCTAGGCGCAGAAAGTGCATATCAAGTGTTATCAAGAGACGAAGCATCAACATCATAAGTTGTTCTAATAATAGAATCAAAAGGTAACTTCATTCTCTTTCTAGGGAAGTGTTCCATACCTTTCTTGAGAGGAAATTGATATTTAATATTACCTTCCTTCATATCAATGATAGCTCCAACAGTTCGAAGAAAAGGTCTTCCCAATATAATAGGGCAAGATGCATTGCATTAAATATCCAAGACAACAAAATCAACGGGGACAAGGTTATTGTTAACGGTAATGCGAACATTATCAACTCTCCCCAAAGGTTTCTTTATAGCATTATCAACAAGATTAACATCCAAATAACAATTCTTCAATGGTGGCAAGTCAAGCATATTATAAATTTTCTTAGGCATAACGGAAATACTTGCACCAAGATCACATAAAGCATTACAATTAAAGTTATTAACCTTCATCTTAATGATGGGCTCCCAACCATCCTCTAGCTTTCTAGGAATAGAAGTTTCAAGTTTTAGTTTCTCTTCTCTAGCTTTTATGAGAGCATTTGTAATATGTTTTGTGAAAGCCAAGTTTATAGCACTAGCATTGGGACTCTTAGCAAGTTTTTGTAAGAAATTTATAACTTCAGAGATGTGGCAATCATCAAAATCCGAACCATTACAATCTAAAGCAATGGGATCATCATCCCCAATGTTGGAAAAAATTTCAGCACTTTTATCACAGGCAGTTTCAGCAGTTTTAGCAGTTTCAGGCAGTTTTGCGGGCTTTGCACTAGGAGTAGTAACATCGCCAACACCAATTATTTTATCATTAATAGTAGGAGGTGCAGCAACATGTTGATCATTAACATTACTAGCGGTGGTAATAGTCCAAACTTTAGCTACATTATTCTCTTTAGCTAGTTTTTCATTTTCTTCTCTTTCCCACCTAGCATGCAATTCGGCCATCAATCTTATATTCTCATTAATTCTAACTTGGATGGCATTTGTTGTAGTAACAATTTTATTTTCAATATCCTCAGGTTTAGCAGCCATTTTATTAATTAAAGAAGATTGTGACGCAGACATGTATGAGATTCGGTTTTCAGCATTTGCAAGTTTAGTTTGCAACCCAGAAATCTCCATATTCAGATTTTCAAGTTGATTTCCTATATTCTTCAACAAGGTAGATTGTTCATTCATAGTTTTAGTAAACAATTTGTTTTGCTCATATTGTGATTGCATAAAGCTCTTGGTGGATCTTTCAATTTCTAACATCTTTTCCTCATTAGGTGAAACATATCTACCATAAGAGTTACCATTAGCAGGATATGGCCTAGAATTTTGAGCTACCATTGAAGCTAACGAAACATTATTAGGATCAACATTAGTCCTATCATTCACAAGCATAGACATAATAGCATCAATCTTATCACTCAAGGAGGAGGTTTCTTCGACAGAATTTACCTTCTTACCTTGTGGAGCTCTTTCCGTGTGCCATTCAGAGTAATTAATCATCATATTATCAAGGAGCTTTGTTGCTTCACCAAGAGTGATGGACATAAAGGTACCTCCAGCAGCTGAATCCAATAGGTTCCGCGAAGAAAAGTTCAGTCCTGCATAAAAGGTTTGGATGATCATCCAAGTAGTCAGTCCATGGGTTGGGCAATTTTTAACCAAAGATTTCATTCTTTCCCAAGCTTGAGCAACATGTTCATTATCTAATTGTTTAAAATTCATTATGCTACTTCTCAAAGATATAATTTTAGCAGGGGGATAATATCTACCAATAAAAGCATCCTTGCATTTAGTACATGAATCAATACTATTCTTAGGCAGAGATAGCAACCAATCTTTAGCTCTTCCTCTTAATGAGAAAGGAAACACTTTTAATTTTATAATGTCACCATCTACATCTTTATACTTTTGCATTTCACACAATTCAACAAAGTTATTAAGATGGGCAGCAGCATGATCAGAACTAACACCAGAAAATTGCTCTCGCATAACAAGATTCAGTAAAGCAGGTTTAATTTCAAAGAATTCTGCTGTAGTAGCAGGTGGAGAAATAGGTGTGCATAAGAAATCATTATTATTTGTGGTTGTGAAGTCACACAACTTAGTATTTTTAGGAGTGGCCATTTTAGCAGTAGTAAATAAAGCAAACTAGATAAAGTAAATGCAAGTAACTAATTTTTTTGTGTTTTTGATATAGAGTGCAAGACAGTAAATAAAGTAAAGCTAGCAACTAATTTTTTTGTGTTTTGATATAATGCAACAAACAAAGTAGTAAATAAAATAAAGCAAGACAAAAACAAAGTAAAGAGATTGGATTGTGGAGACTCCCTTGCAGCGTGTCTTGATCTCCCCGGCAACGGCGCCAGAAAAAGAGCTTGATGGCGTGTAACTCACACGTTCGTTGGGAACCCCAAGAGGAAGGTATGATGCGCACAGCAGCAAGTTTTTCCTCAGAAAGAAACCAAGGTTTATCGAACCAGGAGGAGCCAAGAAGCACGTTGAAGGTTGATGGCGGCGGGATGTAGTGCGGCGCAACACCAGAGATTCCGACGCCAACGTGGAACCTGCACAACACAACCAAAGTACTTTGCCCCAACGAAACAGCGAGGTTGTCAATCTCACCGGCTTGCTGTAACAAAGGATTATATGTATAGTGTGGATGATGATTGTTTGCAAGAACAGTAAAGAACAAGTATTGCAGCAGATTTGTATTTTAGTATAAAAAGAATGGACCGGGGTCCACAGTTCACTAGAGGTGTCTCTCCCATAAGATAGCATGTTGGGTGAACAAATTACAGTCGGGCAATTGACAAATAGAGAGGGCATAACAATGCACATACATGATATGATGAATATTGTGAGATTTAATTGGGCATTACGACAAAGTACATAGACCGCTATCCAGCATGCATCTATGCCTAAAAAGTCCACCTTCAGGTTATCATCCGAACCCCTTCCAGTATTAAGTTGCAAAACAACAGACAATTGCATTAAGTATGGTGTGTAATGTAATCAATAACTACATCCTCGGACATAGCATCAATGTTTTATCCCTAGTGGCAACAACACATCCACAACCTTAGAACTTTCTGTCACTGTCCCAGATTTAATGGAGGCATGAACCCACTATCGAGCATAAATACTCCCTCTTGGAGTTAAGAGCAAAAACTTGGCCAGAGCCTCTACTAATAACGGAGAGCATGCAAGATCATAAACAACACGTAGGTAATAGATTGATAATCAAAATAACATAGTATTCTCTATCCATCGGATCCCGACAAACACAACATATAGAATTACAGATAGATGATCTTGATCATGTTAGGCAGCTCACAAGATCCGATAATGAAGCACATGAGGAGAAGACAACCATCTAGCTACTGCTATGGACCCATAGTCCAGGGGTGAACTACTCACTCATCACTCCGGAGGCGACCATGGCGGTGAAGAGTCCTCCGGGAGATGAATCCCCTCTCGGCAGGGTGCCGGAGGTGATCTCAATCCCCGAGATGGGATTGGCGGCGGCGTCTCGGTAAGGTTTTCCGTATCGTGGCTCTCTGGGGGGCGACGAAGGCTATTTGTAGGCGGAAGGGCAGGTAAAGGGGCGTCACGAGGGGCCCACATGACAGGCCGGCGCGGCCAGGGCCTGGGCCGCGCCGCCCTGGTGTGTCGCCACCTCGTGGCCCCACTTCGACTCTCCTTCGGACTTCTGGAAGCTTCGTGGAAAAATAGGCCCCTGGGCGTTGATTTCGTCCAATTCCGAGAATATTTCTTTACTAGGATTTCTGAAACCAAAAACAGCAGAAAACAGCAACTGGCTCTTCGGCATCTCGTTAATAGGTTAGTGCCGGAAAATGCATAAATACGACATATAATGTGTATAAAACATGTAGATATCATCAATAATGTGGCATGGAACATAAGAAATTATCGATACGTCGGAGACGTATCATGGTGCTAGGGTTGTGTGGGAGGGGTGATGAGCGAGCATCATGTTTTATACGCCGGAAGCATGCGAGGGGGTTGACGCGTGCATTAACGCCGGCATGTAGGACAAGGTGCGACGAGATGTCGCTTTGCGCATCTGGTAAAACTGCATCGTCGCTGCGATTAAAATGCATTCAGCAAAGGTAGGCGATGGGTGCATGGCAACCTGTGTGGCTGATCATGCTGGCCTGCCACTCGCGACGCGGGTTTTCATTCCGGCATCACCGCAACGTCCCTTGTGTAAAGGGGATGGGCTCAGAGCCCCGAACACCTATTGTACCGCGTCGGATCGAGAAGGGTTTCGTAGCGCGCAACTAGAGGAGGTCCAACGTCCGACGTGCTCTAAATCCATTTGGGGGACGGTATAGGAGACTCGATATTGACCATCTCTAAAAGAGACTGAACTCACCGAAAATTTTGAGTTCAGTCTCCCGAAAACGTTTGTGCGATTGATTTTGCCACTCGCGCAAAATAGAAACTGTAAATAGGAACTGAGAAAACGAAATTTAATTCTCGCGGGAGAATTCATCGATGAACACATATTTAGAGGATAGTTGATGCTTCGATTGAGCATCAAACTTTCCATAATTTCTACTAAAAACCAAAATTAACTAATAGCCACTGCCGCGCGACCTGATTTTGGAAAAAATTCAGCCCCGAAGGCCTCTACTCGCGGCGGCGGAGGTGTGGTGGCAGAGGAAGGCGAGGCGGCGGACGCGTCGAGCTCCTACTCTGAGTCGAACTCGGCGATCTCGAGCTTGACGTGGCGGACGCGTTCCTCCCGGCGCGCCGCCTCGTACTCGCGGACCTGTCGGACAGCGTCGGCGTCCTCCCAGCGCTAGCGTGCTCGTGCCTCCGCCTCGGACACAGCCGCCACCTGCACGATGACGGCCTCCTCCTCCTAGTCATCGTGGACGTAGTCGTCGGTGGATAAGAGAGGCGCCTGCCCCGGCACCGCGTCCCCCTCCTCCTCCGAGCTGTCGTACACCGGCGGGCGAGGGGAGCAGCACGACCCATTGGAGGAGGAGCCCTCACCGCCGTTCGCGCAGCGCGCGAGCTTCCTCGGGGACTTGAGCCCCCAGTTCGTCCACCGACGGGCGTTGCGCTTGCGCGCGCCCTCCGAACAGTTCCATTTGCGCTGCTCCGCCTCCGTGCGGAAAATGGGGGGCCGCGGTGGCGAGTCTCTGCCACCCAAATACCACCGCCTCCCCTAGCGGAGCTTCCGCGGCTAGCCATGGGAAGGTCGAGGTGCGGCGAAGTGGCGCTGGCGACGCGACGATTTCTCGCCGGAGGAGGTGGAGGAAGGCGGCGGCCACGCCGGAGGGGAGTAGGGTTTGGAAAACCGAACTCCCCTCTACGGCCCGTTTTAATATGGGGCGCGCCTCGCAATTCTCAGGCCTCCGAGAAACTTTTACGGGCCAGGCCACCGTCTCGAACTTTGTTGTACGATGTATTCGGTCCGAATTCGTAAATTCACCGAAAAAAGTTCAGTTCCGACGATATTTACAGATTATGTTAGTCTGTGGCATTTTCATGGACGTGGCTCCGGGTTGGCCAAGATTCGCCCTCCGCGGAGTCGTCTGCCGCTAGCCCAGATGGGGAGGAACTCGGATGTGGTGGGTGAGGATAGCTGAAGCTGGTGTTTGCGTTGGCATGTGGTCATGACAGTGGCGCCATGAATTCTTGCCAGCAGATTCCTGACCTGCTCGTCTCCCTTGTCATTGGTGAGGAAAGTAGATGATGGTTGCCCACCTAAGCTTATTTGCTCTCTCACGTATGTAATGTGTCTCATCTGCATACATTTTTGTTTCTTTTATTTAGAACGCAATTACGAGCATTTCACAGCAACGACGACAGCAAGATGAGGGCACACGCCACTTCCTCAGCCATTGCCGAGCTTCAAGGGAGTACAGTGCTATCTCCTAGCCTCACCAGGTAAGCTCCTTCTTCTGGCTTTTGTCAAGGCTTGTTGGTGGTCATTGATTGCAATTGTTTTGTGCTGCACAACGCCTAGGTAGTCTGCCCTCCCCTGGTCTGACCTCGATCCACAGTTGCAGCGGCCAATTTGACAACTTGCTTGTGAGGAGGGTGGGAGATGGATGTGAAGCCATGGAGGTTGTAGCCTGGCCCTAGCGCTCTCGATGGTGTCTGCTTTTGACATCTTCCTTATCCACTACAGCAGTCTGTAGCCTGCAGGTGCGCTTTTCCTTCTTGTAGGATACTCTTACAATGATTTTCTCTAATTCATATTCATGTTGGAGTTCTCAGGCTAGGAGGAAAAAAGTTTCCTATTTCTGAATTGAAGCATATAATTTGTATGCTAGATTTAAAGTAAATCCTATATTAGCAGAAATTCAATTCGGCACATGGGAGCATATGCTCCTGCCTCTGGAAAAACATTTTGAAATGTCAAAAAAATTTGAACAAAAATTTCCCCGCTTACGTTTTGACATTCTACGTACGTACATCAAGTTTTGCAAAAAACCAACCTTTTTTATGACTTGTGTGAAAAAGACAAAAAAACGTCACGTACAGTGCCATTTTTTTGCACCAAAATTTGTCTTTTTTACACGCGACCGTAAAAATGTTAGCTTTCCGTGAGACCAATTTGTAAACGTGTAGAACTTCGAGATGTACCTATTAAATTTTATGTCCGAACTTTTCAACATTTCGAAAATGTATTTAAAATAAAATTTAAAAACCGGGAGCATATACTCCCGGGTGCCAAAACACCACCTATATTAGATGCTTACTGATATTTGCATCCCTCTTTTTCCAAATATTCTGTGATGCTGTTCTTGTTGCTTCCATTTAAGTGGTACTTGATTCTAGGCGGGTGTGTGTGCTTACATCTTGTTTATTTTGAAATGACTAGGCAGCCTCAGGTGGGAGAAGGAACAACATCACGTCGAGAAGGAGGGGCGTCACACAATGTGTTGTGGCCCAAGAATAAATGTGACCAAATTGTTTCTGGTAGGACATGTTCAAACTCATGATAAAAGCGACCAAATTGTCAAAGATGGTGATGTTCGCTTTGTTTTTAGGAGCACAGAACAGGTTGGTACGTCTTCTGATCAAAAGCAAGTGGTTTCTTATGGTTTCCAACGCCTTTCCTTTCTTGGGTTTGCATGTTCGAATGATGGGTTAGTTCATGGCAGGGTTTGTATGTTGCCTGATTAAATTCAAGCGGTTTCTTCTGGTTTCCGTCTGTGAATTAATTACTTATGCGGCATTGCTAATCTGGCTGCCTGGGAATTAATTATCAACAAAGGTATTTTAGTTTACCCTTTTCTGTATCGTGGATGGTTATCTAAATTTTGTTGGGTGCATGTTCTGTGTACAAAAAAAAAGTGCTTCGGAGGTCATGCTTATTCCTCTGGGCTCTGGCCAATGGGAACCTTTTCATGTTGCAAATCTCCGTGGTTGTGTCATAGGATTATCACCATTTCAATCTATGGATATTTATTTATAGTAATGATCTTCACTTATACATCTAATTATTAGTAGTCTAGCTCTTTCATATCTCTCTTTTCCTACTCGCTTCTATCAGGCTTCATGCCTACAGTTTTAAACTTGCTATGCACAACCTCGGTGTTCGTTATATGACTGTTTCTCCAACCCATGGTTTCTAACATGGTTTTGTAAGGATCTTATTATGGTGAGACAAAGGAGTACACATAGGTTGCAGTATAGGTTGTGGATTTATGATCTTCTCTGATCTTGTACAACAAAGAAATGATTTTTTTGTCTTTTTTATTTTATTTTTGAAATGCATTTTGCAGAACAATGTTACATCTTATAGAAATATAGTCGGATTGTAGCACTGGTAGTAGCATACCTTTTCAGTCAAGAAGAGATACAATTTAATTGATGGGACAAAAATTGTAGGGCACTTTTATTTTGTTGGTTGCTCTGTTTTTTCTGTGGATAGAAGAGCAAAACTATTCTGTTTCTGAAACTGCTTGTCATTATTTTGCCAAATAGATTTTATTTCCAGAATACTCGAACATTGTAGTAACTTTGTTGAAACTTCACAGGAGGGGACTTCACTAAGAGCGTGATATGCATAGGGGAACTCTATGTTGCAAATGTTAGCAAATTCCAGAATATATGTAGTTTCTGTGGAGCTACATTCTATGAGCCAATAAAAATTCCTGATGGTTTCCACAGCCTTGGGCACTACGCCCAACAGAATGACCAGCCTTTACATGTTTTTTTTTGTTGCAAGGGAAGCGGCTAGCTCTCTGTTGATCAATAGCAAGCCTGCTCTTGTGAAATCATTGGATTACACACTCGGTTGGACTAATGATGACTTGTATGAAGATGACAATAGTGAATGTGGGCGCATTTGGTCGTCATCACCACCGGAGGGTTTATGAAGCCCTTGGCTATGTGGTCACTAGAGGACTAAATAAGCCATCACTGGAAATTGTTCATGTCCTGAATATGAAAAGTTCATGCCAAGTTTGGAACACAAGGACTTCTCAGTGTGGTATTACAGGACGAGGCATAATTGTTGGTACATTCTTCTGTCAAACTAATTCGGATATTAGTGAGGAATCAGGCATTCCCCGCTTGATGAAATTTGACCTGAATCTGAGAGCCATGTCTAATCTAGACCAGATTCAGGCACTAATCAAACACTATCACTACTAGGAAAAGGGCAATCAGTGGCGCACCACTTTTACCCATCAGTGGCGCACTAGTGGTGCGCCACTGCTATCACGCCACTGCTAACTTTTAGTAGTGGCGCACTAGTGGTGCGCCATTGCTATTTGACTTAGCAGTGGCGCACCAGGTAGTGCGCCACTACTAAACGTCTATGGTGCGCCACTACTTCCTTACAGAGTGCGCCACTGCTTGCTGAGTAAATTAAAAAAATAAAAAAAAGGCCACGTGGGATGAGACCTGGGTGCGGTAGCAGTGCATGCGAGTTGACCCATCGATAAAAGCCACTTTTATTCAATTATTATAAATCATTGTTATTACAGGACCCAAATGAAAAAATACAACCCATTTTCCAAACTTTGCATCTAGAACCCTAAAAAGAACAAAAAAAAGCAATCAACTCCTGCACGCCCCCTTCTCCAGGCCGTCGGTGCTGCAGCCCGTGCAGGAGCCTGTGGCCGCCGACGTCGTCGCGCAGGCGCTGGCCCTCTGCCGCAGGCCACCGCGAGGGAGCAGAGGAGCGGAGCTTCCGTGGTTGGTGAAGCGGCGCCGCCAGGTCGCGTTGGTCCTTGTTCTGGTCCTCGACGGCGGAGGCCGTGGCGAGCGCGGGGAGGGCGGCGGCTGGCTGGCGGCCGTGAGTATGGCGGGGCAGGGCGCGGGAGGCAGCAGATGGAGGCCGCGGCGGCGGGCGCGGGCGGACCGTGGAGTCGGAGGCGCAGATGAAGAGGCGGGGGCGGCGGGGGCAGCCGATGCATCGCCGTGGCGGGCGCGGACGACGGGGAGCAGGTGCGGGATGTGGTTGGCCGGCGCTCGGGCTCTGGATCGACGGGGAGCAGGTGCGGGATGTGGTGGCCGGCGCTCGGGCTCTGGATCGACGGGGAGCAGGTGCGGGATGTGGTGGCCGGCGCTCGGGCTCTGGATCGACGGGGAGCAGGTGCGGGATTTGGTGGCCAGCGCTCGGGCTCTGGATCGACGGGGAGCAGGTGCGGGATGTGGTGGCCGGCGCAGTTTGGGGGAGAGAGAAAGTGGATCAGATGTGTGCTTTGTTTGGGAGGAGGAGAGGCTGAATGGAGATAAGTGTGGGTGCGGTGGGGAGGTGTCGTGGT
The DNA here is from genome assembly GCA_030979885.1 of Lolium multiflorum. Lineage (NCBI taxonomy): Eukaryota > Viridiplantae > Streptophyta > Magnoliopsida > Poales > Poaceae > Lolium > Lolium multiflorum. The sequence goes on along the minus strand of CM061753.1, from coordinate 200,685,710 downwards.
CTGTGGCGACACGTGCGCGGTGGGTGTGGTGGCGCACCACATCTAGTGCGCTATAGATATGGGCAGCACAGTGGCGCACCAAATATAGGTGCGTCATTGCTATTGAAATAGCAATGGCGCACCTATATTTGGTGCGCCACTGCTAACTCTAGATCAATCTGTAATCCAGTTTTACAATTAGTAGTGGCCCACGACTACACTAGTGCGCCATTGGTAATTGACTACCAGTGGAGCACCACTTTTCGGTGCGCCACTGCTATATAGCAGTGGAGCACCTGTATAGTGGTGCGCCACTGTTAGCAATCTTACGGCTAGGCTTTTTTCTAGTAGTGTATGGCCCGACTCAAACTGATATTTCTTTTATACCTTAGGTGATTGTATTGTTCATATCCTTTTTCATCGACTCGATAGGTTACTAACAATGATAGACTGCCTCATATGATTCAAATTTACTGTTCTGTTATAAGATATATGTGCTGACATTTTTATTTTATTTGGTTGCTTTGCAGATGGTGAGCTATGACTTGTAATGTTTGGGTTTGGGTGGCAGGAAATTCTTACGCTGGCTGGGACAACAACAAACGTTGGTGCACGGAGATTTATGGCTATGTCGATGCTATCGTGGTTAATATTGGTTAGTATTGGGTTAGCAAGCACCAGTTATGTTGCACAAGAGAAGAGGTGAGGCTCCTCTGTTCATTTGCTAGCTGCCGCTCCTTCTCCTGCTCCTCTGTCCCCCTACCTTTCCTAGCTCTACTAGCGACACTATGATTTGATTTTTCATTGAAAATAGCAGATCCTATTGTGTGCGTTTTCTGAACAGGTTCTCTTCCATCTTATGTAGGCCTATCTGAATTATGTGGAGATGCTCCTATGCTTGCCACGGGTGAAAAGAATGATGTATTTCTGCTTCATTTTGTCAGCATGACCTCTACGTACGAGACAAGGTTATTTTAGGATGCTATTTGCAGTTACTAGATGAGATAGTTTTATTTGTTCTTTTGTTTATTAGATTCTGCAAAACGATTTATATCCTATGTGATAGTGATGAATGTTCAGCAAATTCATCCTCTAATTATCGTATCTGACTTTTGCAACTCTTTAGTTTATCAGATATATATTTCCAGTTATATATGGATGTTATTTGATTGGACTCTATTTGTATGCCTTCTTCATCATCTGTGCTTGTTCGGTTGCACCAAGGTTTGCATCTTCTCCTATATACCCATTATCTGTTGAAATACCATAATTTATCTTTGTCTGGTTAGTCTGATGCGTTTGAATTTTGAATTTTGCAGCTAATTGATGGTCCCACAAGCAAGAACTGGAGAGGTGGAAGGGCTGCTAGCTTCAACATCAGTCCCAGCAGGACTGTAGCTGCAAAGGTTAGTATGATCCAGTTAGCCTTTTCTTTTATTGTGTGTACAGTATAATTTGCAATCTGGTTACTTCACGGTACATATGCACTCTTTACAGGTTCTAATAGGAACCATGCAAGTTGTTTTTAATTTGTTGGAAGGTGAGAATAACTCTTGCTCGTGACTCAGTTTTGTAGATGCACAATTAACTTATCCTAAACAACACATAATTATTGGTTTTGATTTGAGGATGAATCTCAGTTAAAGAGACTGGGTGCTTTATATTCAGATTCAACCCAGCAATCCATCTTTATGTTTGATTCCTAACCCAAATAATGGGATAATTACCTTAGAATATGTGCAAAATCACACGGACTACTTCCTGACGTGATAGTTGCAAACCTTCAGAATTTGTTTCCCAAGTGTAATTTCAGGAACATTTATAGCTTGTCCTTACTGATTGAGTACCCATGTTATCTAAAGAAGTAACGAGTAGCATAAATTAGCCTTTTCCTAATGGATATTGATATTATATCTAAAGTTTAAGCATGGTCATAAATTTTTTCTTGGCTTATCTTGTTTTCTGTAAATACTTCAGCCTATAAATCTTAGGCACTACTTATTTATATATCTTTTCCTTTTTATTTTTTTACCTTTGCCATCATGAAAATGTTGGCAAGAATTCAGTTGTATATATCCTTAGAACGTGCAAGGTCTGTTTTTGGGCTTATACAGTGAAATGCGCCTATCATGGAGGAAGTGGTTACAATATCTGTTTGAAAGATGCAGCGGGCACAAAATAAGTTGCTATTAATCCATATTTCTACGTATCATCCCTCTCTAATTCTGACCACTCAAGTCCCTGTGGTATTTCTCATTTGATCCTCTATGCAGCAGCAAAGGCTTGGTCCATATGTCTTCTGCAAGGTACCCAAAGTAATCACTGCAGTATTGACTTGTCTAAAATTGACATGCTTTGATATTTTTATGTGTCAATACTTAATTTACGAGAGGTTGACAATGGAGATAATCCTTGTGGTTCCAAGGGTTGCTTTATGTGTTATTTTCTGCTGCATAATAATCCTAAAGAAAATCCATGTGAGCGAATGTATTGTGTTCCTTTATGTGTTATTTACTTAGATTGGAATTCTTTCTCTTGTAGACTTTTCTCTTTTGTGTGATTATAATTCTCGTTGAATTGAAGTGTTAATAATAGTATTGATCTACTTGCTTTGGCCATCTTTTTCCATGTTTTGCTTGGTTGATATGCTTCAGGCGATTATTTTTTGAAGTGAGGTTTGTTTAATTGGACTTTCTGCTGCATAATAATCCTAAAGAAAGTTCATGTGAGTACCTTTATTGTGTTCCTTTTATGTTTTTCTTACTTTGACAATGATGCTTTCTTTTAAGGATTTGTCTTTTTTATGTGATTATGGGTTTTTGGGTTTCAGATGTGGAATGATGTTTTCTTGGCCCAGGCAGGTGACGAAATATGATTTGGAGGCTGAGTGCTTTAGTTCTCCTTATGATGATGTGAATAAAAGGAAGCTTGCCTATAGCCATCTTGGTATTGGAGACAATTATGCAAAGGTGTCACAATAATTACTTGATCTTACTCTATTTCCTCTAACATTTATTACATGACATTAAATTGATCTTGCATTTAAGAGTGAACCTTCTAAATATGGTGATGTCCATTACTTTTTTAGAAACTATAATCGATCATTTCATGTCATGAGAATGAGTGGGAAGCCCATATAACTTAATAAGAGAGTTCATGTAGCAGTACTCTGCTTTCTGTAGCAACAACTTCTGTTGTGGTGTTTGGTCTTTAATTCTTATTTATCATATATGATGGCTTGAGGTTTGCTAATCCATGGTTTGATCCTGAAATTTACTTACATACTAGGACAAAGCCCGTGCGTTGCTATGGATCAAATCATCTTATTAAGAATACTACTTTCAAAATACTTTCAGCTCCATTAAGATTTTAAATTGCATTGTAGTTATAATTGGTAAGCGGACTACTCTATGAAGGAAATACAAAATTATCTAGTAAATCCGATAGCACAAAGAACAATTAAATAAAAATGACAGCAGAAAGAAGCAAGTAGTTTGTAAATTTAATTGAATAAAGGCGTCAGCTTCTATTCCCTCACACAATTACGATGGCAATGGCCGCAGACGGCGATGACAGTCACATCGTCACTTGTTATCCTCATCATCCAAAACCTCCTCAAAGAACCCAGTAAGAAATCGCAAAATAGGAATGTCTTCTGTTGCTAAGCATTTTTTACTTATCTTAAACTGCTGCTCTAGACTGGCTCGTTGTCGATTCCAAGGATCATCCATCAATGGTGTTGGAAGTCTGCCATTGTTGGAGGGGATAAGTTGTATCATCATATCCGTCCAGAAATAAGCATGACATTGATAATCATGACACAGACACTTTGTAAATCTGACCAGAAAATGAAGTTATTGAATAAAAATGTTATGTACGTCATGTGCTATCAAAACCTGATTGGTATTCAACGCAGTAAAACAGAACATTACATTTCGGGCAGAAATACCTAAGTTACAGAAACGTCAAGCAAGTTTCTTTTTCTTGAAGCCCCAGAAATGCTAGCAATTCTTTAAATAGAAAATGCTAGCAATTCTCCTGCACCTCCAAAACAGAACAACATTGCTAGCAATTCTTTAAATAGAAAATGCTAGCAATTCTCCTGCACCTCCAACACAGAACAACATTATACAATACGTGTTACTGCAATGACAATTTGCCATTCAGTATTATTGGTGACGAAGCTGCGCAATATCAGTTGGCAACTGGGCAACCACTGAGCAAATATGGCATCGCTTTCGATCTGCCAAACTAAACTAAAATGAACAATATAAAGGAGGACATGTGGGCAAACCTAAGTCCGTAAGAACATGCATCAGTAATTCAGTATAAGCGAACCAAGTTTACACCTCCAACTACTCGTAACAAACATTTTTATGTTGTATATTATTACTCAATACAAAATCCAATAACATATCTTATTGATGCTCCGGTCAGTACTTCTTTTGTCATATTATAGCAGACCACACACATTATTATCTATAAAAAGATTCATTTGAACTGTTAAATCAACAATGAGGATTTTCATTTAAATCGGTTTATAGAAGTCCATTAGAACGAAAAATATCTTTGTAGGCATAAACACAAACACTTGGTGGTCAGAAAACGTGGTAATCCTCCTCTTAATAATTTCTCTAGACTGGAACGCTAACTCTAGGTTCAGATCTGGCAAGAGTATATACAGATTGCTAAAAAAGATACTACTTCTATACTTCATCAAATGGTATTATCTTACCTGTTCAATATCTAAGTTGTATGTGCGTCAGTACATGAGGTTGTGGAATGTGTTCAGCCAGTGTACATGCAGCATTGGTACGGCATCCGGGACTTGCAGATGTTAAGTTCAGCAATAAGCATGATGCAAACCTAAAAGAACCTATCTTCCAAGCTAATCCATGACAAATACATTTCCAGTGTCGATTCATCAAATTCTACAAGGAAGTGAACCCATCCTTATACACATTTTCCTTGTGGTTCTTTTACTTCAACATTCTTTTGCCAGCCAAATCTCTCGTACAAGGCAGCAAATAGGAGAGAACAAATATGCTTAGGCATACCTCTGTTATTCTCGTCTAACACTTCTCTTGTGCTGAAAAGCTGTCATTAATGGTATGCAAGTATACCACAACAATCATGCATCAAATGACCAACGGTAGAAACATTGTATATATAGTCCACAAGACGTTTTGGGCCAGTGCGCAAGAGATCAGGGGAGCATGGCCGTCGGCCGTCCTCTCGCGGCGATGGAGAAAACAACAAACAAATCTCTCGGTCTATAATTCTTTGAAACAGACTGCGCGTCTTCCTTGGGCGGAGACAATAGTCACGCGAGCCCTCCCCTTGCCTAGAATCCGGCGCCGACCTCCCTGCACATAGGAAAATTTGGGATCTCCATTGATCTCGGAAAGCTCGATTTCGAGTTTCGATGTCGAGGAAACTCCAGCGAGACTCTGTGATTTATTTGGTACGGATTTTTCTACGGCATCTGCGAGAATCGGGTACGGGGCAGAGACAATATATAGACGGATTTCGTGGGCAAGGGGCAAAAAATTGAACAACCTTTACGGGATTCGATTCGGCTAGGGAGAAAATTGAGTTAGAAAGGAACACGTTTGTCCTTCTCCTGAGAGGCCGGTTGGGTCGGGTGGGAATAAAATAAGCACCAAACCGGTAAGATGGCAGTTTACAGTATTATGTGATTTGGTAGGATGGTAAAACGGTCCAAATAAAAGTTGGACGAAAATTTTGGCAGAAACCTTAGCTCCTTTATTATTAGGTATAGATATCTATGGGATGCTGCAGACGAGGGGACAAGGTGAGCGGGCAAACATCGGAATGATGATAGTTTGGGAGGGAGGGGGTAGAGCTAGGTGTTGATTTTCAAGTAGTGATCAATCTTGGGCGATTCACGCAGTTGCTTCGATTGTACCATGCATGACAAAGTGTAATGTCCCAGGTTTAGAGACGATCGAGGGGTAGTTTTTAGAAAGGGATGTGCATTGCATTGTAAATTACGGGGAAATTTCGCGCTTTTAAAACAAAACTGCATCAAAGGGGGACAGGTTTCTCTCTCGACACCTTACAGGGTTAGGGTTTCGAGAGTGCGATGAACTTGTTCTTACTTATCTAAATTAGGGTTTTGAGAAGAGAAAAGTGATATTGCATTAAAATCATATGTTGCATGATTGAATTACAAGTTAAGTTGTTTGATTGAATTCAAACCAACTTTGAATTTGAATTTCAAATTCAAACATGAAATGATTATCACATAATTCAAATTTGAGATAATTTAACAAACAATTATCATTAAGCAAGAATAAAAGCAATACAACAATTACATAAAGCTCATTAAGGAAAACTTGAGCTTTATTGATAATCACACACATAATACATTGTCTTTACAATATTCAGAATTGAATTATGGAATTACAATACATTACAAGAATTGAATAATTAGAAACAGAAAAAAGAAAATTACAAGTTATTTAAATGACCTAAACTACATTGTGATCTTCATGGATTCTTTGATCAAGATGATCTTGAGTTCATCTTGAGCATCTTCTTGATCCCTGCACACATACACAACAAGCAAAACATTAAGCCAAGTGGCAAAGCCACTTGGCAGGTTAGCAAATAAATTGTGAAGAGTGGATATGATCAAGGTCCAGCCGAGCTGATCCTCTCAACAGCTCAAGTCCCAAGCATGCGCACCCACACACACAGGCTGCACACACAACATGTGTGCATGCAACACACACACACACAATGAGTCATTAGGGTGAGATGTGTTGCTGTCGACCAGGGAAGCAAAGGCTGGCCATATTTAAGCTTTTCATAGCTAAACCCTAACCATTCCATCGACAAGGCACCAGGGTAAGTAACCAGTAGCAAGAACAGCAAACCAAGAACAGCAAGAACAGAAGAACAGCCACTGCTGTTCAACTATTCCACCATCACCTGAATCAAATCAAGCTTCACAAGCTCACCAGGAGGAGCAGGGCAAGCAAATCAACCATAAGATCAACACAGAAGCAAAACCTCTACACCAACAACTTTTCTAGGAGCTGGAGTGAGGTATACCAACAAATCATGAGCAAGCAAGGTTTTGCTCATACTAATCCAGCATATGCACAAGTCACAGAAGCAAAAGAGGGTAGAACCCTGCTTGTATCATCATCTGGCTATCCAGCCATTTGGTGCAAGCAAATGAAGAATAACCAGAAGGAAATCATCCAGGAAACACTGGTTGTGTCAACACAGTGACACAACCAGAGAAATCCAACAAGGATTTAATCCCTAACTAGCCAGTCCAATTCACCTAGCACTAAATGGTTCATTAACCATCAGAGTTTAGACACATCATTGTCTATTTGATTTCAACATCAAAAGCTACTGGCAATCCAACAAAAGAATCACCCAGAAAGCATCCAGTGAGTCACAGCTAGCCAACAAGGGTGGGAGCTACCTTAACAGCAAAGAATTGCTGTCAAGGCCACCTCAACCACTTAACCAATTCCAACAAAGAAGCCATGCACAGATATCATCACCCAGTAGGGTTCAAAAGGAGGGCTAGGGTACACAACCAAGTGTTGGCATCCATCTAGCCCTACCAAACTCAATGAAATGATCATAACTGCAGAGCAGTTCACATCAATTATCCATGTGATTAAGCCAAACTAGACAGATAATTGAAATACACAAGCAACCAGTAGTACATACACTTGCTAATGATCTAGATGATCACTGCAAGCCACAGCAGGTGTTGGGGGTAAGCAAGAGCATGCACCAGCACATGCTTGAGTGCCACACAGGTCAAGTAAAAGCATTAGTGAAACACAAGCCATAGGACAGCAGAAAATCATCAAGCACTGATGATTATATGATCATCAGGGCTTGCCTTAGCATACAAAAGCTTGACAGGGGCAAGCCTGGCATCAATCCATGAACCATATAAATTAAATAGCCACAGTTAAGCAACAGTTATATCACAGACAATTACATAAATCATTTACAATTGTATCCAGAAGCACATCAAATACATGAGGTATCACTGGACCATGACAAACAAGTAAAGCACTTAATGCTCATCACTGAATCATACCATTAAGCCAACAGTAATGCTCAGATAAGCAGGTTCATGAATTTGAGCACAAGAACTAGCCACAACAGCACTGGCACTTGCGAATTTGCAATAATAGCATACTACAATTAAGCCATTGAAGCATACATGAACACACATGAGTGTCAGGCAAGCATAGAAACAAGACAGAGGCACATGGAAGAATCTAGCAAGAATGGTAAGCACTGGCATGGCCAGGGCAACAATGGCCAATGCCAGTAGAGGCAGTAGCATGAACAGCATGAGCAGCACAGCAGCACGAGCAGAACAGCAGCAGCATCACGGCATGGCCGCACCTCTACGAGGCATGGCAAGCCAGTGACCAAGCTAGACGAAGAAGAGGAAGGGAAGGAGTAGAACAGGCAAAGGAGAGAGAGAGCAGGAGGTGGCGCACATACCGGGGCAAGCAGACGAGCAGATGTGGCCATGGCGGCCACGGCGGCGCGCGCCGAGTGCTCGGTAGCACCTGGCCAGGCCAGGCCATGTGCCGACAAGCGCCGCAGCGCCCCACACCACCGTGGCGAGGCCCACGGCGGCGCCATCGCGCTTGGAACCCTTGGAACAGCGGGATCGCCACGATCCCGTAACCCTAGCCGCCGCGAGGGAGATCGGAGGCGAGCTGGAGCAGCATCCGCTCCAGATCGATGCGGATGAGGAGGACCGCCGTCGTGCGGCGCGTCGAATGCGCCCCACGGCGAAGGCTAAGTCCGGCTGAGCTCGCCGGAATCGAGCGGCGACGGCGAGGGCGAAACAAATCGCCAGAGGGGGATTAGGGTTAGGGTTCAGTCGCGCACGAGAGGGAGAGGGAGAGAGTGAGTGGGTTGGGCCGGACCAGGTGGGTCGGCCAACCTAACCCATTGGGCCACCTGACAGGTGGGGCCCAAGGGCAATTTGGTCTGTTCACAATTCAATTAAAAACCAGAAACTTTGAAATTCAATAGAAAATTGATAAGAGCTCTAAAAAAATAATTAAAAATATGAAAATTGATCAGTATAAAATTCTCTATTATAATAAAATACAAAAGGAAATTTTTGAAGAAAACTAAGAATGAGTCTTAATTTAATGATTTAAATAGTAACTTAAATCACACATATTATTTCCAATAATGAAAATAAGCCCATTATTGCAATTGGACTTTAAAAACACCTTGACAACATTTCAAGGTTGTATTTTACTTTAAATAAAGTATCCTCAAATAATTCTTAGTAACAACCTCTTACATGAAATAATAACGACATCGGAAGGGGGGGAAACAAACCCTAAAACTGGAATCATGCATAATTGCTTCTTTAACCATTGCCCTTATCGGACAATGATGCTATTTTTCAGAACAGAGGACAAGGGTCAGTCCACACCATCCAACTGCAAAACTTTGCAGTGTTCAGGCAAGTTCATCACTTGCTCATGTCATTTGAGTATCTTTATCAAATTACTTGCAAAGTACTATGATTATCACTATTGCATAAAAACCAAAACCACTATTTTCATAACTATGAATATGACTATGTGGTTGGCAATGGAACCATGGATTGTGTTGATATGGTGGAGGTTCCATTGCAAGGGTTTATATCCATCTAGGATTAAACAACAAATGTCGTCCAGTGATTCTTGTGTCGTAATACCCGTGTTAACCATAAGATCCGGAGTGGGACGGAGTAGTCAAAAGTGTTTCCACCTCTCGTTCATCAATGGATGCGCTTTACCGTAGACACTTGTATCTGTCAAGGCAAGCGGTTGGCTGGGGAAGCCTTAAGTCCCCACGGCATAGTCCGTAGACACTTGTCGCTCGAAGAACAAGCGGTTGGCTGGGAAGCCTTAAGTCCCCACGGTATTGCGGACTATGATGGGTTGCAGCTACCGGTGAAGGAGTTTGGTTAACGAGTCCCAAACTGTTGTCGTGGTCGGGGTCCACCCGTGAGTGGGAATAATGGGACCGGCGAGGACCCAGGGTCGGGGTATGCAACAAAGGGTGGGTGTTCGAGGTAGCGGAGGAACATGATTGGCTAGACCTTATACCGGGCCTCACACCATAGGAAGTGTGGACGGGAAAGCTGCCCGGTTGGCACCAAGGTTAAGATCTCTTATGGGTAAAGCAACACACCTCTGCAGAGTGTAAAGAACTGTGACCTGTCACTCCCTGTTCCGGGATATGGAACTACGAACGCGGCCGGAAAGGAGCTCCATGAAGTTCTAGTAAACCGGTGAAGGCTGACGGACATAGCTCTTTGAAATAAAAGAAATCTCTTGAAGAAATGTTTATCAAAACCTGCATTGGTATTAGACTTTCTGGTCTAATATCGTAGTTAGTGCATTAAACACCTCTTATTTATAATGAACTTGTTGAGTACGCTCGTACTCATCCCAATCTTAAATCCCTTGCTTAGATTGTCTGAATCGCCTGGAGGAGGACTACGACAACCGTGAAGGAGCCGAGATCATCGGCTATGAAGAACCAGACCTCTCAGGAGGTATTGAAGGCGTAGACTATCTCATAGTCTACGGAACTGGGGAGGCTTCCGGAGGAGAACAAGCCTAGAAGTACTGAGTAGTAGTAGTAGCCGAGCAGTGGGAACTCTTAGTATTTAACTGCTCGAGGTAATAAATGTATAACCCAGTGAAACTTCTATATTGTAAGTTAAGGTGGGTTCGCCTCGAACCCAGGAGTATTCCTCTTAGGACCCAAGAGGAGCTCCAAGACAATATATGTTTGATGCTTGTAATAATAAGTGAATGAGTTATGGACCCTGCTATGTTCTGTTGTACTACTCTGAGGGATGTAATATTTGCGGAATGGTACTTCGTGAATGTTATATCAACGACTAGCATACTACAACATGCAGTGGTATGCAGGGTCACCACACAAAGTTAGAGTAAACAATCTTGGGCTGGAATAGATACCGGTCACTAAGCTAGGTGTTGATTTTCAAGTAGTGATCAATCTTGGGTGATTCACGCAGTTGCTTCGATTGTACCATGCATGACAAATTTAGAATAAACAATCTTGGGCTGGAATAGATGACTGCTACGGACAGATACCAACATACAAACCTATTTAATCACTACCAAAGACATTTTCTGGTGATTTTGACTTGTTAAGACACAACCCTGAGTGGAGGGGGCATAAGAAACTGAAATCTACAGCTGATCCTGAGACCATGGAATAGACATGCACAAGCTTAATGTCACTAAATATTACACATTCAGCTAACGAAACATAACTTAACTCAAAACTAAGCTTTACTCATGCTAACATCAAGCAAATGGCTGAAAATGGCAGGCTGCAATCTCTCGTAACCAAACTGCTTCAAGGTACATTTTTTCCAACTTGAACATCTTTTTTTGCTTCACCGTGTGTATCTACCTTAGTTATTTCTATTTCTCAAACTTTATAATACTATTATCCTTTGTAACTGCAAAGAGGAAATCTAAAAATAACATGAATTTGTTAAGTGCTCAAAGTGAATATGTAATTTGATTTAATTTGTGGTATTAAGTAGGAGCTTATTATATAACTAACTAAATGCAGGCGTGCCGGAGGTGCAGGTGACCAAAGTTGAGTACCTCAGTGAGCTTGTTTTGGCTCATGTCATGAAGAGACTGGTCCAAGGGAGGTGACACTGAATGCGCTGAGCCGATGTCATCTGAAGAATCAAGTACCAAGATATTGCTGCTCTAGGCTGGCATCCTGCCACTACTCACTGTGTTGTTGCTCCATGGCTAGGTACGGCGGTGATGTGCTTGGTCCAGTGGAGGAAAGCGTAGTGGGAGAAGAGGAACATTGGGAGCGGTTGAGGTTGAGCAGGAGATGAAGGGGTTGCCGTGGGCGGCACCGTGCCCGGTTTACCTTGAGCTCATCATCAAGTACGATGGCAGCTGTTGGGTCTGATCCGGTGGCGGTGTGGTTTGCGAGTCCTTTGTTCTTTTTAAGTATTAGCAAACTTTTGGTGACATCATGCCACATGTCCATGAATCAGAATAGAAACCTTAGGGCAAAATCTGTGTCTCCATTTTGCGAATTGCGCCAGTGACGCAATGGGTTATTTCAGTAGAATTACAACAATGTGTATTGCTCAACCTTATTTAACTTTTCAAAGAGAATCCGATGCCTTGAATCCTACCTATTGTTTATATCATTAATATAACACTTATTTGATACTTGAGACTACACTTAATTTTCTTTTGAAAAGTACTTTCATTGTATGCAGTTTTGTTTGGTTATATGCTACTCCCTCCGTTCGTTATTAATCGATGCGGGAATACAACTGAAACAGTGTGTCGTCTCTATACAGCTAGGGTCGATTAAATGAGACCAGAGGGAGTACATCATAAATATTTTTCATAAGGTCTGCAACTGTTTAATTCAAATATCTTTTTTTTGTCTTAAAGTAGATACATTTTTCTTGGAATTAGTAATTGTTCTTTTATGTTTTTTAATAATGCTAGCTCTCTTCGGTACAATGACAATAATTTGGTGGAGGAGCTTATGCAAAAGCATAAAGCTGAAAGCATAGTGTGAAATCGTACTAAATTGTTATATCTTATTGCTATTAGCGCAACGGGTCATCTAGTCCAGGGAGTAATTGGAGGAATACTTTGAAAATTGAAACCGTTGGAAGAATTTTGTGATTGCTCAGAGATTAAAAATAACTAAATTAAAAGAGATATAAATTTAAGGTTGATCCCTTAAATTAAGAATATTTGATGAATCTGTGAGTTTGAGTCACACGATAGTAGCTGGAGTATGATCGAGTACAAGAACACATATCTTCAGATACCTTCCGACCTCTAAGTCTGTACACATACGTTATGTACTTATGTCGTCTTACACTTTGTTTAGGAAAACTCCGTCACAGTTTCGCATTAGGTTAATCTGTCGATCTTCAGCGGACATCAACTCTAAAAAATTAATATCAGTTCGTCAGAGGTGGAGCCACAAGCTACATATAAGTTTTTTTAATGAAAATTTTATATGTACTATTTTGTTATACAACAAATCTAATGTAGACTATATATGCTCCATATGGCTAAGATTTGTCAGTGGAACATGCACTGAATGAAGAACTGAGAAAAAAATTGTTGGACAAAATACAACTTATAGGTATGAATTCTTTTCGAAAATAAAAATCATAATATGGTAAAAAATAGGAAAAGGGGGGAAATAGTCCTAAAATTATCCAAATAAAATTTTGAGTTGAATAAAACTCTATAATTGAAAATTGTAGAGATAAGGCAAAGCAAAAGATGAGGAAGGATATAGAAATATATAAAGTTGACGATAAAATATTTGAAAATACTTGTATAATTATACGCACACACACAAAATATTGGACGCAAACGGCATTGCAAAATGAAAATAAAATAGTCTAACAAAGGTGTTAAAGCTGCGTATTTTACAAAAAGTTGATAACGAAAAATAATGAAAAAAACACGTCAAATAATAAATATGTTAGTTTGCACTAACATATACAAGTAATAAAGAGCTACAATGACAACGTAAATGGGACAATTGTACCAAAATGAGGATTGAACTCACATCACGCAATGGCACGCCGAAACAATTATTTTTCTCTCCCGATGCACGCACGGACATATTTGCTAGCTACGTACCAAATGGAATAATGTGGTGATGTTGCAAGACCTGCCATCTTGGTAACTTCAATTCAAAATCAACCGAAAGAGAGACCTGTGCACATAAATATATCCGCAAAAAGAAAGGGTGCTTATAGCATTTCACCCATGCCCCCAAAGAACATCCGGTAAGAGCATCTCCAGCCGCGTCCCCCAAAGCGTCCCCAAAGGGATTTAGGCGCGCCGGACCAAAAAACCGTTCCAGCCGCGTCCCCCAAAGCCCATTTTTGTCCGGCGCGGCCCGATACGGTGTTCGGCGCTCCGAGCTTGTCCCCGTCTCACAAGGGACGCACCAGGGACGCCGGACACACCGAAAAGCGAGGCGAACCGACGTGGGCCCGGCGCGTTAGCGGCTCAGTGAAAAATCGTCTCCCACTCCCGCCAAATCCCGCCCCTCCCGCCATATCGCGCCTATCCCGCCGCGCATTTTCGGCCTCCCAACACATATCCCGCCGCCGATTCATTTCTCCTATCTCGCCGATTTGTCTCCCGCCGTCCACCCGCCGCCGCTACCCTCTCCCCATTCCATGACGCCGCCGGTAGCCCCCAAGAAGATGCCCAAGAAAGCGGCCAAGAAGCCGCCGGGCAATGCGACGAAAGGGGCGAAAGTGCCGTTCACGAAGCCGCGGAAGGCGCCGACTCCGAAGAAGAAGGGATCAAGACTGTCTGCGCCGGAAGATGTCGACGGCGGAGCGGAAAGGACGGAGGGTGGCGGAGCAGGAGAAGAAGGCTCTGGCGGCACGCCAGCACCAGCACTTAATGGCCGGGTGTCTCGCCGCCACCAACGCGAGCCCATATAGTACGAACGTGCCGGTGTACGTTCCGGGAGTGTTCTCTCCGTCGTCATCCGCCTTCTACAACGACGGGCCCTCCGGCACTCCCGGGTGAGTGACGCCTACCTTGTCGCCGCACTACCAGGATACGCTGCCGCATGGCGGCTTCAACCCCAACAACCTCTACTCCCCGGCGTACGAGCAACGCGAGCCAGGACCCGGTGCGGACGTCGACCCTTTCACTGGCCGCAGGGGGCCGCTCGAATTCGACGGCGCCGGTGCTGAGGGTGCTGAGGAAGAGGGCGGGGGTGAGGACGAGGAGGACGATGAAGAGGAGGGGTGGAGGACGAGGACGACGACGAGGACGAAGAGGGTGGCGAGGAAGAAGACGAGGAGAGTGTCGGTGACGATGATCTCGTGGAGGTAGACGCGGACGGCGTGAAGAAGAAAAAGAAGAAGAAGGCGTCGGGCACACGAGACCCCAAGTGGTCGATTTTGGAGGATCTTTGTCTGTGCGAGTCATGGGCGACGGTGAGCCATGACCCCATCATCGGCGCCAACCAAAAATACGGGAAGTATTGGACGAGAATCAAGGTCGAGTTCGATGAGCGCAAGCTCATCAAGAGCGACTACAACAAAGTGACAATGAAGAGGAGCCAAAAGGCAATGTCGACGCGATGGGCCATCATCCAGGCGTCGGTGAACTCTTTCCATGGATACCATCAGGACTTACTGACCAGAGCCGAGAGCGGCGCCGACCTCTCCCAAATGGTACGACTCTTTCTTCCATAATCTGTAGCGCCTATATTGTGTTCGATGAAATGATTCCGCTTCCTATGGCTAGTTTGATAGGGCCATGGAGGTTTACGCGAGGAACTCGGATGGGCATAAGTCGTTCGCGCTGATGCATTGCTATACCAAGCTCAAAGGAAACGAGAAATGGCGGCTGACGCGCCTGTCGCTGTCCAAGGGGAAGGACGCCATTGATCTGGACGCGCCGCTGGCAACGTCGGCAGGGCGTCCTACTGGCAACATGGCTGCCAAGGCCGCCTTGGTCGACGCCGCGTCGTGTGAGAAGACGCAGACGTCGATCACGAAATGCCTCGCGGACGTCTCCTCGACCTTTCTCTCCCGCGACAAAAAGACCGACGAAAGGTGGGCGGAGCTGCTCAAGAGGCAAGAGGAGAAGTTGGAGCTCAAGAAACGTAGGGACGACATGTCCCTGCTGAGAACGTCGACAGAGGGAATGTCTCCCCGGACGCGGGCGGCGCACAACTTCTTCAAAGGCCAGATCCTCGATGACATCGAAGCCATAATGGCGGCGGCCGACGCTGCAGCCGAAGCGGCAGCCCAGGAAGCGGCAGCAGCAGCAACCGCGGCGCAAGAGCCGGCTGACGCGTCTTCGACTGCTACACCATCGTCGGCCTACGCGACGGCGGCGGAGCAGACGGAGCATGCACAGCACCAGGCAAATCGCGACGAGGTCATCGTGATCGACGGGCCTGCGTCGACTCAGGATACGTCGCCGTCGACCAACCACTTCTTCTAATTTAGCATGCACTATGGTCTGTAATATGATCGCGCGCCTAGTACTTTGATCGCCGCTACTCTGATCGCGACGATTCGGCGGGAACGATCTCTTTTGAATGCAACAATTTAAATTCCTGATTGGGGGCGGCGTTTGGGGGACGCGGCTGGGGAGCGACGTCCCCCAAAGGCGGCACGAACAAAACACGTCCCCCAAACACTCAATCCGGCGCGGTTTGGGGAACGCTTTAGAGGACGCGGCTAGAGATGCTCTAACTAGGTCGAAAGAGCCATTTAGAGGTGCGGGCAGAAACTTCCACCGTTTGGGGTGAGCCGTTCGAAAAGGCGTCTCTCAAAGACTCAAATAGAGCCCTCAAACCTTTTTTTAGTTTAAATTGCGTAACTTAAACAAATAAATTATTTATTATAAATCTGAAGCAAATAAATCTAGTAGTGTACACATCAAATCAAATAGTTCATTACAATAATTGAAACAAAAAAAATTAAGCAATTATTCAATAGAGCAAGATACATCAAGCGGTGTTTCCTTTTCTCGCCCACAAATGCTCCATCAAGTCATCGCAAAGCTGGATATGAACTTGTTCTTCACGAATTTCTTGGTGCATGGCGATAAAAGCTCCAAACTCAGCAGGCACCTCATGATTAACTTCAGCAAGAGCCACTGGCTCTCAAAGGCCATATCCTCAATGTCCGGATCAACGCGCTCACTCTTCACCTTCCACATCCGAGAAATAGACTAAGTTAGAGTAAGATGTCTAACAATAGCAAAGCGAGCTTGGAGGACACCAAATGCCCGCTTGACACAGTCTCAAAGGTTGTGAACTCGACCATGCGTATGCAATCATCATGAGCATCTGAAGGAGTTTCATATGCAATACACCTCAAGGCAGCCGTGTGCACTTATGTTCAGAAGTGAAACCATATAATACAATGCAAAACAAAATTGTAGAGGAAATAGGCATTGTACTCTAGCACACCTTGCACAATCTTTTGGAATGTTTCTTTGTTCATACGAAAGCGGCGGCGAAAGGTTTTGGGTCCATGTGTGGCGTCGTCCTTGAAATAATCGTCTTCAAACATCTCAGCTCCGGCCATCTGATGGCGGTCTATGTTGTTCATCTTCCCCTTAACTGAACCGCCAATCCGAGGCGGTTGCAGCTTTGCCCGTAGGCAAAGAAGAGATACGAGGAGGAGGCGTTTCTTCCTCTTAGTTGCCGCCTAGACCTCCTCTTGCATTAACTGTTGAACCATCATCTCATCGTCGCCATCCATTTCTACGCATCACACAACGAGAAATCAATTATTTGAACCCCAACAACTATTTTTTACCGACAAAAATTAGGAAAGGACACTCACCTTGTCAATGCGCCGAACACCTTGTGTGTGTCACGGCTCTGTGGCGTGGTGTCGGCCGGATTCTTGTGCCATCGACCTCACAAAATGGACAACGGCTGGCTACTCCTTCCGGTGAGGTAGGCCTGTCGCGGTGATGGCCGATGTGGTGCTCGGCGGTAGGCTTGGGGACGGCCGGTATGCGCGGCGATGCAACTGCCACCACCGGTGATAGGCGGGGAAGGAGGGCGCGGAAGCCTCTACGAGACAAGCGGCAAAAGCTGCGGCCAGAGAAAGTCGTTGCTCCGTAGCCGTGGTGGGAGCTACCAACGTCGATGCGGGGCGGTGCCAGGTGAGATTCACAGGAATGGAGAGGAACAACCGCTTGTATGGGAGGAGGGGTGGGCGGTTTGGGGAGAGTTATCTCGTTACAAGGACGACCCTACACGGGTTTTTCAACGGAAAAATGTTGCCGGCTCCCCTTGTTCGGTCCCCACGCTACATGCAGTGACGGATATAGAATTTTAAAGTAGGGTGGTCCACCTTTACAAAAAAAATGTAACACAAAGAAGAGATGTTACTTTACTAGAACATAATTTATAATAACACTGGCTTTATGGACATATCGAAATTCACACTTAAGTCCAAAATTTGTAACAACTTCCCAAAAAGTGAAGCAATGTCTGATCCTATTATTATTCAACAATTCTAAAATAAAAATATTGACAATAATCAAATCTACTTTTGAGTAGCCATCAACAATTCATTGGACATCAAACTAGTGATCCATCAAACCAGAAGCAATTTTGGGGAAATAGAAGTTAGACTTGTACCTATTTGGCTGAAAGGAATAGAGTATTGGAGTGGATCGCCTGCGCCTGCTACTTGGTTGTTGCACATCGACGGCGATCGTCACGAAACCGGGTAAGCAGGAAAGCTCGAGAGGGACGGCTAGCGGCATGGCCATTGCGACTTTGCGAGCATGTTAGCTGGGAGAGGCGGCGCCGCGGCGATGTTGTGGCGTCGAGTAGGCGGCAATGGGCGATCGGGGCTGGGAATGGCTGAACAGTGGATCGATGAAATCGTGGATTCGTGGGTGTCTCTGTCGTAAAAAAACTACAAGTCGGGCCTTTTCTATTTTTGCAGCTAGCTACGGACCGGCACGGGGATGCTGCGGGCGCGCCTACCACCCGCTCATTATAGCGGGAGCGACCAGGCATCGCCTGAAGTCAATTTTGAGTGGGTAAACCCATTAATTTATTCGCTCGGTAAAAATAAGTAAAATATTTTCTCTGGTTGAAGACAAACCGATCGAGCAGTAGCTCGCTGGTTGCGGAATTCGCCCCACGAGGACGACAAGTTTGAACCCCGAGCAGTGCTACACGTACGACAAATCATGTAAGATTTTTTTTTTTTTAGAACCAGCAGGAAAGCTACGCGTCATTGTATTAAGCTTACAAGAGAACAACATGGTCCAGTTTATGAGGGAAACTGGACCAAAAACCGAACAAATGGTGCCTTCCGGCTTACAACACACATCCAAGCTAGCACACTACAAGCACCCGCCTTGCCCAACCACCGGCCAACAAAGGCACAACGGAGGGGCACAAGGTCTTGAAAGTGCGTCACAACCATAGCAGGAAACCTAGAACGACACTAACTCTAGGAGGTACAGATCGACGTACGGCCCTCCCAGAAGAGGCGAGGGGGCAGCAGGACCTGACCGGACCTAGAGGAAGCAATGTCGAGCAGACGCCGGCGTAGGGTACATAGCACTCCGAAGAACCACACTCAGGGTAGCGGCCACCTCCGGCTCTAACAACCGTCGTGGGACTCCCGGGACAACCTCGACAGAGCCTCCAACAAGGGGATGACACCGAAGTGCCATCACTGTCTGATCCAACAACTGGATCTAGGGTTTTCCCTGGTGCCCGGGAAAGGGTTGAACGAAAAAAGCGGTCGACGACGCCTTCAAGAAGGTAACGGCGCCCGCAGGCGTCGCCGCCGTCCGCAACCGCACAGGATTTCTCCAGCCCTGACTTCAACCCCGTTGTCCACATGGCCGGAACGAAAGAGCCACTAGTAGGAAAAGCCTCATCAGTGGCGCACGGAAATGGGATTATGTGGCGCATGGTAGGTGCGCCACAGAAACATCGCCACAAAAATAAGGTTTATGTGGCGCACCTGGCCGTGCGCCACAGAATTAAGGTTTCTGTGGCGCACTAGGTCCGGTGCGCCACAGAAATAAGTAGTTCTGTGGCGCATGTGGTATAGCTGCGCCACAGAAATAGGTGCGCCACATAATTATGTTTTGGTGCGCCTGATACGTCCATTTTGCATCACTATTTTATATCATAATTTGCTGTTATTCATTGATATATTTCATATTTGGAGATGATACTTATGTTATTTCATCTATTTTGCATGTTTCATGATTATTTGAGGATCGCGCACCGGAGTCAGGATTCTGCTGGAAAAAGCACCATCAGAATGCAATATTTCGGAAGATCAACAGTTGATGGAAATTATATGAAAAATCCTATTTTTCCAGATGACGAAGGAAGCCAGAAGTGGGAGCCGAGGGGACCCGAGGTGGGCCCACTGTAACATCCCAAATTTCAAATAAAGGAAGGAGAACAATTTCAATTATCCAAAATTTTAGAACCAACAAAAAACTTTTACTTGCATATAGTACCCTGCATAGGACTTGTGCATTTTGAGTGCTATGCCATGATGTTTGTTACTTTGTGTTTGTGATGAACTCTAAAACCCTAGAGTGATCAAGTGATCATCATAAATTAAATACCTCAAAAAGAGAAAGAAATCAAATATCACAAAAACCCTAAAAACCCTAATATGAGGTCTATGTCATTTTTGTAAATTTGATCTTAGACCCATTTGATCTTCACCAATAATTGTGTTATGTTAATAAAGAGTGAATACAACTTTGAGAATCAAAGATTTACTTTTCAAACCATTTTCAAAATTGAAAACATGATCACATATGATAATGGTCATTTCTGACTTTTATAGTCTGGTACCTACTTTGAGCCTCTCTATGTCAATTTTTCCGAACCAAACAAATCCAACTCTTGGCATGTCATCCAAGTACTCAACAAGGTGAACAACTTCTGTAAAGATCATCACCCCAAATTCCTCAAGGATCAAGAGATAGAAGCAGGCCAAGATGAGACTTTGAAACATTTGGAAGATCACCAATTTTTGAAATGTGATCAAACCAGGCCACCACTTGCTCACTACTTGACCTAGCAGTGACCACAATACCTAACCCTACCCAGCCCATGCCTTGGCACCCCCTGGACACGACCAAACATGGCCTAGCCATGGCCATGCCGGCCACGTCGCCCACGACACGCCTCCCTCTCTTTCTCTTCACCATCGCCACGGTCATCATGTCCAACGCGTCGCCCATGATCCCAGGAGATCGCCTGTACCCGCCGTTGGTCGAGGAGACGCCGACAAGCCCCGGACGACACGCGCCCAGGACGCCCCAGGTACGCCGCCAACGGCATGGCGACGTCACCCAGTGCACGGACACGCGCGGCACAGCCACGCGGCGTTCGCAGTACACCGCCGTACCCCGACCACCTCCGCTCGCCACGGTACTTGCGTCGCCACGCGGAGCTCGCCGGACACGCTCGCGTCACCCCCTAGCGTCTACCGCCGCCGGAGAGGAAGCTTCCTTCCGCCACGGCCGCGGCAGTACACGGACGCGCCCGACCGTCGTACGCCCCCATTTGCCGCGCCGTTGACGCTCGCAGTACCGCCTTGACGTGGTGAACACGATCCCGTCGTCGCTTAGCCCTCTAGCTCACCGGAGACGCCGCGCCCTTGTCGACTTGCCGCAGCACCCACGGCACCCTCCCGCACCTATAAAAGGAGACCTCCCCTTGATGATCCAAGCACACCACCATGACCACCTCTCACCACCGCTTCGTCTAGCACCAGTAGCCACTCCAATCGTCGCCGGAGCAAGGCCAATCGACGCCTCACTGCCGCGGAAGCCCTGCAGCAATCGCCGGAGAAGGAGGCCGCCCCTGACGACGCCGCTGCTACAGGCTGCCTCGCCGTCGTCTACAACCTCGTCGAGCACACTGCCAAACCCTAGCTGGAGCCGCGGTAAGCCCCCGACCCCCTAGCGCCGCCGTGCCAGTGAACCCATCTCGCCGGAGACGACGATGGCCCAGTGCCGTCCGATCTCATTCTAATCCAACGATCCACGTTAAAACATACCGTTTCGGCTATTATGAGTCGATGACGGGTGGAGCCCACTGTCAGGCGGCCCGCGCATGCACAGATGCGTGGTGGGCTGGCCTTGGGCCGTTTTCAAACGTTTCGGCCCAGTTAGCTTTCCCGCGTAGCCCAGTGATTCAAATTCGATTTATCCAAATCCATTTAATTTCAATACTGGTACCAACTTTGAAATTCAAGAGATTGAAATTGGCTAAACCAAAATTGATGAACTTTATGTTGTTGGAAAGCTAAGAAAAAGATCTAACTAATGCCACTGGCCCCATGGTCAGTTTCTTGGTAGAATAAATGTGATGAAAATAACAAGACAGGGATTTTTGCACATTCAATTAATTATTAAAAATCAACCAAAATAGATATTAAGTTAATTACAACTCCTATAGCTCACATTTCACTTCCACTAATTGTTTCTGCAAGAAAATGGTGTGGTCACTTTGCATGATCATACCCTAGTTTAATTAATGGATCATTTGACTAGTTTAACTAGTTGATATTATCCAAAACTATTAAAGTAAATCATGTGAAGTTGTACACTTCATTTAAACTTGTCTCACATGAATTCATGGGATGTTTGGACCCCTGGTCTCAAACTCTCTTATATGAATCACTTGAGATTTAAATCAAATGTAGTGTTATTTAAATAGTATGAGGTGATCCACCTCATTTAAATCTTTTTCTTCAATAATGATGATGAATGGTTGACTTGGGTCAACATAGGATTCATGTATTGCTATTGAGAAATTAAATCTTAAGAAGATTTCAATGAGAGGAATTTATTCCCCAAACACTATATGAACATTACTTATCACATATGAATAAGAGGAAATCATTTTTCTCAAATCACCCACCAATGCACTTAGTTATTTTATGTGTGTGCTTAGTATAATTTGTGTGAAGTAATAATGTGTGTAGTATAGCCTTTGAGCTTGTTTGGTGATTATACTTCGTATTCCAATTTAGACGCTAGCACCGGAGACTATCAAGAGGAAGGAGAATTCTACCCTGAAGAAGAAGGAGAAAACCTAGAGAACTACCAAGGCAAGATAATACTCTTGCAAAGTGCAAAGCTCACCTTGAGCAAGGCACATGATTCTTACCTTTCTTTATACAAGCCTATCTTATGTGTACATCATACAAGTTCTACTTGTTGTGCTTTCCAAAGATGAACTAAAATTGGGATAGAGAACAAGATTACTAGATGAGTAGAGATAGCAAAGCAAAGTAGCACCCCTCATGGTTAGTGCTAGTGCTAAAGTACTAAAATTTGACTACATTAGATGGGAGCATGTGAATGGTTGAATTTGAAACCTTGGAATGATGAAGCATTCCATTGAAGCGCTTGAAGTTGAATGTGAACAAGAGAAGATGGTGATTTTTGATAAAAACCTGATATTGGTTTGAATGCGATACCTTTCCAATTTTTGAGTACCCCCACAATACCTGATTATGGGTAAGGCTTAACTGGAAGTTTATAGATTTTAGTATGAGTTCCCTCTAAACACACATCATAGGGGTTATGCCGAGGCTGCCTCCGTTGTTGAGAAAGGATGTGAATTGAGGTGAAATGATACGGCCAAGCCCTGTGCAGTTCCCAGGTTAACAGTTGGTTTTCACTGGGAGGCCAAGCTCATGGGGAGAGGTGCTCATACTAGGATGTGTAAGTGAAAGGTTATGGTTGATGATCCGCGTACTGTGTTACGGTGACTCGGAGTTATTCCGACGGATGAAATCAAATGTTGTGGCACAAGTGTGCAACCTCTGCAGAGTGTAAATCTATTCGAATAGCCGTGTCCACGGTTACGGACGGTTGGAAGGGCCATACAGTTTCCGGTGTCAGATTTTTGAAAGCTTTAGTAAATATGAATGGTGACTTGGTGACTTTTTGGGTATTGAACCAATGAAGTGGGAATGACACTAATGTTCCCACTTAAGTTAGTTAGTACATGATCCAAGCTTGTGAACTAAAATATGGCTTATGCAAGTTAAATTAGAGCTTAGTTTCCTTTATGGGCATTTTACAATAGTATTAGTTTGCAAGTACTTGAAGTACTTACGGCTTTGTCCCTGGCTATTCAAATGGCCAGAGTACGAGGAGGAACAGAACTATCACGAGGATGACCAGCAGGACGCCTACGACAACTAGGGGTTTCTGACGTCAAATGTTGGCCTGTGGACTAGAGAGTCCCGTTACTATTACGCTTCCGCTATGTATGAACTTATGTATGTTGTTGATTGTGAGATCAACTATTTGTGTAATATGAATCATGTGATTCAAGATTGTACGACACTATGGCTTGTAATAAATAATGACTGTGATATTCGACTATTATGCCTCGCAACAACATTATCCTGGGATTGCGATGAATGACATAATAGGCATCTGGACCTAAAAATCCGGGTGTTGACAAGTTGGTATCAGAGCCATTATTTGACCTTAGAAGACCCTAGTTAGAATGGACGTTCATAAAAATTTAAATTTGAAATCAAATGAAGTGCATATTTATGAAAATTTACTATCATTCTTGTCTTTGAGACTATTTCGAAATCTGATGAATAAGGTGCTCTTTTTAATTGAATTCTATATAAAATTTTGCCACACTTGTTCACTCTCTAACTTACTCAACCTTTTCACTTTCAGATGGAGCCCAATGAACCTGTCAACGCGAAGTTCTATCAGCTCGGGAACGGTGGGAGCCTCGTTTTCGAGCATGACCTCACCGCTGTCGCGGCTTTCCTTGGGCGACTTCACCCAGAGTTCCACGGAATTCAGGTGAACGACCAGCCCGGTGGAGAACTCCAGTGGATCATTACTGCAGATCTGCGAGGCATGATGGAGTCTCCCAACCAGGAGAGGATCCTGTTTTCGTTCCGTGAGAGCAACTGGCTCGACGGACTGGCGAGAGCTCTTCAGGAGGCATTGGCACGCCTCTGCGGACAGAATGTGGTACGCCTGCTTGCGTCCCGCTTCGCTCACCTGGTGAGGCGTGATGCCTCAGGAGCACCCATGACTCTGCAGGCGCACCCATTGCTGCGACACCATGCCGAGCACCTAGACTTTATGCTGTATCATACACAGCAGGATCTAGACAACGCTCGGGTGTACGCGAACCAGACGCACATCGCCCTGGCCACCCATGGCGATGCTATCAAGATGCTGTCCCGAGACCGCAACAAGCTTCGCCTGAGGTGCGCGAAGAAGGATGCCACCATCACACGCCTTCGCGCTCAGATAGCGTCACTTGAGGCCACGGTGAAGGCTCAGGAGGAGCAGATCCAGGAGATGGAAGAAGACGAAGCTGGTACCGATATTCAGGGAGGAGGAGCCTGAAGGAGATATGCCCTAGAGGCAATAATAAAAGTGGTTATTATTTATATCTCTATGTTTATGATAAATGTTTATATATCATGCTATAATTGTATTAACTGAAACATTGGTACATGTGTGATATGTAGACAAACAAGAAGTCCCTAGTATGCCTCTTAAACTAGCTTGTTGATTAATGGATGATTAGTTTCATAATCATGAACATTGGATGTTATTAATAACAAGGTTATGTCATTGTGTGAATGATATAATGGACACACCCAATTAAGCGTAGCATAAGATCTCGTCATTAAGTTATTTGCTATAAGCTTTCGATACATAGTTACCTAGTCCTTATGACCATGAGATCATGTAAATCACTTATACCGGAAAGGTACTTTGATTACACCAAACACCACTGCGTAAATGGGTGGCTATAAAGGTGGGATTAAGTATCCGGAAAGTATGAGTTGAGGCATATGGATCAACAGTGGGATTTGTCCATCCCGATGACGGATAGATATACTCTGGGCCCTCTCGGTGGAATGTCGTCTAATGTCTTGCAAGCATATGAATAAGTTCATAAGAGACCACATACCACGGTACGAGTAAAGAGTACTTGTCAGAGACGAGGTTGAACAAGGTATAGAGTGATACCGAAGATCAAACCTCGGACAAGTAAAATATCGCGAGACAAAGGGAATTGGTAATATATGTGAATGGTTCATTCAATCACTAAAGTCATCGTTGAATATGTGGGAGCCATTATGGATCTCCAGATCCCGCTATTGGTTATTGGTCGGAGTGAGTACTCAACCATGTCCGCATAGTTCTCGAACCGTAGGGTGACACACTTAAAGTTGGATGTTGAAATGGTAGTACTTGAATTATGGAATGGAGTTCGAATATTTGTTCGGAGTCTCGGATAAGATCCCGGACATCACGAGGAGTTCCGGAATGGTCCGGAGAATAAGATTCATATATAGGATGTCATTTTATGTGAATAAAAATGTCGCGGAAGGTTCTATGGAAGGTTCTAGAAGGTTCTAGAAAAGTCCGGAAGAAACCACCAAGGAAGGTGGAGTCCACATGGGACTCCACCTCCATGGCCGGCCAACCCTAGTGGGGAGGAGTCCCAAGTGGACTCCCCCATAGGGGCCGGCCACCCCCCATATGGGAGGTGGAACTCCCACCTTGGTGGGAGTCCTAGCTTGGCTAGGTTTCCCCTCCCTATGGAAGGTTTTTGGTTCGGGTCTTATTCGAAGACTTGGACACCACCTCTTGGGGTTCCACCTATATAATGAGGGGCATAGGGGAGGGGGCCGGCCACACCAAAGCCACCACCTTGGCCGCACCCCTTGGAGGCCGGCCACCCCTCTCCCCAAACCCTAGCCGCCCCACTCCTCCTTCTTCCCCGCACGCTTAGCGAAGCTCCGCCGGGATTCTCCACCGCCATCGACACCACGCCGTCGTGCTGTCGGATTCAAGAGGAGCTACTACTTCCGCTGCCCGCTGGAACGGGGAGGTGGACGTCGTCTTCATCAACAACCGAACGTGTGACCGAGTACGGAGGTGCTGCCCGTTCGTGGCGCCGGAACCGATCGTGATCAAGATCTTCTACGCGCTTTTGCAAGCGGCAAGTGAACGTCTACCGCAGCAACAAGAGCCTCATCTTGTAGGCTTTGGAATCTCTTCAAGGGTGAGACTCGATACCCCCTTGCTACCGTCTTCTAGATTGCATCTTGGCTTGGATTGCGTGTTCGCGGTAGGAAAATTTTTGTTTTCTATGCAACGTTATCCTACAGTGGTATCAGAGCCGTGTCTATGCATAGATGGTTGCACGAGTAGAACACAATGGTTTGTGGGCGTTGATGCTCTTGTTATCTTTAGTTGAGTACTTTGCATCTTTATGGCATAGTGGGATGAAGCGGCTCGGACTAACTTTACATGACCGCGTTCATGAGACTTGTTCCTCGTTCGACATGCAACTTGTATTGCATAAGAGGCTTTGCGGGTGTCTGTCTCTCCTACTATAGTAAAGATTCAATTTACTCTTCGATTGACAACATTAGTATCAACGTTGTGGTTCATGTTCGTAGGTAGATTAGATCTATATCGAAAACCCTAAACCACGTAAAATATGCAAACCAAATTAGAGAGCGTCTAACTTGTTTTTGCAGGGTTTGGTGATGTGATATGGCCATAATGTGATGATGAATATGTATGAGATGATCATTATTGTATTGTGGCAACCGGCAGGAGCCTTATGGTTGTCTTTAAATTTCATGTTGAGTAGTATTTCAAAGTAGTTGTAATAGTTGCTACATGAAGAACAATCATGAAGACGGCGCCATTGACCTTGGTGCTACGCCGACGATGATGGAGATCATGCCCGAAGATGATGGAGATCATATCCGTGCTTTGGAGATGAAGATCAAAGGCGCAAGAACAAAAGGGCCATATCATATCACATATGAACTGCATGTGATGTTAATCCTTTTATGCATCTTATTTTGCTTAGATCGCGACGGTAGCATTATAAGATGATCCCTCACTAAAATCTCAAGATAATAAAGTGTTCATCCTTAGTAGCACCGTCGCCAAGTCTTGTCGTTTCGAAGCACCTCGTGATGATCGGGTGTGATAGATTCAATAAGTACATATGACGGGTGCAAGACAGTTTTGCACATGCGGATACTAAGGTGGCCTTGACGAGCCTAGCATGTACAGACATGGTCTCGGAACACATGATACCGAAAGGTAGAGCATGAATCATATGGTTGATATGATGAACACTTTGAGTGTTCGCCATTGAAATCACACCTTTTCTCGTGATGATCGGGTTTAGGTGCGGTGGATTTGGTTCGTGTGATCACTAAGACAATGCGAGGGATATTGTTTTGAGTGGGAGTTCACTTAGGTTTTTAATTATGTTGAATTAAAATTTGAACTCAATTTGTCATAAACTTAGTCTAAACTATTGCAAATATATGTTGTAGAGATGGCGTCCCCAATCAATTTTAATCAGTTCCTAGAGAAAGAGAAACTTAAGAGCAACGGTAGCAACTTCACCGACTGGTTCCGTCATGTGAGGATCTTCCTCTCTGGCGGAAATCTGCAATTTGTGCTTGATGCACCGCTAGGTGACCCTCCTGCAGAAGATGAATCCGATGAAGTAAAAGCTGTTTACGCAACTCGGAAAACTCGGTACTCTCAAGTTCGTGTGCCATCCTGTGCAGTCTGGAATCCGATCTTCAAAAACGTTTTGAGCACCATGATCCTCATGAGTTGATGAATGAGCTGAAAGCTATATTCGAGACTCATGCGGCAGTGGAATGCTATGAAGCATCGAAACATTTCTTCAGCTGTATGATGGAAGAAGGCAGCTCCGTTAGTGAGCACATGCTCGCCATGGGCATGCGAAGAAACTCAGTGACTTGGGAATAGTGATTCCTAACAGACTGGGGATTAATCGTGTCCTTCAATCACGCCACCAAGTTACAAGAACTTCGTGATGAACTACAATATGCAGAACATGAACAAGGAGTTACCTGAACTCTTTGGCATGCTAAAAGCTGCTGAGATTGAGATCAAGAAAGAGCACCAAGTGTTGATGGTCAACAAGACCACCAGTTTCAAGAAACAGGGCAAGTCTAAGGGAAAATTCAAGAAGGGTAGCAAGAAAGTTGCCACGCCTCCTATGAAACCTAAGAACGGCCCTAAGCCTGATGCTGAGTGCTATTACTGCAAGGAGAAGGGACACTGGAAGCGTAATTGCTCCAAGTATCTGGTTGATCTGAAGAGCGGCCTTGTCAAGAAGAAGAAAGAAGGTATATTTGATATACATGTTATAGATGTTCATTTCACTGGTTCTCGTTCTAGTACCTGGGTATTTGATACTGGTTCGGTTGCTCACATTTGTAACTCGAAACAGAACTAAAGAATAAACGACAACTGCTGAAAGATGAAGTGACGATGCGCGTTGGAAATGGATCCAAGGTCAATGTGATCGCAGTCGGCACACTTCCTCTACATCTACCTTCGGGATTAGTTTTAAGCCTAAATAATTGCTATTATGTACCTGCGTTGAGCATGAACATTATATCTGGATCTTGTTTAATGCAAGACGGTTATTCATTCAAGTCTGAGAATAATGGTTGTTCTATTTTTATGAATAATATCTTTTATGGTCGAGCACCACAAAAGAATGGCTTATTTCTATTAGATCTCGATAGTAGTGATACGCACATACATAACATTGATGCTAAGCGAATTAAACTTAATGATAATTCTACTTATATGTGGCACTGTCGTCTTGGTCATATTGGAGTGAAACGCATGAAGAAACTCCATACCGATGGATTACTTGAATCACTTGACTTTGAGTCACTTGATAGATGCGAAGCATGTCTAATGGGAAAAATGACAAAGACTCCATTTTCTGGTATGATGGAGCGAGCTACCGACTTATTGGAAATCATACATACCGATGTATGTGGACCAATGAGCGTAGCATCGCGCGGTGGTTATCGTTATGTTCTAACCTTCACAGATGATCTGAGTAGATATGGGTATATCTATTTCATGAAACATAAATCCGAAACTTTCGAGAAGTTTAAGGAATTTCAAAGTGAAGTAGAAAATCAACGTAACAAGAAGATCAAATTTCTACGATCTGATCGTGGAGGTGAATATCTGAGTTATGAGTTTGGCATGCATTTAAAGAAATGCGGAATACTTTCACAATTGACACCGCCGGGAACACCTCAACGGGTGTGTCCGAACGTCGTAATCGAACTCTCTTAGATATGGTTCGTAGTATGATGTCTCTTACTGATTTGCCGTTATCATTTTGGAGTTATGCATTAGAGACAGCCGCATTCACTTTAAATAGAGCACCATCAAAATCCGTAGAAACGACACCGTATGAATTATGGTTTAATAAGAAACCTAAGCTGTCGTTCCTGAAAGTTTGGGGTTGCGAAGCCTATGTAAAGAAGTTACAACCGGACAAGCTAGAACCCAAAGCGGAGAAATGCGTCTTCATAGGTTACCCTAAGGAAACTATAGGGTACACTTTCTATCACAGATCCGAAGGCAAAATCTTTGTTGCTAAGAACGGAACCTTTCTTGAGAAAGAATTTCTCACTAAAGAAGTGACTGGAAGAAAAGTAGAACTCGATGAGATTGATGAATCTATACTCGTTGATCAGAGTAGCGCAGTACCGGAAGTTGTACCTACACCGGCAACAGAGGAAGCTAATGATAATGATCATGAAACTTCGAACGAGGAAACTACTGAACCTCGCAGATCGACAAGGGAACGTGCCACTCCTGATTGGTATGATCCTTGTCTAAATGTCATGATTGTGGATAACAATGATGAGGACCCTGCGACGTATGAAGAAGCAATGATGAGCCCAGATTCCAACAAATGGCAAGAAGCCATGAAATCCGAAATGGGATCCATGTATGATAACAAAGTATGGACTTTGGTAGACTTACCTGATAGCCGAAAGGCTGTCGAGAATAAATGGATCTTCAAGAGAAAAACAGATGCTGATGGTAATATTACTGTCTATAAAGCTCGACTTGTCGCAAAGGGTTTCCGACAAATTCAAGGAGTTGACTACGATGAGACTTTCTCACCTGTAGCGAAGCTAAAATCTGCGAGGATTTTGTTAGCAATAGCTGCATTTTTCGATTATGAGATTTGGCAGATGGATGTCAAAACGGCGTTCCTTAATGGAGATATTGAGGAAGAGTTGTATATGGTACAACCCAAAGGTTTTGTCGATCCTAAAAATGCTGACAAAATATGCAAACTTCAGCGTTCAATCTATGGACTGAAGCAAGCATCAAGAAGTTGGAACCGACGCTTTGATAAGGTGATCAAAGACTTCGGGTTTATACAGTGTCATGGAGAGGCCTGTATTTACAAGAAAGTGAGTGGGAGCTCTGTAGCATTCCTGATATTATATGTAGATGACATATTATTGATCGGGAATGATATAGAACTATTAAGCAGTTAAGGGTTATTTGAATAATAGTTTTTCAATGAAAGACCTTGGTGAAGCATCGTATATATTAGGCATCAAGATTTATAGAGATAGATCAAGACGCCTAATAGGGCTATCACAGAGTACATATCTGGACAAGATTCTAAAGAAATTTAGAATGGACGAAAGTAAGAAAGGGTTCTTACCTATGTTACCAGGCAAGGTATTGAGTAAAACTCAAGGACCGGCTACGGCAGAAGAAAGAGAAAGGATGTGTAACATCCCCTATGCCTCGGCAGTAGGATCTATCATGTATGCCATGCTATGTACTAGACCGGATATAGCACATGCTGTTAGTTTGACTAGCAGATATCAAAGTGATCCAGGAATGGAACACTGGACAGCGGTCAAGAATATCCTGAAGTATTTGAAAAGAACTAAGGATATGTTTCTTTGTTATGGAGGTGACCAAGAGCTCGTTGTAAACGTTACACCGATGCAAGTTGGAACACTGATCCTGATGACTCTAAGTCACAATCTGGTACGTGTTTATATTGAATGGTGCTGCAGTAAGCTGGGCAAGCTCGAAGCAGTGCACGGTGGCGAAGTCTTCAACAGAATCAGAGTACATAGCGGCTTCAGAGGCTTCATCGAAGCGGTATGGATGAAGAGGTTCATTGTAGAGCTCGGTGTGGTTCCTAGTGCATTGGACCCATTGATCATTTACTGTGATAACATGGGTGCCATCGCCAATGCACAAGAGCCAAGGTCACACAAGAGGCTGAAGCATATCAAGCTGCGTTACCACTCGATTCGCGAGTACATCGAAGATGGAGAAGTAAAGATTTGCAAAGTACACACTGATCTGAATGTAGCAGATCCGTTGACTAAAGCTCTCCCTAGGGCAAAGCATGACCAACACCAGAATGCCATGGGTGTTAGGTATATTACAATGTAATCTAGATTATTGACTCTAGTGCAAGTGGGAGACTGAAGGAGATATGCCCTAGAGGCAATAATAAAAGTGGTTATTATTTATATCTCTATGTTTATGATAAATGTTTATATATCATGCTATAATTGTATTAACTGAAACATTGGTACATGTGTGATATGTAGACAAACAAGAAGTCCCTAGTATGCCTCTTAAACTAGCTTGTTGATTAATGGATGATTAGTTTCATAATCATGAACATTGGATGTTATTAATAACAAGGTTATGTCATTGTGTGAATGATATAATGGACACACCCAATTAAGCGTAGCATAAGATCTCGTCATTAAGTTATTTGCTATAAGCTTTCGATACATAGTTACCTAGTCCTTATGACCATGAGATCATGTAAATCACTTATACCGGAAAGGTACTTTGATTACACCAAACACCACTGCGTAAATGGGTGGCTATAAAGGTGGGATTAAGTATCCGGAAGTATGAGTTGAGGCATATGGATCAACAGTGGGATTTGTCCATCCCGATGACGGATAGATATACTCTGGGCCCTCTCGGTGGAATGTCGTCTAATGTCTTGCAAGCATATGAATAAGTTCATAAGAGACCACATACCACGGTACGAGTAAAGAGTACTTGTCAGGAGACGAGGTTGAACAAGGTATAGAGTGATACCGAAGATCAAACCTCGGACAAGTAAAATATCGCGAGACAAAGGGAATTGGTAATATATGTGAATGGTTCATTCAATCACTAAAGTCATCGTTGAATATGTGGGAGCCATTATGGATCTCCAGATCCCGCTATTGGTTATTGGTCGGAGTGAGTACTCAACCATGTCCGCATAGTTCTCGAACCGTAGGGTGACACACTTAAAGTTGGATGTTGAAATGGTAGTACTTGAATTATGGAATGGAGTTCGAATATTTGTTCGGAGTCTCGGATAAGATCCCGGACATCACGAGGAGTTCCGGAATGGTCCGGAGAATAAGATTCATATATAGGATGTCATTTTATGTGAATAAAAATGTCGCGGAAGGTTCTATGGAAGGTTCTAGAAGGTTCTAGAAAAGTCCGGAAGAAACCACCAAGGAAGGTGGAGTCCACATGGGACTCCACCTCCATGGCCGGCCAACCCTAGTGGGGGAGGAGTCCCAAGTGGACTCCCCCATAGGGGGCCGGCCACCCCCCCATATGGGAGGTGGAACTCCCACCTTGGTGGGAGTCCTAGCTTGGCTAGGTTTCCCTCCCTATGGAAGGTTTTTGGTTCGGGTCTTATTCGAAGACTTGGACACCACCTCTTGGGGTTCCACCTATATAATGAGGGGCATAGGGAGGGGGCCGGCCACACCAAAGCCACCACCTTGGCCGCACCCCTTGGAGGCCGGCCACCCTCTCCCCAAACCCTAGCCGCCCCACTCCTCCTTCTTCCCCGCACGCTTAGCGAAGCTCCGCCGGGATTCTCCACCGCCATCGACACCACGCCGTCGTGCTGTCGGATTCAAGAGGAGCTACTACTTCCGCTGCCCGCTGGAACGGGAGGTGGACGTCGTCTTCATCAACAACCGAACGTGTGACCGAGTACGGAGGTGCTGCCCGTTCGTGGCGCCGGAACCGATCGTGATCAAGATCTTCTACGCGCTTTTGCAAGCGGCAAGTGAACGTCTACCGCAGCAACAAGAGCCTCATCTTGTAGGCTTTGGAATCTCTTCAAGGGTGAGACTCGATACCCCTCGTTGCTACCGTCTTCTAGATTGCATCTTGGCTTGGATTGCGTGTTCGCGGTAGGAAAATTTTTGTTTTCTATGCAACGTTATCCTACAGAGCCTTCCTGAGTGACGATGATGATTTCGAGGAGGACGAGTTCACGGAGGAGGAGGACTACGCTTTTCTGGAGCCGGGACCTGATGACGTCGTTCCTATCGACGTTGAGGACGAGGGTAGCTGCACTTGAGCACTGATGTAGGCATGAGTTGTATCCCGACCTTTGTATCGTAGCGTGTGAAATGGTTCTTAAAACCATGGGAGTGTTGAAATGTTAGTTTGTAAGGTGTTATGTGGTATGAATGAATGAATGTTTGTGTGTGTCATCCAAAGCATTCAAGTTTTTACAAGTTTTTGAATTTATTCACGATAAACCATAGAATTTCCCTCTTATCTTATAATCTTATGAATATTCAGATGGCCCCTCCCAATCGCAACAACAACGATGCCATGATGCAACTGCTGCAAACCCTGCTGGCAGACAGGGAGACTGAAAGAGCTGAACGTCAAGCCAACATCACCGCACTGCAAAACCTCGCAAACCAAGGCCATGGAAACCATGATCATCCCGGATCCAAGCTCAAGAACTTTCAGAATACCAACCCTCCGGTGTTCAGCAAAACGGAGGAACCCCTCGATGCCGATGACTGGCTTCAGACCATGGAGAATAACTTGGAGGTAGCTGGAGTGGAAGCCAACGAGATGGTCCTGTTTGCAACCCATTACCTCGCTGGACCAGCCCGAGCCTGGTGGATTAGCACACGTGCCATGAATGGAGGTCAGTTCATGACTTGGGCAGACTTCAAGCTCAAGTTCAGCAAGTACCATGTACCCCCGGGTCTTATCAAGAAGATGAGGGATGAGTTCCGTGAACTGAAGCAAGGTCGCATGACGGTGGTAGAATACCGCGACAGGTTCCTTACCCTGTCAAGGTACGCCCCCGATGAGACCGACACCACTGAGAAGAGGCAGGAGAGATTCCTGAATGGACTGCATGACGAGATGCAGACTGTCCTTGTCAACATTCCCTTCGCCGATCTTGAAGCCCTTTTGGACTCCGCCATCCAGATGGAAGGCAAGCTGAACCAAGCCAACGAGAACCGCAAACGTCGCATGATGCACCAGAGTGGGCCTAGCAATGCCCCGAAGTATCGTCCCAGCTCAAGTGGAAGTTTCACTCCGAGGAACAACAACAGGCCACCTATGCAGAACTCGCGCCCCGGTTATCAGAACCGGAGTGGAGGAAACTCCAGGCCAGGAGGCCACACCAACAACTACAACAACAACAACAACTTCAACCGCGCTCCGCCCAGAGCTCCCAACCCAAACCACAACAACAACACCAACACCGCTCCAAGGACTGGAAGCAACGCTATTCCTGTCGCAACCAAGGACAAGTCCACTATCACCTGCTATGAGTGTGGAGTGGTGGGACACTACTCCAATGAGTGCCCCAAGAGACTCGCCAAGCTCGCCGGCAACACCGCTGCACCTGCTCAGCAGCAACGCCGCGTTTCCACCGGAAAGAAGTTCGCCCCCAACAACCCCAACAACCGCAACGGCCGTCTCTTCCACATGAATGCCGAAGAAGCCCAGGAAGCACCAGATGTTGTACTGGGTATGTTTCCTGTCAACTCAGTACCTGCAGTGTGTGTTTGATTCCGGAGCATCTCATTCTTTTGTCACCGAAGACTTTGCATCAACAAGTAAAATTCAACCCCTCAGTTTGAAACATGTCATGATAGTTCAAATCCCCGGATCAACCACTAAAGCCAGAAAATTTTGTAAAAATGTACCCATCCGAATTCATGAAGTAGAGTTCTATGCCAATTTGATAATTTTGGGAACCAAAGGTTTGGAAGTAGTGCTGGGAATGGATTGGATGGCGAAACACCATGGAATGATTGATTGTGCCAAGAAAGCCATCACCATGACCAGTAGCACCGGTATCTTAGTGGAACATGTCTCTGAACTGCTACCTAGAAAGTTTACCTGCAACCGAGCGTAGCCAAGCCAACTCGGGATCAAATCAGGGTCGTTTGTCGATATCCCGATGTGTTCCGGATGGTTTACCCGTATGCCCCCGACCGGATATCGAGTTTATCATCGAGTTAATTCCTAACCGGACCTATAGCCCGAGAGCCTACAGATGAACCCAGCAGAGCTAGTGGAGCTGAAGAAGCAACTGGATGAACTGTTAGCCAAAGGTCTGATTAGACCAAGTGCGTCACCTTGGAGATCACCTGTTTTGTTTGTGGATAAGAAGGATGGTGCCAGTCGTCTATGTACGGACTATCGTAAACTTAACGATGTCACCATCAAGAACAAATATCCCTTGCCAAAGATAGAAGATCTGTTTGATCAGCTGACCGGAGCCATAGTGTTCTCAAAGATTGACCTCAGGACTGGATACCATCAGCTGAAGATTCGAGCATCGGACATTCCCAAAACTGCCTTTACCACCAGATATGGATTGTATGAGTACAATGTCATGTCATTTGGATTGACCAATGCCCCCGCTTATTTCATGAATCTCATGAATAAAATCTTCATGAACTTTTTGGATAAGTTTGTTGTCGTCTTCATCGATGACATCCTAATCTACTCCAAGTCTGAGGAAGAGCATGAACAACACCTAGAAGCCGTCCTAGAAACCTTGAGAGAGCATAAGCTGTACGCTAAGTTCAGCAAATGTGAGTTTTGGTTAAAGGAAGTTGGATTCCTGGGACATATTTTGTCTGCAGGAGGAATTGCTGTAGATCCAGCCAAGATCAAGACTGTTGCCGAATGGAAAGCCCCAACCACCCAGACCGAGGTCCGCGCTTTTCTTGGATTAGCCGGATATTACCGCAGATTTGTAGAAGGCTTTTCAAGTATCGCTCGACCAATGACCCAATTGTTGAAGAAGGATAAGAAGTTTGATTGGACGGATAAATGTGAGAAGAGTTTTCAACAACTCAAGCTTAGACTGACCTCAGCCCCAATTCTGATCATGCCAGACATCACCAAACCCTTTGATGTTTACTGCGATGCATCCAAGATTGGTCTCGGATGTGTGCTTATGCAAGAAGGCGAAGTGATCTCTTATCTATCCCGGCAACTGAAGCAGCATGAGCAGAACTACCCCACCCATGATCTCGAGCTCGCAGCCGTAGTTTTAGCACTGAAGGTGTGGCGTCATTATCTTATGGGTAATCGCTGCGAGATCTATTCAGATCACAAGAGCCTGAAGTATATCTTTACCCAGAAGGAGCTGAACATGCGACAAAGAAGATGGTTAGAACTGATTAAGGATTATGATATGGAGATTCATTACCACCCCGGCAAGGCCAATGTGGTAGCGGATGCGTTGAGTAGACTGCCGTGTCAGTTGAACTCAATGATAGCAGAAGAACAACCCAGCTTGTACCAGGAGTTTGAACAGTTTAGAATGGAGTTAGTTAGCGAAGGATTCCTAGCCAGCATGGAGCTACAACCCACCCTGATTAGTCAGATCAAGGAAGCTCAGAAGGGAAATGCCAGCATTGACGGAATCAAGACCCAGATAGTAGCAGGAAAAGCTCCAGGATTCACCGTAGATGAAGCCGGAGTTCTTTGGTACAAAGGACGTCTCTGCGTACCATCGGACTCAGACCTAAAGCAAGTCATTCTAAAGGAAGCCCATGACACCCTATACTCTATTCACCCCGGAGGTACCAAGATGTACCAAGATTTGAAGGAACAATTTTGGTGGCATGGAATGAAGAGGGAGATCGGAAGCTACATCGCCAAGTGTGATATATGTCAGCGAGTCAAGGCAGAACATCAGCGACCCGCAGGACTGC
Organism: Lolium multiflorum; assembly: GCA_030979885.1. Classification (NCBI taxonomy): domain Eukaryota; kingdom Viridiplantae; phylum Streptophyta; class Magnoliopsida; order Poales; family Poaceae; genus Lolium; species Lolium multiflorum. The sequence goes on along the minus strand of CM061753.1, from coordinate 200,648,215 downwards.
TGCAACCCTTGCAGATTCCGGAATGGAAGTGGGACTCGGTAGGAATGGACTTTATTACAGGTTTGCCCAAATCCAGCAAAGGCAACGATTCCATATGGGTAGTGGTGGATAGATTGACCAAGGTAGCTCATTTCATCGCCGTCAAGACCACCTACCAAGGACCGAAGTTAGCTGAGCTGTACATCTCCAGAATAGTCGCCCTGCACGGAACCCCGAAGTCGATAGTGTCAGATAGAGGATCACAGTTCACCTCAAGATTCTGGCAGAAAGTGCATGAAGGACTAGGAACCCGTCTGAATTTCAGCACCGCCTATCACCCGCAGACCGATGGACAGACCGAGAGAGTCAATCAGATTCTAGAAGACATGTTGAGAGCATGTGTACTGGAGTACGGATCCAAGTGGGAAGATTGTCTGCCTTACGCAGAATTCTCTTACAACAACAGTTATCAAGCCAGCCTGCAGATGGCCCCCTTTGAAGCTTTGTACGGAAGGAAGTGCCGTACCCCCCTGAACTGGTCGGAAGTCGGAGAAAGCCAAGTCTTTGGACCTGATGTTCTTCGTGAAGCCGAAGAGAAGGTGCATAAGATCCGAGAGTACCTCAAGACGGCGCAGTCAAGACAGAAGAGTTATGCTGACAAGAGACGCCGAGAGATGACCTTCGAGATCGGAGATTTTGTCTATCTCAAGGTGTCCCCCTTGAAAGGAATGCAGCGATTTCAGCTGAAAGGAAAGCTTGCCCCTAGATATGTCGGACCTTTCAAAGTTCTCAGTCGCCGAGGAGAAGTGTCCTATCAATTGGAGTTACCTGAAGAAATGTCGGCTGTGCACGACGTATTTCACATCTCACTCCTTCGGAAGTGCCTGGAAGTTCCCGAGAAGACGGAGGTGTTCAAGAACATCGATCACCTTTCGGTGGATATCAACCAAGACCTGACATACCGCGAAGTGCCGATTCGCATCTTGGAAGAAGCATACAGAACCACCCGCACCCGAAGTATCAAGTTTCTGAAGATACAGTGGAGCAATCATACGGAAGATGAAGCCACCTGGGAGCGAGAGGAAGATATGAAGAAGGAGTACCCAGATCTCTTTAGTACCTAATTTCTTTAAGATCTCGGGACGAGATCTTTTGTAAGGGGGAAGGGTTTGTAACATCCCAAATTTCAAATAAAGGAAGGAGAACAATTTCAATTATCCAAAATTTTAGAACCAACAAAAAACTTTTACTTGCATATAGTACCCTGCATAGGACTTGTGCATTTTGAGTGCTATGCCATGATGTTTGTTACTTTGTGTTTGTGATGAACTCTAAAACCCTAGAGTGATCAAGTGATCATCATAAATTAAATACCTCAAAAAGAGAAAGAAATCAAATATCACAAAAACCCTAAAAACCCTAATATGAGGTCTATGTCATTTTTGTAAATTTGATCTTAGACCCATTTGATCTTCACCAATAATTGTGTTATGTTATTAAAGAGTGAATACAACTTTGAGAATCAAAGATTTACTTTTCAAACCATTTTCAAAATTGAAAACATGATCACATATGATAATGGTCATTTCTGACTTTTATAGTCTGGTACCTACTTTGAGCCTCTCTATGTCAATTTTTCCAAACCAAACAAATCCAACTCTTGGCATGTCATCCAAGTACTCAACAAGGTGAACAACTTCTGTAAAGATCATCACCCCAAATTCCTCAAGGATCAAGAGATAGAAGCATGCCAAGATGAGACTTTGAAACATTTGGAAGATCACCAATTTTTGAAATGTGATCAAACCAGGCCACCACTTGCTCACTACTTGACCTAGCAGTGACCACAATACCTAACCCTACCCAGCCCATGCCTTGGCACCCCCTGGACACGACCAAACATGGCCTAGCCATGGCCATGCCGGCCACGTCGCCCACGACACGCCTCCCTCTCTTTCTCTTCACCATCGCCACGGCCATCATGTCCAACGCGTCGCCCATGATCCCAGGAGATCGCCTGTACCCGCCGTTGGTCGAGGAGACGCCGACAAGCCCCGGACGACGCGCGCCCAGGACGCCCCAGGTACGCCGCCAACGGCATGGCGACGTCACCCAGTGCACGGACACGCGCGGCACAGCCACGCGGCGTTCGCAGTACACCGCCGTACCCCGACCACCTCCGCTCGCCACGGTACTTGCGTCGCCACGCGGAGCTCGCCGGACACGCTCGCGTCACCCCCTAGCGTCTACCGCCGCCGGAGAGGAAGCTTCCTTCCGCCACGGCCGCGGCAGTACACGGACGCGCCCGACCGTCGTACGCCCCCATTTGCCGCGCCGTTGACGCTCGCAGTACCGCCTTGACGTGGTGAACACGACCCCGTCGTCGCTTAGCCCTCTAGCTCACCGGAGACGCCGCGCCCTTGTCGACTTGCCGCAGCACCCACGGCAACCTCCCGCACCTATAAAAGGAGACCTCCCCTTGATGATCCAAGCACACCACCATGACCACCTCTCACCACCGCTTCGTCTAGCACCAGTAGCCACTCCAATCGTCGCCGGAGCAAGGCCAATCGACGCCTCACTGCCGCGGAAGCCCTGCAGCAATCGCCGGAGAAGGAGGCCGCCCCTGACGACGCCGCTGCTACAGGCTGCCTCGCCGTCGTCTACAACCTCGTCGAGCACACTGCCAAACCCTAGCTGGAGCCGCGGTAAGCCCCCGACCCCCTAGCGCCGCCGTGCCAGTGAACCCATCTCGCCGGAGACGACGATGGCCCAGTGCCGTCCGATCTCATTCTAATCCAACGATCCACGTTAAAACATACCGTTTCGGCTATTATGAGTCGCTGACGGGTGGAGCCCACTGTCAGGCGGCCCGCGCGTGCACAGATGCGTGGTGGGCTGGCCTTGGGCCGTTTTCAAACGTTTCGGCCCAGTTAGCTTTCCCGCGTAGCCCAGTGATTCAAATTCGATTTATCCAAATCCATTTAATTTCAATACTGGTACCAACTTTGAAATTCAAGAGTTTGAAATTGGCTAAACCAAAATTGATGAACTTTATGTTGTTGGAAAGCTAAGAAAAAGATCTAACTAATGCCACTGGCCCCATGGTCAGTTTCTTGGTAGAATAAATGTGATGAAAATAACAAGACAGGGATTTTTGCACATTCAATTAATTATTAAAAATCAACCAAAATAGATATTAAGTTAATTCCAACTCCTATAGCTCACATTTCACTTCCACTAATTGTTTCTGCAAGAAAATGGTGTGGTCACTTTGCATGATCATACCCTAGTTTAATTAATGGATCATTTGACTAGTTTAACTAGTTGATATTATCCAAAACTATTAAAGTAAATCATGTGAAGTTGTACACTTCATTTAAACTTGTCTCACATGAATTCATGGGATGTTTGGACCCCTGGTCTCAAACTCTCTTATATGAATTACTTGAGATTTAAATCAAATGTAGTGTTATTTAAATAGTATGAGGTGATCCACCTCATTTAAATCTTTTTCTTCAATAATGATGATGAATGGTTGACTTGGGTCAACATAGGATTCATGTATTGCTATTGAGAAATTAAATCTTAAGAAGATTTCAATGAGAGGAATTTATTCCCCAAACACTATATGAACATTACTTATCACATATGAATAAGAGGAAATCATTTTTCTCAAATCACCCACCAATGCACTTAGTTATTTTATGTGTGTGCTTAGTATAATTTGTGTGAAGTAATAATGTGTGTAGTATAGCCTTTGAGCTTGTTTGGTGATTATACTTCGTATTCCAATTTAGACGCTAGCACCGGAGACTATCAAGAGGAAGGAGAATTCTACCCTGAAGAAGAAGGAGAAAACCTAGAGAACTACCAAGGCAAGATAATACTCTTGCAAAGTGCAAAGCTCACCTTGAGCAAGGCACATGATTCTTACCTTTCTTTATACAAGCCTATCTTATGTGTACACCATACAAGTTCTACTTGTTGTGTTTTCCAAAGATGAACTAAAATTGGGATAGAGAACAAGATTACTAGATGAGTAGAGATAGCAAAGCAAAGTAGCACCCCTCATGGTTAGTGCTAGTGCTAAAGTACTAAAATTTGACTACATTAGATGGGAGCATGTGAATGGTTGAATTTGAAACCTTGGAATGATGAAGCATTCCATTGAAGCGCTTGAAGTTGAATGTGAACAAGAGAAGATGGTGATTTTTGATAAAAACCTGATATTGGTTTGAATGCGATACCTTTCCAATTTTTGAGTACCCCCACAATACCTGATTATGGGTAAGGCTTAACTGGAAGTTTATAGATTTTAGTATGAGTTCCCTCTAAACACACATCATAGGGGTTATGCCGAGGCTGCCTCCGTTGTTGAGAAAGGATGTGAATTGAGGTGAAATGATACGGCCAAGCCCTGTGCGTTCCCAGGTTAACAGTTGGTTTTCACTGGGAGGCCAAGCTCATGGGGAGAGGTGCTCATACTAGGATGTGTAAGTGAAAGGTTATGGTTGATGATCCGCGTACTGTGTTACGGTGACTCGGAGTTATTCCGACGGATGAAATCAAATGTTGTGGCACAAGTGTGCAACCTCTGCAGAGTGTAAATCTATTCGAATAGCCGTGTCCACGGTTACGGACGGTTGGAAGGGCCATACAGTTTCCGGTGTCAGATTTTTGAAAGCTTTAGTAAATATGAATGGTGACTTGGTGACTTTTTGGGTATTGAACCAATGAAGTGGGAATGACACTAATGTTCCCACTTAAGTTAGTTAGTACATGATCCAAGCTTGTGAACTAAAATATGGCTTATGCAAGTTAAATTAGAGCTTAGTTTCTTTCATGGGCATTTTACAATAGTATTAGTTTGCAAGTACTTGAAGTACTTACGGCTTTGTCCCTGGCTATTCAAATGGCCAGAGTACGAGGAGGAACAGAACTATCACGAGGATGACCAGCAGGACGCCTACGACAACTAGGGGTTTCTGACGTCAAATGTTGGCCTGTGGACTAGAGAGTCCCGTTACTATTACGCTTCCGCTATGTATGAACTTATGTATGTTGTTGATTGTGAGATCAACTATTTGTGTAATATGAATCATGTGATTCAAGATTGTATGACACTATGGCTTGTAATAAATAATGACTGTGATATTCGACTATTATGCCTCGCAACAACATTATCCTGGGATTGCGATGAATGACATAATAGGCATCTGGACCTAAAAATCCGGGTGTTGACACCCACCTCATAGGCCGGCGCGGCCCAAGGCCTGGTCGCGCCGCCCTGTGAGGAGGGGGCCCACAGCCCCCTCTCGCCTCCTTTTCTTCGCGTACGTCTTCGTCCCGAAAACCTAAGCCCCAGGATTGTCGCGAAGAGTGACAGCCGCCTCTGCGGGGCGGAGAACACCAGAGAAAAGAGCTCTCCGGCTGAAATCTGAAATTCCTCCCGGAGGGGGAAATCGACGCCATCGTCACCGTCATCGAGCTGGACATCATCTCCATCATCATCTCCATCGTCATCATCATCATCACCACCATCTCCACCGCTGCACCTCGTCACCGCTGTAACAATTTGGGTTTGATCTTGATTGTTTGATAGGGGAAACTCTCCCGGTGTTGATTTCTACTTGTTATTGATGCTATTGAGTGAAACCATTGAACCAAGGTTTATGTTCAGATTGTTATTCATCATCATATCACCTCTGATCATGTTCCATATGATGTCTCGTGAGTAGTTCGTTTAGTTCTTGAGGACATGGGTGAAGTCTAAATGTTAGTAGTGAATTATGTTGGTTAGTATTCAATGTTATGATATTTAAGTTGTGGTGTTATTCTTCTAGTGGTGTCATGTGAACGTCGACTACATGATACTTCACCATTTATGGGCCTAGGGGAGTGCATCTTGTATTCGTTTGCTAATTACGGGGTTGCCGGAGTGACAGAAACCTAAGCCCCGTTAGTATATCGATGCAGGAGGGATAGCAGGATCTCAGAGTTTAAGGCTGGGTTAGATTTATCTTAATTATTTTCTTGTAGTTGCGGATGCTTGCAAGGGGTATAATCACAAGTATGTATTAGTCCTAGGAAGGGCGGTACATTAGCATAGGTTCACCCACACAACACTTATCAAAACAATGAAGATTAATCAGCTATATGAAGCGAAAGCACTAGACTAAATTCCCGTGTGTCCTCAAGAACGTTTGGTCATTATAAGTAAACAAACCGGCTTGTCCTTTGTGCTAAAAAAGATTGGGCCACTCGCTGCAATTATTTCTCTCGCACTTTACTTACTTGTACTTTATTCATCTGCTATATCAAAACCCCCGAATACTTGTCTGTGAGCATTTACAGTGAATCCTTCATCGAAACTGCTTGTCAACACCTTCTGCTCCTCGTTGGGATCGACATTCTTATTTATCGAAGATACTACGATACACCCCCTATACTTGTGGGTCATCAAGACTATTTTCTGGCGCCGTTGCCGGGGAGTGAAGCGCTATTGGTAAGTGGAATTGGTAAGGGAAACTTTTACTGTACGTGTTGTTTTTATTTCTGCCTGCTGCTATAAATTATTATGGAGAGGTCTTCTCTTGAATTCCTCTTTGGTAAATCTACTACTACTGCAAAGGTAGTGGATGAGGCGCCGGGTGAGAAAGAGGTTCCATACAAAATACCTATGAAAATTATTGAACGTGTTGTGGATAACCGCTATGAAGGGGATGGAACTGTCCATCCTGGTGATCATTTACTGTTTCTGCATGAATTATGCGGGTTATTCAAATGTGCAGGTATTGCTATGGATGAAGTTAGGAAGAAACTATTCTCTATATCGCTGTCTGGTAAAGCAGCACTGGTATAAATTGCTGAAGAATAGGGATTCTCTTAATTGGGAGGACATTGTGCCTTTATTTTATTCCAAATTCTATCCTCCAAGTGAAATTCACAAAGATCGGAACCGCATATATAATTTTTGGCCTCATGATGGAGAAAGTATTGCCCAAGCTTGGGGGAGATTGAAGTCTTTAATGCTCAAATGCCCCATTCATGAGCTTCTGGTAATATTATTATTGATAATTTCTATGCAAGACTGTCTTTTCAAGATAAGACTTTGCTGGATACTTCTTGTTCTGGATCATTTACACGCAATAAAGAAGAGTTTAAAAGGGACCTTCTTGATCGAATCCAGGAGAATACTGAAGGATGGGAGAACGACAAAGATAGAGAATCAGGTATAAACTTTGATTATAAATGCATTGAAGTTTTTATGGATACTGATAAATTTCGTAATATTAGTGCTACTTATGGTCTTGATTCTCAAGTCGTTGTAAATCTTTATAAAGCTTTTGCGTCTCACTTTGAATTGCCTAGGAAGAATTTTGATAAGTATCATGAACCATATAAAGATAAAATTGATCCATCTATAAATAAATGTGCTATAATTGAAACTGTTGATCATATTCTTCCTGAAGCTTATATTGAAAAAACTCCTTTCCCTGCTAAAATGAAGGAGTATTCTGTTATATCTAGTGCAGTTAATAAAAGTGCAAAGAAACCTATAGAACCTGAAGAACAAATTAAGGTTGAACCTGCTGTTGCAATAGTTAAAGATCTTGTGACTGAAAATGTAGAAGATGGTCATATTATTTTCTGTGAAGATGCTTCTAATATTGTTTCGCATCCTAATAAGTCTAGGAAAGCCAGTGTTCCTATGCTCTCTGTTAGAATTGGTGATCATTGTTATTATGGTTTATTCGATATTGGTGCAAGTATTAGCGCCATTCCTTATGATCTTTATACGGAGATCATGCATGAAATTGGTTCTTGTGAACTTGAAGATATTGATGTGGTTATTCGGCTAGCTAATAGAGAAACTATCTCTCCTATTGGTATTGTTCGAGATGTGGAAGTTCTATGTGGTAAGATTAAATATCCTGCTGACTTTTTGGTACTTGGTTCTGCTGCTAGTAAGAATTGTCCTATTATTTTTGGTAGACCTTTCCTAAATACTTGTGGAGCTGTTATAGATTGCAAGAAGGAAAAATTATGACTAAATTTGCTGGTGAATCTTATGAGTTTAATTTCTCTAAATTTGCCAAAACTCCTTATAAAGCTGATTTGCCTAATAATGATTTTAGAGTTGAACAGTGTGCGTCTATTGCTCTTGCTCCTAATAATCCTTTGCAGCAACATTTGGAGAATAGTGAGATTGAAGTCTTTAGGGAAGAAAGAAATGAGCTTTATGAAATTTTTCTTCGTCAACCTATTCTTAAACATGACTTGCCGGTTGAAGATCTAGGTACAACACCACCACCAAAGGAAGATCCTGTTTTTGATTTAAAACCATTGCCTGATAATCTTAAGTATGCTCATATTGATGATAAGAAAATATATCCTGTTATTATTAGTTCTAAGCTTTCAGATATTGAGGAAGAAAGGTTATTGGAAATATTGAAGAAACACCGAGGAGCTATTGGCTATACTCTTGATGACTTGAAGGGGATTTCTCCCTCTATTTGCCAACATGCTATCAATATGGAAGATGATGCAAAGCCTGTTGTTGAACATCAACGTCGTCTAATTCCGAAGATGAAGGATGTGGTAAGGAATGAGGTATTAAAACTTCTTGAAGCTGGTATTATATATCCTATTGCTGATAGTAGATGGGTTAGTCCTGTGCATTGTGTTCCTAAGAAAGGAGGAATGACTGTTGTGCCTAATGATAATGATGAGCTCATCCCTCAAAGAGTAGTTGTAGGGTATAGAATGTGCATAGATTATCGAAAAGTTAATAAGGTTACTAAGAAAGATCATTACCCTTTACCATTTATTGATCAAATGTTAGAAAGGTTGTCTAAAAATACTCATTTTTGCTTTCTTGATGGTTATTCTGGGTTTTCACAAATTGCTGTTAAAGCTAAAGTGTAGGATAACGTTGCATAGAAAACAAAAAATTTCCTACCGCGAACACGCAATCCAAGCCAAGATGCAATCTAGAAGACGGTAGCAACGAGGGGGTATCGAGTCTCACCCTTGAAGAGATTCCAAAGCCTACAATATGAGGCTCTTGTTGCTGCGGTAGACGTTCACTTGCCGCTTGCAAAAGCGCGTAGAAGATCTTGATCACGATCGGTTCGGCGCCACGAACGGGCAGCACCTCCGTACTCGGTCACACGTTCGGTTGTTGATGAAGACGACGTCCACCTCCCGTTCCAGCGGGCAGCGGAAGTAGTAGCTCCTCTTGAATCCGACAGCACGACGGCGTGGTGTCGGTGGTGGAGAACTCCGGCGGAGCTTCGCTAAAGCACGCGGGAGCTATGGAGGAGAGGGGGCGGCTAGGGTTTGGGAGGGGGTGGCCGGCCACTCAAGGGGGGCGGCCAGGTTGTGGTCTTGGGGTGGCCGGCCCCCTCCCTTGGCCCCTCATTATATAGGTGGATCCCCAAGAGTTGGTGTCCAAGTCTTCGAATAAGACCCGAACCAAAAACCTTCCATAAGAGGGGGAAACCTAGCCAAGCTAGGACTCCCACCAAAGGTGGGAGTTCCACCTCCCATATGGGGGGGTGGCCGGCCCCCTAAGGGGGAGTCCACTTGGGACTCCTCCCCCACTAGGGTTGGCCGGCCATGGAGGTGGAGTCCCATGTGGACTCCACCTTCCTTGGTGGTTTCTTCCGGACTTTTCTAGAACCTTCTAGAACCTTCCATAGAACCTTCCGCGACATTTTAATTCACATAAAATGACATCCTATATATGAATCTTATTCTCCGGACCATTCCGGAACTCCTCGTGATGTCCGGGATCTCATCCGGGACTCCGAACAAATATTCGAACTCCATTCCATATTCAAGTACTACCATTTCAACATCCAACTTTAAGTGTGTCACCCTACGGTTCGTGAACTATGCGGACATGGTTGAGTACTCACTCCGACCAATAACCAATAGCGGGATCTGGAGATCCATAATGGCTCCCACATATTCAACGATGACTTTAGTGATCGAATGAACCATTCACATACAATACCAATTCCCTTTGTCTCGCGATATTTTACTTGTCCGAGGTTTGATCTTCGGTATCACTCTATACCTTGTTCAACCTCGTCTCCTGACAAGTACTCTTTACTCGTACCGTGGTATGTGGTCTCTTATGAACTTATTCATATGCTTGCAAGACATTAGACGACATTCCACCGAGAGGGCCCAGAGTATATCTATCCGTCATCGGGATGGACAAATCCCACTGTTGATCCATATGCCCCAACTCATACTTTCCGGATACTTAATCCAACCTTTATAGCCACCCATTTACGCAGTGGTGTTTGATGTAATAAAAGTACCTTTCCGGTATAAGTGATTTATATGATCTCATGGTCATAAGGACTAGGTAACTATGTATCGAAAGCTTATAGCAAATAACTTAATGACGAGATCTTATGCTACGCTTAATTGGGTGTGTCCATTACATCATTCATACAATGATATAACCTTGTTATTAATAACATCCAATGTTCATGATTATGAAACTAATCATCCATTAATCAACAAGCTAGTTAAGAGGCATACTAGGGACTCTTTGTTGTTTACATATCACACATGTATCAATGTTTCGGTTAATACAATTATAGCATGGTATATAAACATTTATCATAAACATAAAGATATATAATAACCACTTTTATTATTGCCTCTTGGGCATATCTCCAACAGTCTCCCACTTGCACTAGAGTCAATAATCTAGATTACATTGTAAGGAACCTAACACCCATGGCATTCTGGTGTTGGTCATGCTTTGCCCTAGGGAGAGCTTTAGTCAACGGATCTGCTACATTCAGATCAGTGTGTACTTTGCAAATCTTTACTTCTCCATCTTCGATGTACTCGCGAATCGAGTGGTAACGCAGCTTGATATGCTTCAGCCTCTTGTGTGATCTTGGTTCTTGTGCATTGGCGATGGCACCCATGTTGTCACAGTATATGACTAGTGGGTCCAATGCACTAGGAACCACACCGAGCTCTACAATGAACCTCTTCATCCATACCGCTTCTGATGAAGCCTCTGAAGCCGCTATGTACTCCGATTCTGTTGAAGACTTCGCCACCGTGCACTGCTTCGAGCTTGCCCAGCTTACTGCAGCACCATTCAATATAAACACGTACCCAGACTGTGACTTAGAGTCATCAGGATCAGTGTTCCAACTTGCATCGGTGTAACTTGTTACAACGAGCTCTTGGTCACCTCCATAACAAAGAAACATATCCTTAGTTCTTTTCAAGTATTTCAGGATATTCTTGACCGCTGTCCAGTGCTCCATTCCTGGATCACTTTGATATCTGCTAGTCAAACTAACAGCATGCGCTATATCCGGTCTTGTACATAGCATGGCATACATAATAGAGCCTACTGCCGAAGCATAGGGGATCTGACTCATCCTTTCTCTTTCTTCTGCCGTAGCCGGTCCTTGAGTCTTACTCAAGACCTTGCCTGGTAACATAGGTAAAAACCCTTTCTTACTTTCGTCCATTCTAAACTTCTTTAGAATCTTGTCCAGGTATGTACTCTGTGATAGCCCTATTAGGCGTCTTGATCTATCTCTATAAATCTTGATGCCTAATATATACGATGCTTCACCAAGGTCTTTCATTGAAAAACTATTATTCAAATAACCTTTTACACTTCTTAATAGTTCTATATCATTCCCAATCAATAATATGTCATCTACATATAATATCAGGAATGCTACAGAGCTCCCACTCACTTTCTTGTAAATACAGGCCTCTCCATGACACTGTATAAACCCGAAGTCTTTGATCACCTTATCAAAGCGTCGGTTCCAACTTCTTGATGCTTGCTTCAGTCCATAGATTGAACGCTGAAGTTTGCATACTTTGTCAGCATTTTTAGGATCGACAAAACCTTTGGGTTGTACCATATACAACTCTTCCTCAATGTCTCCATTAAGGAACGCCGTTTTGACATCCATCTGCCAAATCTCATAATCGAAAAATGCAGCTATTGCTAACAAAATCCTCACAGATTTTAGCTTCGCTACAGGTGAGAAAGTCTCATCGTAGTCAACTCCTTGAATTTTTCGGAAACCCTTTGCGACAAGTCGAGCTTTATAGACAGTAATATTACCATCAGCATCTGTTTTTCTCTTGAAGATCCATTTATTCTCGACAGCCTTTCGGCTATCAGGTAAGTCTACCAAAGTCCATACTTTGTTATCATACATGGATCCCATTTCGGATTTCATGGCTTCTTGCCATTTGTTGGAATCTGGGCTCATCATCGCTTCTTCATACGTCGCAGGGTCCTCATCATTGTTATCCACAATCATGACATTTAGACAAGGATCATACCAATCAGGAGTGGCACGTTCCCTTGTCGATCTGCGAGGTTCAGTAGTTTCCTCGTTCGAAGTTTCATGATCATTATCATTAGCTTCCTCTGTTGCCGGTGTAGGCGGTACAGGTACAACTTCCGGTACTGCGCTACTCTGATCAACGAGTATAGATTCATCAATCTCATCGAGTTCTACTTTTCTTCCAGTCACTTCTTTAGTGAGAAATTCTTTCTCAAGAAAGGTTCCGTTCTTAGCAACAAAGATTTTGCCTTCGGATCTGTGATAGAAAGTGTACCCTATAGTTTCCTTAGGGTATCCTATGAAGACGCATTTCTCCGCTTTGGGTTCTAGCTTGTCCGGTTGTAACTTTTTTACATAGGCTTCGCAACCCCAAACTTTAAGGAACGACAGCTTAGGTTTCTTATTAAACCATAATTCATACGGTGTCGTTTCTACGGATTTTGATGGTGCTCTATTTAAAGTGAATGCGGCTGTCTCTAATGCATAACTCCAAAATGATAACGGCAAATCAGTAAGAGACATCATAGAACGAACCATATCTAAGAGAGTTCGATTACGACGTTCGGACACACCATTTCGTTGTGGTGTTCCCGGCGGTGTCAATTGTGAAAGTATTCCGCATTTCTTTAAATGCATGCCAAACTCATAACTCAGATATTCACCTCCACGATCAGATCGTAGAAATTTAATCTTCTTGTTACATTGATTTTCTACTTCACTTTGGAATTCCTTAAACTTCTCAAAAGTTTCGGATTTATGTTTCATGAAATAGATATACCCATATCTACTCAGATCATCTGTGAAGGTTAGAACATAACGATAACCACCGCGCGATGCTACACTCATTGGTCCGCATACATCGGTATGTATGATTTCCAATAAGTCAGTAGCTCGCTCCATCATACCAGAAAATGGAGTCTTAGTCATTTTTCCCATTAGACATGCTTCGCATCTATCAAGTGACTCAAAGTCAAGTGATTCAAGTAATCCATCAGTATGGAGTTTCTTCATGCGCTTCACTCCAATATGACCAAGACGACAGTGCCACATATAAGTAGAATTATCATTCAATTTAATTCGCTTAGCATCAATGTTATGTATATGCGTATCACTACTATCGAGATCTAATAGAAATAAGCCATTCTTTTCAGGTGCTCGACCATAAAAGATATTATTCATAAAAATAGAACAACCATTATTCTCAGACTTGAATGAATAACCGTCTTGCATTAAACAAGATCCAGATATAATGTTCATGCTCAACGCGGGTACAAAATAACAATTATTTAGGCTTAAAACTAATCCCGAAGGTAGATGTAGAGGAAGTGTGCCGACAGCGATCACAACGCGCATCGTCACTTCATCTTTCAGTAGTCTTCGTTTATTCTTTAGTTCCTGTTTCGAGTTACAAATATGAGCAACCGAACCAGTATCAAATACCCAGGTACTAGAACGAGAACCAGTGAGATAAACATCTATAACATGTATATCAGATATACCTTCTTTCTTCTTCTTGACAAGGCCGCTCTTCAGATCCGCCAAATACTTGGAGCAATTACGCTTCCAGTGTCCCTTCTCCTTGCAGTAATAGCACTCAGCATCAGGCTTAGGGCCGTTCTTAGGTTTCATAGGAGGCGTGGCAGCTTTCTTGCCACCCTTCTTGAATTTTCCCTTAGACTTGCCCTGTTTCTTGAAACTGGTGGTCTTGTTGACCATCAACACTTGGTGCTCTTTCTTGATCTCAATCTCAGCAGCTTTTAGCATGCCAAAGAGTTTAGGTAACTCCTTGTTCATGTTCTGCATATTGTAGTTCATCACAAAGTTCTTGTAACTTGGTGGCAGTGATTGAAGGACACGATTAATCCCCAGTCTGTTAGGAATCACTATTCCCAAGTCACTGAGTTTCTTCGCATGCCCGGTCATGGCGAGCATGTGCTCACTAATGGAGCTGCCTTCTTCCATCATACAGCTGAAGAAATGTTTCGATGCTTCATAGCATTCCACGGCCGCATGAGTCTCAAAAATAGCTTTCAGCTCATTCATCAACTCATGAGGATCGTGGTGCTCAAAACGTTTTTGAAGATCGGATTCCAGACTGCACAGGATGGCACACTGAACTTGAGAGTACCGAGTTTTCCGAGTCTCGTAAACAGCTTTTACTTCATCGGTTTCAGTTTCTGCAGGAGGGTCACCTAGCGGTGCATCAAGCACATATTGCAGATTTCCGCCAGAGAGGAAGATCCTCACATGACGGAACCAGTCGGTGAAGTTGCTACCGTTGCTCTTAAGCTTTTCTTTCTCTAGGAACTGGTTAAAATTGATTGGGGACGCCATCTCTACAACATATATTTGTAATAGTTTAGACTAAGTTTATGACAAATTGAGTTCAAATTTTAATTCAACATAATTAAAAATCTAGGTGAACTCCCACTCAAAACAATATCCCTCGCATTGTCTTAGTGATCACACGAACCAAATCCACCACACCATAGTCCGATCATCACGAGACAAGGTGTAATTTCAATGGCGAACACTCAAAGTGTTCATCATATCAATTATATGATTCATGCTCTACCTTTCGGTATCACGTGTTCCGAGACCATGTCCGTACATGCTAGGCTCGTCAAGGCCACCTTAGTATCCGCATGTGCAAAACTGGCTTGCACCCGTTGTATGCACTTGTTGATTCTATCACACCCGATCATCACGAGATGCTTCGAAACGACAAGTCTTGGCAACGGTGCTACTAAGGATGAACACTTTATTATCTTGAGATTTTAGTGAGGGATCATCTTATAATGCTACCGTCGCGATCTAAGCAAAATAAGATGCATAAAAGGATTAACATCACATGCAGTTCATATGTGATATGATATGGCCCTTTTGTCTTTGCGCCTTTGATCTTCATCTCCAAAGCACGGACATGATCTCCATCATCTTCGGGCATGATCTCCATCATCGTCGGCGTAGCGTCAAGGTCAATGGCGCCGTCTTCATGATTGTCCTCCATGTAGCAACTATTACAACTACTTTGAAATACTACTCAACATGAAATTTAAAGACAACCATAAGGCTCCTGCCGGTTGCCACAATACAATAATGATCATCTCATACATATTCATTATCACATTATGGCCATATCACATCACCAAACCCTGCAAAAACAAGTTAGACGCTCTCTAATTTGGTTTGCATATTTTACGTGGTTTAGGGTTTTCGATATAGATCTAATCTACCTACGAACATGAACCACAACGTTGATACTAATGTTGTCTAGAAGAGTAAATTGAATCTTTACTATAGTAGGAGAGACAGACACCCGCAAAGCCTCTTATGCAATACAAGTTGCATGTCGAACGAGGAACAAGTCTCATGAACGCGGTCATGTAAAGTTAGTCCGAGCCGCTTCATCCCACTATGCCATAAAGATGCAAAGTACTCAACTAAAGATAACAAGAGCATCAACGCCCACAAAACCATTGTGTTCTACTCGTGCAACCATCTATGCATAGACACGGCTCTGATACCACTGTAGGATAACGTTGCATAGAAAACAAAAATTTCCTACCGCGAACACGCAATCCAAGCCAAGATGCAATCTAGAAGACGGTAGCGAGGGGGTATCGAGTCTCACCCTTGAAGAGATTCCAAAGCCTACAAGATGAGGCTCTTGTTGCTGCGGTAGACGTTCACTTGCCGCTTGCAAAAGCGCGTAGAAGATCTTGATCACGATCGGTTCCGGCGCCACGAACGGGCAGCACCTCCGTACTCGGTCACACGTTCGGTTGTTGATGAAGACGACGTCCACCTCCGTTCCAGCGGGCAGCGGAAGTAGTAGCTCCTCTTGAATCCGACAGCACGACGGCGTGGTGTCGGTGGCGGTGGAGAACTCCGGGGAGCTTCGCTAAAGCACGCGGGAGCTATGGAGGAGTGGGGGCGGCTAGGGTTTGGGAGGGGGTGGCCGGCCACTCAAGGGGGCGGCCAGGTTGTGGTCTTGGGGTGGCCGGCCCCCTCCCTTGGCCCCTCATTATATAGGTGGATCCCCAAGAGTTGGTGTCCAAGTCTTCGAATAAGACCCGAACCAAAAACCTTCCATAAGAGAGGGAAACCTAGCCAAGCTAGGACTCCCACCAAAGGTGGGAGTTCCACCTCCCATATGGGGGGGTGGCCGGCCCCCTAAGGGGGAGTCCACTTGGGACTCCTCCCCCACTAGGGTTGGCCGGCCATGGAGGTGGAGTCCCATGTGGACTCCACACTTCCTTGGTGGTTTCTTCCGGACTTTTCTAGAACCTTCTAGAACCTTCCATAGAACCTTCCGCGACATTTTAATTCACATAAAATGACATCCTATATATGAATCTTATTCTCCGGACCATTCCGGAACTCCTCGTGATGTCCGGGATCTCATCCGGACTCCGAACAAATATTCGAACTCCATTCCATATTCAAGTACTACCATTTCAACATCCAACTTTAAGTGTGTCACCCTACGGTTCGTGAACTATGCGGACATGGTTGAGTACTCACTCCGACCAATAACCAATAGCGGGATCTGGAGATCCATAATGGCTCCCACATATTCAACGATGACTTTAGTGATCGAATGAACCATTCACATACAATACCAATTCCCTTTGTCTCGCGATATTTTACTTGTCCGAGGTTTGATCTTCGGTATCACTCTATACCTTGTTCAACCTCGTCTCCTGACAAGTACTCTTTACTCGTACCGTGGTATGTGGTCTCTTATGAACTTATTCATATGCTTGCAAGAAATTAGACGACATTCCACCGAGAGGGCCCAGAGTATATCTATCCGTCATCGGGATGGACAAATCCCACTGTTGATCCATATGCCTCAACTCATACTTTCCGATACTTAATCCCACCTTTATAGCCACCCATTTACGCAGTGGTGTTTGATGTAATCAAAGTACCTTTCCGGTATAAGTGATTTATATGATCTCATGGTCATAAGGACTAGGTAACTATGTATCGAAAGCTTATAGCAAATAACTTAATGACGAGATCTTATGCTACGCTTAATTGGGTGTGTCCATTACATCATTCATACAATGATATAACCTTGTTATTAATAACATCCAATGTTCATGATTATGAAACTAATCATCCATTAATCAACAAGCTAGTTAAGAGGCATACTAGGGACTCTTTGTTGTTTACATATCACACATGTATCAATGTTTCGGTTAATACAATTATAGCATGGTATATAAACATTTATCATAAACATAAAGATATATAATAACCACTTTTATTATTGCCTCTTGGGCATATCTCCAACATAAAGATCAAGAGAAAACCACCTTCACTTGTCCTTATGCAACTTATGCTTATAGGCGTATGCCTTTTGGTTTATGTAATGCTCCTGCTACTTTTCAAAGATGCATGTCTGCTATTTTTCATGGCTTTTGTGAGAGTATTGTAGAGGTATTCATGGATGATTTTTCTGTCTATGGGAATTCTTTTGATAATTGCTTGCGAAACCTTGATAAAGTATTGCAGAGATGTGAAGAAACTAATCTTGTTCTTAATTGGGAGAAATGCCAATTTATGGTTAATGAAGGAATTGTGTTGGGACATAAAATTTCTGAGAGAGGTATTGAAGTTGATAGAGCTAAAGTTGAAGCAATTGAGAAGATGCCCTATCCTAGGGATGTTAAAGGTATTCGTAGTGTTCTTGGTCATGCTGGGTTTTATAGGAGATTTATTAAAGACTTCTCTAAGATTTCAAAGCCTCTTACTAATCTTCTTTAAAAAGATGTACCTTTTGTTTTTGATGATGATTGTAAGGAAGCTTTTGAAACTCTAAAGAAAGCCTTAACAACTGCTCCTGTAGTTGAACCTCCTGATTGGAATTTACCTTTTGAGATTATGTGTGATGCTAGTGATTTTGCTGTAGGCGCTGTTCTTGGACAGCGAGTAGATAAGAAATTGAATGTTATTCATTATGCTAGCAAAACTCTTGATGCTGCTCAAAGAAATTATGCTACAACTGAAAAAGAATTATTAGCTGTAGTCTTTGCTTGTGATAAGTTTAGATCCTATATTGTTGATTCAAAAGTTACAATTCATACTGATCATGCTTCAATTAGATACCTTATGACAAAGAAAGATGCTAAGCCAAGGCTTATTAGATGGGTACTTCTTTTGCAAGAATTTGATTTACATATTATAGATAGGAAAGGTGCTGATAATCCTGTTGCTGATAATTTGTCTAGATTGGAAAATATTACTTATGATCCTGTTCCTGTTAATGATAGTTTTCCAAATGAACAATTGGCTGTAATAAAGGTGAGCTTGCGAGATAGCCCTTGGTACGCTGATTATGCTAACTTTATTGTATCCAAGTACTTGCCTCCAACTTTTTCAGCTCAGCAAAGGAGGAAATTCTTTTATGACTTGAGGCATTATTTTTGGGATGACCCACACTTATATAAAGAAGGAGTGGATGGTATTATGCGAAGATGTGTTCCTGAATATGAACAACAGGAGATATTGAGTAAATGTCATGGTAGTGTTTATGGAGGACATCACGCCGGAGATAGAACTGCGCAAAAGGTTCTACAATCAGGTTTTTATTGGCCAACTCTCTTTAAAGATGCAAGGAAGTTCATTTTATCTTGTGATGAATGTCAAAGGGTTGGTAATATCTCCAGACGCAATGAAATGCCTATGAATTACACTCTTGTTATTGAACCATTCGATTGTTGGGGATTTGACTTCATGGGTCCTTTCCCTTCTTCAGAAGGTAACACTCATATACTTGTCGCTGTTGATTATGTTACTAAATGGGTGGAAGCCATACCTACAAAAAGTGCTGATGGTGAGACCTCTTTAAGAATGCTTTTAGATATTATTTTTCCTAGATTTGGAGTTCCTAGATATATTATGACTGATGGAGGTTCTCATTTTATTCATGGTGGTTTTAGAAAAACTCTTGCTAAATATGGTATTAATCATAGAATTGCTTCTACCTATCATCCTCAAACTAGTGGGCAAGTAGAATTATCAAATAGAGAGATTAAATCTATCTTGCAAAAGACTGTTAATAAATCTAGAAAGAATTGGGCTATTAAATTGAAGGAAGCACTATGGGCTTATAGAACTGCTTACAAAAATCCCATGGGTATGTCACCGTATAAAATGGTTTATGGGAAAGCTTGTCATTTACCTTTAGAACTAGAGCACAAAGCTTATTGGGCTGTGAGAGAACTAAATAAAGATCCTAAACTTGTCGGTAAGAAAAGATTGCTACAATTAAGTTCTTTAGATGAATGGAGAAGTGAAGCCTATGAAAATGCTAAACTCTTTAAAGAGAAAGTTAAGAAATGGCATGATAGAAGAATTATCAAAAGAGAATTTAATGTTGGAGATAAAGTCCTATTGTATCGGTCTCGTCTCAGATTTTTTGCAGGGAAATTACTTTCAAAATGGGAAGGACCATATGTCATTGATGAGGTGTATCGATCAGGAGCAATTAAAATTAGCTCTCTGCAAGGTAATGCCACACAAGTGGTGAATGGACAAAGACTCAAGTATTATATCTTGGGTGATTCTTATAATGAAGATGTTGATGTTATTCAAGTGGTGACTCCGGAAGCTTTCATCAAAGGCCAAGTTGGCAGTCCTGCAGAGTCCGGAAGATTTTGGATAGGTAACAGTTCTGGTAAGAAAAAGTCCGCGTTTAACTTTCCGAACAATGTTTTTGCAACTTTTGGAAAATATGAAAAATTACGAGATCGAAACGGAGTGGGGAGACGCACGAGCGTGCCCCCACAGGCCGGCGCGGCCCCAGCCGCGCCGCCCGTGAGGAGGCCGCCCGTCGCCCCTCTCCGACTGGTTCGACCTGGTACTTTCCATTTGTCGTGAAATTTTTTGCTATATAATCCCCCGGACCCCTGGAGGTCCGTATATCGCTTTCTCGACGTGTTTTGTTTTGAGCTGTTTCTGCCAGGATCTATTATCTAGAAGCACCATGGCCTCCAACAACAAGGACAATGAGCCTTTGGAGGAAGTGAAGGGGATGTCTTCAACAAAAAGGAAGCGGCAAACTGCGGGGAGTGAGCCAATCTTGGTGGGATCGGTTAACACTGGACGTTCTTTTTATTATAACTTGCAGGGACCTCTACCACCTGCCCTTAACCTCGGCTCTTTCCCTGCTGTGGAGGAAGCACTGCGGGTTACTGATGAGTTTTGTGATCAATACCGTGTTCTGAGAAGAGAGATACTTCGGAGGAGAACCACCGACGTGCAGAATGCTGGAGTATCACTCAATTTCCATCACAAGGCCACCACCGACATCTGTGGACAACAATGAATCTCTTCGAGTCTTAGTGCAGAATTGCCAAACTGAGAAGCTGAAGTTGAAGGAGATCTTTAAGAATCGCGGGAAGAATTCATCACCACCGCCGAAGGAGTAATTCATCATCGGTATTGGCATCCCCTTGGTTTGTTCCAAGCTTGGGGGAGTGCCGCGGTATCACATCATCACTATCTTTTATCTTTTTACTTTCAAGTAGTGTCATATCATGAGTAGGGAAGTTATCATATAAGATGTGTTGCGGTATGGAAGTATCTCTCTTTAGTTGGTTATCTATGTATCCCTTGGTGTGAGTTATCGTTATGGAATATTAATGAGAAGTCTTATCATTTACATATTGCACATCTTATTTTAGTTTGCAATCTCTATTATATGATTGATCTTGTTGTTAGTATGGGTATCACTTTGGGAGCATTGAGTAAATCTATTTGGTTTTGGCAAACTTAGCATTGGTCAATAGCAACAACACTTTGAGTTTTAAGTAGAAAAGAGAAAGTACATGTAGATATGTTATTATCTTTCTTGTTACTTCCTAGCTTAGTATTCTGAAGTTAAAATTGTTTGTGCTTACAAGGAACATGCATGATTGTTTTTATCACATGTATATTTGGTTGTTTCCCTCAACTCTTATGCTTGCTAATTAACCTTGCTAGCCAAAGACCTGTACCGAGAGGGAATACTTCTCGTGCATCCAAACCTTTAAACCAAACCTATGCCACCAGTGTCCACCATAACTACCTACTATGTGGTATTTCCCTACCACTCCAAGTAAATACTTCATGTGCTACCTTTAAATAATTCAAAAGCTATTACTTCTTATTTGTGTCAATGTTTTATAGCTCATGAGGAAGTATGTGGTGTTTTATCTTTCAATCTTGTTGGGCAGCTTCCACTAATGGACTAGTGGCTTCATCCACTTATCCTATAATTTTGCAAAAAGAGCTGGCAACGGGGTTCCCAGCCCCAATTAATCAACTTTCATTAATAATTCTCTTCACATGTTTTGCCCTGATTAATCAATAAGCAACTTAATTTTGCAATAGACACTCCTCCATGGTATGAGATTGTTGGAAGGCACCCGAGGATTCGGTTAGCCATGGCTTGTGTAAGAAAAGGTTGGGGGAGTGTCATCCTTAAATAAACTAAAGTACATGTGTAAACAAAAGAGAAGAGGGATGATCTACCTTGTTGGTAGAGATAACGTCCTTCATGGGAGCCGCTCTTTGAGGTCTGTTTGGCAAGGGGGTTGGAGTACCCACTACCATTCGTTGACAACAACAAACACCTCTCAAAACTTTACTTTTATGCTCTCTATATGATTTCAAAACCTAAAAAGCTCTAGCACATGATTTAATCCCTGCTTCCCTCTGCGAAGGGCCTATCTTTTACTTTATGTTGAGTCAGTAAACCTATTTCCCTCCATCTCAAGCAAGCATTTGAGTTGTTGTGATCAAACCATTTATATTGTGATCTATTTCATCATGCCTTTTACTCTTCCTTGTTTAGTACAAGTTTTATCTGAATGAATATAGCTTTGAAAGTTATCAATGATTATGAGGAGATTACGATGATTGAGTATGCAAGTTTACCATAAGCTTTAATATGAGAGCGCTGCTCAATAGATAAGTATAATCTGTTAATGTTCTCTGACCAAGAACAAAGTTTGCCATCACCAATTATGATTCCTTATGCACCTTTATTTGTGATTACCTTCTACTTGTTTCAAGTTGAATTATATGAGGAAGTTGTCTACTAGAATGTCTTGTGTGAGTTAATATGATGCTTCTTGTCCGTATTTTATTTATCGACTCTTCACTCCATAAACATGTGGTCTTGTTTACCGAGCTCAGTTTCGCTTGGGGACAAGCGAAGTCTAAGCTTGGGGGAGTTGATACGTCCATTTTGCATCACTATTTTATATCATAATTTGCTGTTATTCATTGATATATTTCATATTTGGAGATGATACTTATGTTATTTCATCTATTTTGCATGTTTCATGATTATTTGAGGATCGCGCACCGGAGCCAGGATTCTGCTGGAAAAAGCACCATCAGAATGCAATATTTCGGAAGATCAACAGTTGATGGAAATTATATGAAAAATCCTATTTTTCCAGATGACGAAGGGAGCGAGAAGGGGGAGCCGAGGGGACCCGAGGTAGGCCCACCTCATAGGCCGGCGCGGCCCAAGGCCTGGCCGCGCCGCCCTGTGAGGAGGGGGCCCACAGCCCCCTCTCGCCTCCTTTTCTTCGCGTACGTTGATGGCGTGTAACTCACACGTTCGTTGGGAACCCCAAGAGGAAGGTATGATGCGCACAGCAGCAAGTTTTCCCTCAGAAAGAAACCAAGGTTTATCGAACCAGAGGAGCCAAGAAGCACGTTGAAGGTTGATGGCGGCGGGATGTAGTGCGGCGCAACACCAGATTCCGGCGCCAACGTGGAACCTGCACAACACAACCAAAGTACTTTGCCCCAACGAAAGAGTGAGGTTGTCAATCTCACCGGCTTGCTGTAACAAAGGATTAGATGTATAGTGTGGATGATGATTGTTTGCAGAAAACAGTAGAACAAGTATTGCAGTAGATTGTATTCGATGTAAAGAATGGACCGGGGTCCACAGTTCACTAGAGGTGTCTCTCCCATAAGATAGCATGTTGGGTGAACAAATTACAGTCGGGCAATTGACAAATAGAGAGGGCATAACAATGCACATACATGACATGATGAATATTGTGAGATTTAATTGGGCATTACGACAAAGTACATAGACCGCTATCCAGCATGCATCTATGCCTAAAAAGTCCACCTTCAGGTTATCATCCGAACCCCTTCCAGTATTAAGTTGCAAAACAACAGACAATTGCATTAAGTATGGTGCGTAATGTAATCAATAACTACATCCTCGGACATAGCATCAATGTTTTATCCCTAGTGGCAACAGCACATCCATAACCTTAGAGGTTTCTGTCACTCCCAGATTCACGGAGACATGAACCCACTATCGAGCATAAATACTCCCTCTTGGAGTTAAGAGTAAAAACTTGGCCAGAGCCTCTACTAATAACGGAGAGCATGCAAGATCATAAACAACACATAGGTAATAGATTGATAATCAACATAACATAGTATTCTCTATCCATCGGATCCCGACAAACACAACATATAGAATTACAGATAGATGATCTTGATCATGTTAGGCAGCTCACAAGATCCGACAATGATGCACATGAGGAGAAGACAACCATCTAGCTACTGCTATGGACCCATAGTCCAGGGGTGAACTACTCACTCATCACTCCGGAGGCGACCATGGCGGTGAAGAGTCCTCCGGAGATGAATCCCCTCCGCAGGTGCCGGAGGTGATCTCCGAATCCCCGAGATGGGATTGGCGGCAGCGTCTCGAAGGTTTTGCGTATCGTGGCTCTCGGTCGGGGGTTCGCGACGAAGACATTAAGTAGGCGGAAGGGCGGAGTCGAGGGGTCACGGGGGCCCCACACGCAGGGCCGCGCGGCCCCCCGGGCCGCGCCGCCCTAGTGTGGCGGCGCCCGTGGCCCCCACTTCGTCTTCCTTCGGTCTTCCGGAAGCTTCGTGGCAAAATAGGACCCTGGGCGTTGATTTCGTCCAATTCCGAGAATATTTCCTTTGTAGGATTTCTGAAACCAAAAACAGCAAACAAGAATGGCTCTTCGGCATCTCGTTAATAGGTTAGTGTCGGAAAATGCATAAATACGACATATAATGTGTATAAAACATGTAGATATCATCAATAATGTGGCATGGAACATAAGAAATTATCGATACGTCGGAGACGTATCAGCATCCCCAAGCTTAGTTCATGCTCGTCCCGAGCAGGTAAACGATAACAAAGATAATTTCTGGAGTGACATGCCATCATAACCTTGATCATACTATTGTAAACATATGTAATGAATGCAGCGATCAAAACAATGGTAATGACATGAGTAAACAATGAATCATAAAGCAAAGACTTTTCATGAATAGTACTTAAAGACAAGCATCAATAAGTCTTGCATAAGAGTTAACTCATAAAGCAATAAATCAAAGTAAAGGTATTGAAGCAACACAAAGGAAGATTAAGTTTCAGCGGTTGCTTTCAACTTATAACATGTATATCTCATGGATAATTGTCAACATAGAGTAATATAACAAGTGCAATATGCAAGTATGTAGGAATCAATGCACAGTTCACACAAGTGTTTGCTTCTTGAGGTGGAGAGAAATAGGTGAACTGACTCAACATAAAAGTAAAAGAAAGGTCCTTCAAAGAGGAAAGCATCGATTGCTATATTTGTGCTAGAGCTTTTATTTTGAAAACAAGAAACAATTTTGTCAACGGTAGTAATAAATCATATGTATTATGTAAATTATATCTTACAAGTTGCAAGCCTCATGCATAGTATACTAATAGTGCTCGCACCTTGTCCTAATTAGCTTGGACTACCGGGATCATCGCAATACACATGTTTTAACCAAGTGTCACAAAGGGGTACCTCCATGCCGCCTGTACAAAGGTCTAAGGAGAAAGCTCGCATTTTGGATTTCTCGCTTTTGATTATTCTCAACTTAGACATCCATACCGGGACAACATGGACAACAGATAATGGACTCCTCTTTAATGCATAAGCATGTAGCAACAATTAGTGTTCTCATATGAGATTGAGGATATATGTCCAAAACTGAAACTTCCACCATGATTCATGGCTTTAGTTAGCGGCCCAATGTTCTTCTCTAACAATATGCATGCTCTAACCATTAAAGTGGTAGATCTCTCTTACTTCAGACAAGACGGACATGCATAGCAACTCACATGATATTCAACAAAGAGTAATTGATGGCGTCCCCAGAACATGGTTATCGCACAACAAGCAACTTAATAAGAGATAAAGTGCATAAGTACATATTCAATACCACAATAGTTTTTAAGCTATTTGTCCCATGAGCTATATATTGCAAAGGTAAAGAATGGAAATTTTAAAGGTAGCACTCAAGCAATTTACTTTGGAATGGCGGAGAAATACCATGTAGTAGGTAGATATGGTGGACACAAATGGCATAGTGGTTGGCTCAAGGATTTTGGATGCATGAGAAGTATTCCCTCTCAATACAAGGTTTAGGCTAGCAAGGTTATTTGGAACAAACACAAGGATGAACCGGTGCAGCAAAAACTCAATACTAGAAATTATCTAGACTTTAGAGAGACCAAATATGCAAACCAAATTTAGCAAGCTCTAGGTGTTTCTTCATTAATGGGTGCAAAGTATATGATGCAAGAGCTTAAACATGAGCACAACAATTGCCAAGTATCAAATTATTCAAGACATTGTAGAATTACTACATGTAGCATTTCCCGATTCCAACCATATAACAATTTAACGAAGAAGATTCAACCTTCGCCATGAATACTATGAGTAAAGCCTAAGGACATATTTGTCCATATGCAACAGCGGAGCGTGTCTCTCTCCCACACAATGAATGCTAGGATCCATTTTATTCAAACAAAACAAAAACAAAAACAAACCGACGCTCCAAGTAAAGTACATAGGATGTGATGGAATAAAAATATAGTTTCAGGGGAGGAACCTGATAATGTTGTCGATGAAGAAGGGGATGCCTTGGGCATCCCCAAGCTTAGACGCTTGAGTCTTCTTAGAATATGCAGGGTTGAACCACCGGGGCATCCCCAAGCTTAGAGCTTTCACTCTCCTTGATCATATTGTATCATTCTCCTCTCTTGATCCTTGAAAACTTCCTCCACACCAAACTCGAAATAATTCATTAGAGGGTTAGTGCACAATAAAAATTAACATGTTCAGAGGTGACACAATCATTCTTAACACTTCTGGACATTGCATAAAGCTACTGGACATTAATGGATCAAACAAATTCATCCAACATAGCAAAAGAGGCAATGCGAAATAAAAAGGCAGAATCTGTCAAAACAGAATAGTCCGTAAAGATATATTTTATTGAGGCACCAGACATGCTCAAATGAAAATGCCCAAATTGAATGAAAGTTGCGTACATATCTGAGGATCACGCACGTAAGTTGGCATATTTTTCTGAGCTACCTACAGAGAGGCAGGTCGAAATTCGTGACAGCAAAGAAATCTGTTTCTGCGCAGTAATCCAAATCTAGTATGAACCTTACTATCAAAGACTTTACTTGGCACAACAAAGCACAAAACTAAGATAAGGAGAGGTTGCTACAGTAGTAAAAAACTTCCAAGACTCAAATATAAAACAAAAATACTTTAGTAAAAACATGGGTTGTCTCCCATAAGCGCTTTTCTTTAACGCCTTTCAGCTAGGCGCAGAAAGTGTATATCAAGTATTATCGAGAGACGAAGTATCAACATCATAACTTGTTCTAATAATAGAATCAAAAGGTAACTTCATTCTCTTTCTAGGGAAGTGTTCCATACCTTTCTTGAGAGGAAATTGATATTTAATATTACCTTCCTTCATATCAATGGTAGCACCAACAGTTCGAAGAAAAGGTCTTCCCAATATAATGGGACAAGATGCATTGCATTCAATATCCAAGACAACAAAATCAACGGGGACAAGGTTATTGTTAACGGTAATGCAAACATTATCAACTCTCCCCAAAGGTTTCTTTATAGCATTATCAACAAGATTAACATCCAAATAACAATTTTTCAATGGTGGCAAGTCAAGCATATTATAGATTTTCTTAGGCATAACGGAAATACTTGCACCAAGATCACATAAAGCATTACAATCAAAGTTATTGACCTTCATCTTAATGATGGGCTCCCAACCATCTTCTAACTTTCTAGGAATAGAAGTTTCAAGTTTTAGTTTCTCTTCTCTAGCTTTTATGAGAGCATTTGTAATATGTTTTGTGAAAGCCAAATTTATAGCACTAGCATTGGGACTTTTAGAAAGTTTTTGTAAGAACTTTATAACTTCAGAGATGTGGCAATCATCAAAATCAAAACCATTACAATCTAAAGCAATGGGATCATCATCCTCAATGTTGGAAAAAAATTCAGCAGTTTTATCACAGGCAGTTTCAGCAGTTTTAGCAGTTTCAGGCAATTTTGCACGCTTTGCACTAGGAGTAGTAACATTGCCAACACCAATTATTTTACCATTGATAGTAGGAGGTGCAGCAACATGTGAATCATTAACATTACTAGTGGTGGTAATAGTCCAAACTTTAGCTACATTATTCTCTTTAGCTAGTTTTTCATTTTCTTCTCTTTCCCACCTAGCATGCAATTCAGCCATCAATCTTATATTCTCATTAATTCTAACTTGGATGGCATTTGCTGTAGTAACAATTTTATTTTCAATATCCTTATTAGGCATAACTTTCGATTTCAAAAGATCAACATCAGAGGCAAGACTATCAACCTTAGAAGCGAGAATATCAATTTTATTGAGCTTTTCCTCAACAGATTTGTTAAAGGCAGTTTGTGTACTAATAAATTCTTTAAGCATAGCTTCAAGTCCAGGGGGTGTGTTCCTATTATTGTTGTAAGAATTCCCATAAGAATTAGCATAACCGTTACCATTATTATAAGGATATGGCCTATAGTTATTACTAGAATTGTTCCGATAAGCATTGTTGTTGAAATTATTATTTTTAACGAAGTTTACATCAACATGTTCTTCTTGGGCAACCAATGAAGCTAACGGAACATTATTAGGATCAACATTAGTCCTATCATTCACAAGCATAGACATAATATCATCAATCTTATCACTCAAGGAAGAGGTTTCTTCGACAGAATTTACCTTCTTACCTTGTGGAGCTATTTCCGTGTGCCATTCAGAGTAATTAATCATCATATTATCAAGGAGCTTTGTTGCTTCACCAAGAGTGATGGACATAAAGGTACCTCCAGCAGCTGAATCCAATAGGTTCCGCGAAGAAAAATTCAGTCCTGCATAAAAGGTTTGGATGATCATCCAAGTAGTCAGTCCATGGGTTGGGCAATTTTTAACCAAAGATTTCATTCTTTCCCAAGCTTGAGCAACATGTTCATTATCTAATTGTTTAAAATTCATTATGCTACTCCTCAAAGATATAATTTTAGCAGGGGATAATATCTACCAATAAAAGCATCCTTGCATTTAGTCCATGAATCAATACTATTCTTAGGCAGAGATAGCAACCAATCTTTAGCTCTTGCTCTTAATGAGAAAGGAAACAATTTTAATTTTATAATGTCACCATCTACATCTTTATACTTTTGCATTTCACACAATTCAACAAAGTTATTGAGATGGGCAGCAGCATCATCAGAACTAACACCAGAAAATTGCTCTCGCATAACAAGATTCAGTAAAGCAGGTTTAATTTCAAAGAATTCTGCTGTAGTAGTAGGTGGAGCAATAGGTGTGCATAAGAAATCATTATTATTTGTGGTTGTGAAGTCACACAACTTAGTATTTTCAGGAGTGGCCATTTTAGCAGTAGTAAATAAAGCAAACTAGATAAAGTAAATGCAAGTAACTAATTTTTTTGTGTTTTTAATATAGAGTGCAAGACAGTAAATAAAGTAAAACTAGCAACTAATTTTTTTGTGTTTTGATATAATGCAGCAAACAAGTAAGTAAATAAAATAAAGCAAGACAAAAACAAAGTAAAGAGATTGGATTGTGGAGACTCCCCTTGCAGCGTGATGGCGTGTAACTCACACGTTCGTTGGGAACCCCAAGAGGAAGGTATGATGCGCACAACAGCAAGTTTTCCCTCAGAAACCAAGGTTTATCGAACCAGGAGGAGCCAAGAAGCACGTTGAAGGTTGATGGCGGCGGGATGTAGTGCGGCGCAACACCAGAGATTCCGGCGCCAACGTGGAACCTGCACAACACAACCAAAGTACTTTGCCCCAACGAAACAGTGAGGTTGTCAATCTCACCGGCTTGCTGTAACAAAGGATTAGATATATAGTGTGGATGATGATTGTTTGCAGAAAACGGTAGAACAAGTATTGCAGTAGATTGTATTCGGTGTAAAGAATGGACCGGGGTCCATAGTTCACTAGAGGTGTCTCTCCCATAAGATAGCATGTTGGGTGAACAAATTACAGTCGGGCAATTGACAAATAGAGAGGGCATAACAATGCACATACATGACATGATGAATATTGTGAGATTTAATTGGGCATTACGACAAAGTACATAGACCGCTATCCAGCATGCATCTATGCCTAAAAAGTCCACCTTCAGGTTATCATCCGAACCCCTTCCAGTATTAAGTTGCAAAACAACAGACAATTGCATTAAGTATGGTGCGTAATGTAATCAATAACTACATCCTCGGACATAGCATCAATGTTTTATCCCTAGTGGCAACATTACATCCATAACCTTAGAGGTTTTTGTCACTCCCCCAGATTCACGGAGACATGAACCCACTATCGAGCATAAATACTCCCTCTTGGAGTTAAGAGTAAAAACTTGGCCAGAGCCTCTACTAATAACGGAGAGCATGCAAGATCATAAACAACACATAGGTAATAGATTGATAATCAACATAACATAGTATTCTCTATCCATCGGATCCCGACAAACACAACATATAGAATTACGATAGATGATCTTGATCATGTTAGGCAGCTCACAAGATCCGACAATGAAGCACATGAGGAGAAGACAACCATCTAGCTACTGCTATGGACCCATAGTCCAGGGGTGAACTACTCACTCATCACTCCGGAGGCGACCATGGCGGTGAAGAGTCCTCCGGGAGATGAATCCCCTCTCCGGCAGGGTGCGGAGGTGATCTCCTGAATCCCCCGAGATGGGATTGGCGGCGGCGGCGTCTCAGTAAGGTTTTCCGTATCGTGGCTCTCGGTACTGGGGGTTTCGCGACGAAGACCTTAAGTAGGCGGAAGGGCGGAGTCGGAGGAGTCACGGGGGCCCCACACAGCAGGGCCGTGCGGGCCCCTCCTGGGCCGCGCCGCCCTAGTGTGGCGGCGCCCCGTGGCCCCACTTCGTCTTCCCTTCGGTCTTCTGGAAGCTTCGTGGCAAAATAGGACCCTGGGCGTTGATTTCGTCCAATTCCGAGAATATTTCCTTTGTAGGATTTCTGAAACCAAAAACAGAAAACAGCAACTGGCTCTTCGGCATCTCGTTAATAGGTTAGTGCCGGAAAATGCATAAATACGACATATAATGTGTATAAAACATGTAGATATCATCAATAATGTGGCATGGAACATAAGAAATTATCGATACGTCAAAGACGTATCATACGTCTTCGTCCCGAAAACCTAAGCCCTAGAGGATAGTCGCGAAGAGTCACAGCCGCCTCTGCGGGGCGGAGAACACCAGAGAGAAAAGAGCTCTCCGGCAGGCTGAAATCTGCCGGGGAAATTCCCTCCCGGAGGGGGAAATCGACGCCATCGTCACCGTCATCGAGCTGGACATCATCTCCATCATCATCTCCATCATCATCTCCATCGTCATCATCATCATCACCACCATCTCCACCGCTGCACCTCGTCACCGCTGTAACAATTTGGGTTTGATCTTGATTGTTTGATAGGGGAAACTCTCCCGGTGTTGATTTCTACTTGTTATTGATGCTATTGAGTGAAACCATTGAACCAAGGTTTATGTTCAGATTTTTATTCATCATCATATCACCTCTGATCATGTTCCATATGATGTCTCGTGAGTAGTTCGTTTAGTTCTTGAGGACATGGGTGAAGTCTAAATGTTAGTAGTGAATTATGTTGGTTAGTATTCAATGTTATGATATTTAAGTTGTGGTGTTATTCTTCTAGTGGTGTCATGTGAACGTCGACTACATGATACTTCACCATTTATGGGCCTAGGGGAGTGCATCTTGTATTCGTTTGCTAATTGCGGGGTTGCCGGAGTGACAGAAACCTAAGCCCCCGTTAGTATATCAATGCAGGAGGGATAGCAGGATCTCAGAGTTTAAGGCTGTGGTTAGATTTATCTTAATTACTTTCTTGTAGTTGCGGATGCTTGCAAGGGGTATAATCACAAGTATGTATTAGTCCTAGGAAGGGCGGTACATTAGCATAGGTTCACCCACACAACACTTATCAAAACAATGAAGATTAATCAGCTATATGAAGCGAAAGCACTAGACTAAATTCCCGTGTGTCCTCAAGAACGTTTGGTCATTATAAGTAAACAAACCGGCTTGTCCTTTGTGCTAAAAAGGATTGGGCCACTCGCTGCAATTATTTCTCTCGCACTTTACTTACTTGTACTTTATTCATCTGCTATATCAAAACCCCCTGAATACTTGTCTGTGAGCATTTACAGTGAATCCTTCATCGAAACTGCTTGTCAACACCTTCTGCTCCTCGTTGGGATCGACATTCTTACTTATCGAAGATACTACGATACACCCCCTATACTTGTGGGTCATCACAGAACAATCTACAGGTATACTCGATTTTGTGCTCCCTGGTGTATTATACAGGTTTTATACAGGTTTTATACAGGTTTTATACTGGTTTTATACACCGTATACAGGTTATATACTGATATAATATAGACAGATATAATATGGACATATATAATCATCACATCATCATCACATTACTTAGAGCCCGATCGAGTTATACATATAGCTCCATACAACTCATAATCCATGCAAATTAATTAAGTTCTCATCATCTCTAGATACAAACGAAGTGACACCGGCCGCCGCCTACACTAGGATGAAATAGAGTACCGCCGCGACGATGGTGAGCAAGAGCGAGAGCACAAGGAAGGTCTTCATCTTGCTCTTGTTCGCTTGGTGCGCCCTCCACTTGGCAACCGCCTCGTGTCTAGTCGGGTACCCTTTGTAGCAGTTGCCGCTGAACTTGTGCACCTGTTTCTTGCACTCCTCCCACTCCTCGTACACTCCTGGAACCCGCCCCTCGAACACGACGTAGTACATCATCTCTATGGACACAAGGCATATTAGTATATAACGCAATGGAAAGAGTTAGAGGGTTCACATGCATACATATTCACAAGAATTAAAGCAAGGAAATAATAATAAACCTAAAAGACATATAGCATCGGTATCACATAAGTAATATGGTTCAACGATAACGACTACAATAGTAATTGAAGTCCAACAACGACAACCACCGTTTCGAGCAAATTAAGCAAGTTTAGTTTACAACACGGTACAAATTGTCCATCGATTCAAAGTAATGCTAGGCACACCGGCCTCGGTCAACGAGACGTCTTCTTGAGCGGCTCCGGGAACGGCTTGTACAAGTCCTTCGTCGTCCACGTCCTTCCATCACCCTGCCTATGTAGGCGTTCTTCGATATCCCTCTTAGACAACCCTCTGAGTTGGTGTAAGAGCCCCGATGCGTTGGATACATCTTGTAAGATAATTTCCGAGAGCTTTACTTGGATGCGATGGAAGTCTTCTCTAAGATCATCATCATTGATTTGCCTCGACATTTTAATGGGGTCTCGCTTACTAGGTGGCAGAGACATCATCTCTGCATCCTCGACAAACCCTTTAAGGTGATGGAGGACATAGAAGGCCTCCTTAATGCTGCCAGCTGGCTGCTTGATACAAGGGAAGTCGATCACGTGCTTGAACCCGGGCTTTTTAGTGTCCGGCCTGATATATTGCCCATTCTTGTCGAAGGTGCCTCCATTTTTGGAGTAGCCAAGGATAGCCTCATCGAGAACACCCCTTATTCTCTTGTAGTCTTTCTTCGTCGTCGTACTCGACGAGTCGAAATACTGGGCTAGTGACCACTTCGGATCTAGGATGATGAGTGTGCAGTATTTGTCCCTGCTCAACACATGCAATTGAAATGGAATGTTGGAAATGATCGGCAATGGAAGAAATATATAAGAAAGCATAAGTTACGACGGCCGTGAGCGGATGTGTACTTACTCGGGAAAGACAGGCAGAAGAATGGTGTTGCTCTCTTTGTACATGAGCATGAAGTTCTGGAGGTACCGCACCGCCTTGGTCCGTGTCCTTGAGCCGTCCTGGAGCTGGCTATCGCGCATGTAGTAGGGATCCGCTACCGCGATGTGGCGGGGTCTCTCTCTGTTGATCTTCATCTGAAGATTGATCGCGTATAGGCGGACCAAGTTATAGTCGAGCCGTTTCGAGTGAAATAGGTTGAAGACGTCCTCGAACGCTATGAAGAAGATATCCGCGGGGTCTTCATTGACGAAGTTCTGGTCGGACGGCACCTTGACCGAGAACACCGGGTAATTTGGATCCTTTTCTTTAAGAAGGACGCTCTCTAGATAATTAATAGTGTGCTGCAAAGGGAGCATTGGTCCACTTGCGAGGTGTTCCATGTCCGGAGGCAGTATCGGTTTACCAGCTTCATGACACCGGGGCAAGCCATCCGGTGTAGGTGGTACCATGTCGTCGGCCCGGATCCTCTTAGGAGCAGGCTGGCTCGAAGATGCGCCCTTCTTGGGTCCTCTCTTCCTTGCCTTCTTCACCTGACCTACTGGGGGTGCTGGTGGTGCTGATGGTGGTGCTTCGGGTGCTGGTGGTGCTTCTGAGGTTGCTGGGGTTGATTTGGGTGGCTCCCCGATGATCGTCTTACGCAGCGTGTTAGGGCTGAAAACGGTAGCAGGCTTGACTTGAGCTGGATTGCCAGCCTCCGGAGGAGTGTCTTGAGAAAGACCCGTGAAGACCAGGCGCTGCTTCGTCACTGTAGGGGGACGACCAAGTTGATCGCCGTGTGTGCGGAAGGCTTGTTCATCCATAGGAGGCATGTACATATCTTGGCTGCAGGCGCCAGTGTTGATGTAGGCATCGATGTCATCATCATCATCTACATCGTTGCCATCAAGTGGCGCCATGTCCTGGACCTTAGGTGGTGGCGGTTGCGATGCCGCCGCTTGGCGTACCGTGCGTCTAGTTGACGGTCGTTGCGGTAGCGCTCCCAACAACTGTTTGTGGCGTGTGGTGGTGGCGGCGATCGTCGGTTCCTTCCGGGTGGCGGCGGCGACCGCCGGTTCCTTCAGGGTAGTGGGGGCGGCGACCGCCGTTTCCTTAAGGGTGTCGTCGGCGCTGGCGATCTTGGGCCGGATGATAGGGGAGGTGGCGCCGGTGCTTTTCTTAGCACTCGGAAGACCCCCCCAGACGAATCTGGTTCTTCGGCCATTTCATAAGCCATGAGGTGCAATCCCCAAGGGGCAAAACGTCGCCTTCGTCTGTGCCCGGAGGTTGAAAGGGGGGATGGCGTAGCGGTACTCCGGCACTACCATTACCAACTTGACCTTCGCCACGTCTTCCGCCAATCTAGCGCCGTGCATAACGCGGGAAGCCATGACAAGGCCGCTAGCAACTTCCACCAACTTGCCGCCGGGCTCCACCGTTTGCAGAAGTATGCATTGTTCATCCTGAGTCAGGGGCGCCATGTTGGGCATCGTGAGATGGCAGTCACGAAAGGCATATATAGTTAAAGAAGATGACGCGAAGGAGTAACTAATGAGTTTACCTCCTTGATGGCGTCGATCTCGGCTACTGTCGATACAAGGGCGGCGGTTGGGGGCGTCGATGCGACCAGTTGGAGCTGCGGCGGCGGTTGGAGCTGCGGCGTCGGGTGGAGCGGCGGCGTCTGGTGGAGCCCCGACGCCGGCGTCGGGTGGAGCGGCACCGTCGGCGACACGTGGAAGCTTGAGTTGCTGCCGCTGATGCTGGGCACATGTATCGGCCCCACTTGACCTCCCGCATTCCAAGCAGCTAACCCCTCCATCAACCCAGGGGGATGATCTGCCGGATCTTCTCGTCCAATAACTTGTTCATCATCTCCGTGTTCTCCACAGGCTTTTCGGCCACCAGCTTCTCTAGTGACTCCACCTTCTTCTTCAGCTCCTGAACCTCGGATTTATCCTTAGCCGACGACCTCCTCTCCAGCTTTCTCGTCTTGGCATCCGATCCGTAGTACTCGGATAGCTTCATACTTGTGCCAAAGCCGGACACACGGCCACCCGACGTCGGTGGCTTGTCCAGCTCCCTCTCCTTGTATTTGTTCGTCGCCCTGTTGAAAGGCGTGTCCCACGGTTCCGTCGACCCCTGGGACGACGGGCCAGCCGTACAACTAGCCTTCGTCAACTCTTCATCCTTCAGACAAAGGAACTTAAGGTTAGCCCATTTGGCTTCATTGCCTAATAAGATGAGCGAAATAATATAGAACTATCCTTACCAGGTACTTCTCGAAATCCCTCACGTCTTTGTGATCCGTAATAAATTCCCCCGTCTTCCAGTCTAAGTAGTAGCGGGACCGGACAAAGTTCCTAGCCTGTACATCCTGGATTTTGTGCCAGGGGTTTTCTTTCCCCAGACGTACCATCTCGGCATCCTCCTTGTCCCAAGTGGGCTGTTTTCCTCGGTAACCGCCGCTTCCGCAATGGTGGGTCCCTAAGTTCAAGTCCCGCATTTTCTTCCCCCAGGCGGTCCATTTTTTAACACTGTCACTCTGTAAGTAAGACTTGAATGCATTAAAGTCTTCTAAGGAGATCGACGGGTCTTTGCTACTTATCCTCTCCCAGCTTTCACCGGCCTCGATCTTGTTCTTCAGCCGGTTCTTCCAGCTGCTCAAGGCGGTGCTCATCTTCGTGAGAGCTAAAGAGTCCACCTTCTTATTGAACGGCTCCGGGAACGTGTATCGTTGGTGAAGCTTCTGGAGGAGGGATTGGGCGATAGCCTCGTTCTCCTTGCTTCTGAGGTCCTGAGTTAGGATCGGCACGGTTTCACGGATGATGCACCCTAGTTGCATGCCGTACCCTTTGGCAACCCACGAAGGCTCCATCGGTAGGCCACTTTCGGAGACTACCGTGACAGCATCGGTGACGTTGGCGAGCACTTGCGGCCTCCGATCCCTCCTTGGCCTCCTCGCCGTCCTCTTCTTCTTACCCTCCTGAGGGTTGCCGCCGCTATCACCTTCCGTGCGGTTGGCCGCGTTCTCTTCACCGGTCGTCTCTTCACCGGTCTCGGCGGCATCGTGCTAGGTATCGTCATCGTCGCCGGTGTCGGCGGCGCCCCCCCGGCCCTCTCCCTCGGAGGCGGCGTCCTGGCCCTTGTCGGTGTTGTCGGCGGCCGCCCGGCCCTCTGTAACACCCCAAATTTCAAAACAAAGAGAAAATGAATTCCTTTTTTCCAAAAATGAGAACCAACAAAAACTTTTCTTACATAGAGTGCTATGCATAGTGCTCATACCTAATACTTGTGTTTTGCCATGATGAGTGTTCTTATGCTTATGTGATAAACCCTAAAACCCTAAAGTGATCAAGTGAAGATCACAAACCAAATAAAATAAAAGAGAAAGAAATCAAATAAGAAAAACCCCCTTCTCAAAAATCATTTGGATCTATTTTGAGAAACCAAAATAAAAGAAAAGACATATGTGGGCATGTAGCCCTAATATGTAAATTTTGAACCCTACCTTTCTTACTTTGCTAAATGGTGGTGAACCATTGCAAAACTTACCAAACCCTAAACCTCATCCCTCTTGTCACCAACCTTTGAAAAACAAAATAAAAAGAAATGATCTTAATTAAGAAAAAGGCATATGCAAGCCTATGGCTACTTTTTGTAAATGCTAAAGCTTTGTTTGTCTACCTTGAGTAGATGAATTGAAATACCTCAACACACTCAACCAAGTACTTACCAACCAATTTAAGTGAGAAACAAAATAAAATCAAACATATGCATAGAGGCATATGTGGCACTTAGCCAAAATATCCAATCTTGACCTAGGCACTCCCATTGCCTCAAAATGGTTTGAACCTTTCACCCAACTCAATCTAACACCAAATAAACCTCACTCTTGTCAAATTGAAGCAAAGAAAAATAAAAGAATAAAAGTTAGAAAATCACAAAACCCTCACATATGGCTTATGCCATTTTTTCCAAATCTTTTCCCTAGACCAATTTGGCCTTCACCATTAGTTGTAATATGTTACTAAACACTTATTACAACTTTTGGAATCAAAGAAACACAAATCAAATCAAATTTGAACTCAAATTGTGAGTACATGTGATATTGGTCAAATCTGCCAATTTCAGTCTGGTCACTACTTTGAGCCCCTCTATCTCAAGTTTTTCAAACTAAACTCTCTCAATTCTTTGCACCTCATCCAAGAGCACATCAAGGTGAACAACTTTGGTAAAGACCACCATGCCAAATTCACTTTGTATAAAATTCTATGCTCATGACAAGTTGAGACTTTTTATCAAATGCAACAATCTCACACATTGCAATTTTGCAATTCTTTTATTTTTTAGAATTCCACCACCACTTGTGAATGTCTCTGGTCATTTACAACTTATCCAAACCCACCATTTTCAAATTTTGGAACCATAGTGCATAGATCAAATTTGGCACAAAATTGAGAATTGCAAATAGGCATCAACTTCAAACACTATTCTAAATAGTGTTTGGCCTAACTTGGTTCCCCCATTGGTCACACATAGTGCCCTAGCATCTCCTCTAGCCATGCCATTGCCTAGCCATGCCCACCCTAGCACAAGGACTCCCCTATGTCATGGCATATGTCACACATGTTGGCCATGATCTTTTGTGCATGATCTAGACAACAAAACACAAACCACTATTTAAAATAGTGTTTGGCCTAACTTGTCCCCTCCAACATCTTGTCCCCTCCAACATCTTGCCCCCTCCTTGACACCTTGGACATGCCATTCCCTTGGTCCCCTCCAACATCTTGTCCCCTCCAACATCTTGTCCCCTCCAACATCTTGCCCCCTCCTTGACACCTTGGACATGCACACCCTATGCCACCCTATCCCCTCTCCTCTCCCTCCTTGAACCTATAAATAGAGCACTTCCCCCACTCCAATTCTTCACACCACTTCACTCCTCTCCTCTCCCTGATCTTCCTCAAGCAATCCCTCATCCCAATTTCATCCACAAAGCCCCAATCGATCGCCGGAGCGCCGCCAGTACTGCTGCAAGATCGCCGGAGCTAGGAGCCGCCCAGGAGACGGCGCAAGTACCTGGAGCTTTGCCGTCTTCCACAACGTCGCTGCACCACCTCGCCGACGATCGCCGGACCGCCGGTGAGCCTCCGACCCCCTGCCTTCGCCGCGCCAGTAGCCTCCTCTTGCCGGAGATAACGACGGCCGTGCGCCGTTCGATCCAACTCTAATCGTGTGGCTCGTTTTAAATCATACCGTTTCGCTGTTTAAGTACCGCTGACAGTAGGTCCCGCTATCAGGCGGCCTGCTCGTGCGAGACACGCAGTGGGCCAGCCGTTTTCTTTTTCTCCCCTGGCCCAATTTGTTTTCCCGCGCAGCCCAACAATTCAAATTCGAATTATTTCGTTGAACTGAAATTCAATACTGGTGCTTGATTCAAAATTTAATAGAATCAAATCTACTGAGCCAAATTTGATGAATTTTATACCGTTGGAAAGCTAGTGAAAATATCTACAAAACTACACTGGTCTCACTGTGAGATTCTTTGTAGAAATAATGTGACAAAAAGAACAAGTCAGAGACTTTTATCACTTCAAATAATTCTTAAAAATCAACCAAAATGGATATTGAGTTGATTTCAACTCTCATATCTCACATTTCACTTACACTAATTGTTTATGCAAAAATATGGTGTTGTCACTTTGCATGATCATGCCCTATTTTAATTAAAGGACTATATGGCTATTTTAGTTAGTTGATATTGTCCAAAACTATTATGCAAATCATATGAAGTGTTTCACTTCATTTAAATCTTGTCCCAAGTACTTTCATATGAAGTTTGAACCCCTGGTCAAATACTCTCACATGAAATACTTGGTGATTTTAAATCATAATAAGCATTGTTAAATAGTATGAGGTATTCTACCTCATTTAAATCATTTTCTCAAATGATGATGATGAATGGTGACTTAGGTCAACATGATTTCATGTATGATTGTTTGAGAAGTTAAATCTTAAGAAGATTCAATGAGAGGAATTATTCCTCAAGAACTAAATGGAAACTATCATTTACTTATGTAATGAGAGGAAATTATTTCTCTAACACCAAGTAAGAAAACCCTAGAATAATTTTTGGTAGCAATGCTAAGTGATGATGCTAGATCATTTGGAGTGAGCCATTAAGGCTAACTAAGGCTACTTAAGTATTGTCTGGTGATTGTATCCTCGTATTCATGTATAGACGCTAGTACCGGAGAATATCAGGAAGGGGAAGGATTCTACCCAGAAGAAGAAGAGAACTTTGACCACCTCAACAACCAAGGCAAGCTAGACTATTGCAAGTTATAATGTTGCAAGCTAATATTCTTGCAAAGTGCAAAGCCCCTTGGGTCAAGGCACCCTAACTCTTACCTTTCTTACTACAATCCTATCCCAAGTTTTTACCTTACAAGTTTTTACTTGTTTATTTAAAGAGTTGCTTTTATAGTTAACTTTGGTCTAAGTTAAAGAAGGTTACTAGAGTAGTAAAGTTAGTATCAAGCTAGCCAAGCAAGATTAGCACCCCTCATGATTAGTGCTAGTGCTAAATATTAAAACTTGACTACTCTAGATGGGAACATGTGACTTGAAATGAATTTGAAACCATGGAATGATGAATCATTTCATTGAATGAATTTTTGAAGGTGAATGTGACAAGAGAAGATGGTGATTTTTGATAAAAATGATATTGGTTTGAATGCGATACCTTTCCAATATTGAGTACCCCCATAATACCTGATTATGGGTAGAGCTTAACTGGAAACTTATGCATCTTAGTATGGGTTCCCTCTGAACACACGTCATAGGGGTTATGCCGAGGCTGCCTCCGTTGTTGAGAAATGATGTGAATTGAGGTGAATTGTACGGCCAAGCCCTGTGCAGTTCCCAGGTTGACAGTTGGTCTTCACTGGGAGGCCAAGCTCATGGGGAGAGGTGCTCATACTAGGATTTATAAATGAAAGGTTATGGTTGATGATCCGCGTACTGTGTTACGATGATTCGGGGTACTCCCGACGGATGAAATCAAATGTTGTGGCACAAGTGTGCAACCTCTGCAGAGTGTAAACCTATTCGAATAGCCGTGTCCACGGTTACGGACAGTTGG
The DNA here is from genome assembly GCA_030979885.1 of Lolium multiflorum. Lineage (NCBI taxonomy): Eukaryota > Viridiplantae > Streptophyta > Magnoliopsida > Poales > Poaceae > Lolium > Lolium multiflorum. The sequence continues at coordinate 200,607,468 of CM061753.1, read as the reverse complement.
AAAGGCCATACAGTTTCCAGTGTCAGATTTTTGAAAATGATGGTGAAATGAATGGTGAATTGGTGACTTGACTTTGAATCACAACAATGTTGTGGAATGACACTAATGTTCCCACTGGAGTTAGTCTAGCACATGAATAAGTCTTTTCTCAAATACTTGTGAACTAAAATTGGCTTTATGCAAATAAACTAGAGCTTAGCACCCCTTACTAGAACTGTCTAGCACCTACATTAGTATTAGTTTGCGAGTACTTTAAAGTACTCACGACTGTGTCCCTGGCTATTCAAATGGCCAGACTATAAAGAGGAGCAGAACTATCAAGATGACGACAACCAAGATGTCTACGACAACTAGGGAATCTTCTGACGTCAGACGTTGGCCTGTGGACTAGAGAGTCCCTTCTATCTTACGCTTCCGCTATGAACTTGTGTATGTCCGTTGATCAGTAGATCAACTATTTGTGTAATATTGGATCATGTGATCTATTTGTAAGATGACTATGGTATGTAATGAATGATGACTTATGATATTCAACTGTTATGTCTCGCAACAACAATATTCCTGGGATTGCGATGTATGACATAATAGGCATCTGGACTTAAAAATCCGGGTGTTGACAAGTTGGTATCAGAGCCATTGTTTGACCTTAGGAGACCCTAGTTAGAATGGACGTCTGAAAAACTTAGTTTCAAAAACCAATGAAGTGAATATTTGTGAAAACTTGTTCTTACTCTTATCCTTGAGATCTTTTTAAAAAATGAGAAATCTATACTCTACTTGCTTTGCAAGCCTACCTAAAATTTTGCACACTTGAATACTTCTTTAACTTACTTATCCTAATTGCTCACAGATGGAGTACCAATGGGAGTTCTATCAGCTTGGTCCCGGAGGCGACCTAAGGTTCGAAAAGGATTTGAAGCAACTAGTGGAATATCTAGGACACCCGTATCCCGAGTTCTTCGGAATACCCCTCAACAACCACTCCGGAGAACCACCTCGGTGGGAAGTTTCTACTGATCTACGAAGAAAGCTTGGAGCCCCGGTATGGGAAACCATCTGGTTTTCTGTAACGGGAAACACTTGGAAGGAAGGACTAGTCAGAGCTATGCAAGAAGCAATTTCCCGTCTGTGTGGACAAAATGAGAACAAGATCAAGAACACTCGCTTCATCTACTACCCAAGACATGACTCCATGGGAAGATCGATGACCATGCCCCCGCACACGGAGATGAACCCCTATGTAGCACACCAGGACTTCAGGCTGTACAAAACCCGCAGGGATTTGGACAACGCCCTCGCCTCTCGCCAAGCACATCACCCGTGAAGACGAAGAATCCACCCGGAAGAGTAGTATCACCCCAACACTTAAGTAGGTGTGAGTTGTATCAGGATCCCCTCATATCATAGAACGAATGAATGGTTCTTCAAACCAACGGAGTGTTATATTTGTAATGTGTGATGTTTGGTATGAATGAAAAAAGTGTTGTTGGTTTTACCCCCTCAACACTACTCCAGTTTTCAAATTTTGAACTTTTTGAACTTTAATTCAAACAAACCGTAGAAATTTCCCTCTTATCTTATCATCCACTCCGATGTTCAGATGGCCCCACCAACCCGCAGCGCCAACCAAGACGTCATGATGCAGATGCTAGAGATGATGATGGCAGACCGAGAAGACGAGAGAGCTGAACGCCAGGCCAACATTGCTGCACTGCAGCAGATTGCTCAGAACAACAACGGCCATGGAAACCACGACCACCCTGGGTCAAAACTGAAGAACTTTCAGAACACCAACCCACCTATTTTCAGCAAGACCGAAGAGCCCCTCGATGCAGATGACTGGCTCCAGAAAATGGAGAACAACCTCGAGGTTGCGCAAGTTGAAGCCACAGAGAAAGTACTCTTCGCCACCCACTACCTGTCAGGACCTGCAAGAGCCTGGTGGACAAGCGCCCGCACAATGAATGCTGGATGATGATGACCGGGAAGACTTCAAGCTGAAGTTTAGCAAGTACCATGTGCCCCAAGGATGGATCAAGATGATGAGAGACGAGATCCGCGAACTCAAGCAAGGCAGAATGTCCGTGGTAGAATACCGCGACAGATTCCTTACTCTGTCAAGGTACGCCCCGGACGAAACCGACACCAATGAGAAGAGGAAGGCAAGATTTTTGAACGGACTCCATGACGAAATGCAGACTGTACTGGTCAACATTCCCTTTGCTGACCTAGAAGCCCTGGTGGACTCCGCCATCCAGATGGAAGGGAAGCTTCACCAAGCCAACGAGAACCGCAAACGCCGAATGATGAATCAGCATGGGTCCAGCAATACCCAGAAGTACTGCAACAACTCATCGGGAGGATATACTCCAAAGTACAACAAGCCCACTGCTAAGACTTACCGCCCAACGTACACCAACAACCACGGAGGACCCCCGAAGCCCGGAGGCAACAACAACAACAACAAACTGGAAGCAACGCCATCCCCGTCGCCAACAAGGACAAGGCCACCATCACTTGTTATGAGTGTGGAGTGGTTGGGCATTACTCCAATGAGTGCCCCAAGAGACTCGCCAAGATTGCCGCCAACACCGCTGCACCTGCTCAGAACCAACGCCGCTTTGCCGCAAGAAAGAACCAGAACAACAACGGCCGCTTCTACAACATGACTGCCACAGAAGCCCAAGAAGCACCTCAGGCCATGCCAAGTATGTCTCCCTGTTAAATCATATCACCCAATCTCTCTTAGGAACCTAACTTTTCTTAAAATCTCGGGACGAGATTTGTTTAAGGGGGAAGGGTTGTAACACCCCAAATTTCAAAACAAAGAGAAAATGAATTCCCTTTTTCCAAAAATGAGAACCAACAAAAACTTTTCTTACATAGAGTGCTATGCATGGTGCTCATACCTAATACTTGTGTTTTGCCATGATGAGTGTTCTTATGCTTATGTGATAAACCCTAAAACCCTAAAGTGATCAAGTGAAGATCACAAACCAAATAAAATAAAAGAGAAAGAAATCAAATAAGAAAAACCCGAACCTTCTCAAATAATCTTTTGGATCTATTTTGAGAAACCAAAATAAAAGAAAAGACATATGTGGGCATGTAGCCCTAATATGTAAATTTTGAAACCCTACCTTTCTTACTTTGATAAATGGTGGTAAACCATTGCAAAACTTACGAAACCCTAAACCTCATCCCTCTTGTCACCAACCTTTGAAAAACAAAATGAAAAGAAATGATCTTAATTAAGAAAAGGCATATGAAAGCCTATGGCTACTTTGTGTAAATGCTAAAGCTTTGTTTGTCTACCTTGAGTAGATGAATTCAAATACCTCAACACACTCAACCAAGTACTTACCAACCAATTTAAGTGAGAAACAAAATAAAATCAAACATATGCATAGAGGCATATGTGGCACTTAGCCAAAATAGCCAATCTTGACCTAGGCACTCCCATTGCCTCAAAATGGTTTGAACCTTTCACCCAACTCAATCTAACACCAAATAAACCTCACTCTTGTCAAAGTGAAGCAAAGAAAAATAAAAGAATAAAAGTTAGAAAATCACAAAACCCTCACATATGGCTTATGCCATTTTTTCCAAATCTTTGCCCTAGACCAATTTGGCCTTCACCATTAGTTGTAATATGTTACTAAACACTTATTACAACTTTTGGAATCAAAGAAACACAAATCAAATCAAATTTGAACTCAAATTGTGAGTACATGTGATATTGGTCAAATCTGCCAATTTCAGTCTGGTCACTACTTTGAGCCCCCCTATCTCAAGTTTTTCAAACTAAACTCTCTCAATTCTTTGCACCTCATCCAAGAGCACATCAAGGTGAACAACTTTGGTAAAGACCACCATGCCAAATTCACTTTGTATAAAATTCTATGCTCATGACAAGTTGAGACTTTTTATCAAATGCAACAATCTCACACATTGCAATTTTGCAATTCTTTTATTTTTTAGAATTCCACCACCACTTGTGAATGTCTCTGGTCATTTACAACTTATCCAAACCCACCATTTTCAAATTTTGGAACCATAGTGCATAGATCAAATTTGGCACAAAATTGAGAATTGCAAATAGGCATCAACTTCAAACACTATTCTAAATAGTGTTTGGCCTAACTTGGTTCCCCCATTGGTCACACATAGTGCCCTAGCATCTCCTCTAGCCATGCCATTGCCTAGCCATGCCCACCCTAGCACAAGGACTCCCCTATGTCATGGCATATGTCACACATGTTGGCCATGATCTTTTGTGCATGATCTAGACAACAAAACACAAACCACTATTTAAAATAGTGTTTGGCCTAACTTGTCCCCTCCAACATCTTGTCCCCTCCAACATCTTGCCCCCTCCTTGACACCTTGGACATGCCATTCCCTTGGTCCCCTCCAACATCTTGTCCCCTCCAACATCTTGTCCCCTCCAACATCTTGCCCCCTCCTTGACACCTTGGACATGCACACCCTATGCCACCCTATCCCCTCTCCTCTCCCTCCTTGAACCTATAAATAGAGCACTTCCCCCACTCCAATTCTTCACACCACTTCACTCCTCTCCTCTCCCTGATCTTCCTCAAGCAATCCCTCATCCCAATTTCATCCACAAAGCCCCAATCGATCGCCGGAGCGCCGCCAGTACTGCTGCAAGATCGCCGGAGCTAGGAGCCGCCCAGGAGACGCCGCAAGTACCTGGAGCTTTGCCGTCGTCCACAACGTCGCTGCACCACCTCGCCGACGATCGCCGAACCGCCGGTGAGCCTCCGACCCCCTGCCTTCGCCGCGCCAGTAGCCTCCTCTCGCCGGAGATAACGACGGCCGTGCGCCGTTCGATCCAATTCTAATCGTGTGGCTCGTTTTAAATCATACTGTTTCGCTGTTTAAGTACCGCTGACAGTAGGTCCCGCTATCAGGCGGCCTGCTCGTGCGAGACACGCAGTGGGCCGGCCCGTTTTCTTTTTCTCCCCTGGCCCAATTCGTTTTCCCGCGCAGCCCAACAATTCAAATTCGAATTATTTCGTTGAACTGAAATTCAATACTGGTGCTTGATTCAAAATTTAATAGAATCAAATCTACTGTGCCAAATTTGATGAATTTTATACCGTTGGAAAGCTAGTGAAAATATCTACAAAACTACACTGGTCTCACTGTGAGATTCTTTGTAGAAATAATGTGACAAAAAGAACAAGTCAGAGACTTTTATCACTTCAAATAATTCTTAAAAATCAACCAAAATGGATATTGAGTTGATTTCAACTCTCATATCTCACATTTCACTTACACTAATTGTTTATGCAAAAATATGGTGTTGTCACTTTCCATGATCATGCCCTATTTTAATTAAAGGACTATATGGCTATTTTAGTTAGTTGATATTGTCCAAAACTATTATGCAAATCATATGAAGTGTTTCACTTCATTTAAATCTTGTCCCAAGTACTTTCATATGAAGTTTGAACCCCTGGTCAAATACTCTCACATGAAATACTTGGTGATTTTAAATCATAATAAGCATTGTTAAATAGTATGAGGTATTCTACCTCATTTAAATCATTTTCTCAAATGATGATGATGAATGGTGACTTAGGTCAACATGATTTCATGTATGATTGTTTGAGAAGTTAAATCTTAAGAAGATTCAATGAGAGGAACTATTCCTCAAGAACTAAATGGAAACTATCATTTACTTATGTAATGAGAGGAAATTATTTCTCTAACACCAAGTAAGAAAACCCTAGAATAATTTTTGGTAGCAATGCTAAGTGATGATGCTAGATCATTTGGAGTGAGCCATTAAGGCTAACTAAGGCTACTTAAGTATTGTCTGGTGATTGTATCCTCGTATTCGTGTATAGACGCTAGTACCGGAGAATACCAGGAAGAGGAAGGATTCTACCCAGAGGAAGAAGAGAACTTTGACCACCTCAACAACCAAGGCAAGCTAGACTATTGCAAGTTATAATGTTGCAAGCTAATATTCTTCCAAAGTGCAAAGCCCCTTGGGGCAAGGCACCCTAACTCTTACCTTTCTTACTACAAGCCTATCCCAAGTTTTTACCTTGCAAGTTTTTACTTGTTTATTTAAAGAGTTGCTTTTATAGTTAACTTTGGTCTAAGTTAAAGAAGGTTACTAGAGTAGTAAAGTTAGTATCAAGCTAGCAAAGCAAGATTAGCAACCCTCATGATTAGTGCTAGTGCTAAATATTAAAACTTGACTACTCTAGATGGGAACATGTGACTTGAAATGAATTTGAAACCTTGGAATGATGAATCATTTCATTGAATGAATTTTTGAAGGTGAATGTGACAAGAGAAGATGGTGATTTTTTATAAAAATGATATTGGTTCGAATGCGATACCTTTCCAATATTGAGTACCCCCACAATACCTGATTATGGGTAGGGCTTAACTGGAAACTTATGCATCTTAGTATGGGTTCCCTCTGAACACACGTCATAGGGTTTATGCCGAGGCTGCCTCCGTTGTTGAGAAATGATGTGAATTGAGGTGAATTGTACGGCCAAGCCCTGTGCAGTTCCCAGGTTGACAGTTGGTCTTCACTGGGAGGCCAAGCTCATGGGGAGAGGTGCTCATACTAGGATTTATAAGTGAAAGGTTATGGTTGATGATCCGCGTACTGTGTTACGATGATTCGGGGTACTCCCGACGGATGAAATCAAATGTTGTGGCACAAGTGTGTAACCTCTGCAGAGTGTAAACCTATTCGAATAGCCGTGTCCACGGTTACGGACAGTTGGAAAGGCCATACAGTTTCCAGTGTCAGATTTTTGAAAATGATGGTGAAATGAATGGTGAATTGGTGACTTGACTTTGAATCACAACAATGTTGTGGGAATGACACTAGTGTTCCCACTTGAGTTAGTCTAGCACATGAATAAGTCTTTTCTCAAATACTTGTGAACTAAAATTGGCTTTATGCAAATAAACTAGAGCTTAGCACCCCTTACTAGAACTGTCTAGCACTTACATTAGTATTAGTTTGCGAGTACTTTAAAGTACTCACGGCTGTGTCCCTGGCTATTCAAATGGCCAGACTATGAAGAGGAGCAGAACTATCAAGATGACGGCAACCAAGATGTCTACGACAACTAGGGAATCTTCTGACGTCAGACGTTGGCCTGTGGACTAGATAGTCCCTTCTATCTTACGCTTCCGCTATGAACTTGTGTATGTCCGTTGATCAGTAGATCAACTATTTGTGTAATATTGGATCATGTGATCTATTTGTAAGATGACTATGGTATGTAATGAATGATGACTTATGATATTCAACTGTTATGTCTCGCAACAACAATATTCCTGGGATTGCGATGTATGACATAACAGGCATCTGGACTTAAAAATCCGGGTGTTGACACCCTCTCCCTCGGAGGCGGCGTCCCGGCCCTCTTCCTCATCGCCGGGCGACTCGGCGGCGGCCTTCCGGGGCCGCTCGTAGCCCTCCCAGAAGTCCTTGTTGGCCTCTCTCGCTTCTTCGTTCTGGCTCCTGGGCTTAGAAGTGCTGCCCGACATGTTTATTTGCACTTCATTAAAAAGAGGCAAAAAGTTAGTACAAAAGTCAACCAAAAAATTCGGCATGACCTTTGCTATTTTTTCTACGTAGGAGTGCCCATTTCTCAACCGAAACGGAAGTTAATCAACGCTTCGGGAGAAATGGGCAACTCAATGAAATCCCTGCAAAACCTGGAGCCCACATTCATCACCATATTCACAGATTCTAACCATGTTCATCATCATACAAAATTGTATCCAAATACTACTACATCAAAACCTGGAGCTACAACTACATCAAAACCTGGAGCATCAAAAACCTGAAGCATCAAAACCTAGAGCATCTACAACAAAACCTGGAGCATCAAAAACCTGAAGCATCAAACCCTGGAGCTACAACTACATCAAAATCTGAAGCATCAAAACCTGAAGCATACAACTACATCAAAACCTGGAGCATTACACTTATACTTACAGTAGCACTAACCACTTATACTTACAGTAGCACTAACCAAAGTAGCATCATTAGCTTGAACCAAGAATTGCTAACAAATCCTAGCTAGCAGTAGCAATAAAGAACATCAACATATAAAATTCCAGAGATAATTAAATAGCAGAAGCTTGAGCATCATATGGAAATGCTAGTGACTTCAAATGAAAATGCTATTACTCATAAATATACATTACAAAAGGCAGTAGCTAGTGACTTAATTTTTTTATAAATTCAAAGAGAATTATACCAATAGCTAATCAAATTTTAGTAGATAATTACTTAAATTTAAAAAGGCAGTATATGCTTCTTCATAACCAAGAATACAAGCTTATAGAGCAAGCCAACCAGTAGCTACTGCCAACATGTGAGCATGAGCATCATTTAACCTTACATTACATACATTATTTCCTACCATCTGCATAGAAGCATTACATAAACCCTTTTATTCATCATTGCATGGAAGCATTACATCAACCCTTACATTACATAATTATTCAGACAACCTAGGACACACTAAAACTAGATGGCTGAAACTACAACTAACTACAACAAACTAGGATACCAAATCTTTGATTTTTTTCATGCCCTTCCTCAGCCAGCACAAGATAACTCCAGCTTTAACCTTTTCTTCAAGATTTGGTTCTACATAGTAGGGCAACACCTCTGTGGGTCCTCCTTCCCTCAACTGATGCTTATACTTTTTCAGTTTGGGAATGGGCTTAGGTCTGGATTTTGGAACTGGGAGAACTTGTGTAGTGTATGTGAACACACCTAGCTGGTTCAAGCCATCTGCTGCTTCTTCTTCCCTGAACCTGGCAGCAGAAGCTTCCCTCTCTTGCACACTTCTCCTACGATACACTAGCAACTCCTTGTCTGCCCTACCCATAGAAAAAGTCTTGGAAAGAGTGGCATCCCTAGAGCCAGAGGCACCACTGGAGCCAGTGCTCCTCCTCTTTGCACTCCAGGACAGGTTGTCCATGTTTGGTGTGGTTTTCAGGTTCACTACACTAGGCATTTATATAGGATGGAGGGCATGCACAGAGGGTATGAGAACACAAGCTGAACAGTTGTGTTACATAGGACAATGCCATCAGTTTCTTTTTTTGAATTGTGATGTCAATCCACAAGAGGGAGAATATTCTCCAAAATGGGTCAGAGACAAGCCATTGGGAATATTCCCCAAAATGGGTCAGGAGAGCCTGTCCATTCTTGCTAGGCAGAGGCATTTTTGGTTCAGAGGAATATTCTTGCTAGGGCAGAGGTGGCCAGAGGTGAACTAAAACCATCTATGCATTCTCATCTTGCAACCAGGGAGCATGAGCATGATCATTTCATAAAATTCAAACAGTAGCATTTCATGTACTAGTAGCATTATTATCTTGAAACCCCAAGCAGTAATTCAAAATCAACAAATCCTAGGCAGTAGCATTTCATTTTATTAACCCAAGCATTTTCATTTTCTAAACCTAAATTTTCTACTGCCAACAAATCCTAGCATCAATTCAAAATCAACTAGGCAGTAGCATTTCATTTTATTAAAAACAGCAAGCAATGAATTAAAAAAATAGCAAGAACTTTATTAGCTCTAGTGCAAGCAATGAATTAAAAAAACAGCAACCAATGAATTAAAAAAAATAGCAAGCAATAAATTAAATAGCATTTGACTGCATCATTTGCATTTACATTTAAACCAGTAGCATCATTTGCATGAACAAGAGAACCTAAATCAATTTCTAGCTTGTACATTTCATCATTTCATCATAGCATCATTTCATCATTTCCATTTAAACCAGTAGCATCATTAGCTTTCACCAAGAATTGCTAACAAATCCTAGCAATAACATATACATACTACACTACAGCATGCCACCAAAGTAGATATAGGTCATTTGTTTCTACATCTAGCTATGGAGCCCCTGAATTTCATCACATAGAAAGAATATAATGCCATAACCAAGAAATTAGCTACTGCTAGGATCATGGCAATTCTTTGATGGCTTGGATGGCTTGGATCATGGCAATGCAAACAACATATTGTACAAGGGGCAGCTTGCGTGGAACGAGAACATGAGACAATACAAAATCTGACCAATGTTGCCCTTCTTCTCCGAAATTCGGGCACAAGACAGTGGGGAGGGGGACAAGGGAGTGGGGAGGGGGAGAGGGACTCTCACCGAACGGCGGCGGTGGCAGGGCGCGGTGGTGATGGCGTTGTCCTCCTCCTCTGCGGCGGCGACTCGGGCTGCGCGTCCTCCTCCTCGATCTGCGGCGGCGGCTCGGCCTTGGGCGTCCTGCTCGGCGGCGGCGTGGCGGTCCTCCTCCTCCTCCTCCTCTACGGCGACGGCCGGGCTCGCGCTCGTCCTCCTCCTCGATCTGCGGCGGCGGCTCGGCCTTGGGCGTCCTGCTCGGCGGTGGCGTGGCGGTCCTCCTCCTCCTCCTCCTCCTCGGCGGCAGCGGCGCTAGGTGGCGGCGCTTGGCGGTGGTGGTGGTTGCGAGAGAGCAGTGGCGCGCTAGGGTTGTGAGTGGGGAAGAAACTGCTGTTGAGTGGGGAAGAAAGGGTCGATCGAGTTATTTCACCAAGTGTCTAAATTCTGTGGCGCACCCATCTAAGTGCGCCACAGAATTAAGCTTTCTGTGGCGCATCAGCACTGACATGCGCCACAGAATTCCTTAATTCTGTGGCACACCTAAAGGGGCGTGCGCCACAGAATTTAGACACTTAGCAAAACAAAATGGTTCGAACCCTGACTGCCACACAATTTTTCTTCCTTTTTTTCATATTTTAGTTACATTTCAATAAATAACACAACATTATTTAGTAATTAGTAGAGTATTATAAATTACTTGTCTCATACAAACATGTACGTTCTTGTTTCTCTCACACACACATGCATGTACTTGTCTAACACACACTCACACACATGTGATAGACCAAAAAAAGATCTTCTTCGTCCCGGCTTCGAGCTCTAGCTAGCGTCTCTTCGCAATCTTCTTGCCCTTTCGGTTGTTGGCGGTTGAATACTTTATGCCGGCTGATTGCGCGTAGTTAACACGTCCGTTGGGAACCCCAAGAGGAAGGTATGATGCGCACAGTAGCAAGTTTTCCCTCAGTAAGAAACGAAGGTTTAATCGAACCAGTAGGAGTCAAGAAGCACGTCGAAGGTTGATGGCGGCGGGATGTAGTGCGGCGCAACACCAGGGATTCCGGCGCCAACGTGGAACCTGCACAACACAACCAAAGTACTTTGCCCCAAAGAAACAGTGAGGTTGTCAATCTCACCGCTTGCTGTAACAAAGGATTAGATGTATAGTGTGGATGATGATTGTTTGCAGAAAACAGTAGAACAAGTATTGCAGTAGATTGTATTCGATGTAAAAGAATGGACCGGGGTCCACAGTTCACTAGAGGTGTCTCTCCCATAAGATAAATAGCATGTTGGGTGAACAAATTACAGTTGGGCAATTGACAAATAGAGAGGGCATGACCATGCACATACATGATATGATGAGTATAGTGAGATTTAGTTGGGCATTACGACAAAGTACATAGACGCTATCCAGCATGCATCTATGCCTAAAAAGTCCACCTTCAGGTTATCATCCGAACCCCTTCCAGTATTAAGTTGCAAACAACAGACAATTGCATTAAGTATGGTGCGTAATGTAATCAATAACTACATCCTCGGACATAGCATCAATGTTTTATCCCTAGTGGCAACAGCACATCCACAACCTTAGAACTTTCTGTCACTGTCCCAGATTTAATGGAGGCATGAACCCACTATCAAGCATAAATACTCCCTCTTGGAGTTAAGAGTAAAAACTTGGCCAGAGCCTCTACTAATAACGGAGAGCATGCAAGATCATAAACAACACATAGGTAATAGATTGATAATCAACATAACATAGTATTCTCAATCCATCGGATCCCGACAAACACAACATATAGCATTACAGATAGATGATCTTGGTCATGTTAGGCAGCTCATAAGATCCGACAATGAAGCACATAAGGAGAAGACGACCATCTAGCTACTGCTACGGACCCATAGTCCAGGGGTGAACTACTCACTCATCACTCCGGAGGCGACCATGGCGGTCAAGAGTCCTCCGGAGATGAATCCCCTCTCCGGCAGGTGCCGGAGGCGATCTCCGAATCCCCGAGATGGGATTGGCGGCGGCGTCTCCGGAAGGTTTTCCGTATCGTGGCTCTCGACCGGGGGTTTCGCGACGAAGACTATATGTAGGCGGAAGGGCAGGTCGGGGGCCACACGAGGGCCCCACACGCCGGGGCGCGGCCAAGGCCCGTGCCGCGCCGCCCGTTGTGGCGGCGCCGTGGCCCCACTTCGTAAGTCCTCCGGTCTTCTGAAGCTTCGTGTAAAAATAGGCCCCGGGCGTTGATTTCGTCCAATTCCGAGAATATTTCCTTACTAGGATTTCTGAAACCAAAAACAGCAGAAAACAGCGGCTCTTCGGCATCTCGTTAATAGGTTAGTGCCGGAAAATGCATAAATATGACGTAAAGTATGCATAAAACATGTAGATATCATCAATAATGTGGCATGGAACATAAGAAATTATCGATACGTTGGAGACGTATCAGCATCCCCAAGCTTAGTTCGCTCGTCCCGAGCAGGTAAACGATAACAAAGATAATTTCTGGAGTGACATGCCATCATAACCTTGATCATACTATTGTAAGCATATGTAATGAATGCAGCGATCAAAACAATGGTAATGACATGAGTAAACAAATGAATTATAAAGCAAAGACTTTTCATGAATAGTACTTTCAAGACAAGCATCAATAAGTCTTGCATAAGAGTTAACTCATAAAGCAATAAATCAAAGTAAAGGTATTGAAGCAACACAAAGGAAGATTAAGTTTCAGCGGTTGCTTTCAACTTATAACATGTATATCTCATGGATATTGTCAATGTAAAGTAATATAACAAGTGCAATATGCAAGTATGTAGGAATCAATGCACAGTTCACACAAGTGTTTGCTTCTTGAGGTGGAGAGAGATAGGTGAACTGACTCAACATAAAAGTAAAAGAAAGGCCCTTCGCAGAGGGAAGCATTGATTGCTATATTTGTGCTAGAGCTTTGGTTTTGAAAACAAGAAACAATTTTGTCAACGGTAGTAATAAAGCATATGTATCATGTAAATTATATCTTACAAGTTGCAAGCCTCATGCATAGTATACTAATAGTGCCCGCACCTTGTCCTAATTAGCTTGGATTACCGGGATTATCATCGCAATACACATGTTTTAACCAAGTGTCACAAAGGGGTACCTCTATGTCGCCTGTACAAAGGTCTAAGGAGAAAGCTCGCCTTGGATTTCTCGCTTTTGATTATTCTCAACTTAGACATCCATACCGGGACAACATAGACAACAGATAATGGACTCCTCTTTAATGCATAAGCATGTAGAAACAATTAATGTTCTCATATGAGATTGAGGATATATGTCCAAAACTGAAACTTCCACCATGGATCATGGCTTTAGTTAGCGGCCCAATGTTCTTCTCTAACATTATGCATGCTCTAACCATTAAATGAGTGGTAAATCTCCCTTACTTCAGACAAGACGGACATGCATAGCAACTCACATGATATTCAACAAAGAGTAGTTGATGGCGTCCCCAGGAACATGGTTATCGCACAACAAACAACTTAATAAGAGATAAAGTGCATAAGTACATATTCAATACCACAATGGTTTTTAAGCTATTTGTCCCATGAGCTATATATTGCAAAGGTAAAGGATAGAAATTTTTAAAGGTAGCACTCAAGCAATTTACTTTGGAATGGCGGAGAAATACCATGTAGTAGGTAGGTATGGTGGACACAAATGGCATAGTGGTTGGCTCAAGGATTTTGGATGCATGAGAAGTATTCCCTCTCGATACAAGGTTTAGGCTAGCAAGGTTATTTGAAACAAACACAAGGATGTACCGGTGCAGCAAAACTCACATAAAAGACATATTGTAAACATTATAAGACTCTACACCGTCTTCCTTGTTGTTCAAACTCAATACTATAAATTATCTAGACTTTAGAGAGACCAATTATGCAAACCAAATTTTAGCAAGCTCTATGTATTTCTTCATTAATAGGTGCAAAGTATATGATGCAAGAGCTTAAATATGAGCACAACAATTGCCAAGTATCAAATTATTCAAGACATTTTAGAATTACTACATGTAGCATTTCCCGATTCCAACCATATAACAATTTAACGAAGAAGATTCAACCTTCGCCATGAATACTATGAGTAAAGCCTAAGGACATATTTGTCCATATGCAACAGCGGAGCGTGTCTCTCTCCACACAATGAATGCTAGGATCCATTTTATTCAAACAAAACAAAAACAAAAACAAACCGACGCTCCAAGCAAAGCACATAAGATGTGATGGAATAAAAATATAGTTTCAGGGGAGGAACCTGATAATGTTGTCGATGAAGAAGGGGATGCCTTGGGCATCCCCAAGCTTAGACGCTTGAGTCTTCTTAAAATATGCAGGGGTAAACCACCGGGGCATCCCCAAGCTTAGAGCTTTCACTCTCCTTGATCATATTGTATCATCTCCCTCTCTTGACCCTTGAAAACTTCCTCCACACCAAACTCAAAACAACTCATTAGAGGGTTAGTGCACAATTAAAATTTACATGTTCAGAGGTGACATAATCATTCTTAACACTTCTGGACATTGCACAAAGCTACTGAAAGTTAATGGAATAGAAAAATCCATCAAGCATAGCAAAACAGGCAATGCGAAATAAAAGGCAGAATCTGTCAAAACAGAACAGTTCGTAAAGACGAATTTTATTGAGGCACCAGACTTGCTCAGATAAAAATGCTCAAATTGAATGAAAGTTGCGTACATATCTGAGGATCACTCACGTAAATTGGCATAATTTTCTGAGTTACCTACAGAGAATTAGGCCCAGATTCGTGACAGCAAAGAAATCTGTTTCTGCGCAGTAATCCAAATCTAGTATGAACCTTACTATCAAAGACTTTACTTGGCACAACAATGCACAAAACTAAGATAAGGAGAGGTTGCTACAGTAGTAACAACTTCCAAGACTCAAATATAAAATAAAAGTACTGTAGTAAAAACATGGGTTGTCTCCCATAAGCGCTTTTCTTTAACGCCTTTCAGCTAGGCGCAGAAAGTGTATATCAAGTGTTATCAAGAGACGAAGTATCAACATCATAATTTGTTCTAATAATAGAATCAAAAGGTAACTTCATTCTCTTTCTAGGGAAGTGTTCCATACCTTTCTTGAGAGGAAATTGATATTTAATATTACCTTCCTTCATATCAATGATAACACCAACAGTTCGAAGAAAAGGTCTTCCCAATATAATGGGACAAGATGCATTGCATTCAATATCCAAGACAACAAAATCAACGGGGACAAGGTTATTGTTAACGGTAATGTGAACATTATCAAATCTCCCCAAAGGTTTCTTTGTAGAATGATCAGCAAGATTAACATCCAAATAACAATTTTTCAATGGTGGCAAGTCAAGCATATTATAGATTTTCTTAGGCATAACGGAAATACTTGCACCAAGATCACATAAAGCATTACAATCAAAGTCATTGACCTTCATCTTAATGATGGGCTCCCAACCATCCTCTAGCTTCCTAGGAATAGAAGCTTCACGTTCTAGTTTCTCTTCTCTAGCTTTTATGAGAGCATTTGTAATATGTTTTGTGAAAGCCAAATTTATAGCACTAGCATTAGGACTCTTAGCAAGTTTTTGTAAGAACTTTATAACTTCAGAGATGTGGCAATCATCAAAATCCAAACCATTATAATCTAAAGCAATGGGATCATCATCCCCAATGTTGGAAAAAATTTCAGCAGTTTTATCACAGGCAGTTTCAGCAGTTTTAGCAGTTTCCGGCAGTTTTGCAGGCTTTGCATTAGAAGTGGAAACATTGCCAACACCAATCCTTTTACCATTATTAGTAGGAGGTGCAGAAACATGTGGAGCATTAGCATTGCTAGTGGTGGTAATAGTCCAAACTTTAGCTACATTATTCTCTTTAGCTAGTTTTTCATTTTCTTCTCTTTCCCACCTAGCATGCAATTCGGCCATCAATCTTATATTCTCATTAATTCTAACTTGGATGGCATTTGCTGTAGTAACAATTTTATTATTATGATTTTCATTAGGCATAACTTTCGATTTCAAAAGATCAACATCAGCAACAAGACTATCGACTTTAGAAGCAAGTATATCAATTTTCCCAAGCTTTTCTTCAACAGATTTGTTAAAATCAGTTTGCGTACTAATAAATTCTTTAAGCATAGCTTCAAGTCCAGGGGTTGTGTTCCTATTATTGTTGTAAGAATTCCCATAAGAATTACCATAACCGTTACCATTATTATAAGGATATGGCCTATAGTTATGTTATCACCAGAATTTGACCGAGTCAGAGGTGGGCCACGATTGAGATAGACTTGAAGATATACATGGAAGGAAGAACAAGAATTGGCCTTTTACACGAAGTTGGGCTGAATTGCCCATGTATCTGTAATTTATTAGATCGTATCTTAAGTTAGAAGTTAGAGTTTTTCGTGCACGATGGGATATTCCCACGTTAGAAAGTCCGCTGGACTATAAATATGTATCTAGGGTTTATGGAATAAACAACAACTCACGTTCAACCCCAAACAAACCAATCTCGGCGCATCGCCAACTCCTTCGTCTCGAGGGTTTCAATCAGGTAAGCGACATGCTGCCTAGATCGCAATCTAGGCAGCACAAGCCCCACGTTGTTCATGCGTTGCGCGTACTGAAGCGTTTTTGATGGCGCGCAACGTAGTTATCATAGATGTGTTAGGGTTAGCATTGTTCTTCGTATAAACATGCTTTACGTAGTGCAACCCTTGCATATCTAGCCGTCCTCACGCCTGTCTCAGGTGTGGGGGCGGCACCCTGCTTGTTCATCATCTAGTAGATCTGATCCGTTACGGTTGCTCCTTGCTCTGCAAGGATTAGTTTAATATCTGCAATAGTTAGGCCTTACAAAGGGGGGAGGATCCAGTGGCACGTAGGGTGGCGTTCGCAAGTCCTAAACAGGATGTTCCGCGGATCAACATCATTGTTGGTTCTTTGGCCTTGTTTAGGATCGGCTTATGAGCACCGTGCGTGGCCGCGAGGCCCAACCTGGAGTAGGATGATCCGATTATGCGGTGAAAACCCTAAATCGTCGTAGATCTCATTAGCTATATCTTGATCAAGCAGGATCACCAAGTATTCGTGCACCCCGCACGGATCATGGGTGGATCGGCTCTTTGAGCCGATTCACAGGATAACCTGAGAGCCGATCGAGGCTCTTATTTAATGTTTACGTGTATGCCATGCAGGAACTAAGCGAGGCATCCCCATCACCTTCCTGACCAGGTATAGGTCAGGTGGCACGCCCTTGCACTTCGCATCGCCGCGTGTGACCAGAAGAGCATTGCGGGCCGTCGCTCGGAGGGGTCTCAGCCAGCCGCAGCTCTAGGCTCTTCCCGGCTCTACCGTGCTGACTGTCGCCGCCCGCCGGTGGGTGGTTTTGGCGGTCAACACATTCTGGCACGCCCGGTGGGACCATTGTCTACATCAACCACATCGCCATCTACATCTGAGATGGCGGACGGCACGCCAGTCACATGCGACGAGATCAAAGCCATCCTCGAAGCCGCACTCTTCGGCTCTCCCCACCGAACCCACTCCCATGGCGTCAGGGGGAGGGGCTCCACGCCCGAAGGCGCACTTGATGGGAGAGATTTCTCCACCCCGTTGGAGGAGCGCACCAAGTCTCTGAAACATGACGGGATCAAGGCAACCCTTGGTGCCGAACTCATCGGCTCCTCTAAGAAGACCCGGCCGCACGATATCGAGTCCGGTGGAGACCCACGTCCGAGGCCCGCGCGACACGGTGGATCTCAGCCACTCTTAGGCCAGCCAAAGTTCTCCTTTGGTGTCAATATGGCAGGGCCTGCAAGCCGCCATGACCGAGATGAAACAGAGGGCAGCTGCTCTCATAGCGAGGATACAGAGGAGGCCGCTCCACGCGATCGGCTCCATTATGATGGCAAGCGCTACGTCACAGAGGGAGAAGCGAAGAACATAAGATATCAACGACCTCTCTCTGACCACCTCCTCAACAAATATGCGAGTCAGTATGACCAACGCCGACGGTCCAACTATGATGATGAAGAAGGTCGTCTGGTTAGAGAAGCCAGAAGACATCGTCGGCAGGATCGCGATGAGGGGGAGCACGAGCGCCGTGCCACGGACGCATCAAGGGAGCAGGGTGACAATGCCAGACACTGGGACTGCCCTTTCTTCAGACACTGGGATTCAGGAATGAGCCGATTGCCCACGATCGGCAATTGCCCAGAGTGCAACAAGAAGAAGAAGGAGGCAGCCAACGTGTCTGTGTTTGAGCGCTTAGGGCCTCTCCCACCACCAAGCAAACGTGCTGAGTCACCTCGTTGGGCAGATATTGAGGATTCCGAAGACGAGGGACTAGAAGAAGGAGAAGACAGGTACCACCGTCCAAGGTGGTGCCCTGACGGACTCAGCCGTTCCCAAAAGCGCAGGGTTCAGCGATTGCGCAGCCTGGAGGAAGCCGAAAGGTTGTACTTGCATACTCTAAGGAAGGCTCGGCCTGATCTGGCTGCAAAGGTTCAGCGAACCCTGGGTGAAGAGGGACGTCCGCAGAAAATGGAGTGGCGCCCCAAACAACGGAAAGCCGATGATGAGATATCGGCTGGCACAAATATGGTGTTTATCCTCCCTTCGGAGTTCAGTGCTCCAGGTTTAGAGGAGGCATCCGTGGCACAACTTGACTGCGGCCCACGGCCGGTTATCTTTGAGAAGCCACGAGATAGGAGCTACAGGCATCTGAAGGCCCTGTACTTACGAGGGTATATCGATGGGAGGCCTGTAAACAGGATGCTGGTGGACACCGGAGCGGCAGTTAACATCATGCCGTACTCTATGCTACGTCGGCTGGGACGCTCGAGTTCGGATCTAATCAAGACCAACGTAACGTTGAGCGACTTCAACGGCCAAGCGTCTGAAGCACAAGGAGTTCTGAATGTGGATCTGACCGTAGGAAGAAAAACCATCCCTACGGCGTTCTTTATCGTTGATAGCACGAGCAGTTATGCTGTTTTGCTAGGAAGAGATTGGATCCACGCCAACTGCTGCATTCCCTCTACAATGCACCAATGCATCATACAATGGGATGGTGATGAGGTAGAGGTCGTCCAGGCCGATGACTCAGCCGAAGTTTCAACGGCTGGCATGAACGCATGGGAAGCAGCAGGCCAGGAACCCCTCTCAGGCATCAACTTGGACGACTGCGAGCGCATCGATGTGACAAAAGGAAGGGTTAAGCTAGTTTTATCCACTGGCTTGACCACGTAGTCGAAGCCAAACGATGTGCAACTTGGCGAGGCTGATCCTTGTGATCGGCCCCAAGGGCTATGAAGGAACATTACAAAACCTTCACCGAGCAGACAACGTGGAGGCCGATTCCAGTAATCGGCCGTAAATATCCTCACCATCCATACTTCTGGGTTCGATACATGATCCAACAGAGCCGATACCATCAACTCTTTTGACAGAATCGGCTCGGGGGGGCGCCCAAGTGGATGCAACATGAGGATATGCAGCAGAAGTGTCCCATCCTGTGGCGATGGGTATTGGAGTATGGGGGCCGATACACAAATCGGCCGAAAATTCGAAAAATTTTATGCACAGCCGATGTGCAGACATCGACTTAAGGATTAATGGAGCAATGGGTCTTCCTTTCAAGGACCCCTAATTCTCATTGGCGAGTCTTCAAGATCAGCGGCATTAGCAGCGAGGATGGTGACATCTTCCCGAACCATGACCGCAGGTTTGAGGGTCGTGACCCTGATTAACGGCAAGTCAGGGTAGGGATGAGCTTAATGGAGGGAGCATATCTCTCCTAAGAAAGGAAGAACAGCCGATGACGAAGCAATCGGTTGCGACGTTTGACCAAGGTGGTGACTTAGTCGCTGTCACTTCTAGGGGTTGTTACGTCCAGAATCTGGAGGGCATCAGAGATTCAAAGACACCCCCACCGGGAGGCGTCCCAGCCTGCCAGAGACGACGAGCCGATATTTGTGGGAATCGGCTGATGCTGCATTACGAGTTGGGCGTCAAGGGTGACCGACGTGGTCGGCCCACTGTTATTTTCGACCGACTGAGGCTCGGGGGGCAGATTGCCCCGAAGGATCCTTTGCTACACAGGGCCGATTTCGTTGGAATCGGCTAACTCCGCATCACAACTGGTCTGAGGAGTGGTACTGGTGTTGCGGAATTATCAGTTTCGATATGCGTGACGATTCAGCGACAGGCCCAGGGCTATGTTGAGGGCATCTACTCAACACCAGATTAGTAGCCTGCTGAATCGACTGTATGGACTGTCAGCGGATGAAGGCTTGTCAACTCTCGGGCGTGGAAAAGACAGATTAGAACAGCCGATGCGTAGCCATCGACTCTAGTGGAAGTATGCGATGATCATTGAGTCTCCACCAAATCCAAGACAGCAGTGGTGCCTTCCGTTGCTTCGAGGGAATAAACGATGGAAATTTCCTCAGCTGCTTCGAACTGATCCAGGTCCCTGAACCTTTCTGCCGAGGATTTCCAGTCTTTGGGGCTAGTTCAGCTGGAACAGAAGATTATCGGCTATCTGAGGAAGAAAGGGGATCGGCTCTGGCACATTCTCTCTGACACTCTCGCCTCGAGTAAGGCTCGGGGGGCAGCAAGCCTGGTGGATGCTTTGTTTTGCTCTGTTTAAAGAGCCGATGAGGATACCACCGGCTGCTCCTACGTTGCGATGAGGAGTACTAAAGAGGATTATTGGAATTGGTTGGAAAAGTTCAAAAGTTTCCTTGAAGATCCTGCATTCTCCACCAGATTTAGAAAACCATCAGTTGAAGAAGGGAAGGGTGAATGTCAGAGAACCGATGCGATGCTATCGGCTCAATACGCGTTGGCAAAGGGGGCGAATCGGCAAGGTCAGAAAAAGGAGGAATCGGCTAAATTGAGTTCAAAGGAAATCGGCAAGATCAGATTGGGGACAGTTCTTCATTGATTAGATTTCTTACATAAAGAGCTGATTGCTCTCAAAAGGAAGTACTAGGGGATACATTGCCCCATCTACCACTACTGGCCCTATTCTAGAGGTCCTATCTACGGGCCATCGCCATCGTCGTCGCTCGTCGCGCGCTACTCCCGGCGGGCTCGTCATCGCTCCAATGGCCGCCGACCGGGCCCTCATCGTCTTCGTCTTCTTCGTCAGCGTCGTCCTCGTCGCTGTCGAAGTCGCTAAGATTGCCCGGCCAAGGGCAGAACCTCTTGGCCGGCGGCTCGTCGGAGGAGCTCTCGTCGTCCTCCTCCCCCTCTTCCTGCTCCTCCTCCTCCCCGGAAGAGGTGAAGTCGCAGGAGAAGTTGTCATCGTCGCTCTCCTCCTCCGTTTCCCCAACGGCGAGGAAGCGGAGGTCGCTCTCCCCGTCCGTCGAGGATTGATCGTCCTCGGACCAGATGGAGAAGTCGTGGTCTGACTCCTCCCCGGCCGCAATGGCACGGCGGGTGTTGGCCGCGTGGACCTCCGCCGGGTTGTACTCCGGCGTCGGCTCGCGGGACGTGGAGGACTGACTGGCAAGATCCGATGGGGCGGAGGAGGAAGAAGACATGGTGGCGCAGAGGATTTGGAGTACTAATGCGAAGGAGATGCAGAGGAGAACTGTTCATGGCGGTTAAATAAAAGGGGATATAGTGGAAATTCAATGCCACAGCAGTTTCCGAGGAAGTGGTGCCACGCGGAGAAGTTGAGAGGGCAAGGCATCATGATGAAGGATACTGCAACGGTTCTGCCACGACATGACCCGACGAAGGAAAAGCGTAATGATTTTGGAAATGTTATTTCCAAAACCAGGGGGGCATGTGTTATCACCAGAATTTGACCGAGTCAGAGGTGGGCCACGATTGAGATAGACTTGAAGATATACATGGAAGGAAGAACAAGAATTGGCCTTTTACACGAAGTTGGGCTGAATTGCCCATGTATCTGTAATTTTATTAGATCGTATCTTAAGTTAGAAGTTAGAGTTTTTCCTGTGCACGATGGGATATTCCCACGTTAGAAAGTCCGCTGGACTATAAATATGTATCTAGGGTTTATGGAATAAACAACAACTCACGTTCAACCCCAAACAAACCAATCTCGGCGCATCGCCAACTCCTTCGTCTCGAGGGTTTCAATCAGGTAAGCGACATGCTGCCTAGATCGCATCTTGCGATCTAGGCAGCACAAGCCCCACGTTGTTCATGCGTTGCGCGTACTGAAGCGTTTTTGATGGCGCGCAACGTAGTTATCATAGATGTGTTAGGGTTAGCATTGTTCTTCGTATAAACATGCTTACGTAGTGCAACCCTTGCATATCTAGCCGTCCTCACGCCTGTCTCAGGTGTGGGGGCGGCACCCTGCTTGTTCATCATCTAGTAGATCTGATCCGTTACGGTTGCTCCTTGCTCTGCAAGGATTAGTTTAATATCTGCAATAGTTAGGCCTTACAAAGGGGGGAGGATCCAGTGGCACGTAGGGTGGCGTTCGCAAGTCCTAAACAGGATGTTCCGCGGATCAACATCATTGTTGGTTCTTTGGCCTTGTTTAGGATCGGCTTATGAGCACCGTGCGTGGCCGCGAGGCCCAACCTGGAGTAGGATGATCCGATTATGCGGTGAAAACCCTAAATCGTCGTAGATCTCATTAGCTATATCTTGATCAAGCAGGATCACCAAGTATTCGTGCACCCCGCACGGATCATGGGTGGATCGGCTCTTTGAGCCGATTCACAGAGTAACCTGAGAGCCGATCGAGGCTCTTATTTAATGTTTACGTGTATGCCATGCAGAACTAAGCGAGGCATCCCCATCACCTTCCTGACCAGGTATAGGTCAGGTGGCACGCCTGCACTTCGCATCGCCGCGTGTGACCAGAAGAGCATTGCGGGCCGTCGCTCGGAGGGGTCTCAGCCAGCCGCAGCTCTAGGCTCTTCCCGGCTCTACCGTGCTGACTGTCGCCGCCCGCCGGTGGGTGGTTTTGGCGGTCAACAAGTTATTACTAGAATTGTTCCGATAAGCATTGTTGTTGAAATTATTATTTTTAATGAAGTTTACATCAACATGTTCTTCTTGGGAAACCAATGAAGCTAAAGGAACATTATTAGGATCAACGTTAGTCCTATCATTCACAAGCATAGACATAATAGCATCAATCTTATCACTCAAGGAAGAGGTTTCTTCGACAGAATTTACCTTCTTACCTTGTGGAGCTCTTTCCGTGTGCCATTCAGAGTAATTAATCATCATATTATCAAGAAACTTTGTTGCTTCACCAAGAGTGATGGACATAAAGGTACCTCCAGCAGCTGAATCCAATAGGTTCCGCGAAGAAAATTTCAGTCCTGCATAAAAGGTTTGGATGATCATCCAAGTAGTCAGTCCATGGGTTGGGCAATTTTCAACCAAAGATTTCATTCTTTCCCAAGCTTGTGCAACATTCTCATTATCCAATTGTTTAAAATTCATTATGCTACTCCTCAAAGATATAATTTTAGCAGGGGATAATATCTACCAATAAAAGCATCCTTACATTTAGTCCATGAATCAATACTATTTCTAGGCAGAGATAGCAACCAATCTTTAGCTCTTCCTCTTAATGAGAAAGGAAACAATTTTAATTTTATAATGTCACCATCTACATCCTTATACTTTTGCATTTCACAAAGTTCAACAAAATTATTAAGATGAGCAGCAGCATCATCAGAACTAACATCAGAAAATTGCTCTCTCATAACAAGATTCAGTAAAGCAGGTTTAATTTTAAAGAATTCTGTTGTAGTAGCAGGTGGAGCAATAGGTGTGCATAAGAAATCATTATTATTTGTGGTTGTGAAGTCACACAACTTAGTATTTTCAGGAGTACCCATTTTAGCAGTAGTAAATAAAGCAAACTAGATAAAATAAATGCAAGTAACTAATTTTTTTGTGTTTTTGATATAGAGTGCAAGACAGTAAATAAAGTAAAGCTAGCAACTAATTTTTTTGTGTTTTGATATAATGCAGCAAACAAGAAAGTAAATAAAATAAAGCAAGACAAAAACAAAGTAAAGAGATTGGATTGTGGAGACTCCCTTGCAGCGTGTCTTGATCTCCCGGCAACGGCGCCAGAAAAAGAGTTGCTGGCGTGTAGTTGACGTGGGAGTTAGAAATCTTTGTGGTGTAACTTTTCTTCAGGTCCCCGGCAACGGCGCCAGAAAAAGAGCTTGATTGCGCGTAGTTAACAAGTCCGTTGGGAACCCCAAGAGGAAGGTATGATGCGCACAGTAGCAAGTTTTCCCTCAGTAAGAAACCAAGGTTTAATCGAACCAGTAGGAGTCAAGAAGCACGTCGAAGGTTGATGGCGGCGGGATGTAGTGCGGCGCAACACCAGGGATTCCGGCGCCAACGTGGAACCTGCACGACACAACCAAAGTACTTTGCCCCAACGAAACAGTGAGGTTGTCAATCTCACCGGCTTGCTGTAACAAAGGATTAGATGTATAGTGTGGATGATGATTGTTTGCGAGATAGAACAAGTATTGCAGTAGATTGTATTCGATGTAAAAGAATGGACCGGGGTCCACAGTTCACTAGAGGTGTCTCTCCCATAAGATAAATAGCATGTTGGGTGAACAAATTACAGTTGGGCAATTGACAAATAGAGAGGGCATGACCATGCACATACATGATATGATGAGTATAGTGAGATTTAGTTGGGCATTATGACAAAGTACATAGACCGCTATCCAGCATGCATCTATGCCTAAAAAGTCCACCTTCAGGTTATCATCCGCACCCCTTCCAATATTAAGTTGCAAACAACAGACAATTGCATTAATTATGGTGCGTAATGTAATCAATAACTACATCCTCGGACATAGCATCAATGTTTTATCCCTAGTGGCAATAGCACATCCACAACCTTAGAACTTTCTGTCACTGTCCTAGATTTAATGGAGGCATGAACCCACTATCAAGCATAAATACTCCCTCTTGGAGTTAAGAGTAAAAACTTGGCCAGAGCCTCTACTAATAATGGAGAGCATGCAAGATCATAAACAACACATAGGTAATAGATTGATAATCAACATAACATAGTATTCTCTATCCATCGGATCCCGACAAACACAACATATAGCATTACATATAGATGATCTTGATCATGTTAGGCAGCTCACAAGATCCGACAATGAAGCACATAAGGAGAAGACGACCATCTAGCTACTGCTATGGACCCATAGTCCAGGGGTGAACTACTCACTCATCACTCCGGAGGCGACCATGGCGGTGAAGAGTCCTCCGGGAGATGATTCCCCTCTCCGGCAGGGTGCCGGAGGCGATCTCCTGAATCCCCGAGATGGGATTGGCGGCGGCGGCGTCTCGGAAGGTTTTCCGTATCGTGGCTCTCGGTACGGGGGTTTTGCGACGAAGACTATATGTAGGCGGAAGGGCAGGTCGGGGGCCACGAGGGCCCCACACGCCAGGGCCGCGCGGCCAAGGCGGCCGCCGCCCTGTTGTGGCGGCGCCTCGTGGCCCCACTTCGTAAGTCCTCCGGTCTTCTGGAAGCTTCGTGTAAAAATAGGCCCCTGGGCGTTGATTTCGTCCAATTCCGAGAATATTTCCTTACTAGGATTTCTGAAACCAAAAACAGCAGAAAACAGCAACTGGCTCTTGGCATCTCGTTAATAGGTTAGTGCCGGAAAATGCATAAATATGACATAAAGTATGCATAAAACATGTAGATATCATCAATAATGTGGCATGGAACATAAGAAATTATCGATACGTCGGAGACGTATCACCGGCCACCTTGAGATTTCTTCGCGTGAACGGACAACCTTTAGAGGGTAGGGAGGTCCTCCTTCTTACTTTACTAGTAGTAGGCATGTCGAAGTGCCTGTCGAATTCCTCCTCAATCTTCGGGTCACCGTTCTTGTCCAAGTCTTCCTCGTTGGCGTCTCCTTGCATTCCTATGATGCTCCTCTTGCCCCTCCTCACGACAACATGGCTAGGCCTCGACGGATCGGTGATGAAGAAGCATTGGTCAACTTGGCTACCGAGTACCCATGGCTCATTTTTCGCGGATGCGTTCTTCGATTTTGCATCGGGTATAACCATGGTTGTGAAATATCGGCCTTCTTTTTCGACCTTCTTGGCCCATCTCACACGAAACATTGGCACCGTCTCTCCACAGTAATTGAGCTCCCATATCTCCTCGATCCTTCCAAAAAATCTTTCCTTGACATTAGTCTCGTCATCGGCGTATGACAGCATAGTTACTCCTGAGTTTTGATTTTCACTATTTCTGTCCTTTTCCTCGGTGTAGAATCTGTAACCGTTGATGTCGTACCCCTGATAGGTCCTTACGTTATGCGCGGGTCCCTGTGATAAGGTGTATATGAGTTTTTCATCTTCGGTAGAAGGCCTTTTTCTCTGTGCTTCAACCAGTTGAGTTTGCTTGAACCAACGCGTGAAGCTGGAGTTGTGCTTTTTGGTTACGTCTCCCATCTTCCTCGGCCGGCCCATATCGATGTAATTCTGCTCGACCATGCTTTTGTGCTCTTGCACGAAAGGTTCGATCAGTTTTAAGTGTTGTAGCGCGACCCGGTGAGCCCTGTCAAAGTCGTCGCGTCGATTGTCAATGCCGACATGGACTGAGCGGTAGCCCTCGCGGTGACCGACTCCAGCGAGCCTCCCGAGGTGCGTCCTGGGGGGTAGACCAACATGATCCTCGTCGTCCTCGGTGCTTAGATAATTCTGGCAGAAGGAGATGCACTCGTAGGTTAGAAACCCCTTGGCCATGCTTGCGTCTGGACGGGCCCTATTGAATCTCCATTTTCAAAATGTGATCAAACCAGGCCATCACTTGACCCTCACACACCCTAGCCATGACCAGGGGACACTCCTACACCAAGCCCATGCCAAGGAAGCCCCAGGAGAGGCCAGCCATGGCGTGGACATGACCATGCCGGCCACGTCGCCCCTCGACACGCCTCCCCTCTCTTCTCTCCACGGCAGCCCTCACCACCATGTCCAGTAGCTAGCCCTTGATCTCCTGGATTCACCCGTATGCGCCGTTGATCGCGAGGACGACGACAAGACCCGGACGACGCGCGCCCAGGTACGCCCAGGTACGCCGCGAGCGGCATGGGCGACGTCACTGGCGCACGGACGCGCGCGACACGGCCACGCGGCGCTCGCCAAATCTCGCCGTACCCCGACCATATCCGCGCACCCTGGTACCCTCCTCGCCACGCGGAGCTCGCCGGACACGCTCGCGTCATGCCTTGGCGACCACGGCCGCCGGAGAGGACGAACGCGCCCGCCACGGCCGCGACAGTACACGCGCCCGCCCGACCACCGTACGCCACCATTTACCGCGCCGTTGACGCTCCGAGGACCGCGGTGACGTCGTGAACACGACCCCGTCGTCGCCTAGCCCTCTAGCTCACCGGAGCGGCCGCGCCCTTGTCGACTTGCCACAGCACCCACGGCACCCTCACGCGCCTATAAAGGGAGGCCTCCCCTCGACGATCCAAGCACACCACCATGACCAACCGCTTCGCCTAGCACCGTTAGCCACCTCAATCGTCGCCGGAGCAAGCCCAATCGGAAGATCGGAGCCGCGGAAGCTCTGCAGCAATCGCCGTCGATCCAGACCTCCCCGAGCGACGCCACTGCTACAGGCTGCTTCGCCGTCGTCCACAACGTCCCCAAGCACACTGACCAACCCTAGCTGGAGCCACGGTGAGCCTCCGACCCCCTACCGCCTCCGTGCCAGAGCTCCTCTCTCGCCCTCGACGACGATGAACGTGCACCGTTAGATCCTGTTCTAATCCAACGCGCCTCATTGATCCATACCGCTTCGGGCGTTATGAGTCACTGACGGGTGGAGCCCCTTGTCAGGCAGCCCGCGCGTGCGTGGATGCGTGGTGGGCTGGCCTTGGGCCGTTTTAAACGTTTGGGCCCAGTTAGTTTTCCCGCCGGCCTTTTTAATTCAAATCTCGTTTAATAATTTTAGTTTGAATTCAATACTGAACCCAACTTTGAAAATACCTAGAATCTGTTTGGCTTGGCCAAATTTAACAAACTTTATATCTTTGGAAAGCTAGTAAAAAGTTCTATAATTTGCCACTGGTCTCACTTCGAGATTCATTGTAGAAATAAAATGATAAAAAGAAGATAGGGACTTTTTCTTATTCAAACAATTCTTAAAAATCAACCAAAATAGATATTAAGTTAATTCCAACTCCTATAGCTCACATTTGACTTACACTAATTGTTTCTGCAAGAAAATGGTGTGGTCACTTTGCATGATCATGCCCTAGTTTAATTAATGGACAATATGGCTAGTTTAGTTAAGTGATATTGTCCAAAACTATTATGTAAATCTTATGAAGTATTTTTACTTCATTTAAATATTGTCTCAAATGAATTCATGTGATGTTTGCACCCCTGGTCCAAACTTTCCTATATGAACATTTGGAGATTTAAATCATTTGTAGAATTTTTAAATGGTATGAGGTGGTCTACCTCATTTAAATTATTTTCTTCAATAATGATGATGAATGGTTGACTTGGGTCAACATAAGTTCATGTATTATTGTTGAGAAATTAAATCTTAAGAAGATTTCAATGAGAGGAAATTATTCCTCAAGCACCATATGAAAATTACTTGTCACATATGAATGAGAGGAAATTATGTTCCTCAAGTCACCCAACCAATGCACCTACTTATTTTATGTGTGTGCTTAGTATAGTTTGTGTGAAGTAATGATGTGTTTAGTATAGCTTTTGAGCTTGTTTAGTGATTATACCTCGTATTCAAATTTAGACGCTAGCACCGGAGATTACCAAGAGGAAGAAGGATTCTACCCAGAAGAAGAAGGGGAAAACCTAGAGAACTACCAAGGCAAGCTAATACTCTTGCAAAGTGCAAAGCCCTCCTTGGGCAAGGCACCATGACTCTTACCTTTCTTCATACAAGCCTATCTTATATTTACACCATACAAGTCTTACTTGTTGTGATCTTCAAAGAGTTGATTCAAATGGTATAGGTGAATCAAACTACTAGAGTAGCAAAGTTAGTCTTATAGATAGCAAAGCAATGTAGCACCCCTCATGATTAGTGCTATTGCTAAAGTACTAAAACTTGACTACTTTAGATGGGAACATATGACTTGTTGAATTTTTGAAACTTTGGAATGATGAAACATTTCATTGAATGATTTGAGGTTGTTTATGAACAAGAGAAGATGGTGATTTTTGATAAAAACCTGATATTGGTTTGAATGCGATACCTTTCCAATTTTTGAGTACCCCCACAATACCTGATTATGGGTAGGGCTTAACTGGAAGTTTATAGATTTTAGTATGAGTTCCCTCTAAACACACATCATAGGGGTTATGCCGAGGCTGCCTCCGTTGTTGAGAAATGATGTGAATTAAAAGTGAATTGTACGGCCAAGCCCTGTGCAGTTCCCAGGTTAACAGTTGGTTTTCACTGGGAGGCCAAGCTCATGGGGAGAGGTGCTCATACTAGGATGTGTAAGTGAAAGGTTATGGTTGATGATCCGCGTAATGTGTTACGGTGACTCGGAGTTACTCCGACGGATGAAATCAAATGTTGTGGCACAAGTGTGCAACCTCTGCGGAGTGTAATTCTATTCGAATAGCCGTGTCCACGGTTACAGACGGTTGCAAGGGCCATACAGTTTCCGGTGTCAGATTTTCGAAAAGACTTTAGTAAATGTGAATGGTGACTTGGTGATTTAGTGACTTGGTGACTTGTTTGGAGTTATACCAAATGTTGTGGGAATGACACTAATGTTCCCCTTCAAGTTAGTTAGCACATGATCCAAACTTGGGAACTAAAATTTGGCTTATGCAAGTTAAACTAGAGCTTAGCACCTTTAGTTGGCATCTTTACATTGGTATTAGTTTGCAAGTACTTGAAGTACTTACGGCTTTGTCCCTGGCTATTCAAATGGCCAGAGTACGATGATGAACAGAACTATCACGAGGATGACCAGCAGGACGCCTACGACAACTAGGGGTTTCTGACGTCAAATGTTGGCCTGTGGACTAGAGAGTCCATTTACTTACGCTTCCGCTATGTATGAACTTGTGTATGTATGTTGATTGAAAGATCAACTATTTGTGTAAGATGAATCATGTGATTCAAGATTGTAAGACATTATGGCTTGTAATAAATAATGACTGTGATATTCGACTATTATGCCTCGCAACAACATTATCCTGGGATTGCGATGAATGACATAATAGTCATCTGGATTAAAAAATCCGGGTGTTGACAAGTTGGTATCAGAGCCATTGTTTGACCTTAGAAGACCCTAGTTAGAATGGACGTTCATAAAAACTTAACTTTGAAATCAAATGAAGTGAATATTTATGAAAATTTTCTTGCATTCTTGCCTTTGAGACTATTTCGAAATTTGATGAATAATATAATTTTCTTAATCTACTTAAAAATTTGCCACACTTATTCACTCTCTAACTTACTCATCCTTTTCTCTTTCAGATGGAGCCCAATGTACCCATCAGCGCGAAGTTCTATCAGCTCGGGAACGGTGGGAGCCTCGTTTCGAGCACGACCTCATCGCTGTCTCAGCTTTCCTTGGGCGACTTCACCCTGAGTTCCACGGAATTCAGGTGAACGATCAGCCCGGTGGCGAACTCCAGTGGATCATCACTGCAGATCTGCGAGGCACGATGGAGTCTCCCAACCAGGAGAGGATCCTGTTCTCGTTCCGTGAGAGCAACTGGCTCGACGGACTGGCGAGAGCTCTTCAGGAGGCACTGGCACGCCTCTGCGGACAGAATGTGGTACGCCTGCTTGCGTCCCGCTTCGCTCACCTGGTGAGGCGTGATGCCTCAGGAGTGCCCATGACTCTGCAGTCCCACCCGGAGCTAAGGCACCACGCCGAGCACCTAGACTTCATGCTGTATCATACACAGCAGGATCTGGACAACGCTCGGGTGTACGCGAACCAGACGCACCTCGCCCTGGCCACCCATGGCGATGCTATCAAGATGCTGTCCAGGGACCGCAACAAGCTTCGCCTGCGGTGCGCGAAGAAGGATGCCACTATCACGCGCCTTCGCGCTCAGATAGCGTCACTTGAGGCCACGGTGAAGGCCCAGGAGGAGCAGATCCAGGAGATGGAGGAGGACGAAGCCGGTATCGATATTCAGGGAGGAGGAGCCTTCCTGAGTGACGATGACGACTTCGAGGAGGACGAGTTCACTGAGGAGGACTACGCTTTTCTGGAGCCGGGACCTGATGACGTCGTTCCTATCGACGTTGAGGACGAGGGTAGCTGCACTTGAGCACTGATGTAGGCATGAGTTGTATCCCGACCGTTGTATCGTAGCATGTGAAATGGTTCTTAAAACCATTGGAGTGTTGAACTGCTAGTTTGTAATATGTGATGTGGCATGAATGAATGAATGTTTGTGTGTGTCATCCAAAGCATTCAAGTTTTTACAAGTTTTTGAACTTACTCAAAATAAACCATAGAATTTCCCTCTTATCTTATAATCTCCTGTATATTCAGATGGCCCCTCCTAATCGCAACAACAACGATGCCATGATGCAACTGCTGCAAACCCTGCTGGCAGACAGGGAGGCTGAAAGGGCTGAACGTCAAGCCAACATCACAGCACTGCAAAACCATGGGAATCATGATCATCCCGGATCCAAGCTCAAGAACTTTCAGAATACCAACCCTCCGGTGTTCAGCAAAACGGAGGAACCCCTCGATGCCGATGACTGGCTTCAGACCATGGAGAACAACTTGGAGGTAGCTGGAGTGGAGGCCAACGAGATGGTCCTGTTTGCAACCCATTACCTCGCTGGACCAGCCCGAGCCTGGTGGACTAGCACCCGTGCCATGAACGGAGGTCGGTTCATGACTTGGGCAGAATTCAAGCTCAAGTTCAGCAAGTACCATGTACCCCCGGGTCTTATTAAGAAGATGAGGGATGAGTTCCGTGAACTGAAGCAAGGTCGCCTGACGGTGGTAGAATACCGCGACAGGTTCCTTACCCTGTCAAGGTACGCCCCCGATGCGACCGACACCACGAGAAGAGGCGGGAGAGATTCTGAACGGACTGCATGATGAGATGCAGACTGTTCTCGTCAACATCCCCTTCGCCGATCTTGAAGCCCTTGTTGACTCCGCCATCCAGATGGAGGGCAAGCTGAACCAAGCCAATGAGAACCGCAAACGTCGCATGATGCACCAGAGTGGGCCTAGCAATGCCCCGAAGTATCACCCCAGCTCAAGCGGAGGTTTCACTCCGACAAACAACAACAAGCCCCCTATGCAGAACTCGCGCCCCGGTTATCAGAACCGGAGTGGAGGAAACTCCAGGCCAGGAGGCCACAACAACAACTACAACAACAACAACTTCAACCGCGCTCCGCCCAGAGCTCCCAACCCCAACAACAACAACAACACCAACACCGCTCCAAGGACTGGAAGCAACGCTATTCCAGTCGCAACCAAGGACAAGTCCACTATCACTTGCTATGAGTGCGGAGTGGTGGGACACTACTCCAACGAGTGCCCCAAGAGACTCGCCAAGCTCGCCGGCAACACCGCTGCACCTGCTCAGCAGCAACGCCGCGTTTCCACCGGAAAGAAGTTCGCCCCCAACAACCCCAATAACCGCAACGGCCGTAGCTTCCACATGAACGTCGAAGAAGCTCAGGAAGCACCAGATGTTGTACTGGGTATGTTTCCTGTCAACTCAGTACCTGCCAGAGTGTTGTTTGATTCCGGAACATCTCATTCTTTTGTCACGGAAGACTTTGCATCAACCAGTAAAATTCAACCTCTCAGTTTGAAACATGTCATGATAGTTCAAATCCCCGGATCAACCACTAAAGCCAGAAAATTTTGTAAAAATGTACCCATCAGAATACATGAAGTAGAGTTCTATGCCAATCTGATAATTTTGGGAACCAAAGGTTTGGAAGTAGTGCTGGGAATGGATTGGATGGCAAAACACCATGGAATGATTGACTGTGCCAAGAAAGCCATCACCATGACCAGTAGCACCGGTATCATAGTAGAACATGTCTCTGAACTGCTACCCAGAAAATTTACCTGCAACCAGAGCGTAGCCAAGCCAACTCTGGATCAAATCAGGGTCGTTTGTCGATATCCTGATGTGTTTCCGGATGGTTTACCCGGTATGCCCCCAGATATCGAGTTTATCATCGAGTTAATCCCCGGAACCGGACCTATAGCCCAGAGAGCCTACAGCATGAACCCAGCAGAGCTAGTGGAGCTGAAGAAGCAACTGGATGAACTGTTAGCCAAGGGTCTGATTCGACCAAGTGCGTCACCTTGGAGATCCCCCGTTTTGTTTGTGGATAAGAAGGATGGAGCCAGTCGTTTATGCACGGACAATCGTAAGCTTAACGATGTCACCATCAAAAACAAATACCCCTTGCCAAAGATAGAAGATCTGTTTGACCAGCTGACCGGTGCCATAGTTTCTCGAAGATTGACCTCAGGACTGGATACCACCAGGTGAAGATTCGAGCATCGGACATTCCCAAAACTGCCTTTACCACCAGATATGGATTGTACGAGTACAATGTCATGTCATTTGGATTGACCAATGCCCCCGCTTATTTCATGAATCTCATGAATAAGATCTTCATGAACTTTTTGGATAAGTTTGTTGTCGTTTTCATCGATGACATCCTAATTTACTCCAAGTCTGAGGAAGAACATGAACAACACCTAGAAGCTGTCCTAGAGACCCTTAGAGAGCATAAGCTGTATGCTAAGTTCAGCAAATGTGAGTTTTGGCTGAAGGAAGTAGGATTCCTGGGACATATCTTGTCTGCAGGAGGAATTGTTGTAGATCCCGCCAAGATCAAGACTGTTGCAGAATGGAAAGCCCCAACCACCCAGACCGAGGTCCGCGCTTTTCTTGGATTAGCCGGATATTACCGCAGATTTGTAGAAGGCTTTTCGAGTATCGCTCGACCAATGACCCAACTGCTGAAGAAGGACAAGAAGTTTGAATGGACGGACAAATGTGAGGAGAGTTTCCAACAACTCAAGCTTAGACTGACCTCAGCCCCAATTCTGATCATGCCGGACTTCACCAAACCATTTGACGTTTACTGCGATGCATCCAAGATTGGTCTCGGATGTGTGCTTATGCAAGAAGGCAAAGTGATCTCTTATCTGTCCCGGCAACTGAAGCAGCATGAGCAGAACTACCCCACCCATGACCTCGAGCTCGCAGCCGTAGTTTTAGCACTGAAGGTGTGGCGTCATTACCTCATGGGTAATCGCTGCGAGATCTATTCGGATCACAAGAGCCTGAAGTATATCTTTACCCAGAAGGAGCTGAACATGAGGCAAAGAAGATGGTTAGAATTGATCAAGGATTATGATATGGAGATCCACTACCACCCCGGCAAGGCCAATGTGGTAGCGGATGCGTTGAGTAGACTGCCGTGTCAGTTGAACTCAATGATATCCGAAGAACAACCCAGCCTATATCAGGAGTTTGAACAGTTTAGAATGGAGTTAGTCAGTGAAGGATTCCTAGCCAGCATGGAGCTACAACCCACCCTGATTGGTCAGATCAAGGAAGCTCAGAAGGGAAATGCCAGCATTGATGGAATCAAGACCCAGATAGTCGCAGGAAAAGCACCCGGATTTACCGTAGATGAAGCCGGAGTTCTTTGGTACAAAGGACGTCTCTGCGTACCATCGGACTCAGACTTGAAGCAAGTCATTCTGAAGGAAGCCCATGACACCCTATACTCTATTCACCCCGGAGGTACCAAGATGTACCAAGACCTGAAGGAACAATTTTGGTGGCATGGAATGAAGAGGG
This sequence comes from Lolium multiflorum, assembly GCA_030979885.1. Taxonomy (NCBI): domain Eukaryota; kingdom Viridiplantae; phylum Streptophyta; class Magnoliopsida; order Poales; family Poaceae; genus Lolium; species Lolium multiflorum. Next base: position 200,572,384 of record CM061753.1, on the reverse strand, counting down.
AGATCGGAAGCTACATCGCCAAGTGTGATATCTGTCAGCGAGTCAAGGCAGAACATCAGCGACCCGCAGGACTGCTGCAACCCCTACAGATTCCGGAATGGAAGTGGGACTCGGTAGGAATGGACTTTATCACAGGTTTTCCCAAATCCAGCAAAGGAAATGATTCGATATGGGTAGTTGTTGATAGATTGACCAAGGTAGCCCATTTCATAGCTGTCAAGACCACCTACCAAGGACCAAAGTTAGCTGAACTGTACATCTCCAGAATAGTCGCCCTGCAAGGAACCCCGAAGTCGATAGTGTCAGATAGAGGATCACAGTTCACCTCAAGATTCTGGCAGAAAGTGCATGAGGGACTAGGAACCCGTCTGAATTTCAGCACCGCCTATCATCCGCAGACCGATGGACAGACGGAAAGAGTCAACCAGATACTGGAGGACATGTTGAGAGCATGTGTACTGGAGTACGGATCCAAGTGGGAAGACTGCCTACCTTACGCAGAATTCTCTTACAACAACAGTTATCAAGCCAGCTTGCAGATGGCCCCCTTTGAAGCTTTGTACGGAAGGAAGTGCCGTACCCCCCTGAACTGGTCGGAAGTCGGAGAAAGTCAAGTCTTTGGACCTGATGTTCTTCGTGAAGCCGAAGAGAAGGTGCACAAGATTCGTGAGTACCTCAAGACAGCGCAATCAAGGCAGAAGAGCTACGCCGACAAGAGACGCCGAGAGATGACCTTCGAGATCGGAGATTTTGTCTATCTCAAGGTATCCCCCCTGAAAGGAATGCAGAGATTCCAGCTGAAAGGAAAGCTTGCACCCATATGTCGGACCCTTCCAAGTTCTCGATCAGAGGCGAAGTATCCTATCACACTGGAGTTACCTGAAAATGTCGGCTGTGCACGACGTGTTTCACATCTCACTCCTTCGGAAGTGCCTTGAGGTTCCTGAGAAGACCGAAGTGTTCAAGAACATCGATCACCGTTCAGTGGATATCAACCAAGACCTGACATACCGTGAAGTGCCGATTCGCATTTTGGAAGAAGCATACAGAACCACCCGCACCCGAAGCATCAAGTTTCTGAAGATACAGTGGAGCAATCATACCGAAGATGAAGCCACCTGGGAGCGAGAGGAAGACATGAAGAAAGAATACCCAGATCTCTTTAGTACCTAATTTTCTTTAAGATCTCGGGACGAGATCTTTTGTAAGGGGGAAGGGTTTGTAACATCCCAAATTTCAAATAAAGGAAGAAGAACAATTTCAAGTATCCAAAATTCAGAACCAACAAAAACTTCTACTTTGCATATAGTACCCTGCATAGGACTTGTGCATTTTGAGTGATATGCCATGATGATTGTTACTTTGTGTATGTGATGAACTCCAAAACCCTAGAGTGATCAAGTGATCATCATAAATCAAATCCATCAAAAAAAGAAAGAAATCAAATATTATAAAAACCCTAAAAACCCTAACATATGGTCTATGTCATTTTTGTAAATTTGATCCTAGACCCATTTGATCTTCACCAATAGTTGTAGTATGTTATTAAAGAGTAATTACAACTTTGAGAATCAAAGTTTTACCTTTAAAACCAAATTCAAATTTGAAAATATGATCACATGAGATAATGGTCATTTCTGACTTTTATAGTCTGGTCACCACTTTGAGCCTCTCTATTTCAAAATTTCTAAACTAAACAAATCCAACTCTTGGCATGTCATCCAAGTACACAACAAGGTGAACAACTTTTGTGAAGATCATCTTACCAAAATCTTTCTGGATCAAGAGATAGGAGCAAGCAAAGATGAGACATTGAAACAGATTCAACAATCTCCATTTTCAAAATGTGATCAAACCAGGCCATCACTTGACCCTCACACACCCTAGCCATGACCAGGGGACACTCCTACACCAAGCCCATGCCAAGGAAGCCCCGGGAGAGGCCAGCCATGGCGTGGACATGGCCATGCCGGCCACGTCGCCCCTCGACACGCCTCCCCTCTCTTCTCTCCACGGCAGCCCTCACCACCATGTCCAGTAGCTAGCCCTTGATCTCCTGATCACCCGTACACGCCGTTGATCGCGAGGACGACGACAAGACCCGGACGACGCGCGCCCAGGTACGCCCAGGTACGCCGCGAGCGGCATGGGCGACGTCACTGGCGCACGGACGCGCGCGACACGGCCACGCGGCGCTCGCCAAATCTCGCCGTACCCCGACCATATCCGCGCGCCCTGGTACCCTCCTCGCCACGCGGAGCTCGCCGGACACGCTCGCGTCATGCCTTGGCGACCACGGCCGCCGGAGAGGACGAACGCGCCCGCCACGGCCGCGACAGTACACGCGCCCGCCCGACCACCGTACGCCACCATTTACCACGCCGTTGACGCTCCGAGGACCGCGGTGACGTCGTGAACACGACCCCGTCGTCTCCTAGCCCTCTAGCTCACCGGAGCGGCCGCGCCGACTTGCCACAGCACCCACGGCACCCTCACGCGCCTATAAAGGGAGGCCTCCCCTCGACGATCCAAGCACACCACCATGACCACCTCTCACCACCGCTTCACCTAGCACCGTTAGCCACCTCAATCGTCGCCGAAGCAAGCCCAATCGGAAGATCGGAGCCGCGGAAGCTCTGCAGCAATCGTCGTCGATCCAGACCTCCCCGAGCGACGCCACTGCTACAGGCTGCTTCGCCGTCGTCCACAACGTACCCAAGCACACTGACCAACCCTAGCTGGAGCCACGGTGAGCCTCCGACCCCCTACCGCCGCCGTGCCAGAGCTCCTCTCTCGCGGTCGACGACGATGAACGTGCACCGTTAGATCCTGTTCTAATCCAACGCGCCTCATTGATCCATACCGCTTCGGGCGTTATGAGTCACTGACGGGTGGAGCCCCTTGTCAGGCAGCCCGCGCGTGCGTGTATGCGTGGTGGGATGGCCTTGGGCCGTTTTAAACGTTTGGGCCCAGTTAGTTTTCCCGCCGGCCTTTTTAATTCAAATCTCGTTTAATAATTTTAGTTTGAATTCAATACTGAACCCAACTTTGAAAATACCTAGAATCTGTTTGGCTTGGCCAAATTTAACAAACTTTATATCTTTGGAAAGCTAGTAAAAAGTTCTACAATTTGCCACTGGTCTCACTTCGAGATTCATTGTAGAAATAAAATGATAAAAAGAAGAAGGTAGGGACTTTTTCTTATTCAAACAATTCTTAAAAATCAACCAAAATAGATATTAAGTTAATTCCAACTCCTATAGCTCACATTTGACTTACACTAATTGTTTCTGCAAGAAAATGGTGTGGTCACTTTGCATGATCATGCCCTAGTTTAATTAATGGACAATATGGCTAGTTTAGTTAAGTGATATTGTCCAAAACTATTATGTAAATCTTATGAAGTATTTTTACTTCATTTAAATATTGTCTCAAATGAATTCATGTGATGTTTGCACCCCTGGTCCAAACTTTCCTATATGAACATTTGGAGATTTAAATCATTTGTAGAATTTTTAAATGGTATGAGGTGGTCTACCTCATTTAAATTATTTTCTTCAATAATGATGATGAATGGTTGACTTGGGTCAACATAAGTTCATGTATTATTGTTGAGAAATTAAATCTTAAGAAGATTTCAATGAGAGGAAATTATTCCTCAAGCACCATATGAAAATTACTTGTCACATATGAATGAGAGGAAATTATTTTCCTCAAGTCACCCAACCAATGCACCTACTTATTTTATGTGTGTGCTTAGTATAGTTTGTGTGAAGTAATGATGTGTTTAGTATAGCTTTTGAGCTTGTTTAGTGATTATACCTCGTATTCAAATTTAGACGCTAGCACCGGAGATTACCAAGAGGAAGAAGGATTCTACCCAGAAGAAGAAGGAGAAAACCTAGAGAACTACCAAGGCAAGCTAATACTCTTGCAAAGTGCAAAGCCCTCCTTGGGCAAGGCACCATGACTCTTACCTTTCTTCATACAAGCCTATCTTATATTTACACCATACAAGTCTTACTTGTTGTGATCTTCAAAGATTGTTTTCAAATGGTATAGGGAATCAAACTACTAGAGTAGCAAAGTTAGTCTTATAGATAGCAAAGCAATGTAGCACCCCTCATGATTAGTGCTATTGCTAAAGTACTAAAACTTGACTACTTTAGATGGGAATATATGACTTGTTGAATTTTTGAAACTTTGGAATGATGAAACATTTCATTGAATGATTTGAGGTTGTTTATGAACAAGAGAAGATGGTGATTTTTGATAAAAACCTGATATTGGTTTGAATGCGATACCTTTCCAATTTTTGAGTACCCCCACAATACCTGATTATGGGTAGGGCTTAACTGGAAGTTTATAGATTTTAGTATGAGTTCCCTCTAAACACACATCATAGGGGTTATGCCGAGGCTGCCTCCGTTGTTGAGAAATGATGTGAATTAAAGTGAATTGTACGGCCAAGCCCTGTGCAGTTCCCGGGTTACAGTTGGTTTTCACTGGGAGGCCAAGCTCATGGGGAGAGGTGCTCATACTAGGATGTGTAAGTGAAAGGTTATGGTTGATGGTCCGCGTACTGTGTTACGGTGACTCGGAGTTATTCCGACGGATGAAATCAAATGTTGTGGCACAAGTGTGCAACCTCTGCAGAGTGTAATTCTATTCGAATAGCCGTGTCCACGGTTACGGACGGTTGGAAGGGCCATACAGTTTCCGGTGTCAGATTTTTGAAAAGACTTTAGTAAATGTGAATGGTGACTTGGTGATTTAGTGACTTGGTGACTTGTTTGGAGTTATACCAAATGTTGTGGGAATGACACTAATGTTCCCCTTCAGTTAGTTAGCACATGATCCAAACTTGGGAACTAAAATTTGGCTTATGCAAGTTAAACTAGAGTTTAGCACCTTTAGTTAGCATCTTTACATTGGTATTAGTTTGCAAGTACTTGAAGTACTTACGGCTTTGTCCCTGGCTATTCAAATGGCCAGTACGATGATGAACAGAACTATCACGAGGATGACCAGCAGGACGCCTACGACAACTAGGGGTTTCTGACGTCAAATGTTGGCCTGTGGACTAGAGAGTCCATTTACTATTACGCTTCCGCTATGTATGAACTTGTGTATGTATGTTGATTGAAAGATCAACTATTTGTGTAAGATGAATCATGTGATTCAAGATTGTAAGACATTATGGCTTGTAATAAATAATGACTGTGATATTCGACTATTATGCCTCGCAACAACATTATCCTGGGATTGCGATGAATGACATAATAGGCATCTGGATTTAAAAATCCGGGTGTTGACAGTCGCCGCCGTCATCGTCGACCTGCGGCGGCGCGGCCTGGCTGCTGCTGCCCTGGCCGGCGTCTCCCCACCGAGGCCGGGATGGCTTGTACCATTCGTCGTCCGAGGCTTCGAGGTCGACGAATGGGGCGGCGACGCCGGATGGAGGTGTCGCAGGCCGGCGGTAGCGAGCGACGTCGGCGGCGGCGGTTGGAGCGGCGGCGCGGGCGGCGAGTTGATGCGCGGCGGCCAGGTCCATCAGCCTCGCCTGCTGCTCCGCCTCCTGGCGCTCCCAGTCGCGCCTCGACCACTCCAGGGCGGCGTCCTCGGGGAGGGCGTTGTCGGCGGGCACCAGGTCCTTGAGCGACCTGGCGATCGCCTCCGCAACGGCGGCCTCCTCCGCGCGCTTCGCCTCCTCCTCGGCGAGCCTGTTTGCGGCGGCGTTGGTGGCGGCAGCGCCGTCCTCCTTCTTCGCCGACTTCCTCTTCCGCCCACGCTGCGGGGAGGAGGGTTGGTCGCGGATGACGAGGGCGCCGCTGCGCCCTCTGGTCGGCGGTGGAGACGCCGGCTCCTTCTTGACGCGCGCCGGCGTCGACGGAGACGTCGCCTCCCTTTTCACCGGCGCCAAGGACGGCCTCGGCGCCGATCCGGAAGACGACGAGCTGGCAGCCATGCGCCGTGGCTGCCAGACGTTTCCCCGGCGGCGGCTCGCCGATGCCCTCGATGCAGGGGGCATCGTCAGCACCGGGAAGTTTCCGCCCTCGATGTGCTCGAGGACGTTCTCCAGCGTCCGGCCCGGCGCGCTCCACCAACGTCGGCGGCCCGCGGCGTTGTTGCGCGGAGGCGGAGGCGGCGGGCCGTCGTAGGCCGCCAGCTCCCGCTCCCACCGCCGGAGGAAGTAGGAGTTCCACCGCGTGTAGTTGTCGGGGTGGTGGCGCGGGTCGGCGCGCTCCTCGTCCGTCATTGTTAGCCGCGCCTCCTCGATGGCGGCGTCGAGGGCGTCGCCCCGAGGCGGCGGCGGGATTGGTACGCCGCCACGACTTAGCCGCCACCCGCCGCCGGGAGGCCTCGTGTCCGGCGGGCAGGGGTACCCCGCCTGGTGGAGGAGGTGTCCCTCCCACTGGTGGAGCGACCGGCGGGGGAAGCCATTGGCGGCTGCGCCGTCGTCGTCGGAGAACGCCATCGTTGGAGGTGGAGGAAGAGTGGAGCAGGGGAGGGAGAATGGAGGAAGAGTGGAGCAGGGGCGTCGCGGCGAGCGGAGTGGCTTTAAATAGGCGCGGCGGGCGACGGCGATTAATGCCGCGTGGAAGACGATGCGTGCGCGGAAGCCGATGCGACGGCATTAACTCGCCGCGTGGAAGCTACGCGGCCGGCGAATGCTGACCGGCGGCAGGCTTTTACAGCGCGCGGAAGACGATGCGATGAGGACGACGATCGGTGTCTCTCGCCGACAAGTTGGGGCCACCAGACGTGCGGGAAGTTTCCTCGCCGTTTCCCGCGCTTTTGTTTCGTCCGGAGTCCCCGAGAGCTCCCCGGGGGGGGCCGGGATGGCGTGTGATCGCCGGATGAATTTAGGCCCAAATCCGGACGAAATCGAGGAACCGGGGGCGCGACTAGGCCGAATTTCGCCGTCCGGATGGAAAAAACGTCGTTCGGGGGCCTCGTCGGGGAGACGAGTGGAGATGCTCTTAGGCAGGGAGACCCGATCTCCCCCTATTTATTCCTTCTAGCAGCTGAGGGTTTATCCTGTTTGATGAAGCACGCCAGGCTAACTGAAGATATTGAAGGAATTCAAGTAGCTTCGTCAGCGCCGAAGGTTAATCATCTACTTTTTGCGGATGATTGTCTCATGTTCTTGAAGCTCTGAAGCAAATTGTTGAGGTTTATTGCAATGCATCTGGGCAGCGGGTAAATCATGACAAATCTTCCATTTATTTTGGTAAGAAGGTATCAGGGAACATTCGGGCTGAGATCAAGGAGGTGCTCCATGTGCAAACTGAATCATTGAATGAGAAGTATCTAGGGCTCCCTTCTGATGTAGGCAAATCCAAAAATGGGGCCTTTGCTTAGCTAAGAGATAGAGTTTGGAAGAGACTACAAGGCTGGCTTGAAAAAATGCTATCTACCAGGGGCAAGGAAATTCTTATTAAGTCAGTTATTCAGGCTATACCCACATATTCTATGGCACTTTTTAAATTACCGAGAGGGCTTTGTCAACATATCACATCGCTTATTCGGAAATTCAGGTGGGGAAGCAAGAAGGGAGAAAGGAAAGTTGCATGGGTGTCTTGGGAATCGATGGCAATGCCGAAGTATAGGGGTGGCTTGGGATTCAGAGACATAGAGATATTCAACTTGGCTTTGCTTGCAAGGCAGGTATGGAGAATCATAGAAGACCCGAATTCTTTAAGCGCACGAGTGTTGAAGGCGGTTTATTTCCCAGATTCGGATGTTCTCAATGCAGCAGTAGGAAGTAACCCATCGCAGGTATGGCGATCCTTGTGTGAAGGAAGGGATATCTTGAAACAAGGAATGATAAAAAGGATCGGGGATGGCACAGCCACGCATATCTGGAATGACAATTGGCTGCCAAGAGATTTTAGTCTCAGACCTCTCTACCCTATCGCCCAAGAACCTCCTACGATGGTAGCAGAGCTATTTTGCCCAGTTACGAGAACATGGAACATTGAGACTCTCCAAAAGTTCTTCTTGCCAATGGATGTGGATGTGATTAAACAAATTCCACTTAGCCATACACTTCAACGTGATTGTTGGGCCTGGAACTATGAGAAGACGGGCATCTTCACGGTGCGATCGGCATACAGGATGGTTGTTGAAATGAAGCATCGTCGTAGAATTGGCTTGAGGGCCGTTCTGAAGCCTCGGGTGTGGAGGAGAAGCAAGAGCAATGGAAAAAAGCTATGGAAGACAAAGGTCCCGTCAAAACTACGCATCTTTGCGTGGAGGTTAGCCAGATCTTCACTTCCCATGGGCCAGGAGAGGATGGGGCGACATATAGCAACATTGGATGTTTGTCCCATTTGTAATGCTGGTTCAGACTCATGGCGTCACTCCCTTCTTGACTGCAATATGGCGAGGGCGGTATGGTCTCTGTCAGATGAGGACGTTTTTGAGCATCTTCTAGTTGATGGTTCTGAAGACCCAAAACTCTGGCTACTGTCTCTCTGCGAAAACCTGAGCCAGAGCAAGTTTATCTTAGTCCTGACAACGCTATGGTCTATTTGGTGGGCCCGGAGGCAAGCGATACATGAGGATGAATTCCAAAGCCCCTTGTCGACACATCATTTTATAGAAAGGTATGTTGAAGACCTGGGTTTAATCAACAAGGTATCGGCTGCATCTCTGGCACCATCTCAGCCTACAGCGAAATGGCAGCCTCCTCAAGAAGTTTTTATGAAAATTCACAGTGATGGTGCAGTTGCAAAAACACACATGCGGGGTGCGGTGGGAGTGATATGCTGCTATGAGAATGGAACTTTTCAGGGTGCATCTGCAGTTGTGTTTGATGGTATTACTGACCCGCCAACTCTTGAGGCCTATGCTTGTAGGGAGGCACTTGATCTCGCGGAGGATCTTCATATCCAGAAGCTGACAGTAATCTCGGACTGCTTGACGGTTGTTAATGAGATCAATTCATCTAAGCAGATGGGGAGATACTGCATGATCATGCGTGATATCTCTCAGCGGAGGTCCAAGTTCCAAATGACCACATTTGGTCATGAACAATGTGAAGCCAATGTAGAAGCCCATATCTTAGCTAAATTTGCTACTACTATTGATTTGGGGCGCCATGTGTGGCTGATTGATCCCCCAAAAAATTTATGTATCCCTAAAAACATTATCAGTCAAAAATAAAGAGCTTTGGTCGTTCCCTTTAAAAAAAAGGTGGTGGGGATCCGTTTTTTGTCCAGAATACCAAAAGTTGTTTGGTGGGCTTTTGCGTGGAGGGGAGGGGAAGGAAGAGGAGGGGGGAAAACCTATACATCGCCCATTGGGAAACCTATACACACAACCTGGTAGGGTATTGGGCCTGGCCCATTTTCAACTTTTTTTTTTCGTTTTCTGTTTCTGTTTCTGTTTCCGTTTTTTCTTTTTTCTGTTTTCTTTTTTGTTTCCTTTCTTTTCTGTTTATTTTTCTTTTTGTTCAAAATCAAAAATTTCAAATTTGAAAATAGTTCAAATTCAAAAATATCAAATTTTGAAAAGTGTTCAAAACGAAAATTGTTCAAAGCTAAAAATTGTTCATATCCAAAAAATGTTCAAATTTGAAATATGTTCATTTCCGAAAAATGTTCAAATTTTGGGAAAAATCTAATTTTCTAAAAAAATGTTCATTCTAAAAAAATGTTCAAAATTTGTTCCAATTTGAAAATTGTTCCAATCTGAAAAATGTTCAAATTTTGAAAATATTTAAATTTTAGAAAAACTAAAATAATTTAAAAAATCAGGTCTAAAAGAATCAGCCAAAAAAAGAAAAAGATTTTGAAATTTCAAAAAGTTCAAATTTAAAAAATCGTCCAAATTAAAAAAACTTTTAAATTTGGAAAGTTTAATTTTCAAATAATTCGATTTAATAACTTTAAACTTTAGTTACTTTATTAGTACGAAACAGAAAATTGATCGGAAAAACCTTCCCGGACGATCGTTCGGAAGTCAGCGAGCCAAACGGAAACGCTTGTACTGATCGTGGGCCAGGCCCACGTACGCAAGGGGGTGTGCGGCAACTCTACTACTGCCGACTAGGTCGGTGTAAACGAGCGGGATCCCCTATTGAACGCTTTAAGCGGGATAGATGGGAAAGTCCTATATGCCGACCAGGTCGGCGCCTACACCGCGCCGCACACCCCCGCGCGCGGTGTGGACCGGCCCGGTTAGGCGTCCCTATTTCTCTTTTTTTCCTTTTCCTTTTCCTTTTCTTTTCCGTTTTCTGTTTTCTGTTTTCTTTTTTCCTTTTTCTGTTTTTTTCTGTTTGTTTCTCTCGTTTTTTTTCTGTTTAAAAATAATTTTTGAAAATTTTTTAATTTGAAAAATGTTCAAGTTTGGCAAAATTTGAACGAATTTCGAACTTTGAACATATTTTCATTCTTGAACGAATTTTCAAATTTGAACGAATTTTAAAATTTGAATAAAATTTAAATTTTGAACTAATTTTAAATTTGAACGAATTTCGATATTGGAACAAAATTTTAATCTTGAACGAATTTTCAAATTTTGGATGAATTTCGAAATTTGAACAATTTTAAATTTTGAACGTTTTTGAATTTTGAACTAATTTTACATTTTGGACAATTTTCAAATTTTGAACGAATTTAAAATGGAACATTTTTAAAATCTGTAGACAGAAAAAAAACCTGTAAAATGTTAGTTTTTAAAAATAAAACTACAAACAGAAAAAGGAAAAAAATAAAAAAACGAAAAAGAAAAGGAGGTTACCTAATGGGCCGCGGCCCAGTTCCAGCCGCCGTGTCGGAGTGGTGTGCGGCGCCCGTACCCGCGAATCCTATTCCCCGCTCATTGCGGGACGTATCTGGCGCTCCGCTCAGGGAGCGATTTTATGGGCCGGCCCGTTAGTAGCAAGCATAGCAACGCAACTTTTTTTCTCCGGTTTTCTCGGTTTTTGGCTGTCAACTAGTTCTGTCTTCTGTGTGTGTTGCTTTTTAACGATTTTTTTTTTGGTTTGCTGTTTTTTGTTCGATTTTAAAAAATACTTTTTAAAATTCTGGAACATTTTTTAAAATTTGAACTTTTTAGATCTGAACATTTTTAATATTTGAACATTTTTGAATTTCGAACTTTTTGAGATTTGAACATTTATAATTCGAACTTTTTTGAATTTTGATTTTTTGAGATTCGTCATTTTGTTCATCATCGAAATCCGTTCATGTAACCAACCTTGGGAAAAAACGTTCATTTTTAGAATTTGTTTAAGTTAGAAATTGTTCGCGGTGGTAATCCGTTCATTTTTTCAAAAATGTTCAACGTGGGACTTCGTACATTTTCAAATTCGTTCAAAGATGGAAATTGTTAAAGGCGGAAACCGTTCATAGTTGAAATTCGTTCATGTAATAGGAAATGTTCATAGTTGAAATTCGTTCATCATGGAAATCCGTTCACGTAACCAACCTGTGAAATCCATTCATCTTTGAAAATTGTTTAAAGAAGAAAACCATTCATGTTTGCAAATTGTTCATCATGGAAATATGTTCATGTCTTTTGGAAAATCCGTTCATATTTTTTCAAAATTGTTTAAGTTGGAAACTGTTCAACGTGGTAATCCGTTCATTTTTCAAAAATAAAGGTGGGAGTGCGTTCATTTTCAAATTTGTTCAAAAACGGAAACTGTTCGTAGTTGAAATTCATTTAGGAATGTTCAAGGAGGAAACCGTTCGTAGTTAAAATTCATTCATGTATTAGGAATGTTTCACCGTTCATGCTAGGAATTTTATTCATCATGGAAATCCGTTCATGTAACCAACCTGGAAAAAACTTTCATTTTTAGAAATTGTTTAAGTTCGAAACCGTTCTACACGGAAAACCGTTTCATTTTTCAAAAATGTCCAACATGGGGATGCCGTTCAAGGCGGAAATCCTTCATAGCTGAATTTTCATTCATGTAATATAAATGTCCAAGGTGAAAATCCGTTTGTAGTTGAAATTATTTTCTTCAAAAAATGTTTTAAAGAAGGAAACCGTTTATGCTTGTAATTTGTTCATCATGGAAATCCGTTGATGTAAACAACCTTTTGTAAAATCCGTTCAACTATGAAAATTGTTTAGTTTGGAAAACGTTCAACGTGGTAATCTGTTTCAATTTTCAAAAATGTGCAAGGTGGAAATGCGTTCATTTTCAAATTTTGTTTGGACACGGAAATCGTTCAAGGAGAAAAATCCGTTCGCAATTAAAATTCTGTTCTTCAAAAAATGTTTAAAGAGTGTAACCAACCTTTGGAAATCTGTTGCTTGTTCTTTCAGTAGCCTTCTTTCATTTCCTAATTTGCTTGCGAGCAGTCCTTGCATTAGTATGAGTTCGTTGACCGTGTTTTGAATTTTTTTTAGTTGGAAACCGTTTTATAATCCGTTCTTTTTTTCAAAAATGTTTAAGGTGGGAATGCGTTCATTTAATAAAATTTGTTTGAAGACGGAAACCGTTCATAGTTGAAATTCGTTCGTGTAATATACATATGTTGAAACTCTAACTTTCGTACTTTGATTTTCGCACTGCTACTTAGTACTGAGTTTTTGGCATTTTTTACATAATGTTTTCAGAAATGACAGTATGAAAAATACTCCGCATTTTCTCGAGACACTAGCAGTGAGGAAAGAACTGGAACTGAAAAAAGAGTGCATCAAGAAGCAGTAAAAACAAAAAGAAGCAGTTACAAACAACTGACACGATGAAAGAAAGCAAACAAAAGCGAAACGGAGAATGGCGGCGAGAATGAAGGAGAATTACGTGCTCCAGCCTTTTCACGAATCAATAACGCGATACGACGAAACTGTACGTGCGAAACCTTACGTGCGAAACGGTATGCTTCAATGGGCTCGGCCCATTTAAACCTATCCTTCGTACTACAGGTACGCGGAGCCGATCGTACGGTGCGCTTAAAGCGGTCAATAGGCGCACCCGCCCGTACCTACCGACCCGGTCGGCATATAGCAGCTCCTGGATAGATGGTCCGCTCCGCGCACCTGTCTTACGAAGGAGATGCTTAAATGGGCTCGGCCCAATTTAACGTACCGTTTCGGGAGTTTACTTCGTTCTGCTGTTTCGTGATACTACTTCGTTGAGCTGTTTCGGGAGTTGACTGTTTCGGCTGTTTCGCATGACTATCTATTTCGTTGACTGTTTATCCCGCTGTTTCGGGACATCCTCCTCCTCTCCAGCCACGGGATCGACCGGGCCCCTCCCTTCCCTCGCGGCCGTCGGCGACCTCCCCATCCTCCCTCACGTGGCGTCCCGCGTCCGCTCCAGCGTGCCGGACATCGTCCTCCTCTCCTGCCGCGGGATCGACTGGGCCCCTCCCTTGTGCCGTGGCCGTCGGCAACCTTTCCCTCCTCCTTTTGCTAGACGACCGACGGTGCCCTCTGCCCGGCAGTACAGAGCACGCGTCCAAGAGGAGGTCACTTCCATCCACCGCGTTTAGCCAGCGTCCAGCCACCACAGCCGCTCTGAATTCCCCGTGGTCGCCGGCGTGGTCTCGCACGTGTTGGCGTTGACTTCTGCAGTTCTGTGAGCCGGCGGCCTAGACTTCAACATGCGCCTCCCGCTAATTCTGCCCGCTGTGAACTTGTTTATTGTAGCCTCTGAACTGTAGCTTTGCAGGTTAAGTGTTTGCTAAAATGCCACAGTGAGCAGTACATATGCAGAAGTAATTTGGAGTTCGTTGCTTGTTGTCTCGAAAGCGAGCACAATCTGTTAAAACTTTGCAGGCTTTTATTTGTTTACAATTCACGTCAGTGACTTGTCATGGGACTGAAAATGGTCTATGTTTAAGGAATTCAGGTGATATGTCATGGACTAGGTACTAGGTGTCGAAGCTGATAATGTTATTGGTACCCTACTGTTAGCTGTAGAATGATGTTGATTAATAATTTGATGTATCAACAAGACATTGTGTTACTGCCTGTGTATGTGATTTCCAGGATTTAGTCTTCTCTTGATGTGTAGATGTTGTATTTCTAGAAAATTCAGTCAATACAGATGGATTTTATGTAGAGAGACATAGACTATTTTTCCATTCACTGAGATGGAATTGTTGGTGGCCATGTACTGGTTAATTTCTCATAATTACTCCTTTATCTATACCTAATAATAAAGGGAAAAAGGTTTCCTTGGTTTGGTCCGTTACTTTGCGCTTTCGTCCGTCGTTCTTTACGCTTTCGTTTGTCACGCGTGTGCGTTTTTGTTTTCCTTCTACAGCAATCTGCGTGTTCGGATAGAGCTAGAGTTCCATCACCGGTTCCTTCTTAGTGTTGTATGCGCTTCATACGTCGAGCGTGCCCGTTTTGGTTTCCTTCCGACAACACACTACGTGTCCATGTAGAGCTAAGTTCATCACCGATTCCTTCTTGCCGCTGCTTCGTGTAGATCTATATCTATACCTAATAATAAAGGAGCTAACGTTTCCTTGGTTTGGTCCGTACAATTTCTGCCAAAATTTTCGTCAACGCTTTTGTTGGGACCGTTTTGCCCTCCCACCAAATCGCATAATACCTCAAAATGCCACGGTACCGGTTCATTTATTTTCTCTTCCGATCCAGCAAACCCTGCCCCTTCCCTCTCCCCGCCGCCTCTTTCGCACGACCCAATCAAGCTCCTCTCCCGTGCGCTTCAATCTCGAGGGAAACATCGCCCCCCGTTACGGCCGCCAGCATCGCGCTGGAGGAGGGTTATGCAAGACCGTTCCCTCACCTCACCTGCCGGACCTGGGCTGGCAAGCGCCGGCTGGGCATCCACGCGTGGCTCGCGTCCTTCTTTCCTCTTTGCATCCACTCGATTCGTTCAAACCGCCACCACGAGATCTGGACAAGCCATCACAACTCCGCCCGATCGTGAAGGGACTGGCGGAGAACTACGTCTGGCAAAGGCAGTTGACTAGGATCTGCCCCGCGCCCCTGCCGGCACTAGACGACGACGAGGCATCCCCGATCTAGACGCTGCTTTCCCAGAAGCAGGATGTCAAGTCCCTCATAGCCTCATGGCTCCGCCACATCTGCTCATTCCTTGCCAGCCTTTCTTGCAATCAGAAACAAGCGCTCAGCGTACATGTTCTACGGTCTGGCTGAATCATGCTCCTTCAGACTTAATCGCGGAATCAAATAAGTCGATGGCCTGGAGAGGAACTTGTGGCACGGCCGTGGCCAGTGACGACTGACAGGACTGTCGTTGGTTGGTTCCCCTGTTTTGTTGTTGCTGGTTCAGATCACAAGACTTACTAAGTCACTCCCATAAAAGAAATTATTTGTTTGTGCAGCTGCCCATGGAGCTTCGCCAGCTTCATGAGAAGCACTCGCGAGCCCGCTCGTGCTAGGCTTCTATTCTGATGATGCCTAAGTATTCAAAGAAACAGAGGAACGACAGGTAATAATAGCATGTCTGACCAATCTCTGCTTTGGATAATGTCTTACCGCATGTCTGACCAACGGCTGCTCACATTCTGGCCGAGGCAAGGCCTTGACGCATCAAGTGCGCCTCTTCACTCCATATCGACAACCATGGAGGCGCAGTCAAACTGTTCTATACAGTTCCATGGTTGCCCGGATGTTATTGCCATCAGTGTTTGCTCATTCGTTATCTGATGTTACTGTGCAATTGCGTGTTGTCTCCTCGAAGGAGTGTCCCTGGGCGGTCTTGATCCCCTCCTTCATAGTATGTGATCTAGCAATTCCCTTTTCCCCTGCCTGCTAGCTAGCACCGCTGGGAGTAGCTGCTCTCTGAACTCTAGATTGCATTCACAGTGTTTGTGTTCGGAATCATCTTGGTTTCCCTATTCCTAGCAATTACACTGAAATTTTGATACTAATTCAGGTACAGTGAGAAGAACCTCTATTTGATGAAGTTAAACTCAACTATAAATCATCTAGATTGTGATAGAATTCAGCTGACAGTTTTATCAGTTATGACATTTTAATTTTAGATTTTGAGCATTAGTTTCGTCTGAAGAAATATCCATTCTGAGTAGCTTCAGAGTAGCTGATGCATGTGATCTATTTTAGATGGCCACACTTATTTCATGCACAAGAGTAAACTGTCGTAAATTTTTTTTCACGCTTGTGGCAACATTGATTTAAAAGAACATGCAGATCAGTCAACCCAGAATACGGCTAAGGAGTTCATCCACACGTTTTACTCGGTGACAATGACAATAGACTCCCGTGCAAGATATGATTTTCACCATAACTCGTTTAAAATTCATGTTATGTGATTTTCAATATGGGCGATGTACAAAGGCATGTCGATCAAGAACTCCATGCATTCGATTGACGTAAGGATTTGAAAATACTGAAATGTTAGTTCATTTAATTTTGGGTTGCGCCGTAGCAACGCACGGGTTTTTTGCAAGTCTTTTTTAATGAAAGCAACCAGAGAGATGGATTCGGTAATTGCATTTCCACCTTTTCTTTTTTGATGAAAGAATTGCATTTTCTTGGCTGCAACCTTAATTAGAATCATTTGTGTTAGCCCAGCCATCTAAACTTAGGCCAACAATTTATATATTTCCTTAGTCAGAATCATTTGGATCAACAATTCAACAAATGCATTACAATGGTTCAACTAACACAGGCGGCGCTGTGGCCATCCTCTAAATAGGAAGAAAAATTATCCTAACATAACTATCGGCATGACTGGTCACTACATCAGTAAAAACCATAAAAAAACACCCAACTTATGTATTTGTCGCACCTCACTAAAACAACAATAGGTAACTAGGATTTTTAGTACCCTCGACTACATCGGCGATTGATTTGATCTACAAAATCTACCATCGAGGTAAGCCGTACATTCATAAAAGGGATTTTCGGTACCTCGACTAAAATGAAATACGTACGTCGGTAAAAACCATAAAAAGCACCCAACTTATGGATATGCCGCACCTCGCTAAAACAACAATCGGTACCTAGGATTTTCGGTACCGTCGACCACATCAGCCACATCAGCGATTGATTTGATCTACAACACCTACCATCGAGATAAGTCGTACCTTTATAATATGGGTTTTCGGAACCTCGACTATAATGAAATCGGTACATCGGTAAATTAAAACCATAAATAAGCACCCAACTTATATATATGTCACACCTCGCTAAAACAATAATCGATACCTAGGGTTTTCATGAACTGATTTGTAAGGGTATTTTACC
The DNA here is from genome assembly GCA_030979885.1 of Lolium multiflorum. NCBI lineage: Eukaryota > Viridiplantae > Streptophyta > Magnoliopsida > Poales > Poaceae > Lolium > Lolium multiflorum. The sequence continues at coordinate 200,555,206 of CM061753.1, read as the reverse complement.
CTTATCCATTATTTTGGTAACTATGACACCGTGCTAGTGTATTTGGACTAATACATGTCTACAAGATGATTCCCAGATATTAGCCAAAGAGGTATAATGGTGTATCAATGGAACGAGAAGGCAACGGGAGACCCCCCACTTCGATGAAAAATCAACAAGGTTTTCCTGTGCCTGGCCGGTCCCAGACCCGGTCAGGCCGGCCCTGGCACCGGACCACCCGGTCGCCAACCGGGCCCAGCACCTGTGCCATCCGGGCAGAGTCCAGTAAAGGAGGGCGAGCACTCCGGTCAGCGTTCGGTCGCCAGCCCGGTTTGGACCGGCTGCTCCGGTCCATGGCCCGGTCGGACCGGGCTCCAGACCGAGCGACCCGGTCGCCAACCGGGTCCAGCACCTGTGCCATCCGGGCGTGATCCAGTAACGTCAGAAGCATGTCCGGTCAAGACCCGGTCCCAGCTCCGGTTGTAACCGGCCGGTCCGGTCTCAGGCCCGGTCTGACCGGCCTGTGCGCTGACCGGTCCGGTGCCAAATCCGGTCGACCGGGTTCCTCGAAGAAACTGATGATGTGGCAAGAGTGCAACGGCCAGATTTCGAAGAACACTATATATACCCCTTCTCCTACCTTGGAAGGGGTAGGCACTACACTAGAAGCTGTTCTTGAGCTCTCTCTCTCATATTCCATTGCTAGAAACACCAAAAGCCTCAGATCTCCCTCCTCCTCCACCCAAACTCAAATCCCTCCGGGGAATCGATAGAGGAGGACCCGATCTACTGTTCTACCAAGCCAAATCTCATTCCCCCTTGTATTCATCAAGAAGCTTGCTCTCTAGGGTTCCTTGGAAACCCTAGGTGGGCAAGAGTGGTCCGGAAGCATCCGGGCTGTGGATTTGCTCCGGGCAAGATTGTGAAGGTTTGGAGGCTACCTCAAAGTCTACCACAAGTGAGTGAGCTATTCCTTCGTGGGATAGGCTCCGGAGAATAGGGTGAGCCTTCGTGGCGTGGGGAATCCTTCGTGGGACCTCCACCCTCCAAACGTGACGTACCTTCTTGCAAAGGAAGGGAACACGGGAATACATCCTCGTCTCCGCGTGCTATCGGTTATCTCTAACCGAACTCCTTACTTGTGATTTAACTGCCTGTGAGAGCCTTCGTGCTCGAGTTAGTTGTATCCTCATATAGGTTGTTTCACCTAGTTTGCATTAGGCTCACCTTTATATTCCGCAAAGCCTAATATTGCAAAGAAAGAATTAAAATCTGTAGAAACCTATTCACCCCCTCTAGGTTTACCATCTCTATACTTTCAATTGGTATCAGAGCCTGGACTCTTATTAAGGGCTTCACCGCCTTAAGAGTGAGATGGATAAACTCTTCGAGGGTCTAGATGAAGACTCTAACCTTTCGGTTAAAGAGATGAAATCTAGATTCTTGGCATATGATGCCGAGAAGAAGAAAAAGGAGGATGAGGTACAAAGCCAAATGGCAGAGATGTCTGTCATGCTTAAGAACTTGACTAGTGGGCCTCCTAGTGCGGCTTCGGCTTCTCTAGCGAGTTACCACGAAGTCAACCATGACTATCCCAAAAATACTTCACCCATGCCTCATATAAACCATAGTGGGAATGTTCCCCATTTTGATGGAACTCACTTTCCTTTTTGGAAATCTGCTATGGAATCTCATATTCGCAGCTGCAGTGTGGAGTTATGGGAGATCATTGTTCATGGATACCGGGAGCCACAAGATCCCATTCGGTTGACCTCCACCGAATTCTACAACCGTCAACTCAATGCCTCCGCACGTGACAAGATTAGAAGTGGCATCAACCGCAAGTTTCTTAAGTGAATCACCCAAGGTTTATCGAACTCAGGGAGGTAGAGGACAAAGATATCCCTCTCAAGCAACCCTGCAAATACGATACAAGAAGTCTCTTGTGTCCCCAACACACCTAATACACTTGTCAGATGTATAGGTGCACTAGTCGGCGAAGAGATAGTAGGATGCAAGTGATATGGATGAATATGAGTGGTAATAGCAATCTGAAATAAAGATGGCAGCGAGTAAACATGCAACAGAACTTGTTGGAAACGGTGTTTCAATGCTTAGAAACAAGGCCTAGGGATCATACTTTCACTAGTGGACACTCTCAACATTGATCACATAACTGAATAAACAAATACTACTTTCTCTACACTCTCTTGTTGGATGACAAACACCATTCATTGTGTAGGGCTACAAGAGCTCCCTCAAGCCGGAGTTAACAAGCTCCACAACATTCGGTGTTCATATTTAAGTAACCTTAGAGTGCATAATAGACCATTGCAATTATACCGAGTACTAACATAGCATGCACACTGTCACCGTCAGGCTATGAAAGGGGGAATAGATCGCATCAATACTATCATAGTAATAATTAACTTCATAATCTACAAGAGATTACAATCATAACCTATACCAAGTACTACATGATGCACACACTATCAACATTACATCATAGAGGAGGAATAGAGTACTTTAATAACATCACTAGAGTAGCACATAGATGATATTCAACTAGATCACAAAGCTCATGATCACATAAAGATCACATGTGAGAGAGAGATGAACCACATAGCTACGGTACAGCCCTTAGCCTCGGGGGAGAACTACTCCCTCCTCATCATAGGAGACAGCAGCGTCGATGAAGATGGCGGTGGTGTCGATGGAGATGCCTTCCGGGGACAATTCCCCATCCCGGCGGCGTGCCGGAACAGAGACTTCTATCCCCCGAATCTTGGCTTCGCGATGGCGGCGGCTCTGGAACTTTTCTCGTATCGTGGCTTATTCCTTTATGGTTTTCGCGGCGGAGGCTTTAAATAGGCAGAAGGGCAGCCTCGGAGGAGACCTGGGGCCACCAGACCATAGGGGGGCGCCCCCCCTTGGCCGCGCCGCCTTGTGGGGTGGGGCCCCTCCCCTCGGCCCCTCTTCGGTGCTGGAAGCTTCCGGGAAAAATAAGACCTTGGGCGTTGATTTCGTCCAATTCCGAGAATATTTCCTTTGTAGGATTTCTGAAACCAAAAACAACAGAAAACAGGAACTGGCACTTCGGCATCTCGTTAATAGGTTAGTTCCGGAAAATGCATCAAAACGATATAAAGTATGAATAAAACATGTAGGTATTGTCATAAAACTAGCATGGAACATAAGAAATTATAGATACGTTGGAGACATATCAAGCATCCCCAAGCTTAGTTCCTACTCGCCCTCGAGTAGGTAAACGATAACAAGGATAATTTCTTAAGTGACATGCTACCAACATGATCTTGATCAATACTATTGTAAAGCATATGAGATGAATGAAGTGATTCGAAGCAATGGTAAAGACAATGACTTAAACAACTGAATCATATAGCAAAGACTTTTCATGAATAGTACTTTCAAGACAAGCATCAATAAGACTTGCATAAGAGTCAACTCATAAAGCAATAAATTCTTAGTAGAAAGCTTTGAAGCAACACAAAGGAAGATATAAGTTTCAGCGGTTGCTTTCAACTTCAACATGTTTATCTCATGGATAATTGTTAACACAAAGTATTATAACAAGTGCAATAGGTGAACATGTAAGAATCAATGCACGCGGTTCACACAAGTGTTTGCTTCTAAGATAGAAAGAAGTAGGTAAACTGACTCAACAATAAAGTAGAAGATAGGCCCTTCGCAGAGGAAGCATGGATTACTATTTTTGTGCTAGAGCTTTTATTTTGAAAACATAGAAACAATTTTGTCAACGGTAGTAATAAATCATATGTGTTATGTATAAGACATCTTATAAGTTGCAAGCCTCATGCATAGATTACCAATAGTGCTCGCACCTTGTCTTAATTAGCTTGGATTAACATGGATTATCATTGCATAACATATGTTTCAACCAAGTGTCACAAAGGGGTACCTCTATGCCGCCTGTACAAAGGTCTAAGGAGAAAGTTCGCATTGGATTTCTTGCTTTTGATTATTCTCAACTTAGACATCCATACCGGGACAACATAGACAACAGATAATGGACTCCTCTTTAATGCATAAGCATTCAACAACAGATAATATTCTCATAAGAGATTGAGGATTGATTGTCCAAACTGAAACTTCCACCATGATTCATAGCTTTAGTTAGCGGCCCAATGTTCTTCTCTAACAATATGCATACTCAAACCATTTGATCATGAAAATCGCCCTTACTTCAGACAAGACGGACATGCATAGCAACTCACATGATATTCAACAAAGGTGTAATAGTTGATGGCGTCCCCAGAAACATGGTTACCGATCAACAAGCAACTTATAAGAAATAAGATACATAAGCTACATATTCAATACCACAATAGTTTTTAAGGCTATTTTCCCATGAGCTATATATTGCAAAGACAAGGAATGAAATTTTAAAGGTAGCACTCAAGCAATTTACTTTGGAATGGCAGAGAAATACCACATAGTAGGTAGGTATGGTGGACACAAATGGCGTAGTTTTGGCTCAAGGTTTTGGATGCACGAGAAGTATTCCCTCTCAGTACAAGGCTTGGGCTAGCAAGGTTGTTTGAAGCAAACACAAGTATGAACCGGTACAGCAAAACTTACATAAGAACATATTGCAAGCATTATAAGACTCTACACTGTCTTCCTTGTTGTTCAAACACTTCACCAGAAAATATCTAGATTTTAGAGAGACCAATCATGCAAACCAAATTTTAACAAGCTCTATGTAGTTCTTCATTAATAGGTGCAAAGTACATGATGCAAGAGCTTAAACATGATCTATATGAGCACAGTAATTTCCAAGTATAAAATTATTCAAGATATTATACCAATTACCACATGCAGCATTTTCTGTTCCAACCATATAACAATTAACGAAGCAGTTTCAACCTTCGCCATGAACATTAAAAGTAAAGCTAAGAACACAAGTGTTCATATGAACGAGCGGAGCGTGTCTCTCTCCCACACAAGCATAATGGGATCAGATTTTATTCAAACAACGAAAATAAAAGCACACAGACGCTCCAAGTAAAGTACATAAGATGTGACGGAATAAAAATATAGTTTCACTAGAGGTGACCTGATAAGTTGTCGATGAAGAAGGGGATGCCTTGGGCATCCCCAAGCTTAGATGCTTGAGTCTTCTTGAAATATGCAGGGATGAACCACGGGGGCATCCCCAAGCTTAGACTTTTCACTCTTCTTGATCATATTGTATCATCCTCCTCTCTTGATCCTTGAAAACTTCCTCCACACCAAACTCAAAACAAACTCATTAGAGGGTTAGTGCATAATCAAAATTTCACATATTCAGAGGTGACACAATCATTCTTAACACTTCTGGTCATTGCCCAAATCTACTGGAAGTTAATGGAACAAAGAAATCCATGCAACATAACAAAAGAGGCAATGTGAAATAAAAGGCAGAATCTGTCAAAACAGAGCAGTCCGTAAAGACGAATTTTTTTGAGGCACTTAACATGCTCAGATGAAAAAGCTCAAATTGAATGAAAGTTGCGTACATATCTGAGGATCACGCACATAAATTGGCAGATTTTTCTGAGTTACCTACAGAGAACCCTGCCCAAATTCATGACAGCAAGAAATCTGTTTCTGCGCAGTAATCCAAATCTAGTATCAACCTTACTATCAAAGACTTTACTTGACACAACAATGCAATAAAGTAAAGATAAGGAGAGGTTGCTACAGTAGTAACAACTTCCAAGACACAACAAAACAGTAGCAAAATAAAAACATGGGTTATCTCCCAAGAAGTGCTTTCTTTATAGCCATTAAGATGGGCTCAGTAATTTTAATGATGCACTCGCAAGAAATAAGAGTTGAAGCAAAGAGAGCATCAAAAAGCAAGTATGAAACAAATTTAAGCCTAACCCACTTCCTATGAAAAGGAATCTTGTACACAAATAAATTCATGAGGAGCAAAGTGAGAAGCATAGGGGGGCAACACAAGCACAATTTCAAGATTTTCAACATAAAGAGGGGAAACTTAATATTATTAAGATGCTTATAACCATGTTTCCCTTTCTCATAATAACTTTCACTGGCATCATGAACAAACTCAACAATATAACTATCACATAAAGCATTCTTATTCACATGCATAAAAGTATCATTACTCTCCACATAAGCATAGTCATTCTTATTAATTGTAGTGGGAGAAAATTCAACAAAGTAGCTATCATTATTATTCTCATCATCAAATATAGGAGGCATAGTATAGTCATAATAAACTTTATCCTCCATAGTAGGTGGCACCAAAATACCACTATCATTATAATCCTCATAAATGGGAGGCAAAGTATCGTCAAAGAAAATTTTCTCCTCAAAACTTGGGGCTAATCAAAACCAGCTTCCCCAAGCTTAAATTCTTCCATAGCATTATCAACAATGGTGTTCATACTAATAACATTGCTACTAGCATGCAAATAAGGTTCCATAGGTTTTTTAATTTTCGCATCACACAATTTATGTCTTAACTCAGGAAATAGAATAAAAAGCTCATTGTTGTTTTCCATTATGCCTAACTAGTGAAAAATAAAAACAAGAAACAAAAAGATGCAATTGCAGGATCTAAAGGAAATAGCTTCGAGCACTCACACACCGGCAACAATGCTAGGAAATAGCTTAGTAGTCGGAGGATGTGAATACCTTTTACCTTACCTCCCCGGCAACGGCGCCAGAAAATAGCTTGATGTCTACGCACACTTCTATTCATGTAGACAGTGTTGGGCCTCCAAGAGCAGAGGTTTGTAGAACAGCAGCAAGTTTCCCTTAAGTGAATCACCCAAGGTTTATCGAACTCAGGGAGGTAGAGGACAAAGATATCCCTCTCAAGCAACCCTGCAAATACGATACAAGAAGTCTCTTGTGTCCCCAACACACCTAATACACTTGTCAGATGTATAGGTGCACTAGTTCGGCGAAGAGATAGTAAGATGCAAGTGATATGGATGAATATGAGTGGTAATAGCAATCTGAAATAAAGATGGCAGCGAGTAAACATGCAACAGAACTTGTTGGAAACGGTGTTTCAATGCTTAGAAACAAGGCCTAGGGATCATACTTTCACTAGTGGACACTCTCAACATTGATCACATAACTGAATAAACAAATACTACTTTCTCTACACCCTCTTGTTGGATGACAAACACCATTCATTGTGTAGGGCTACAAGAGCTCCCTCAAGCCGGAGTTAACAAGCTCCACAACATTCGGTGTTCATATTTAAGTAACCTTAGAGTGCATAATAGACCATTGCAATTATACCGAGTACTAACATAGCATGCACACTATCACCGTCAGGCTATGAAAGGGGGAATAGATCGCATCAATACTATCATAGTAATAATTAACTTCATAATCTACAAGAGATTACAATCATAACCTATACCAAGTACTACATGATGCACACACTGTCAACATTACATCATGGAGGAGGAATAGAGTACTTCAATAACATCACTAGAGTAGCACATAGATGATATTCAACTAGATCACAAAGCTCATGATCACATAAAGATCACATGGGAGAGAGAGATGAACCACATAGCTACGGTACAGCCCTTAGCCTCGGGGAGAACTACTCCCTCCTCATCATAGGAGACAGCAGCGTCGATGAAGATGGCGGTGGTGTCGATGGAGACTACCTCGGAAATTCCCCGTCCGGCGGCGTGCGGAACGAGACTGTCCCCCGAATCTTGGCTTCGCGATGGCGGCGGCTCTGGAACTTTTCTCGTATCGTGGCTTATTCCTTTAGGGTTTTCGCGACGGAGGCTTTAACTAGGCGGAAGGGCAGCCTCGGAGGAGACCGGGCCACCCATAGGGCGCGCCCCCTTTGGCGCCGCCTTGGGGTGGGGCCCCCGGCTCCCCTCTGGCCCCTCTTCGGTGCTCTGGAAGCTTCCGGGAAAAATAAGATAGTGGGCGTTGATTTCATCCGATTCCGAGAATATTTCCTTTGTAGGATTTCTGAAACCAAAAACAGAAAAAGCGGCACTTCGGCATCTCGTTAATAGGTTAGTTCCGGAAAATGCATCAAAACGATATAAAGTATGAATAAAACATGTAGGTATTGTCATAAAACTAGCATGGAACATAAGAAATTATAGATACGTTGGAGACGTATCATTCTACAACCGTCAACTCAATGCCTCCGCACGTGACAAGATTAGAAGTGGCATCAACCGCAAGCTTCTTGATCAAGTCAATGACATTGACTCCTCTAGAGAGTTGTGGGATCGAATCGTAGTACTCCAAGAGGGAACCGATTTGATCCAATCAGCTCTTTATGAGACCGCAAAGCAAGAGGCCAACCAGTTCATGATTCGAGATGGAGAATCCGTGGCCGATGCCTATGCTAGGCTTGGTGCTCTTAGAGTAAGGGTCAAGGGACTTGGAGTTGAGAAGTACAATGACGGCTTCGAGATGAATGAAGCATTCATAAAGTCCAAGGTCATTGCTATGATTGCTGTCAAGCAAGAAGACACCAACCTTGCACTCAACTTGCAAATCATGACCAAGAGTGCCGATCTGAACTCCGATGATCTAGTCTCCTATGTGGCCGCCAATGAAAACATGGCCAAGGCAGGAAAAAGGCTCATGGCAATGAACCGTGTTGATGAAGCCTCACACAACCATGAAGCGTCACACAACCTTGCTCTCAAAGCTAGAGCTGACCATGGAAGAGAAGAAGACTATGAAATTGAAGAAGATGAAGAGATGACCTCAACTAGTGACATTGCTACCGACTTTGCCTTCTTTGCCAAGAAGTACAAGGGAAAGCTTCCAATGCTCTTCAATGACAAGAAGAAGAAGAGAACTTGCTACAACTGTGATGAAGATAGCCACTTTGCAAATGAGTGCCCTTATGAGAAAAGGGTAGACAAGCCAAAGTTCATCAAAGGGGTCAAGCCAAGATTGAAGCCAAACCCAATCAACGATCGATACAAGAAGAACAAGGGAAGAGCTTTTGTTGGGGCCGAGTACTTGTCCGATGAAGAAGAGGAAGATGAGGAGAAGGAGGCCGGAGTGGCCGGTTTGGCTTTCTCTAAGCCCGGGTCACTCTTCACATATGACTACTCCAAGGATTACTCCACGGAGAATGATGTTGGTTCTTCCTTCATGGCAAGAACAACTCAAGATGATGACTCTGATGACTCTCTCTCCTCTACAATCGTTGGCTCTTGTCTAATGGCAAGAGAAACCAAGGTAATGGAACCTCCACCTTCTCTATCTAGTGTTCTTGATGATGAGAATGAAAATCAAGAAGAATTAATTGTGCTTAAGGAACTTTACAATGTTAGATGCACCCTTCGTGGTGAAGCTCTTGTCAAGTTTGATTTCTTGATGGACTCTCTCAAAGAAAAGGATGAGTCCATTGAGGAATTAGAATATCAATTGGATGAAAAGGAACGGAGATTCAATCTCCTAAGACAAGAGCTAAAAACCGAAAGGTGCATATCTCAAGGCCTTAAGCAACAAATTGAAACTTATGAACTTGATAAAGTTAAGGACCTAGAAACTATTGATAGGGCTCAATCATTGACTCAAGAGCTCAATGCCTCAAAGGAGGAGCTTGAAGTTGCTCATGCTTCTCTCACTAGGGATCTTGACCACCTTGAAAGAGCTAACAAGCTTGTTAAGGATGAGCTCAAGAAACTTGGAGAGAACCATGACCTACTCCAAGAAACCTACAAAAAGGCTCTTGGATCAATGAAGGATCCCATTGTTGTTGAAAAGCTTGCTAGTTCCTCCTTCTTTTACTAGTGAGCATGCTAAGCTTGTTGAGGAACATGTTCGTTTACAAGAGGAACTCTCTTTGCATGTTGAGACCAATGCATATCTTGAATCCTTGGTGACCAAATATGGTCTCGACTATCATCCTAATGAATCTTCTTGTGAGCAAGCATCTATTCTTGAGGAAAATGTTAGGTTAACAAAGGAACTTGCAAAGTTCACCACCGCCAAGAACAAGATGGGATTGGATGACCTCTTGAGTAAGCAAAGGTCAAACAATCAAAAGTTTGGACTTGGATATACTCCCAAGTCCTACAAGAAGAACAACTACAAGAAGGAGAAGCCCGCTCAAGATAAGAACAAGAAGGTCACTAATGATGGCAAAGCCTCAAAGGGCAAAGCCACTAGTGGTGACCGCACGGGGCCAAACAATCACTATGCTTTATTTGTTGATTATTATGGTGATGTTTATGCTAACTATGTTGGCCCTCGTAATGGCTATGCTTATAGAGAGTACTCAATTTGGGTACCAAAAGATATTGTTGCCATTGCAAAGGAACCCATTAATCGATGGGTTCCTAAATCCTCTACTTGATTTTGTAGGGGTATTCCTCCGGTGGTCCAAAATGGGTGTTTGATAGTGGATGCACCAATCATATGACCGGAGGAAGAGGTGTGCTTGATCAATTCATTGAAGATATCAACAAGAAGTCAAGCATCACCTTTGGTGACAACTCAAAGGGAAAGGTACTTGGGTATGGCAAGGTGGCAATCTCTAAGGACTTGTGCCTTGAGACGGTGATACGTCTCAAACGTATCTATAATTTCTTATGTTCCATGCTACTTTTATGATGATACTCACATGTTTTATACACATTATATGTCATTATTATGCATTTTCCGGCACTAACCTATTGACGAGATGCCGAAGAGCCAGTTGTGTTTTCTGCTGTTTTTGGTTTGAGAAATCCTAGTAAGGAAATATTCTCGAATTGGACGAAATCAACGCCCAGGGTCTTATTTTTCCACGAAGCTTCCAGAAGACCGAAAGGGAAACGAAGTGGGGCGACGAGGCGCCGACACACTAGGGCGGCGCGGCCCTAGCGTGTGGGGCCCCCGTGCCTCCTCCGACTCCACCCTTCCGCCTACTTAAAGCCTTCGTCGCGAAACCCCCAGTACCGAGAGCCACGATACGGAAAACCTTCCAGAGACGCCGCCGCCGCCAATCCCATCTCGGGGGATTCAGGAGATCGCCTCCGGCACCCTGCCGGAGAGGGGAATCATCTCCCGGAGGTCTCTTCATTGCCATGATCGCCTCCGGATCGATGTGTGAGTAGTCCACCCATGGACTATGAGTCCATAGCAGTAGCTAGATGGTTGTCTTCTCCTCATTGTGCTATCATGTTAGATCTTGTGAGCTGCCTATCATGATCAAGATCATCTATTTGTAATGCTACATGTTGTGTTTGTTGGGATCTGATGAATATTGAATACTATGTCAAGTTGATTATCAATCTATCATATATGTTGTTTATGTTCTTGCATGCTCTCCGTTGCTAGTAGAGGCTCTGGCCAAGTTGATACTTGTGACTCCAAGAGGGAGTATTTATGCTCGATAGTGGGTTCATGCCTCCATTGAATCTGGGGGAGTGACAACAACCTCTAAGGTTGTGGATGTGCTGTTGCCACTAGGGATAAAACATCGATGCTTTGTCTAAGGATATTTGTGTTGATTACATTACGCACCATACTTAATGCAATTGTCTGTTGTTGCAACTTAATACTGGAAGGGGTTCGGATGATAACCTGAAGGTGGACTTTTTAGGCATAGATGCATGCTGGATAGCGGTCTATGTACTTTATCGTAATGCCCTGATTAAATCTCATAGTACTCATCATGATATATGTATGTGCATTGTTATGCCTTCTTTATTTGTCAATTGCCCAACTGTAATTCGTTCACCCAACATGCTATTTATCTTATGGGAGAGACACCACTAGTGAACTATGGACCCCGGTCCATTCTTTACATCTGAAATACAATCTACTGCAATATTTGTTCTTTACTGTTCTTCGCAAACAATCATCTTCCACACAATACGTTTAATCCTTTGTTTACAGCAAGCCGGTGAGATTGACAACCTCACTGTTACGTTGGGGCAAAGTACTTTGATTGTGTTGTGCAGGTTCCACGTTGGCGCCGGAATCCCTGGTGTTGCGCCGCACTACACTCGCCACCAACAACCTTCACGTGTTCCTTGACTCCTACTGGTTCGATAACCTTGGTTTCTTACTGAGGGAAAACTTGCTGTTGTACGCATCACACCTTCCTCTTGGGGTTCCCAACGGATGTGTGTCTCACGCGCCATCAAGCATATTTTCTGGCGCCGTTGCCGGGGAGATCAAGACACGCTGCAAGGGGAGTCTCCCACATCCAATCTCTTTACTTTGTTTTTGTCTTGCTTTGTTTTATTTTATTTACTGCTTTGTTTGCTCTTATATCAAAAACACAAAAAAATTAGTTGCTAGCTTTACTTCATTTACTGTCTTGTTCTCCATATTGAAAACACAAAAAAATTAGTTACTTGCATTTACTTTATTTAGTTTACTTTATTTACTACTGCTAAAATGGGTACTGTTGAGAATACTAAGTTGTGTGACTTCACTAGCACAAATAATAATGATTTCCTATGCACACCTATTGCTCCACCTGCTACTACAGCAGAATTCTTTGAAATTAAACCTGCTTTACTAAATCTTGTTATGAGAGAGCAATTTTCTGGTGTTAGTTCTGATGATGTTGCTGCCCATCTTAATAATTTTGTTGAACTATGTGAAATGCAAAAGTATAAGGATGTAGATGGTGACATTATAAAATTGAAATTGTTTACTTTCTCCTTAAGAGGAAGAGCTAAAGATTGGTTGCTATCTTTGCCTAGAAATAGTATTGATTCTTGGACTAAATGTAAAGATGCTTTTATTGGTAGATATTATCCTCCTGCTAAAATTATATCTTTGAGAAGTAGCATAATGAATTTTAAGCAATTATATAATGAACTTGTTGCTCAAGCATGGGAGAGAATGAAATCTTTGGTGAAGAATTGCCCTACCCATGGACTAACTACTTGGATGATCATCCAAACATTTTATGCAGGACTGAATTTTTCTTCGCGGAACCTATTGGATTCAGCTGCTGGAGGTACCTTTATGTCCATTACTTGGGGGAGGCAACAAAACTTCTTGATGATATGATGATCAATTACTCTGAATGGCACACTGAAAGGGCTCCACAAGGTAAGAAGGTAAATTTTGTTGAAGAAACCTCCTCCTTGAGTGATAAGATTGATGCTATTATGTCTATGCTTGTGAATGGTAGATCTAATGTTGATCCTAATAATGTTCCTTTAGCTTCATTGGTTGCCCAAGAAGAACATGTTGATGTGAACTTCATTAAAAGTAATAATTTCAACAACAATGCTTATAGGAATAATTCTGGTAACAACTATAGGCCATATCCTTCTGCTAATGTTAATGGTTATGGTAATTCTTATGGGAATTCTTACAACAATAATAGGAGTGTACCCTCTGGTCTTGAAGCCATGCTTAAAGAATTTATTAGTACACAAACTGCTTTTAACAAATCTATTGAAGAAAAGCTTGATAAAATTGATATTCTTGCTTCTAAGGTTGATAGACTTGCCTCTGATGTTGATCTTTTAAAATTTAAAGTTATGCCTAATAAGGATAATGATAATAAAATTGTTACTACAGCAAACGCCATACAAGTTCGAATTAATGAAAATATTAGATTGATGGCTGAATTGCATGCTAGGTGGGAAAGAGAAGAAAATGAAAAACTTGCTAAAGAGAATAATGTAGCTAAAGTTTGGACTATTACCACCACTAGTAAATGATAATGATTCACATGTTGCTACACCTCCTACTATCAATGGTAAAATAATTGGTGTTGGCAATGTTTCTACTCCTAGTGCAAAGCGTGCAAAACTGCCTGAAACTGCTGAAATTGCTAAAACTGCTGAAATTTTTCAAAATATTGGGGACAATGATCCCATTGTTGTAGGTCATAATGGTTTAGATTTTGATGATTGTCACATCTCTGAAGTTATAAAGTTCTTACAAAAACTTGCTAAAAGTCCCAATGCTAGTGCTATAAATTTGGCCTTTACAAAACACATTACAAATGCTCTCATAAAAACTAGAGAGGAGAAACTAAAACTTGAAACCTCTATTCCTAGGAAGTTAGAAGATGGTTGGGAGTCCATCATTAAGATGAGGGTCAATGATTTTGATTGTAATGCTTTATGTGATCTTGGTGCAAGTATTTCTGTTATGCCTAAGAAAATCTATGATATGCTTGACTTGCCACCATTGAAAAATTGTTATTTGGATGTTAATCTTGCTGATAATGCTATAAAGAAACCTTTGGGGAGGATTGATAATGTTCGTATTATGGTTAACAATAACCTTGTCCCCGTTGATTTTGTTGTCTTGGATATTGAATGCAATGCATCTTGTCCCATTATATTGGGAAGACCTTTTTTTCGAACTGTTGGTGCTACCATTGATATGAAGGAAGGTAATATTAAATATCAATTTCCTCTCAAGAAAGGTATGGAACACTTCCCTAGAAAGAGAATGAAGTTACCTTATGATTCTATTATTAGAACAAATTATGATGTTGATGCTTCATCTCTTGATAATACTTGATTCACACTTTCTGCGCCTAGCTGAAAGGCGTTAAAGAAAAGCGCTTATGGGAGACAACCCATTATTTTACTTCTGCACTTTTGTTTTATATTTGAGTCTTGGAAGTTGTTACTACTGTAGCAACCTCTCCTTATCTTTATTTTATTGCATTGTTGTGCCAAGTAAAGTCTTTGATAGTAAAGTCAATACTAGATTTGGATTACTGCGCAGAAACAGATTTCTTGCTGTCACGAAATTGAGCCGCCCCGTCTGTAGGTAACTCAGAAAAATCTGCCAATTTACGTGCGTGATCCTAAGATATGTACGCAACTTTCATTCAATTTGAGCATTTCCATCTGAGCAAGTTAAGTGCCCCAGAAAAATTCGTCTTTACGTACTGTTCTGTTTTGACAGATTCTGCCTTTTATTCGCATTGCCTGTTTTGCTATGTTTGATGGATTTCTTTGTTCCATTAACTTTCAGTAGCTTTGTGCAATGTCCAGAAGTGTTAAGAATGATTATGTCACCTCTGAATATATGAATTTTCAATTATGCGCTAACCCTCTAATGAGTTTGTTTTGAGTTTGGTGTGGAGGAAGTTTTCAAGGGTCAAGAGAGGAGGATGATACAATATGATCAAGAAGAGTGAAAAGTCTAAGCTTGGGGATGCCCCGTGGTTCATCCATGCATATTTTAAGAAGACTCAAGCATCTAAGCTTGGGGATGCCCAAGGCATCCCTTCTTCATCGACAACTTATCAGGGTCACCTCTAGTGAAACTATATTTTTATTCCGTCACATCTTATGTGCTTTACTTGGAGCGTCTGTTTGTTTTTGTTTTTGTTTTTGTTTGAATAAAATCGGATCCTAGCATTCCTTGTTTGGGAGAGAGGCACGCTCCGCTGTTCGTATGAACACATGTGTTCTTAGCTTTATTCTTAATGTTCATTGCGAAGGTTGAACTACTTCGTTCATTGTTATATGGTTGGAAACAGAAAATGTTGCATGTGGTAATTGGTATAATGTCTTGAATAATTTGATACTTGACAATTGTTGTGCTCATAATGTTTAAGCTCTTGCATCATGTACTCTGCACCCATTAATGAAGAACTACATAGAGCTTGTTAAAATTTGGTTTGCATGATTAGTTTCTCTAGAGTCTAGATATTTTCTGGTTGAGGTGTTTGAACAACAAGGAGACAATGTAAAGTCTTATAATACTTACAATATGTTCATATGTGAGCTTTGCTGCACCTTTTATACTTGAGTTTGCTTCAAACAACCTTGCTAGCCTAGCCTTGTATTGAGAGGAATTCTTCTCGTGCATCCAAATCCTTGAGCCAAAAACTATGTCATTTGTGTCCACCATACCTACCTACTACATGGTATTTCTCTGCCATTCCAAAGTACATTACTTGAGTGCTACCTTTAAAATTCTATTCTTTGTCTTTGCAATATATAGCTCATGGGAAAATAGCCTTAAAAACTATTGTGGTGAAGAATATGTACTTATGTGTCTTATTTCTTAATAAGTTGCTTGTTGAGCGGTAACCATGTTTCTGGGGACGCCATCAACTTTTACACCTTTGTTGAATATCATGTGAGTTGCTATGCATGTTCGTCTTGTCTGAAGTAAGAGCGATTTTCATGATCAAATGGTTTGAGTATGCATATTGTTAGAGAAGAACATTGGGCCGCTAACTAAAGCCATGATTCATGGTGGAAGTTTCAGTTTGGACAATTAATCCTCAATCTCTTATGAGAATTTTAACTTTTGTTGAATGCTTATGCATTAAAGAGGAGTCCATTATCTGTTGTCTATGTTGTCCCGGTATGGATGTCTAAGTTGAGAATAATCAAAAGCGAGAAATCCAATGCGAGCTTTCTCCTTAGACCTTTGTACAGGCGTCATAGAGGTACCCCTTTGTGACACTTGGTTGAAACATATGCTATGCAATGATAATCCATGTTAATCCAAGCTAATTAGGACAAGGTGCGAGCACTATTGGTAATCTATGCATGAGGCTTGCAACTTATAAGATGTCTTATACATAACACATATGATTTATTACTACCGTTGACAAAATTGTTTCTTT
Source organism: Lolium multiflorum (assembly GCA_030979885.1). Taxonomy (NCBI): domain Eukaryota; kingdom Viridiplantae; phylum Streptophyta; class Magnoliopsida; order Poales; family Poaceae; genus Lolium; species Lolium multiflorum. The sequence goes on along the minus strand of CM061753.1, from coordinate 200,538,654 downwards.
GTTTTCAAAATGAAAAGCTCTAGCACAAATATAGTAATCCATGCTTCCCTCTGCGAAGGGCCTATCTTCTACTTTATTGTTGAGTCTGTTTACCTACTTCTTTCTATCTCAGAAGCAAACACTTGTATCAACTGCGTGCATTGATTCTTACATGTTTACCTATTGCACTTGTTATATTACTTTGCGTTGACAATTATCCATGAGATATACATGTTGAAGTTGAAAGCAACCGCTGAAACTTATATCTTCCTTTGTGTTGTTTCAAAGCTTTCTACTAAGAATTTATTGCTTTATGAGTAACTCTTATGCAAGTCTTATTGATGCTTGTCTTGAAAGTATTATTCATGAAAAGTCTTTGCTATATGATTCATTTGTTTACTCATTATCTTCACCATTGCTTCGAATCGCTGCATTCATCTCATATGCTTTACAATAGTATTGATCAAGATTATGATAGCATGTCACTTCAGAAATTATCCTTGTTATCGTTTACCTACTCGAGGGCGAGTAGGAACTAAGCTTGGGGATGCTTGATACGTCTCAAACGTATCTATAATTTCTTATGTTCCATGCTACTTTTATGATGATACTCACATGTTTTATACACATTATATGTCATTATTATGCATTTTCCGGCACTAACCTATTGACGAGATACCGAAGAGCCAGTTGTTGTTTTCTGCTGTTTTTGGTTTCAGAAATCCTAGTAAGGAAATATTCTCGGAATTGGACGAAATCAACGCCCAGGGTCTTATTTTTCCACGAAGCTTCCAGAAGACCGAAAGGGAAACGAAGTGGGGCGACGAGGCGCCGACACACTAGGGCGGCGTGGCCCAGGCCCTATCCGCGCGGCCCTAGCGTGTGGGGCCCCGTGTCTCCTCCGACTCCGCCGTTCCGCCTACTTAAAGCCTTCTGATACGTCTCCGACGTATCGATAATTTCTTATGTTCCATGCCACATTATTGATGATATCTACATGTTTTCTGCATACTTTATGTCATATTTATGCATTTTCCGGCACTAACCTATTAACGAGATGTCGAAGAGCCAGTTGCTGTTTTCTGCTGTTTTTGGTTTCAGAAATCCTATTAAGGAAATATTCTCGGAATTGGACGAAATCAACGCCCAGGGTCCTATTTTTGCACGAAGCTTCCAGAAGTCCGAGCGAGAGACGAAGTGGGGCCACGAGGTGGCGACACAACAGGGCGGCGCGGCCTGGGCCCTGGCCGCGCGGCCCTGGTGTGTGGGCCCCTCGTGACGCTTCTTGACCTGCCCTTCCGCCTACTTAAAGCCTCCGTCGCGAAACCCCCGGTACCGAGAGCCACGATACGGAAAACCTTCTGAGACGCCGCCGCCGCCAATCCCATCTCGGGGGATTCAGGAGATCGCCTCCGGCACCCTACAGGAGAGGGGAATCATCTCCCGGAGGACTCTTCACCGCCATGGTCGCCTCCGGAGTGATGAGTGAGTAGTTCACCCCTGGACTATGGGTCCATAGCAGTAGCTAGATGGTCGTCTTCTCCTTATGTGCTTCATTGTCAGATCTTGTGAGCTGCCTAACATGATCAAGATCATCTATCTGTAATGCTATATGTTGTGTTTGTCGGGATCCGATGGATAGAGAATACTATGTTTTGTTGATTATCAATCTATTACCTATGTGTTGTTTATGATCTTGCATGCTCTCCGTTATTAGTAGAGGCTCTGGCCAAGTTTTTACTCTTAACTCCAAGAGGGAGTATTTATGCTCGATAGTGGGTTCATGCCTCCATTAAATCTGGGACAGTGACAGAAAGTTCTAAGGTTGTGGATGTGTTGTTGCCACTAGGGATAAAACATTGATGCTATGTCCGAGGATGTAGTTATTGATTACATTACGCACCATACTTAATGCAATTGTCTGTTGTTTACAACTTAATACTGGAAGGGGTTCGGATGATAACCTGAAGGTGGACTTTTTAGGCATAGATGCATGCTGGATAGCGGTCTATGTACTTTGTCGTAATGCCCAATTAAATCTCACTATACTTATCATATCATGTATGCATTGTCATGCCCTCTCTATTTGTCAATTGCCCGACTGTAATTTTTTCACCCAACATGCTATTTATCTTATGGGAGAGACACCTCTAGTGAACTGTGGACCCCGGTCCTTTTCTTTACATCTGAAATACAAATCTGCTGCTATTTTTCTTTACTGTTCTTTGCAAACAAACAATCATCATCCACACTATACATCTAATCCTTTGTTACAGCAAGCCGGTGAGATTGACAACCTCACTGTTTCGTTGGGGCAAAGTACTTTGGTTGTGTTGTGTAGGTTCCACGTTGGCCGGAATCCCTGGTGTTGCGCCGCACTACATCCCGCCGCCATCAACCTTCAACGTGCTTCTTGGCTCCTCCTGGTTCGATAAACCTTGGTTTCTTTCTGAGGGAAAACTTGCTGCTGTGCGCATCATACCTTCCTCTTGGGGTTCCCAACGGACGTGTTAATTACGCGCAATCAAGCTCTTTTTCTGGCGCCGTTGCCGGGGATCGAAAGAAAAGTTACACCACAAAGATTTCTAACTCCCACGTCAACTGCACGCCAAATCTTTTTCTGGCGCCGTTGCCGGGGAGATCAAGACACGCTGCAAGGGGAGTCTCCACAATCCAATCTCTTTACTTTGTTTTTGTCTTGCTTTATTTTATTTACTACTTTGTTTGCTGCATTATATCAAAACACAAAAAAATTAGTTGCTAGTTTTACTTTATTCTGTCCTGTTCTCCATATCAAAAACACAAAAAAAAATTAGTTACTTGCATTTACTTCATTTACTTTTTATTTCATCATGTTTCCTCCTAAGTACACTCTAAAAGACATACCGGTAGGACGTGGGTCTATAATTGGGAGAGATAATATAGAAGATTTTTTCACTCATGTTAGTACCACTGAAGATTTTGAAGATAGACACTTGGTAGAACTTGCTCCTACTTATGAAATTGCTGCTGCTTCTTTAGTTCACATGTTGGAAACTAAATTTGTTAATCTTAATCCTATAATCCAACACATGTTTCTCACACTCGGTGATATGGAAGAAGGGGAAAAGAAAGATTTTGTTTTAGAAACCCTTCTTAAAGAATTTGGTGGTGTAGCAAGAGAGGCTAGAAAGGTCTTTACTAAATACAATATGCTTGGCTCTTATACCAATTTTGTTAGTATCCTTGAAAAGATGGACATGGAGAGAGTAAGGTACACTAATAATATTAATGATGGTGGGGAGATTAAGACAACAATACCTTGTAAGCTCCTGGGAATGAATGACGCTCTAGAAAATAACTATGGTTGGCTTGTCCCTGAAAATTTGTTTGACGAGGATAGCAAACCTAAGAATAATGAAAAGGGAGCCTCTGAAACTCACATAGATAAGATAAAATGCATAGTTGAGAAAACTCCCAACACCTATGTTGATACTTCATCTCTTGATAACACTTGATCTACACTTTCTGCGCCTAGCTGAAAGGCGTTAAAGAAAAGCGCTTATGGAAGACAACCCATGTTTTTACTACAGTACTTTTATTTCATATTTGAGTCTTGGAAGTTGTTACTACTGTAGCAACCTCTCCTTATCTTATTTTTGTGCATTGTTGGGCCAAGTAAAGTCGTTGATAGTAAGGTTCATACTAGATTTGGATTACTGCGCAGAAACAGATTTCTTTGCTGTCACGAATTTCGACATGCCTCTCTGTAGGTAGCTCAGAAAAATATGCCAATTTACGTGCGTGATCCTCAGATATGTACACAACTTTCATTCAATTTGGGCATTTTCATTTGAGCAAGTCTGGTGCCCCAATAAAATCCGTCTTTACGGACTGTTCTGTTTTGACAGATTCTGTCTTTTATTTCGCATTGCCTCTTTTGCTATGTTGGATGAATTTCTTTGTTCCATTAATGTCCAGTAGCTTTGTGCAATGTCCAGAAGTGTTAAGAATGATTATGTCACCTCTGAACATGTAAATTTTAATTGTGCACTAACCCTCTAATGAGTTGTTTTGAGTTTGGTGTGGAGGAAGTTTTCAAGGATCAAGAGAGGGAGATGATACAATATGATCAAGGAGAGTGAAAGCTCTAAGCTTGGGGATGCCCCGGTGGTTCACCCCTGCATATTTTAAGAAGACTCAAGCGTCTAAGCTTGGGGATGCCCAAGGCATCCCCTTCTTCATCGACAACATTATCAGGTTCCTCCCCTGAAACTATATTTTTATTCCATCACATCTTATGTGCTTTGCTTGGAGCGTCGGTTTGTTTTTGTTTTTGTTTTTGTTTGAATAAAATGGATCCTAGCATTCATTGTGTGGGAGAGAGACACGCTCCGCTGTTGCATATGGATAAATATGTCCTTAGGTTTTACTCATAGTATTCATGGCGAAGGTTGAATCTTCTTCGTTAAATTGTTATATGGTTGGAATCGGGAAATGCTACATGTAGTAATTCTAAAATGTCTTGAATAATTTGATACTTGGCAATTGTTGTGGTCATGTTTAAGCTCTTGCATCATATACTTTGCACCTATTAATGAAGAAATACACAGAGCTTGCTAAAATTTGGTTTGCATATTTGGTCTCTCTAAAGTCTAGATAATTTCTAGTATTGAGTTTTGAACAACAAGGAAGACGGTGTAGAGTCTTATAATGTTTTCAATATGTATTTTATGTGAGTTTTGCTGCACCGGTTCATCCTTGTGTTTGTTTCAAGTAACCTTGCTAGCCTAAACCTTGTATCGAGAGGGAATACTTCTCATGCATCCAAAATCCTTGCCAACCACTATGCCATTTGTGTCCACCATACCTACCTACTACATGGTATTTCTCCGCCATTCCAAAGTAAATTGCTTGAGTGCTACCTTTAAAATTTCCATTCTTTACCTTTGCAATATATAGCTCATGGGACAAATAGCCTTAAAAACTATTGTGGTATTGAATATGTACTTATGCACTTTATCTCTTATTAAGTTGTTTGTTGTGCGATAACCATGTTCCTGGGGACGCCATCAACTACTCTTTGTTGAATATCATGTGAGTTGCTATGCATGTCCGTCTTGTCTGAAGTAAGGGAGATTTACCACTCATTTAATGGTTAGAGCATGCATAATGTTAGAGAAGAACATTGGGCCGCTAACTAAAGCCATGAATCATGGTGGAAGTTTCAGTTTTGGACATATATCCTCAATCTCATATGAGAACATTAATTGTTGCTACATGCTTATGCATTAAAGAGGAGTCCATTATCTGTTGTCTATGTTGTCCTGGTATGGATGTCTAAGTTGAGAATAATCAAAAGCGAGAAATCCAAATGCGAGCTTTCTCCTTAGACCTTTGTATAGGCGGCATAGGGGTACCCCTTTGTGACACTTGGTTGAAACATGTGTATTGCAATGATAATCCTGGTAATCCAAGCTAATTAGGACAAGGTGCGGGCACTATTAGTATACTATGCATGAGGCTTGCAACTTGTAAGATATAATTTACATGATACATATGCTTTATTACTACCGTTGACAAAATTGTTTCATGTTTTCAAAATAAAAGCTCTAGCACAAATATAGAAATCGATGCTTTCCTCTTTGAAGGACCTTTCTTTTACTTTTATGTTGAGTCAGTTCACCTATTTCTTTCCACCTCAAGAAGCAAACACTTGTGTGAACTGTGCATTGATTCCTACATACTTGCATATTGCACTTGTTATATTACTTTACATTGACAATATCCATGAGATATACATGTTATAAGTTGAAAGCAACCGCTGAAACTTAATCTTCCTTTGTGTTGCTTCAATACCTTTACTTTGATTTATTGCTTTATGAGTTAACTCTCATGCAAGACTTATTGATGCTTGTCTTGAAGTACTATTCATGAAAAGTCTTTGCTTTATGATTCAGTTGTTTACTCATGTCATTACCGTTGTTTTGATCGCTGCATTCATTACATATGCTTACAATAGTATGATCAAGGTTATGATGGCATGTCACTCCAGAAATTATCTTTGTTATCGTTTACCTGCTCGGGACGAGCAGAACTAAGCTTGGGGATGCTGATACGTCTCCGACGTATCGATAATTTCTTATGTTCCATGCCACATTATTGATGATATCTACATGTTTTATGCATACTTTATGTCATATTTATGCATTTTCCGGCACCTATTAACGAGATGCCGAAGAGCTAGTTCTGTTTTCTGCTTTTTGGTTTCAGAAATCCTAGTAAGGAAATATTCTCGGAATTGGACGAAATCAAAGCCCAGGGTCCTATTTTTGCACGAAGCTTCCAGAAGTCCGAGGGAGAGACGAAGTGGGGCCACGAGGTGGCGACACAACAGGGCGGCGCGGCCTGGGCCCTGGCCGCGCGGCCCTGGTGTGTGGGCCCCTCGTGACGCTTCTTGACCTGCCCTTCCGCCTACTTAAAGCCTTCGTCGTGAAACCCCCAGTACCGAGAGCCACGATACGGAAAACCTTCCAGAGACGCCGCCGCCGCCAATCCCATCTCGGGGATTCGGAGATCGCCTCCGGCACCCTGCCGGAGAGGGGAATCATCTCCCGGAGGACTCTTCACCGCCATGGTCGCCTCCGGAGTGATGAGTGAGTAGTTCACCCCTGGACTATGGGTCCATAGCAGTAGCTAGATGGTCGTCTTCTCCTTATGTGCTTCATTGTCGGATCTTGTGAGCTGCCTAACATGATCAAGATCATCTATCTGTAATGCTATATGTTGTGTTTGTCGGGATCCGATGGATAGAGAATACTATGTTATGTTGATTATCAATCTATTACCTATGTGTTGTTTATGATCTTGCATGCTCTCTGTTATTAGTAGAGGCTCTGGCCAAGTTTTTACTCTTAACTCCAAGAGGGAGTATTTATGCTCGATAGTGGGTTCATGCCTCCATTAAATCTGGGACAGTGACAGAAAGTTCTAAGGTTGTGGATGTGTTGTTGCCACTAGGGATAAAACATTGATGCTATGTCCGAGGATGTAGTTATTGATTACATTACGCACCATACTTAATGCAATTGTCTGTTGTTTACAACTTAATACTGGAAGGGGTTCGGATGATAACCTGAAGGTGGACTTTTTAGGCATAGATGCATGTTGGATAGCGGTCTATGTACTTTGTCGTAATGCCCAATTAAATCTCACTATACTTATCATATCATGTATGTGCATTGTCATGCCCTCTCTATTTGTCAATTGCCCGACTGTAATTTGTTCACCCAACATGCTATTTATCTTATGGGAGAGACACCTCTAGTGAACTGTGGACCCCGGTCCTATTCTTTACATCTGAAATACAAATCTGCTGCTATTGTTCTTTACTGTTCTTTGCAAACAAACAATCATCATCCACACTATACATCTAATCCTTTGTTACAGCAAGCCGGTGAGATTGACAACCTCACTGTTTCGTTGGGGCAAAGTACTTTGGTTGTGTTGTGCAGGTTCCACGTTGGCGCGGAATCCCTGGTGTTGCGCCGCACTACATCCCGCCGCCATCAACCTTCAACGTGCTTCTTGGCTCCTCCTGGTTCGATAAACCTTGGTTTCTTTCTGAGGGAAAACTTGCTGCTGTGCGCATCATACCTTCCTCTTGGGGTTCCCAACGGACGTGTTAATTACGCGCAATCACCTTCGTCGCGAAACCCCCAATACCGAGAGCCACGATACGGAAAACCTTCCAGAGACGCCGCCGCCGCCAATCCCATCTCGGGGGATTCAGGAGATCGCCCCCGGCACCCTGCCGGAGGGTCATCTCCCGGAGGTCTCTTCATCGCCATGATCGCCTCCGGATCGATGATGTGAGTAGTCACCCCTGGACTATGGGTCCATAGCAGTAGCTAGATGGTTGTGTTCTCCTCATTGTGCTATCATGTTAGATCTTGTGAGCTGCCTATCATGATCAAGATCATCTATTTGTAATGCTACATGTTGTGGTTGTTGGGATCCGATGAATATTGAATACTATGTCAAGTTGATTATCAATCTATCATATATGTTGTTTATGTTCTTGCATGCTCTCCGTTGCTAGTAGAGGCTCTGGCCAAGTTGATACTTGTGACTCCAAGAGGGAGTATTTATGCTCGATAGTGGGTTCATGCCTCCATTGAATCTGGGAGTGACAGCAACCTCTAAGGTTGTGGATGTGCTGTTGCCACTAGGGATAAAACAGATGCTTTGTCTAAGGATATTTGTGTTGATTACATTACGCACCATACTTAATGCAATTGTCTGTTGTTGCAACTTAATACTGGAAGGGGTTCGGATGATAACCTGAAGGTGGACTTTTTAGGCATAGATGCATGCTGGATAGCGGTCTATGTACTTTGTCGTAATGCCCTGATTAAATCTCATAGTACTCATCATGATATATGTATGTGCATTGTTATGCCTTCTTTATTTGTCAATTGCCCAACTGTAATTGTTCACCCAACATGCTATTTATCTTATGGGAGAGACACCACTAGTGAACTATGGACCCCGGTCCATTCTTTACATCTGAAATACAATCTCTGTACTTGTTCTTTATTGTTCTTCGCAAACAATCATCTTCCACACAATACGTTTAATCCTTTGTTTACAAGCCGGTGAGATTGACAACCTCACTGTCACGTTGGGGCAAAGTACTTTGATTGTGTTGTGCAGGTTCCACGTTGGCGCCGGAATCCCTGGTGTTGCGCCGCACTACACTCCGCCACCAACAACCTTCACGTGTTCCTTGACTCCTACTGGTTCGATAACCTTGGTTTCTTACTAAGGGAAAACTTCTTGGGTACGCATCAGGTTCCTCTAAGGACTTGTGCCTTGAGACGCTCATGCTTGTTGAATACCTTGGCTATAACTTACTTTCTATATATCATCTTGTCGATGCCGGTTACAATTCATATTTTACTAAATATTATGTGAAAGTCTTTAGGAGTGACAATCTCAAATTGGTCCTTGTTGGATATGTGGAGAACAACCTTTACGTGGTTGACCTCTCGAAAGAGAGCTCCTCTCCCTCCACATGTCTAATGGCGGCCAAGCATGACGAAGGTTGGTTGTGGCATCGCCGCCTTGGTCATGTCAACATGAGAAATCTTAAACAACTCCTAAAGGGTGAGCACATTGTGGGACTAACCGGCCAAAACCGGCGAGCAGACGGGCAGCACGGGGAGGCTCCAGAACTGCTGGTGGATCTGGTCCCTCGGGCAACGACCCAATGCCTCCGGCGCACGTCCTGGCGGTTGCGAGGGCGTGCCACCTGACCTATACCTGGTCAGGAAGGTGATGGATTGCTTCGTCTAGTTTCCTGCATGGCAAACACGTAAACATTAAATACGAGCCCCGATCGGCTCTTAAGTTGTTCTGTGGATCGGCTCAAAGAGCCGATTGCCCCATGGTTCATGTTGGATTTACAATGACATGGGGATCCTGCTTTATCAATATCAAGCTAAACCAATCTACGACAGTCTAGGGTTTTCACCGCATAACCGGAACATCCTACACGTAATTGAGCCTAGCAGATACGTAAGATGATGGAAAACCAGCCCTAAAGAGGCCTAAAAACCAACATGAAGTTGATCCCCGGAACAATCCCTCTAGGGCTTAATAAACCACACCTTACGCACTACCGGATCGTTCAACCCGTTTGCAAGGCCTAACCATGCAGATATCAAACTAATCCTTGTAGAACAAGGAACACCTATAACAGATCGGATCTACTAAACAAAGATTAAGCAAGATGCTGCCCTTACGCCCAAGATAGGTGTAAGGGTAGCTAGATATTGAGGGGCAGCGTAGCTAAGCAATCATATCATATCATAAACACATCGACGTAAGCCCCAAAACATCTACGATAAGAGTGTTGCTCGCCATCAAAAAGGCTTCAGCACGAGCAACACCAATAACGAATAAACTGATACCGCCTAGATCGCGAGATGCGATCTAGGCAGCATGTTGCTTACCCGGGAGAAACCCTCGAAACAAGGGGTGGTGATGCGCCTAGATTGGTTTGTTGTGAACGTGATCGTCCTCCTTTCTCAATAACCCTAGATACATATTTATAGTCCGTGGACTTTCTAATTTAGGAATAATCCTAACCGTGTACGAGCTAAACTCTATCTCGAAATCTACCATAATATACAGATACAAAGGGCAACTAGCCCAAACTCACGCACAAGGCCGCTTCAGAGACACTTCATATGCATGTCTTCTAAGCCCATCTTCGGTCACGGCCCACCTCCTGCTCTGGCTAAATTCTGGTGGTAACACATGCCCCCTGGTTTTGGCAATGATAGTTTCAAAACCACTCTGTTTTTTCTTCGTTGGGTCACGTCGTGGCAGAGCAGAACCGTCGCAGTATCCTTTCATCATGATGCCTTGCCTTCTCAACTTCTCTGCACGATTTGAAAGTTTTGGCACCATGTCCTCGAAACTGCCACAGCATTGAATCGTCTTTCACTAGATCCCCTTTATTTAAACTCATCTGAGCAGTTGGCTTCCTCATCGCCTCCTCATCCTCTGTTCTCTGTAGCACTCGAAAACCCTTCTTCCACCATGGATTCCTCCTCCTCTTCCTCTTCCGGTCTCTCTTTCCAGTCCTCCTCCTCCAGCGAGCCGGTGCCAGAGTATGACCCGATAAGGGCGTACGAGGCCTGCGCCCCGAAGTGGTGGGATGAGAGAGATTGGGATTTCTCCGTCGAGTCCGAGGACGATGATTCCTTGACCGACGGGGAAGACGACCTCCACTTCCTCGTGGACGGGGCCTTAGAGGAGGCAAGCGACGATGACGCCTTCTCTTGGGATACGAGCCTCTCTTCCGACGAGGAAGATGAGGAAGCGGAGGAGGACACCTCCTCCGACGAGTACCCGCCGGCGAAACGCTTCCGCGCCGGGTTGGACGACGACGATGACGATGATGAAGATGAAGACAAAAGCCAGCAGGCACGCGACGAGGAGGACGTCCCGGCAGCAGCGGCGATGGCGCGACGAGGCAGCGACGGCCCGTAGATTAGGGATTAGTAGGGCTAGAAGTAGTGCTTTAGGCAGTAGATCATCCTTTTGAGAGCAATCGGCTCTTTCTTGTAAAAAATCCTCCTATCAATGAAGAATGTTTCCCAATTTGATTCCTCCAATTTGTCCAATTTGGCTCTTCCGATTGCCCAAGTAAATCCACGCACCAAGAACCGATAGCAACGCATCGGTCTTTCACCAAAAGCAACGCTCATAAGGCCAAATTCAGTTACCTAATTTGACAGGTCCAAGCAGACTTTCCCAAATTCAAACGGTAACCTCTAGAGTCGATGGATGCGCATCGGCTTTTTATTCTAAAGTCGATGTCTGTGCATCGGCTGTACTGCGGAAAAAAATTTACCGGCCGATTTCATACATCGGCCCCCATATTTTACTGCCCATCATCCCACATACTTGGGAAATACTTCTTGAGATGTTGGCCATTGACAGCCACTGGGAACTTCTCACCGCTCAGCTCCTCAAGCATGTATGCGTTACCTTTCAAAACTTGGTCGACTCTGTACGGCCCGTGCCAATTTGGAGACTATTTACCATATACTTTATCTTTAGTCCCCAACGGCAACACAGCTTCCCATACTAGATCACCAATGTGGAACTCCTTTGGCTTCATCTTCTTATTATATGCACGAGCTACCTTGGCTTTGTTCTCTTTAATCTTCTCAAGCGACCAAAGTCTAAGTTCCGTGACATCCTCAATGCTATCACTCATCAGGGCTGCATATTCTTCAGTTGTTAAATCATTCTGAAACGTAATCCGTCTCGAGCCAGCCGTGATTTCCCAGGGTAACACGGCTTCTTGTCCATAGACCAGATGGTATGGCGAGGTTTTTATCGCTCCATGACATGACATGCGATAAGCCCACAAAGCCTCTGACAATACCTCGTGCCAACGTCTAGGGTGCTCGTTGATTTTCCTCTTGATCAGCTTGATAAGGCTCTTGTTGGACGCTTCAGCCTGCCCATTTGCTTGAGCATAGTATGGAGACGATCGGATCAGCTTAATTCCCATGTCCTCGCAGAACTTTCTAAACTCGCGAGAAATGAAGACCGAACCTCCATCGGTCGTGATAGTCTGGGGAATCCCGAATCTATGAATGACATGCTCTTTCACGAAACTGATAACATCCTTCGATGCCACAGACTTCATAGGAACGGCCTCCACCCATTTAGTGAAATAATCCGTAATGGCCAAAATCCACTCATGGCCTTTGCTCGATGGAGGATTAATTTTGCCGATCATATCCATGCCCCATCCTCGAAACGGCCAAGGCTTGATGATGGGGTTCATTGCTGATGCAGGTACCATCTGAATGCTCCCAAACTTCTGACATGCTTGACACCCTTTATAGTAATTAAAACAGTCCTCAAGCATGGTGGGCCAATAAAACCCCGATCGCCTGATCAACCATTTCATCTTATGAGCCGATTGATGAGTTCCACAGGCGCCTTCGTGTACCTCGTGTAAGAGCCGATTCGACTCGGCTGGTCCCAGACATCTGAGAAGTAACCCTTCCAAGGTCCTGTAGAACATGTCATCTCCAATAAGGACATACTTCATGGCCTTGTACCTTATCCGTTTAGGTGCCCCCCGAGCCGAATCTTTCAAGTAATTGAAGATATCGGCTCTCCAGTCATCTGGCTCCATGAACTGTACCTGGACATCGGCTCCATCTACTATGTCCTTATAGCCTGACGCCATCTGTGCGAGATCGTTCGCCTCGGTATTCTGCGACCTCGGGACCCAGTTGAAGTTTATGTACCTAAATTGTGTCATCAGCTCGCGGCATTGCATCCATAATGGGAAGAGCGACTCGCTCGGAGCTGGGAAATCACCAACTTTGAGTCTCCAAAGAGTTCCACTGCTTCTGCCCCGGCTTCAATAAGCAACTCCATCCCCTTGCGTATTGCTTCATACTCAGCGACATTGTTGGTGCAAGGGGTAGATAGCCTGATGGAAAAGGAATAGGTTGCCCCCCGGGGCGACACGAGTAGGATGCTGATGCCGCAACCCTCATCACAAGCCGATCCGTCGAAGAACATGGCCCATGCACGCACAGACAGTGCTGCTATATCAATGTTGATTCGTTCAGCAATAAGATCGGCCAACGCCTGTCCCTTGACTGCTTTCGCAGGTTGATACCGGAGATCAAATTCCGATAACGCTAACATCCACTTACTGAGTCGGCCTTTCAACACAGGAGCCGACAACATGTGTTTGATGACGTCTGATTTGCATATGATGACAATTTCGCTGACAGCAAGATGTGACGAAGTTTGGTGCAGGTAAAAAACAGGCAGAGGCACAATTTCTCGATCTCAGGGTACCTAGTCTCTGCATCCAACATCCTTCTGCTGAGGTAGAAAACGACTCTTTCCAGACCATCATAGACTTGCACCACTACTGAGGCGATGGAAGTGTCAGCTACTGACAGGTAAACGAAGAATGGTCTGTCTTGCTGGGGCGGAACCAACACGGGTGGCTTCGTTAGATATTCTTTAATCTCGTCAAATGCTCGCTGTTGCTCTGCCCCCAGTAAAACTCCTCATCAGCTTTAATCTTTACCAATCCCATGAATGGCTCGATACGCCCTGACAGTTGGAGATGAACCTTCTGACGAAGTTGATTTTGCCGATGAGACACTGGAGCTCCTTCTTCGTTGTAGGCGGCTTCATTGTTCGTACTGCCTCCTGACTTTTCAGGCCGATCTCAATTCCACGTTCATGAACCAAGAAGCCCAAGAATTGACCGGCCGTCACACCAAAAGCACACTTCTTTGGATTCATTCTCAGCCCGAACTTTCTAGTTCGGTCCAGGATGCGTCGCAAATCTTCCAAGTGTCCTTCCACTGAGACAGACTTGACCACCACGTCATCAATGTAAATTTCCACCAACTTGCCGATCAGATCATGAAATATGTAATTCATGGCTCTTTGGTATGTTGCACCGGCATTTTTCAGTCCAAATGTCATGACTACATATTCAAACAAGCCCACCGCACCTGGTACTCTGAATGCAGTCTTGTGTATATCTTCTGGAGCCATGAAAATTTGGTTGTAACCGGCATTGCCATCCATCAAGCTTAAAACCTTATGACCAGCAGCTGCATTGATCAATGTCTCTGCTACCGGCATTGGATACTCATCCTTTGGAGTGGCTCTGTTGAGATCCCGAAAATCTATGGCGACGCGCCATCGGCCGTCCTTTTTCTCTACAGGTACGATATTAGATATCCACTCAGCATACCTGCATGGCCTGATGAACCCGGCGCTCAACATCTTCTCGATCTCTTTCTTGACTTCTTCTAAAATTTCGGCCTTCATCTGTCGTGCTCGTTGCTGGAACGGCCGAAATCCTTTCTTAAGAGGGAGCCGATGCTCAATGATGCTCCTGTCTAACCCGGGCATTTCTGTGTAGTCCCAGGCAAAACAATCTGGGTATTCTTTCAACAGAGCTATCATCAGGCCCCTTAGATGCGGATCCAACTTTTTGCTGATAAATGTTGGTCGTGGCTTATCCCCAGGACCAATGTCGATCTCTTCTAGCTCATCAGCTGATGTAAACCCATACCCTAGCTTTCCGTCGCCTGCTAGATCGATGCTGAACACAGGCAGAACGTATGGCGAGGATAATTTTGGCCGATTGCTAGAATCGGCCTCCTTGTTGATTGTATTGCTCAATGAAGGTTTACAACTTGTTTGTGCTCCACTACGGGAGGAGTCTCCATGCTACGACTACGTGGCATGCTTGAGGTGAGATCATTGCTTTTTATTTTTTGGGGCCGATCGCAGGGATCGGCCTTGCCACGCACGTCGATGGATGTTGCTCTTGCTACTCGGTCAGGCCGGTGGATAAGACCAGCCTCACCCCATTTTTTGTAACCTCGATGCGATCACAGCCGTCCAAACTGATTCCGGAGAGCGGCTCTTGGTCTCCCGAGTCCCAAATATTCATGCCAGCTATTGAGACCTCGATCGAGTTGTCTGCATGGACGACCTCCACTTCATCTCCATCCCATTGTATCAGGCACTGGTGCATTGTAGATGGGATGCAGCAGTTGGCGTGAATCCAATCCCTTCCTAGCAGGACAGCGTAGGTGCTTTTGCTGTCGACGATGAAGAACGATGTAGGGATGGTCTTTCGGCCTACGGTTAAATCCACGTTCAAAACGCCTTGCGTCTCTGATGCTTGGCCGTTGAAGTCGCTTAGTGTGACGTTGGTTTTGATCAGATCTGCGTTAGAGCGTCCCAAACGCCGTAACATGGAGTATGGCATTATGTTGACTGCCGCTCCCGTGTCAACCAGCATCTTGCCGACGGGCTGCCCATTGATATAACCTTTTAGGTACAAGGCCTTCAAATGTTTGTAACCCTTCTCTCGGGGCTTCTCAAAGACAACTGGCCGTGGACTGCAGTCAAACTGTGGTATCGGCACTTCTTCAGTTTCTGGAGCTCGAAACTCCGAGGGAAGTATGAACACCATGTTTGTGCCAGCCGATGCACTTACATCGGCTTTTGCCTGCTTGGGGCGCCATTCTTTCTTCTGTGGACGACTCTCCTCGTCCAAAGTTTGCTGAATTTTCACGGCCAGATCGGGCCGCGCTTTCCTCAACGTGTGCAGGTATTGCGCCTCGGCTTGCTCCAAGCTACGTAGCCGCTGAACCCTACGCTTCTGGGAGTGGCTGAGTCCATCAGGACACCACCTTGGCCGGTGGTATCTATCCTCATGCTCTTCTTCATCTTCTGACTCCTCAAAGTCTTCGTCTTGAGATGACTCAGCTCGTTTGTTCTGCCGTGGGAGAGGCCCTAGACGCTTGAAAACTGAAATTTCTCCTGCGTTCTTCTTCTGTCGTCTACACTCTGGGCAATTGTCGATTGTAGGCAATCGGCTCATTCCTGCATCCCAGCAATGCTTGAAGAAAGGACAGTCCCAGTGTCTATCCATGTCTTCCAGCTCCCTTGACCTCCCCTTAGCGCGGCGCTCATATCCTTCGTCGTCTCTATCATACCGATGATACCTTCCCTTGTCTACGTCAGACCGATGACATCTTTCATCATCTCTATCGTACTGCCGACGATGGTCATATTGACGCTCATACTTGTTAAGGAGATGTGCGGAAAATGGTCGTTGATACCGCACGCTTCTCACTTGTTCCTCTGTGAGGTACCGTCTGTCATCATAATGGGGCCGGTCGCGTGGGCTGGCCTCCTCCTTTTCCTTGCCACGGGCATGACTGCTTTCTTCTTTATCCTTGCCATGGTGGTGTACAGGCCCTACCATGTTAACATCAAAGGAGAAACGTGACGGATACCTCATGGGGTGATTGAGTTCCACCATGTTGACGCCAGGGAACGGATGTGTGTCCACTTTCATGGTGAACTGCCCAAAGATCAATCGGCCTTGTTCTATCGCCGTTTGGATCTGCCGACAAAACTCTTTGCAGTCATTGGTGGTATGGGTGGACGAGTGATGCCACTTGCAGTATGGTCTCCCGTTCATTTCTTGCGCCGTAGGGATTTTATGGCCTTCGGGTAACTTCAGCTGTTTTTCCTTCAGCAATAAATCAAATATCTGCTCAGCCTTAGTCACATCAAAGTCAAACCCTTTTGCAGGCCCTTGGGGTTTTACCCATTTGCAGGACACGGGAGCTGCCCCCCGAGCCCATTCAGCCACGGCTACCTCCAGGTCTTCTGCAGAATCTTCAGCTTCTCTCGACCAGGCCTACCGGACGCTTGAACTTGTCCTGGTATAATTCAGGGTGACGCCGTTCATACGATGTTAGTTTCTGGACCATGTGCGCCAATGAACTGTACTCTACTTGGAAAGTCAGATCCTTGATCGGCGTTGCTAGGCCCAATGTTGCCAGATCGACTGCTTATTTCTCAGTTAAACGAACCGAATAACATCGGTTTCTGATAGCCCTGAAATGCTTAATGTATTCCGACACCGTTTCTCCCCGCTTCTGCCGCACCTGCGTTAGATCGGCAATACCAGCCTCGGCAGCTTCTGAATGATATTGAACATGAAACTGTTCTTCCAGATGCTTCCATGTCCGGACTGAGTTTGGTGGCAATGAGGTGTACCACCCAAAGGCTGGTCCCGTGAGAGATTGTGCAAAAAACCTTACACGTAACGGGTCCGATGCTGAAATCATGCCCAACTGTGCCAAATATCGGCTCACGTGCTCTATTGAGCTAGACCCTTCTGATCCATTGAACTTTGAGAATTCAGGGAGCCGATACTTTGGTGGCAGCGGGATCAAATCATACTCGTCGGGGTACGGCTTGGAATAGCCGATTGTTTTCCTCTTCGGCAGGATGCCGAACTGGTCTCTCAAGATGGTGCTGATTTGTTCCATGGTATGAGCTGCAGGGACCGAGCTCTCATGACTCGTTCCGGTGGCATATTTAGCTAGCCATGCCTGTTTATCGGCGTCTGCTCCAGAAATCCCTGCTGGTGCAATCTGGTTCGTGCGCGCCAAGTTATTGCAGTCCGGCACGTAGGTGCACACGTATCCATGTGGGATCTCTTTGGGTGTCTCATACAGGAATTGGCAATCGCCAGGATCGCCTCCAACCTTGTAGACGACGTACGCCGGTGAACCTTGTAGTTCTGGAGCTGCAAGCGCGAAAGGCAGCGGCGGTCTGGTCTGGAACGGCAGTTCTCCCTGGTGTGTCCCTAGGGTAGGTCCTGACGGAGAGTACTGATGCTTCATGATTTCCTGCACCACACGAACCGCAACGCGCTCGAAAGCGTTCACCAAGCTCTCAGAATGACGGTGTAGAGAATGAGCCACCATGTAATTAATTTCCTGGCGCAGAGCTCTGGTGCGTTCCTCTGAAGGGGTAGACAGATCCACTTCATCAAGAACACCTTCGGGGAGAACCCTTTCCACCTGATGCCATGTGAACGGGTCTTCATGAAGGAGCCGATGAGATCGGCTTCCAAGATGGCTTTAATCTCATCATATTTCTTCTTGTGCTCCTCAGGCAGATCGGCGTATGTGACTGGTTCGCCCACCACCTCATCCGCAGATTTAGACATGGTTGCTGCAGATGTCGACGTAGTTGTTGTAGAGTGTCCCACCGGGCGTGCCAGAATGTGTTGCCTACCAAAACCCACCGGCGAGCAGCGACAGGCAACACGTAGAGCCGGGAGGCTCCCAGGACTGCTGGTGGATCCTGGTCCCTCGGGCAACGGCCCGCAATGCCTCTGGCGCACGTCCTGGTGGTTGCGAGGGCGTGCCACCTGACCTATACCTGGTCAGGAAGGTGATGGATTGCTTCATCTAGTTTCCTGCATGGCAAACACGTAAACATTAAATACGAGCCCCGATCGGCTCTTAAGTTGTTCTGTGGATCGGCTCAAGGAGCCGATTGCCCCATGGTTCATGTTGGATTTACAATGACATGGGGATCCTGCTTTATCAATATCAAGCTAAACCAATCTACGACAGTCTAGGGTTTTCACCGCATAACCGGAGCATCCTACACGTAATTGAGCCTAGCAGATACGTAAGATGATGGCAAACCAGCCCTAAAGAGGCCTAAAAACCAACATGAAGTTGATCCCCGGAACAATCCCTCTAGGGCTTAATAAATCACACCTTACGCACTACCGGATCGTTCAACCCGTTTGCAAGGCCTAACCATGCAGATATCAAACTAATCCTTGTAGAACAAGGAACAACTATAACAGATCGGATCTACTAAACAAAGATTAAGCAAGATGCTGCCCTTACACCCAAGATAGGTGTAAGGGCAGCTAGATATTGAGGGGCAGCGTAGCTAAGCAATCATATCATAAACACATCGACGTAAGCCCCAAAACATCTACGATAAGGGTGTTGCTCGCCATCAAAAAGGCTTCAGCACGAGCAACACCAATAACGAATAAACTGATACTGCCTAGATCGCGAGATGCGATCTAGGCAGCATGTTGCTTACCCGGGAGAAACCCTCGAAACAAGGGGTGGCGATGCGCCTAGATTGGTTTGTTGTGAACGTGATCGTCCTCCTTTCTCAATAACCCTAGATACATATTTATAGTCCGTGGACTTTCTAATTTAGGAATAATCCTAACCATGTACGAGCTAAACTCTATCTCGAAATCTACCATAATATAGATACAAAGGCAACTAGCCCAAACTCACGCACAAGGTTGGTTGTGGCATCGCCGCCTTGGTCATGTTAACATGAGAAATCTTAAACAACTCCTAAAGGGTGAGCACATTGTGGGACTAACCGGCATTTCTTTTGAGAAAGATCGTGTTTGCAGTGCATGTGTAGCCGGAAAGCAACTCAAGAAGAAACATCCTATCAAGAGTATCGTCACCACATCTAGGCCTTTGGAGCTCCTTCATTTGGATCTCTTTGGGCCATCACATTATGATACTCTTGGTGGGAGCAAGTATGGACTTGTCATTGTTGATGATTACTCAAGATACTCTTGGGTCTTTCTCCTTAAGTCTAAGGACGAGACCCATAGAGAGTTCATCACCTTCGCCAAGAAAGCTCAACGTATGTATGAATCCGAGATCAAGGCGATTAGGACCGACAATGGCACCGAGTTCAAGAACTACACCATGCAAGAGTTTGTTGATGATGAGGGCATCAAGCATGAGTTTTCGGCGCCATACACCCCTCAACAAAATGGTGTTGTTGAAAGGAAGAACCGGACTATCATTGAGATGGCAAGAACCATGTTGAGTGAATTCAACTCACCCCACAACTTTTGGGGAGAAGCCATCTCTACGGCTGTCCACTACTCCAACCGGCTCTTCCTCCGCCCCCTCCATAACAAAACTCCATACGAGCTTCTCACAGGTAACAAGCCTAATGTCATGTACATTCGTGTCTTTGGATGCAAATGTCTTGTTAAGAACAACAAAGGAAAGCTCGGTAAATTTGAAACTAGAACCATAGAGGGCATATTTGTTGGTTATGCGGAGAACTCTCACGCCTATAGATACTACAACCGGTCCACTGGGACTATTGAAGTATCTTGTGACGTGGTGTTCTTGGAGGATAATGGCTCCCAAGTGGAGCAAGTTGTTCCATGTGTTGCAGGTAATAATGATGATCCATCTAGTGCCATCAAGCATATGGGCATTGGACACATCCGGCCCATGGAAGTTCATAATGATGATCAAGATGATGGAGTAGAAGTATCAAGCACGGCTCAAGTGGAGCCTAGCTCAACTCAAGCCGAACCATCAAGTGCAACTCAAGAACCATCCTCCACTCAAGATGAGTCACATTCCGAAGAACAAGAAGAAAGTCCTCATTCCACGGAGCAAGACCATGATGATGATCAAGAAACATCCTCAACTCATGATCAAGCTCAAGTGATCCCTCATGATCAAGTACTAGCAAGAGATGAATTCATTGATCATGAAGGAACCATTCAGAAGATCAAGGCCGCTACAAGGGCAAGTGACATGAAAGTAGATCATGTCCTTGGTAGCATGCAAGAAGAATTGGAGTGTTTCACTCGTAATGAAGTATGGTCTCTAGTTGAGAGACCCAAGGATCATCGCATCAATGTTATTGGGACCAAATGGGTATTCAAGAACAAGCAAGATGAGAATGGCATTGTCATACGAAACAAAGCAAGGTTAGTGGCGCAAGGGTTTGCCCAAATAGAAGGTATGGATTTTGAGGATACCTTTGCGCCGGTAGCCCGTCTTGAAGCTATTCGTCTTTTGCTTGCATTTGCATCTTTCCACAATTTCAAACTATATCAAATGGATGTGAAAAGTGCATTTTTGAATGGTCCCCTAAAAGAAACCGCATATGTGGCTCAACCCCCGGGTTTCGAAGACCCATGCCGACCCAACCACGTGTATTTACTCCATAAGGCACTCTACGGTCTCAAGCAAGCTCCACGTGCTTGGTATGAGTTCCTTAGGGATTTCTTACTACATGATGGGTTTTGCATGGGTACGGTCGATTCCACCCTTTTCACCAAGCGGGTTAAAGGGGGTGGCTTATTTATATGTCAAATATATGTTGATGATATTATCTTTGGTGGAACTAACCCCAATCATAACAAAGCTTTTGAGCTATTGATGACTAGGAAATTTGAGATGTCCATGATGGGAGAGTTGAAGTTCTTCCTAGGCTTCCAAGTGAGGCAACTTGCAAAAGGCACCTTCATCTCTCAAGAAAAGTATGTGAAGGACATGCTCAAGAAATTCAACATGACCAATGCAAGCCCAATGAAGACACCCATGCCCGTAAAGGGGCAACTTGGCTCATGTGACGGTGAGAAGGATGTGGACATAAAGGTATACCGCTCCATGATAGGATCCTTGCTCTACCTTTGTGCCTCTAGGCCGGATATCATGCTAAGTGTAGGGATGTGTGCTCGTTTTCAATCCGCTCCCAAGGAGAGCCATTTAATGGCGGTCAAACGGATTCTAAGATACCTTGTTCTTACTCCTACTCTCGGGCTATGGTATCCAAAGGGGTCAACCTTTGAACTCATTGGCTATTCGGATTCCGATTGGGCCGGTGATAAGGTTGACCGGAAGTCTACCTCCGGGGCTTGCCAATTTATTGGCCGGTCATTGGTGAGTTGGTCATCCAAGAAACAAAACTCCACCGCTTTATCCACCGCCGAAGCCGAATACATATCCGCGGCATCTTGTTGCACTCAATTGTTATGGATGAAGCAAACCTTGAAAGACTATGGTGTGTCTCTTGGTACGGTGCCTCTTCTTTGTGACAATGAAAGTGCAATTAAGATCGCCAATAACCCGGTTCAACATTGTCGCACCAAACATATTGACATTCGCCATCACTTCCTACGTGATCATGTTGCCAATAAGGATATTGATCTCACTCATGTGGGGACAACCTACCAATTGGCGGATATTTTCACTAAGCCTTTGGATGAAGCCCGGTTTGTTAACTTGAGAGGAGAACTTGGTATTCTTGATCCTAAAAACTTGGATTGAATAACTTCTTGCACTATATTCTTGCATTTATCTAACTATCTAGCTTAGAGGCATAGCACATATGGGGATAGTCATCTTACCATGTCTTGGTATGATGCATACCTATGTGTGCAACATAAATAGACCCAATGTCATTATATGGACCCAAGCATGTCTCTTCGAGGTCTCATGACATTTGCGCTTTCACATAGGGGGAGTAATCCCCCGCCCCTCATTGAGCCTTCATTACAACTTGATTTGACTATATAAGGCCGTGGTTGCTTGTTGGCCGACGATTTTTTCCAAAATGTCACTTTTTTTTCTTGTTTTTGAGGCCACCTAGACGAAAGCGGCCAAAACGTCGCGTATGGTGGCCCGGGACGTGGTGCATCTCAAAATCTCGGGTTCGCCGGCCGAGTCAACGCAAATCCGCACCGCCGAGGGATGTAGGGCCCAGATGGCAGCCTCTCTGGCATTGTTTTTTCTCGATCGCGCCATCTCGTTCAACGTTCTCCGATCGAGCCGTTTACGATGCAGGATCATGGGTCCCGCATGTCATCCTCTATGAACCAAAATTCTTTCTATTCTTGGATTTTTTTGACCCCCTGATTTCTGGCTACTTCCTTTTTCTTTTGATCCCTTGCCGCCTTGGAAACGTTGAGACCGCTGCTGCTAAATGGGACCCGCATGTCATCCTCTATGTGCAATCAACTTTCTTTTCTTGGAGTTTTTTTTGGCACCTCAAATTTGGTCACTTGCCTTTTTCTTTCGATCCCTGCCGCCTCTCAAACGGTGATACCGCTGCTGCTAACTGGGACCCGCATGTCATCCTCTATGCACTATAAAACTTTCTTTTCTTGAATTATTTTTGGCACCTCATATTTGGTCACTTACCTTTTTCTTTCGATCCCCTGCCGCCTCTCAAACGGTGATACCGCTGCTGCTGGGACCCGCATGTCATCCTCTATGTACTATAAAACTTTCTTTTCTTGAATTA
Organism: Lolium multiflorum; assembly: GCA_030979885.1. Classification (NCBI taxonomy): domain Eukaryota; kingdom Viridiplantae; phylum Streptophyta; class Magnoliopsida; order Poales; family Poaceae; genus Lolium; species Lolium multiflorum. The sequence goes on along the minus strand of CM061753.1, from coordinate 200,515,677 downwards.
TTTTTGGCACCTCATATTTGGTCACTTACCTTTTTCTTTCGATCTCATGCCACGTTTGAAACGTTGAGGAACCTGCTGGCTCATGGGACCCGCATGTCATCCTCTATGTACTATAAAAGTTCATTTTCTTGGTTTTTTTCACCCTCTGATTTTTGGCAATTTCTTTTTCTTTTGATCCCCTGCCGCCTCTCAAACGGTGATACCGCTGCTGCTAAATGGGACCCGCATGTCATCCTCTATGTACTATAAAACTTTCTTTTCTTGGAGTTTTTTTGGCACCTCAAATTTGGTCACTTGCCTTTTTCTTTCGATCCCCTGCCGCCTCTCAAACGGTGATACCGCTGCTGCTAATGGGACCCGCATGTCATCCTCTATGTACTATAAAACTTTCTTTTCTTGAATTATTTTTGGCACCTCATATTTGGTCACTTACCTTTTTCTTTCGATCTCATGCCACGTTTGAAACGTTGAGGAACCTGCTGGCTCATGGGACCCGCATGTCATCCTCTATGTGCTATAAAAGTTTATTTTCTAGGGTTTTTTTCACTCTCTGATTTTTGTCTATTTCCTTTTTCTTTTGATGCCCTGCCTCCTTGGAAACGTTGAGTAAGCTGCTTACTCATGGGACCCGCATGTCATCCTCTATGTACTATAAAACTTTCTTTTCTTGGATTTTTTTGGCACCTCATATTTGGTCACTTGCCTTTTTCTTTCGATCGCCTGCCGCCTCTCAAACGGTGATAACGCTGCTGCTAAATGGGACCCGCATGTCATCCTCTATGTACTATAAAACTTTCTTTTCTTGGATTTTTTTGACACCTCATATTTGGTCACTTGCCTTTTCTTTCGATCCCCTGCCTCTCAAACGGTGATACCGCTGTTGCTAAATGGGACCCGCATGTCATCCTCTATGTAAATCATGTTTCTTTTCTTGAATTATTTTTGGCTCTGATATTTGGTCACTTGCCTTTTTCTTTCGATCTCATGCCACGTTTGAAACGTTGAGGAACCTGCTGGCTCATGGGACCCGCATGTCATCCTCTATGTCCATCAACTTTCTTTTCTTTGATTTTTTTGACCCCCTAATTACTAGCTACTTTCTTTTTCTTTTGATCTCAAGCCGCATTTCAAACATTGAGACCGCTGCTGCAAAATGGGACCCACATGTCATCCTCTATGTACAATAAATCTTGGATTATTTTTGGCTCCTGATATTTGGTCACTTGCCTTTTTCTTTCGATCTCATGCCGCCTTTGAAACGTTGAGTAAGCTGCTGGCTCATGGGTCCCGCATGTCATCCTCTACGAACAATAAAAGTTTCCTTTCTTGGAGTTATTTTTGACCCCTAATTTCTGGCTATTTGCCTTTTTATTTCGATCCCCTGCCCCCTTTGAAACGATGAGGACGCTGTTGGCAGGTCGGTCCCACATGTCATCCTCTATGAACAATAAAAGTTTCCGTTGGTGGATTTATTTTTGACCCCTAATTAATTTCTGGCTATTTCCTTTTTCTTTCTTTTGATCCCCTGCCGCCTTGGAAACGTTGAGGATGCTGCTGCCTCATCGGTCCCGCATGTCATCCTCTCAGAACGATAAATGTTTTCTTTTCTTGGATTTTTTTACCAACTGATTTTTGTTTTTTAATTTTCGACCCCTGCCTTTGAAACGTTGACGACGCTGCTGGCTCATGGGTCCCTGATGTCAGCCTCCCCGTACAAGAAACATGTGATATCTTGATTATTTTGCAGACAATAAACAGTGTATTTCGCTCTGAGCTATTGCAAACGGATAAATTAAATCTTTATTTTTACAACTTATATCTTGAATCTCCTTGTTTTTTGTTTTTGCGAAGCATAGGACATTCCTGTTTTTTTTTGAGAAAAATCCGAACTTCCATGTTCTGGAGTGGGCTGAAATTGTACGAATCAAAAGGCCCAGAAGGATAGTTCGAAGGCCCAGATGTCCAGATGCAGCCCAATTGAAATCTTTCTTTTCTTGGATTTTTTTCACCCCCTGATTTCTGGCTACTTCATTTTTCTTTTGGTCCTGTGCCACCTTGGAAACGTTGAGACCGCTGCTGCAAATGGGACCCGCATGTCATCCTCTATGTACAATAAAGTTTCCTTTCTTGGATTATTTTTGGCTCCTGATATTTGGTCACTTGCCTTTTTCTTTCGATCTCATGCCACGTTTGAAACGTTGAGGAATCTGCTGGCTCATGGGACCCGCATGTCATCCTCTATGTACAATAAAAGTTTGATTTCTTGGATTTTTTTCACCCTCTGATTTTTGGCTATTTCCTTTTTCTTTTGATCCCCGCCGCCTTTGAAACGTTTAGTAAGCTGCTGGCTACTTTCTTTTTCTTTTGATCTCAAGCCGCATTTGAAACGTTGGGACCTCTGCTGCAAAATGGGACAGCATGTCATCCTCTATGTACAATAAAAGTTTCTTTTCTTCGATTATTTTTCACCCTCTGATTTTTGGTCACTTGCCTTTTTCTTTCGATCTCATGCCGCCTTTGAAAATGTTGCGGAACCTGCTGGCTCATGGGACCCGCATGTCATCCTCTATGTACTATAAAAGTTTCTTTTCTTGGATTTTTTTCACCCTATGATCTTTAGCTATTTCCATTTTCTTTTGATCCCCTGCCGCCTTGGAAACGTTGAGTAAGCTGCTGACTGATGGGACCCGCATGTCATCCTCTATGTACAATCAAATCTCTTTTCTTGGATTTTTTTTACCCTCTTATTTTTGTCACTTGCCTTTTTCTTTCGATCTCATGCAGCCTCTGAAACGTTGAGGAAGCTGCTGGCTCATGGGACCCACATGTCATCCTCTATACTATAAAAGTTTCTTTTCTTGGATTTTTTTCACCCTCTTATTTTTGGCTATTTCCTTTTTCTTTTGATCCCCTGCCGCCTTGGAAACATTGATTAAGCTGCTGACACAAGGGCCCCGCATGTCATCCTCTATGTACAATCAACTTGCAAGATCTTGGAGCGAAAGAGCTTGTATAAGTGGGACCCATATGTCATCCTCTATGTACAATAAAAGTTTCTTTTCTTGGATTATTTTTTGCTCCTGATATTTGGTCAGTTTCCTTTTTCTTTTGATCTCATGCCGCCTCTGAAACGTTGAGTAAGGTGCTGGCTCATGGGACCCGCATGTCATCCTCTATGTACAATAAAGTTTCTTTTCTTAGATTTTTTTGATTTTTGCTAACTTGCCTTTTTCTTTTCGATCATATGCCGCCTTTGAAATTGAGGTCGCCGCTGGCTCATGGGTCCCACATGTCAGCCTCTATGAACAACAAACCTTTCCTTTGTTGGATTTATTTTTTACCCCTAATTTCTGGCTATTTGCCTTTTTCTTTTGATCCCCTGCGGCCTTTGAAACGATGAGGACGCTGCTGGCAGGTCGGTCCCACATGTCATCCTCTATGAAGAATAAAAGTTTCCTTTTTGGATTTATTTTTGACCCCTAATTTCTGGCTATTTGCCTTTTTCTTCTGATCCCTGCCGACTTCGAAATGATGAGGATGCAGCTGGCAGATCGGTCCCACATGTCAGCCTCTATGAACTATAAATGTTTCCTTTGTAGGATTTATTTTTTACCCCTATTTTCGGGCTACTTGCCTTTTTCTTTGAAACGTTGAGGACGCTACTGTCTCATGGGTCCCACATGGCATCCTCTCTGAACGATAAACCTTCATTTCTTGTTAACGACAGGTTTATCAGTATTATTTTCGCAGACTAATACAAGCTCTTTCGCTCCAAGATCTTGCAAGTTAATAGAATAAATCATGGAATTATTAGGATATGTTTTAAATTTCAAATCCACTTTATGAATTTTTGAAAATACCGTGATCTATGTGGGTATGGAGCGATCAAGGATTTTCATATTGGCCATGAGCAGTTTCAAAAATTGCAACCCAATAATTCAAAATAAATACAAACAACTTTTATGTAGAATCTCCGTGTTTTTGTTTTTTGCCAATCATAGGATCTGTGGTTCTTTAGAAAAGGGCCAACATTGCATGAGCAGAAAGGCCCATTTGTAGTTATTGGGCTTCGACAGCCGGAGCAAGTAGGCCTATAGCAAATACCTTGTAGATGGCCGTTGGAACCCAAAAGTATTTGTTGCCTAGACTTAGATGCCAAACTCAGCCTTATTGACATGAACCTTGCTATGCACACGACAATTTCAGTCCGATCCGTGTACGAAACACAAGATCCAACCCTTCGTGTGAGGAAGCAGGTGGCAGCACACCTCCAGATGCTCAATCGTACATACGCATATCATATAGGAGTTGTCGTATGTACATCAGTTCCGTATTGACATGTTTTTTTCTTTGGTTCACATGTGGGGTCCGCACAGTCACCTAGGTCGCACATCTACTTCCTTGCTCGTAGTTGATGCATGTTCGGTTTGGGGATGGGGTGGAACCGAACACACCCCCGTGCCAGTGGATGTACTTTACCCTTTAGCGGCGAAAAAAATAGGAATGGTCCTCTCATGACTATGATCAACAAGAGGTGTTGTGACACTTCTAAGTTTCCAAAAAATGCAAACTAAAATTCTAGACATACATTTTGACATATTTTTGGATGAAACTTCACAGATGCATGACACAACACAATGTATGTCTAGATTTTAAAAACAGCCGTGCATGGGTTATAATATGAAGGCAACACGAAATACAAAAGCAGGGCAGTGTTCAAATAAACTGATTCAAACTAGTACATACTAAAAACAGTGTACTACTTCTCAACACTTCAAGCATAATAAAAAAGTGTCACTGTTTTTTTAAAGGTAACACCGAACGGGCAATGTTTAAAGCAGGCTTAAACCACATAGCCGCTTGTCGGACACTATCCCAACCATCCTTGGGAAGGCTGATAACTCCCACAGTCTCACCTTCATCTGGCTGGAGGTTGCAGCGCAAAATTTTAGGGTATTGATTATAACGAATATTCCGGTATGCTGTGTAGACGCAGTTTTTCCTCATGAATGGAACCAATGTGCCATCAGGAGCTTTGGATTCACGCTTCTTCAGGTTGGCAATGATTGGGTAATTGAGTCCGAGGAACAGAGAGTGGTCGCTGAGGCTGTTAACCTGCCTCCAAAGAAAGTCCCCTGCACGTGCAGTAGATAAGGGATCCAGCTCAAAGACGTAGGTGGCAACAGGAGGATACTGCCGTAGCTGAAGCCCATTAGCAGCATAGGGAATGTCAGGAGGTACTTCAGCATTGGCAATCCCAATCTTGTTTACTGTAAGGATGATCATCAATCGCTTGCCATCAGCAGATGGAGCGAGGAACCACGCGTACTGCTGATCATCCACCACCGGTGGCGGGATTACAAACGGGAGCATCAGGTTTTCTGCAATATTAGAAATGGAGACGAATAGGGTGTTACTGGCAACCATATTCAAACAGCAGCATTGTTCATCGTTCATGCTCACAGTATAAATACGACTATGTAAGCTAAGGACATTGGTCATTCATGTGTTCAAATCGAGTGTCCAATATATCAGTTATACTGCATCCATCCCACGAAACTAGTCTAAACTTCGCCAAAACTAGACACTAGTTAGTGTATACACAGTTATATACTACCTCTGTCCCACCGAAAGTGTCTGAGATTTGTCCAAATTCAGATGTATCTAGACAGTGAAAGCATATAGATACATTCAAATTTTGACAAATATATATCATCTTAAGTTTAAGTCCTGTGCTGTAGTTAATTCCCTTTGTCTTAAGTGATCTATTAGAGAGCTTCCCTGTGACCACCCGAAGGGTAAGAAATGTTTAACTGTATAAGTGGATTGCCTAGACCTTTCATCAGTTCGGACTTTTGGTTGCGTTGGCTAGTCCATGAAGCTTGACATGGTGTCAGAGCCAGGGTCTCGAGTTCGAGTCCTGGCTTTCGCAATTTATCCTAAAATTGTTGTTGCCCCCTCGGAGTCCACGTATATGCCTCTTGAGCTATACCTCTGAGTCTTTCCACATGTTGACTTGTCTCCCATCACACGTGAGGGGGGGTGTTGAATTGTATAAGTGGATTGCCGCCCTTGCGATCAGTTCGGACTTTTGGTTGTGTTGGTAGTGCATGAAGCTTGACAAGAAAGAAATGCTCTTTGTAGCTAACCCCAAGTCTGGTAACATTTGCAAAATAGGTATCAGATGCAGCTATCCATTCAGTAGAAGAATTTGCATTTTAGAGTTGAAGGTTCATAATCTCTTCTCTACTATTGATAGTAAAGGGTACACATGGTATTTGTTTACCTCATTTTCGCGTTCTAAAAAAGGTACGCTATATGGTTGTGCTAAGTTAAACTGATTTAAGTCTGTTCAAGATTATCGAAAATTATACTACCAACATCTAAAACATCAATATAGGTTCATATATTACAAAAGATATTTAGATTTTCTTTTCTCGAACACATGCCTAGTCGTGCATCATTATATATTAGAGCATACAGGGTTGTAGCAAGGCTACGAAAAACTGAGAAAGCAAAAAGAAAGAACTATACAGGGGACTAGAGGCAGCTAACTTTGTTAGGCCTGCAGGTGCTAAATCTTATATATATATGAGGTTGTAGATATTAATCGTAAACTTACTCAAACTTAAATATCATTGAATTAGGAAAAAGATAACCTGAGTTATTTTGAATGAGGGGACGTCACAATCACTAATGAAAGATAATTGTGGGAAACTGAAATCTATTCAAGAAAATGGGAGAAAAAATGTATCAAAAACAAAATTAATTATACCATTCTGCAGATTGTTCACCGATATAAACAAAGAACTGTTTGATCTGCATGTAGGTACATCCAATCAAGGCTTTTTCCCCGATCTCTAGAAAATATAAGCTACGCATGTAATTACAAACGATTTTCTTCTATTTTTCTGTTTCTACGTTAACATTTGAGATACTTGTTAATTACATCCATATTCTGCAGTTGCATAGAGTTACTAATTCAGGAATGCATTCACATACGGAGTATACTATGTTTGCTGATGACTGACTAGTACTAATTCATTGCAAGCAACGGTTCATTCATATTCAGATAAAGGATGTGATCGTTAAGTCATATACTTATGAAAGTCCTTATGCATCTCTCTGATGCAGATGGCGGGGGTCTCTCGTCCTCCTTTTGGAGGCAAAATCAATTAGTTATATATGAAACAATGGGTGTAAAAGGTTATCAAAAAGGGTGCCTTCATAGTGCCACGTTATCTTTTGAGATACTGGTTAATTACACCCATATTCTGCAGTGGCGTAGAGTTACTAATTCAGGAATGCAATCACATACTGAGCATACTATGTTTGTTGGTGACTAATTAGTACTACTAATTCATTGCAAGCAACGGTTCATTCATATTCAGCAAAAGGGGGTGTGATCATTAAGTCATATAAGAAAGGTAAAATATAAACAAGGTAGTTCATGAATAACTTCATTGGTTAAGGCAGTGTATCATGCAATGCAACATAAGGACTGAAAAAATACCATTTGCGGTGTCCCAGAAGTACGTGGAGCCGTCAGTTTCGTCCACCGCAAAAACGTGGCCACGGAGTTCAATGGCATCACAGTAATTTGGATAATCAGGTGCAGGTGTAAGGGCCTCCAGCATTCTCCAGTCGCCACCCCCTTCAAGGTAGAAAATCGTTTTGTCGAACAAGGCGATGAGCTTGTAATCTGCGTACCTCCCACCTTTTGTGGGCACTTGGCAGATTACAATCTTCAACAAATAAATTGCTGGACCCCAGTTAAAAGAGTATGCAGGTCGATATGAAACAATACTATGATGAATCTTCGAATCAGGTAGGGATGGAAGGGGGATATGTCGCTCGGTGTAGACGTTCACGAGGCACCACTGGTACCCATGATGATCGGCGGCGGCGATCCAGTCGCCGTTCGCGCCAAGCCATTTTCTGTCGTGCATGAACGGCAGGGCGACAGAACGGCGAGGATGGTCGAGGGGCACCAGGTCGTACACGGTATCATGCAGACGAGATGCTGTCGCCAGGTCCCAGTGTTCACCGAACCAATAAGCAGGCGGAGGCATCAGCAGGCAGGGTTCATCCCAATGGTGCATCTTACCTTCATCCTTGCTGATCATGTCGTAGAGCTCCCTGGAACATGCAGCAAGTCGGACGGTGTAGGTAACGTCCAGATGCGCAGCGATGAGGTCGATGTTGTCGCCGGTGAGAGCCTCCAAGTGGCCGTCCCCGCCGCCCCGGCAAAGCCTAGAATAATCCATCACGTGAAGATGGATTTAGGTGGATGGCGGATGCAACTGCGCTTGGGGTTTTCGGAGGAGAGGGCGAGCGCTATGGAAGGAACGATGCGGCGCGCGGCCGGCCGGGGTAAGGAGAGAAAGGTATACGGAGTAGTACTAGTGATGCGGCGTGGTGGGGATCGAGATCCTGCGCGTGCGCGTGATTCTGGGAGGGTGAAGAAGAAGATTTTTTATTTTTTTTGTAACGGGGTGAAGAAGAAGATGATAGACATGCAAGGGGCAAAAACTAGGTAGTACTCTAGGCTGCTGCTGCGACTGGGCGCCGATTTGACTGTTGGTAGACTAGCACGCCACCCATCTATAAATTTGCGACGACGTTTGGTGCAGTGATGTCTCGTCACATCAGGTTGACCAGAGAGGGCTTTTTTTTACAGTTTCCATTTCGATATATTTTTCGCCAATAATCGTAGTTCTCTACATGCCAGAGACACGTACCTTAACACGTGGGCAGCATGCAACCGCGCGAGCACCAAAATGGAATGAGAAATGTTTTAGAGCAGAACTTCATTTTCAATGCCTTTCCTAGCTTGGTTTGGAAACCGGACAGAGCTTCAGTGACTTGATGCTTCCAAGATACATTGTGACTGTGTCCCACCATCTACCATCCATTTGAGATCCAACGTTCCAAACTATCTCTTATTTCGAAGCTAAAAAAGAAAAACTATTCAGAAAATTTTGAAAAAAAATCCAGTAATATGTAGATTCCTTGTTTTAAAATCTATGAATATTTCATCCCATTCGGATGACTAGCTTGTGATTAAATAGATTCTTACGTACTCGAGCACTAGTTTAAACTAAATATATATTTGCTCACAAACCTATGATTCAAATCGAATGAAACTTCACCAAAATATAAATCGAAATATGCATGATTTACTGGAAGTTTTTCAAAATTTTCATGGTCCATGGGGTCCTCCAAAGTGCAAGCTTTTTTTTCTTGGTTGGTACTTCAAAACCGAGTTTGGATGGTGGCAAGACTTGCACAAAGAGGATGTCAAAATTTTGGCCTTTGTGAACTTTGCAATCAACATCAAGTGTCGGACTCTCGAGAAAAAAATATGAGTTGGCGCCCACCTTTCTTTCAACCGTTGGTTCTCAATCCGAGGGTGGTCCAACTAGCTAACAAAATTGGCTTGGTATTCATGGTCTTGAACCAACGATTTGGCATGGCTTTCAATCGGTATGAGAGGTGATGTATGGAGGTGATTCATACGAGAGGGCAATAAAGAAATGTTTTGTCATCCTCGCAAAGCTAGTCTATTTGGAAAGAAATGAATAATTGGTTTTTCGCAACATTGCATGATACTAATTCATGATACTATGCATTGAAGGTGTTGTATCATAGACTAGTATCAGTCTACGATACTTCCCATTGTGACTAGTCTAAGTGCTTTTGCACCATGAACACTAGCTATGCACAGACCTCAAAAAACACTTCTCCATCATTCTACTATTCACACTTTCTTTTTCTAATAGAACTATGTACCATTGTTTTTAATATAATCTTGTGTCGAGAGTATATATTTCTAATTGTTTCGCATAAGCTCAAAGAGGGGTACTTACTTATGAGAGATATCTTTCAACTAATACGTTGTAGGAGTACTTTAATTATGTGAGCTATAGTGTGAAATGCTTACTAGAACGAGTACAAAAGGTGTTTGATAACATTACAGGCCACACGCCCAGTGTAGCTGCATTGTAGGAGCATTACATCAATTTAACAACTACGGAGGAGTAGCCTAGGTAGAGATAACAGGCAAAGGAAATAGTTCAACAGATAGTACAACACAACTACGGAAAGGGAGTAGCCTAGGTAGAGATAAACATGCAAATGAAATAGTTCAACAGATACAAATCTTGCATTACAACACGAGTATTACATAAAGTACATCAGCCCTTCTTTCTGGACCTGTGACGCGAAGGCAGGTTCCATTGCCGGGCGTTGGCGAAGCTTGGGATGAGCCACAACGGAACCTGCCGCCATGTCCATCTAATGTTGGTTTGGAAACCAACAGTACAGTCTTCAGAATTCAAACTGAAGCGGCAAATTTCTGGAGAAGGAGGATATGCAAGGCCTACTGCATGGTGCGATGTGTAAACAGAGTTGCTTCTCGCCATATTTGGACGGTCATGTTCTGCCCCGTCTTCTACTGGAATGATAATCGGATAGTTCACTCCAAGGAAGAGAGAATATGATCCAAGGGAAATAATCCTCCTCCATGGCCTCGGTGGCATCAACTGACTGGTGTCCATGCTGTACACCTCGCAGCCAAGTAAACCCTTACCATACCCGCGAATAGTGCGACCATGACGACCCTCAGAGGTAGCAGCAGCAGGTAAAATCCGAACCAGTCCAGTATAATCCCGCCCGTCAGTAACGCCCCAGGTATGGACCAGAAAAAGTCTAGAACCATCAGGAGATCGTGCTAACCACCAGGAGCCAAGATTGTACCGACCTTGTTCATCAAGTTCTGGCGGAATAGGTGCCGTGCTGATCAACAAAGGACCTTGCAAAGGAAAGCACAGCTTGAAGTCAGTTCAGCAAAACTTGATTAGTTCATTACATACATGAATAATGATGTAGCTAAAATACTGCCTCCGATCCAAATTAATTGACTCAACTGGATGTGTCTAGCTAGATATGCACAAATTAATTGACTCAAGTTTGTCTAGCTAGATGCACTGGCTAGACAAAGCTGAGTCAATTTGATTTGGATCGGAGGGAGTACTTTATTTTGACTCAAAGGCATATCGCTGCTGATTTTGATTGAATATAGAGGGGGAAAGGTACAGGCATGACACGAAAACTGCACAACAAAAAGAAAAAGGCTAAAGCTAAATCTGAAACTAGCAGGTAATAGCGAAAACACATCATATGAGATGAGAAAAATTACCCCAAGAAAGTTGATTCCATGCATAAACTTCGCCTGTCTGAGTTACAGCAAATACAATACCCTTGTGGATGATTGCATCGGAGTAGCCGTACGCTAAGAACTGGTTGTCAAGAACTGTCCATCTGCTAGAAGCACAGTGAAGGACTGCAATTGCCGCGTTGAAGATGGCAAGAACAGAGAAACTAGTATAATTTGAAGCAGCTGTTGGAACTCGGCAAATAGCTATCTTCAGCAGTTGAAGATGTTGATCATTAGACTCGAACACAAGTTTATCCGGGGTGGATTTAAACTCACTTATTGGTGGTAGAGGAATCCGGCGACCAGTGTACACATTGACAAGCTCCCAATTCCAGGGGAAGCCAAGAAGGGCGATCCAATCTCCATTCGCGCCTGCCCACATGCCCGTACCACCATCTGGAATCACGGCATCGGAAGAGATCCTGTCCAGCGGCGTCAGTTGGCACAAGGTACCCTTGCGATCTTTTGCATCATGCTGCTTGTCCTTCTGCGCACCCTGCTGCTTGAACTTGTGGACGCGGGAGAAGGGATTGTGCGCGGGCGGTACCTCAGTTTGGTGAGTATGAAGAACACAGGGCATGCCAAACGGCTGAGATGCAGGCAGAGCTACACTTTGTGTTGCTGAATCATGATAAAACTTGCATGAACCGACGAGGCTCGCGGCGGTGATGACATCGCATCGGGATGCGATTTCTTCAAGGGGGCCATCAGGAAACACCCAAGAACTGCCACTCTCATTGATCGATCTCGCCATTGGAAGGATGCGGTCAAGTGGGTGTGGGGGTGTGGGAGTGGGACGCTGGCGTTTGGGTATGAGGTATTGGAGGACAGTGCGAGCGGCAGCTGGTAGAGCGATATGGATAAAAGTCCACAACTCCTACTAGTACCATCAAACAGGTGGCTCGAGATGATCCGAAAAAGGCATGGCGGCGGTGGTGCAGGGGCTGCTGGTGTAGGCGGGGTCGCCAGAGAAGATGGAGATGAAGAAGACGGAGAAGCAGGCAAAAAAAAACAATTTGAATTGAAATCAATAATACGAGTACTACGGGCGTGCCTTCTCTCTCTGGTCTCTGCTGCACTACTGCACCTGTCGTGAAGGCGTGTGACCCGAGAAGAAGCTAATGTACTGTATACTGTCCTTGCACGCCGTGGAGCTGTATTTTGTCTCATCAAATCAGCTCTGGACAGTTTCAGCAGAGAAAAGATCCTTTGCCATCATCATGATATATTACCACGGGCCCACGGCAGTGCACATTCATCTTGTACTACCATATACTGTACTGCTCTATATGTTGCACAAACCACCACTTGGACATTTTTTTTGCAGTTTCCACCATGTGGTGGTCTAATATGTTGCAAATTTCACCACTTGGTTATCTAATCAGCTAGTTAGTCATGTTGATAGCAAAATCGACAAGTGGGTTCAACATGTCAATGCTCCAATTAATGTTTTAGAAAAAATAAATTTTTCAAAATTCATACTTCTTTTATTTAGCTATTTAAAAATGCTTATTCATTTATTTCAACAAATATTGTGCGGTCTTGAATTTTTTTCAAACAAATATTATGGCATCGGGTTCGGGACTCCTGAAAAGGACTGGTCGTGGTACGGGAACCCGAAATGATGCCCACAACATGGTCGAAAGTGGCAAGGAACCCGTCGAGGTGGATGAACTCGGGAAACCTTGGTAGAGGTAGGGATCTTGAGGAGGCCATTAGGGTTAGCCTACCCCCCAATAAGCGTATGAACGAAAAAAATTCACATAAGTAGTAGCTATTATTAAAATTTCACAAATATTACGCGCTTTTGAAAGATTTAAACAAGTTTAAAACATGAAAATGAAAAGGTAAGCCTGGATCCTTCTTAACTAGTCACTCTAAAATGAAGCTTTAATTTTGGGAGGTTTTTGAAATTTCCATGTTTGAAACCAAAAACCACTTCTCTTCATGCTTGACTTCATAAGACAGAGTTTATGGTTTTAGAGGGGTAGATACATGATTTGTCTTATTTGAATATGTCTAGCTAGACCTTGTTTATCAACTTTTGAATGCTTACTATATATATGTATGTGACATAAGAAAACTATGTGCATTGGTATTTCATTTTTCTGATTTTTTTGGAATTTTGATGCACATTTGAATCTTGGTCAAATCCTAGGTTTGACCAAGATTTAAACAAGTATAGAACATGAAAATGAAAAGGGAAGCCTGTATCCTTCTTAGTCACCCTAAAATGAAGTTTTTGGGAGGTTTTTGAAATTTCCATGTTTGAAACCCAAAACCACTTATCTTCATGCTTGACTTCGTCATAAGACAGAGTTTAGGGGTTAGGGGGTAGATACATGATTTGTCTAGCTAGTTTGAATATGTCCAGACCTTGTTTATCAACTTTAATGCTTACTATATGACATATAAGAAGACTATGTGCGCTTTGGTTTTTCATTTTTCTGTTTTTTTATTTTATGCCCATTTGAATCTTGGTCAAATCCTAGATTGACTTCATAAGACAGAGTTTAGGGTTAGGGGTAGATATACACATGATTTTTCTGGTTTGAATATGTCTAGACCTTGTTTATCAACTTGAGTGTTTACTATATGACATAATTAAGAAGGCTATGTGCTTTGGTTTTTCATTCTTTAGATTTTTTGTCTGAATTTTTATGCCCATTTGAATCTTGGTCAAATCCTAGGTTTGACCAAGATTTAAATAAGTTTAAAACATGGAAATGAAAAGGTAAGCATCGATCCTTCTTAGTCGCTCTAAAATGAAGCTGAATTTTGGGAGGTTTTTGAAATTTCCATGTTTGAAACCCAAAACCACTTCTCTTCATGCTTGACTTCATAAGACGAAGTTTAGGGTCGATAGGGGGTAGATACATGATTTGTCTTGTTTGAATATGTCTAGACCTTGTTTATCAACTTGAATGCTTACTATATGACATAAGAGGACTATGTGCATTGGTATTTCATTTTTTGATTTTTATGCCCATTTGAGAATCTTGGTAAAATCCTAGGTTTGTTGAGCAAGATTTAAACAAGTTTAACATGTGAAAATGATAAGGTAATTAAGTCTGGATCTTTCTCTTAGTAACTCTAAAATGAAGCTTTTGGGAGGTTCTTGAATTTGCCATGTTTGAAACCCAAAACCACCGTACTTCTGTTCATGCTTGACTTCATAAGACAGAGTTTAGGGTTAGGGGTAGATACATGATTTTTCTGGTTTGAATATGTCTAGACCATGTTTATCAATTTGAATGCTTACTATATGACATAACAAGGCTATGTGCTTTGGTTTTTCATTCTTTCGATTTTTTTCTGAATTTTTATGCCCATTTGAATCTTGGTCAAATCCTAGGTTCGACCAAGATTTAAACAAGTTTAAAACATGACAATGAAAAGGTAATTAATCATGGATCCTTCTTAATTAACCAGCCAGTCTAATTAAAATGAAGCTTTTTGGGAGGTTTTTGAAATTTCCATGTTTGAAACCCAAAACCACACTTCTCTGCTTCATGCTTGACTTCATATATAATTAAGACAAAGTTTAGGGTTAGGGGGAACATGATTTGTCTGGTTTGAATATGTCTAGACCTTGTTTATGAACTTTTGAATGCTTACTATATATGACATAAGAAGACTATGTGCTTTGGTTTTTTATTTTATTTATTTTTTTATTTTATGCCCATTTGAATATTGGTCAAATCCTAGGTTTGACCAAGATTTAAACAAGTTCAAAACATGAAAATGAAAAGGTATATAAGCCTGGATCCTTCTTAACTAGTCACTCTAAAATGAAGCTTTAATTTTGGGAGGTTTTTGAAATTTCCATGTTTGAAACCAAAAACCACTTCTCTTCATGCTTGACTTCATAAGACAGAGTTTATGGTTTTAGAGGGGTAGATACATGATTTGTCTTATTTGAATATGTCTAGCTAGACCTTGTTTATCAACTTTTGAATGCTTACTATATATATGTATGTGACATAAGAAAACTACAAGAAAAGTTCTGATAGACAACGTCTCAAAATCGTCCGCTAAGGGGTATTTTTCGTCGCCCATGGGCCTAACCCGACGATATGGGTTCTGTTGTGGAAACTGCGTCAGGCAAAGTCCTACGACGATTTTTTCGGTCCGTCGCGCTTGGGCGCCCTTCCGCCACGGAAAATCGGACCGTTGCCCAAGTGTTTCCGGGAGCCCGTTGACTGCTGACGTCATGCAAACTGACACGTGGCAGACGCCGTTAACTGGCAGTTAACGGCGTTAACCGGCTGAAACCCCGTGGTAGATGGTAGGCCCACACGAGGCCTGCCACGTCTTAAGCGGGCCGGCCCATTAAGTTTGCGGGCCGGGCCAGCTGACTTAGTTTGACCGGTCAACTATATAGCTGGGCTGGTCCATTAGTTACGTGGGCCGGGCCTAACCTCTAAGGTTGACTGGTCAAAACTTTAATGGGCCGGCCCACTAAGCATGTGGGCCGGGCCGAATGCACTCGATTGACCGGTCAACAGGCAAAAGGGCCGGCCCACAAGACATGTGGGACCCACTTTCCTGTTATCGGGCCGGCCCATTTACAAAGTGGGGTCCACATTAAAGCAACTGGGCCGGCCCAAGTTAGTGGGCCGGCCCAATTAGCATGTGGGTCCCACTTTCCTGTTAAAAGGCCAGGCCATTTAGAATGTGGGGTCCACCATATAGCAAGTGGGCCGGCCCAACAAGATAGTGGGCCGGGCCAAAAACTCAGGTGGGTCCCACTTTCCTGTTACAGGGCTGGCCCATTTAGAATGTGGGGTCCACCATAGAGCGAGTGGGCCGGCCCAACAAGATAGTGGGCCAAAAAACAGTGGGTCCCACTTCCCTGCTAAAGGCCGGCCCATTTAGTATGTGGGGTCCACCATATAGCAAGTGTGCCCCCAACAAGATAGTGGGCCGGCCAAACGGTGGGTCCCACTTTCCTTAAAGGGCCGACCCATTTTGTATGTGGGGTCCACCGTATAGCAAGTGGGCGGCCCAACACGCTAGCGGGCCGGGCCAAAAACACAGTGGGTCCCACTTTCTGTAAAGGGCAGCCCATTTAGTATGTGGGGTCCACCATAGAGCAAGTGGGCCGGCCCAACACGCTAGCGGGCCGGGCCAAAACAGGTGGGTCCCACATTCGTCTTAAAGGGCCGGCCCGTTTAGTACGTGGGGACCACCACAAAAGCAATTGGGCTGGCCCAACTAGTTGGTGGGCCGGCCCAGTAGTGGGTGGGGTCCACCTTAAAGCAAGTGGGCCGGCCCAATAAAAGTGTGGGGTCCACAGTTAATCAAGTGGGCTGGCCCAATAAGTAAGTGGGCCAGCCCGTTTAGTTGCTGTTTATATGCCGGCGTAAAAGGCGCTTTAGGATTTTGCGGGCCGGCACGTATGTGATTTCGCTTAATTGGGCCGTTTAAGGGATGGGAATTCGTGATTTAGATACTGAGAATATTTACGCAGCATTGATTTCTGTCGGATAGCCTCACTTACGACAAGCACCAAAGAAAAAATGCGCGAAAGAACTATAAAAACTAACTAAATATTACATCAGCTGCAAGGCTTTGAAAAAATATTACAGAACCCAGAGAAATTGAATGGTAATTAAACCTAGCAATACAATGAAGCGATCCGGCAATCTTTTAAGTTGTCCATGCAGCACCTATATCTGAAACAAAGACATTACAAGTTAAGACAGCAACAATGGAAACGCAAAGACACTGCAATATTGTTTGCCAAAGAATTTGGAACTCATCATTTCGTCGTTATAACAAGATCATTGTAATGCGCACAATAAGCAAACAAAGAGTGCATGCCGCATACCAACAGCCAATATAACAGAGCATGTTAGAATGAAACAGCAGACTTACTACTGTCGAGTCCCATGCAAACCAACATGTTCAGGGAGTACAAAATTGGCATGAACAACATAGTAGCAGGCTATAAATTTTGTAACAACGACTGAGCAAGATGAAGTTATGATGGCTACATCTACAGAGCAGGGAATGTAAACCAAAAATAGAAGTTACGATGGCAAAAGCTAAAGAGGAGGGAATGTGAACCAACATGTGCCAAGTGCAATTACTTCATTTTGGCCGTGAACTAAATAATACTCCTGAACTTATAGTGAAGGGGATGCAAATCAAGATGTTTCGGGATATAAACTTGTAATGAGCAACACATAGAGGATAGTTAATGCTGGAGCTTAGGATGGACCAGATACAGAATATAGTGGGATCACCTGTGAACTTGTATAAGAGGGAATGCAAACCAATATGTTCAGCTTTCCATATGTGAGCGTCATGCCAAGTCAGAGAAACAAGTCAATAATGCAGCTTTTGAAGAACAAGATGGCACGCAAAATTATTATCTAGTAGTATGACAAGTTTATTTGTACTACAGGCTAGATAGCAGAGTGATAGCATGCCAAACTAAGTCCTTACTTTGTTAGCTTACAATGAACTAGATACAAAACAATGGCATCACCTGTAGTACAGGGAATGCAAGCCAACATGTTCATGGAGTAAAAAATTGGCACAAACAACATAGTAGCAGGCCATAATTTTTGTAACAACGACTGAGCAAGATAAAGTTATGATGGCTAGATCTACAGAGCAGGGAATGTAAACCAAATATAGAAGTTACGATGCCAAAAGCTATAGAGCAGGGAATGCGAACCAACATGTGCAATTACTTAAAATTGGCCATGAACTAAATAATAGCAGGATGTTACTATAATACCTATAATTTTTGTAACAACGACTGAGCAAGATAGAAGTTATGATGGCTACATCTACAGAGCAGGGAATGCAAACCAAAATGTTCAATCGCTTAAAGTTAGCAATGAAGTAGAAAATAGCAACGTGTTACGGTCATAGCTAGGAATGAACTAAAAGAGCTTCAGACAAACAAGCATCTGAACCCAGAACATGGCGCTAAAACAAGGGACTTACATTAGGAGAAGCACTCTGTGGGAGTCACAGCAGATCTTCCTGGGGTTGATAGATCCGGTGATGAAGTACGCTACATGTGCTACTTGGGGTTGGAGAGACGGCCATTACACTTCATGGTTACTCATCTCATCTGCAAAAACGTAACGGCGCGTCGTTAGCACAAACAGGTTCCCCCAAGATTAAACAAGAACTTGCAGGCAAGCAATAGAAAAGCGACAGTAGAAGAGTTTAGATCATGCACGGCGCCGGTGAAGCAGATCCGGTTCATGCACAGCGGTGTCGGTGAGCAAGATACGATGCGGTGGACGACGGATCCGGCGAAGCGGCTCCGGTGGGGTGGACGATACCGCAGCTGAAGCGACTGCGGTAGACTGCTGGATGAGCATATGGTTTCGAGGTACGGCGGGGATGATCCGGTCCGGTTGATGACGGCGTCGATGAAGCGGCTCCGGCAGGCAGCCGGATGACGAGGATCGCGAGGGCTCGGGTAGGCCAGGGAAGTCCGGCGGGGATGTTCCGGTGCGGTGGTCGTGGAGGTGGGAGAGAGGGACTTGGGAAGTTCCGGTGGGTGGTCTGAGGGAAATGAATTTTTTTGGGAGGGTTTCCGGGCTAGGGAGGTGGTGATCCAAAAAATGACGGGCAGACCCCCCCACCAACCGACTTTGCTGCCATCTCCACAGGGGTAGAATGGGAATTTGGAAGCGTGTGAAATTTTTGTATTTTGTGGGCGGGAAGTTTTGCCGCTATGAGATTTTGAATTTGGCCACCGTCCAAGTATAATGATAAAAAATTGTGAGACCGTACTAGTACCTCTGTTCAAGGCCGAGTGCAAAATCAAATCATCATCACGTTGAAAATTTGTTACCAACTTACCATGATCATGATCTACCTCTGAAAATGGGCGCATCCACTAAAACTTGCAAAGTATAATGATACAAATTTGTGAGACCGTACTAGTACTTATGTTCAAGGTCGAGTGCAACATCAAATCATCATTACATTGAAAATTGTGTTACCATGATCATGATATTTCTCTGAATTTGGCGCATCCGCTAAATCTCGCAAAGGATAATGATAAAAAAATGTGAGATTGTACTAGTTCTTATGTTCAAGGCCGAGTACAAGATCAAATCATCATCACGTTGAAATTTGTTACAATGATCATGACATATCTCTAAAATTGGTGCATCCGCTAAATCTTGCACGTGGCGCATCTCGGTGCGGAGCAACAGGTCGGTGCTATCAAGGTTGAGGCGTCGGTAGCGTCATCGGGCTCTCCTCTCTTGATAGATCTTCTACATGGCGCGGCGCACCACCCGCCGATAAGCAGTCACATGTGAGACCGAGGTGGAGACGTCCCCGGCATCCTCGAGGCGCGGCCGCCCTTCTACGAGCCAGCGTCGACTCAAGGTATGAATCCATGTGGTGCCTTAGATTTATTGTTCTTCTCTTATGATTATTTTGAGCCGAACATGTGTGCTCTTTCTCTGAATATATTGCTTGAAAAGCTTACCAAGTTACTTAAATTCACTTCGTTCTTAATCTTGCGAGCTAATATTGTTATTTTTAATGAACGGTGGTGCGCGCAAGCAGAATTATTTGTGGGTGTGTTGAGCTGTTAGGCATAAGTCGAAATCCTCATCTAAACGAGGCCTCAGCTTAACACATAAAAAAGGTGTTCAATCTCGCCCACAATACCCTCTTCTTTCCTCTCCCTTTATTGGAACTTGTTTTGCAGACAAGGAAAGTGGCACGTGTAATGTGAGTAAAACCCTCTTAGCCAAAATCATCTACGAGCAAGATTTTCTATATTGTAGATGCCCCAATTGACTCTCATCCCCAAAGTAGTTTTTTTATGTCAGTATAGACTTCTTTACTAGATGTATACTATCGTACATGGCATGCATTTGCCTAATGAGCAGCATTGTATTGCTATTCTAGCCAACCTGATCGATATGTCAAGCTTCATGCACGAGATGCCATGTTTAATTTACTCCCTCGCTCTGATCCATATTTCTTGATGTGAAATGAATGTGAATCGGAGGGAGTACTTTTCTTAGATAGTACTATACATTTCAAAAAAAACTACTACATCACAAATGCATCAAAAGAGTACTACATCACAAGACCACCACGGTTGTACTAGTAGAGTTTAATGCTGAACTTCCAAAGGGATTAAGATTACACATATGAACTTTAAACATGACCAGGAGCATGAGGGCCAGCAGCAGGGGCGTTGACGTGGAGCAAGCTAGGCAAGACGTAATTCTGGAGGAAGAGGCCATATGATGCGTGCTTGGCCTTGGTTGCAGGGCGGTGTTTCCCCCTATGTACTTAGGCCTACACCCATCGCATGTTGGATCAGGCTGTGGATGTCCTTCTAGAGAAATTTGCCACATAATGGGCAAAATAGCTCCCCGCGCATGCAGAAACGAATTTCACCACCCTTCAGCCGCTTGAGAACATAGCGGCTTTTCCGGTCCCTGCGCACCTTGTTGTTGTCCATGTCATCAGAATACTCCTATGAATTATTAAGTACTACATAATCAGGTTTTTTATGACAGATCGAATAAATACTCCACTAACATAATCAAACCTTAGAAACCCTAAAATTAAATGTGTAGAACAAGTAAATGGCAGAAGAAATCGTAATAAATCATGAGAAACCCTATGAACAACCATGAACATAAGCCACAACAATTGCAAGTCCACTAAGTATGAACACATAAATTGATTATATGACTACATGGCAGATTAGTCGAAATTAAACTAGAATCTGATCTTACGAATCGTAGAATCAATTACATCTACAAGAACAAGGTAGGATATCAAATCAATCAAGAACCAGGCTCGTGCAAACCATGTGAACAGCAATATGACACAAAGAGGGTTGGGACAGTTTCGGTAAAAGAGAAGTACCTCCTCGTCATCACCCTCAACATCCTCCTGGAACTGAACGTTTGGGCCGAAATCGTCGAAGGGGTCGAGGTTCGCGTCCAGCATCGGGCCTAGGAAGACCTCGCCGTGGTGGCCTGCAACGCCGTGCACATCTTCGGCGGGATAAACAACGTTGGTATCCACCTTCTGCTCGACGGCCAGGACGCCCGTTTCGACCGAGGTCGAAGAACCAGACAAGCAGAGGAGACGAGCGGCATGGGTGCCCGGTGAAGCCTCACCCGTCGTGACGGCCAGGACGCCCATTTCGACCGAGGTCGAAGAATCCGACAAGCAGAGGAGACGAGCGGCCTGGGTGCCCGGTGAAGCCTCACCCACCGCGACGGCCACTACCGTAGAGGCATCCTCTGCGTGGGCGGTCGCCTATTGCTCCGCCTCGTATGCAATACCTATCTTCATGCTGTTGTGGTTGGAAACGGGAAAGTCGATGCCTCAGAGGTGCGGTGAGTGGATGGGGGTTTTCACAGTGTGGGGGAGGCAAGTTGGGGGAGTGGAGAGGACGAGCTCGCGAGAGATGATGAGGCCGATTATGTTATAGCCTCTGACTCTCTGTATCCAGTAGTGGACGCGTGAAGTCATGCATGTACTCGACTTTCCACTTTCTGGGAGACGTGTACGAAACTTTTTTTTGGACCATTTAACTTCATGTGGGACTCATGTATACCAATACTTCCAAACGTCATAAGTAATTCAAAATCATTCAGAATAATATGAGACCTTAACATTTTATTTTTTGTGTCAGATATTGTCTATGAAAAATAACATCCTTCAAAAAATAAATCCCCTATGCCAATCCGATCATGCCCGTCTACTCCAACTAGCTTCCTCGAGTAATTTGTCACCTTACATTCTTAAAATGAACCAAAATTTGGCACAGGGGTGCATCATCACATGGAAAATGATGTTACCATTCTGTCTTCCCATTTTTTTTTGAATTTTTCAAAATTGTCATGCCCTAACGGAAAAAATGTACTCCTTCTAAGAAGCATGTATCAGAATGGCATTACCAAAACCTAGGGGTGGGGTGGGGGGAGGGGGGCACATGGTGGTGTGATGATACATCACATTTGGACCACACAACACCATTTGGACCAACCAAAAAAAAACACCCTACACAAACCCTGGTCAAAACTAGTTTGACCAATATTACAAAAGTTGTACGGAGTACATAATTCAGAAACCGTCAGAAATATACGAAGCATTCAGGAGTCCCCAAAGTCAGTGACTTTGAGTCACTTACAACTGTGGTCCACATATCAGTCACCCAAAGTCATGGCAAAGTCAGCTTGGCAAAGTCACCGACAGACAAAGCAAGCAGTGAACAGACAACTCCGTAGCACTGAAAAGACATCTCACAGAAAAGGCTAGTACTACCTTTTCTTCCCGGATAAGCAAAAATAGCTGATCGGTACTGACGAAATGCACCAGGTCCGCAATGTACTCCAGCTATAAGTGAAGCATGCCTACCACTGAAGAGGAAATTCAAGATTCCACCAGATCCCCATATCACTCTTTTGCATAAAACACGGACATATCTTTTGCACAATTCACCACTTGTTGGTCTAATCTATCGCAGCTTCCATCAGTTGGTCATCTAATTAACGATTTAACGGATTAGAAAAATAAGCGGTGGAATTAGAAGTACTAGTAGCGAAATGTGCAAAATATACTGTCCTTCCCGAGGGGGTTTGTCCAGAAGAGGGCCGGATGACAATGTCCCGGGTGCATCCAGAAAGGAGAGGGGTAGTTTCTAATACATGTAAGAAATTATTTTACAAAAAGGTACATACTAAGTAGTACAACTATTAGTACAGTACTACTATTTCGAGGGAAAATGCCATGTCGTGCGACCTCTAATCAATGAGTAGAAGTTGTAGGTGCGCATAACATGCATTGCTGAAAGCTGGTTCCGCTGGAATTTGAGCTCAGCCGGGGCGGATTCTGCGAAGTTCGCCCGACGTCACTCATGTATCTCACCAAACTGCTCATTTCTTTCAATGTCTCTTCTCTTTCACTGCAGCTCTCCAACATCAGGTGCATCAACTTATCTTGTGCCTTCTGCTTATCGAGAAGGGCAAGGATGGCGATGTCAGCATATTCAAGGTTCATCTTTTGGAGCTCTACTTTATCCTGAAGAAGGATTTTGTACTCTATATCAGACTTGTCTCTTCCGAGGCACACAGTCTTGAGTATGCTGCTGGCTTCCTCCTCTGATGCAATGTTCCTCTCTTTCTGCTTAATCAGCTCGTTCTTCAACATGTCGCGCTCATTGCGAAGGCTGCAAATGAGCTCCACAAGAGTTTTCGAATTCTTCTTCTTGGCAGCCAAATCGTCTCGGAGGCGATCACACTCTAAGCTGAGCTCCTCGTTTTTTTCCATCAAGATGGCGACAGTGGTGTCGATAGTCGGCGCCGCTTCCTTCAGGGCGAAATCATCGGTAGCAAGTAAGCGCAAAGGAAGAAGAAGAAGAAGAAGATAACTACACAGTGCTTGGTGCTACCTCATTTCGCCGGGGTAGGGCCGGGTTGAAATCATCGGACGACGATGATTCCTTGGTCGTGGAAGTTGGTGCAGTACGGGCGTCGTTGGAACTTCCAACCCTTTAAGATGTATAACCATAGAGACTCTTAAAGAGCTTGAGCCCGGGAAGAAGAAACGAAAGTACATGGCGAAGGAAACTAACCCGGTGAGCACAGCACGGACGCGTTTCGGCGGCGGCGGCGGCGACGGCGAGCCCACTTGGTTTCTGGAAGCGTCTCTCGAAATTTCGAGCCGGCGTTTTTTCTCCGCGTACTTGACCGCCGACGACCTGAATTTTGAAGACATTGCTGGAGCTTGAGCCCGGGAAGAAGAAACGAAAGTACATGGCGAAGGAAACTAACCCGGTGAGCACAGCACGGACGCGTTTCGGCGGCGGCGGCGGCGACGGCGAGCCCACTTGGTTTCTGGAAGCGTCTCTCGAAATTTCGAGCCGGCGTTTTTTCTCCGCGTACTTGACCGCCGACGACCTGAATTTTGAAGACATTGCTGGAGGAGAGAGCGACGAACAAATGTTTGTTAGGTGGAGAGAGGAAGAAAGTGAATGGAACGAGAGAGTTTAGCGTTTTGCCCTTATAGTCATAGTCGCTAACCGTGACGCGGGAAGGTTGGTCGTCGGCGTTTAATGGTCTCCCGCGTGGAAACCGAGGCGGCCACGAGGCAGCGGCTGGCCACGCGGCGTCCAGTCGCCTACGCCGCCGTAAATGAGGGTAGTTGCCTACCACCACCAGGTGACATGCACCTTTTGCATGTCACCGTGTGACATGCGGCCTAAATTCAAATTTAAACATTGCGAAAAAAATCATGCATCCGGTGACATGCCCATGGCATGCCACCGATGAAGAGTTCCGTGCCATGCACTCTGGCACTCTGCGCCGTCTTGGATCAGAAAATGAGCGAAGAACGAGGACGAGGCACTAGTTCAAATTTAGGATGAAGTTTAAGTTTTATTTTGGTTTAAATTAGATTAGAGGGAGTAGTACTCTTACTTTATTATATTACTCGTACTTGTGTTGATGTAGTAGTATTATTATGGTGGTGTACTTGCGTTCATGTACTTGTTTCAGCTGTTTTGGTGAAGGAGACATGCATCACCTTTTTTGGTGATGTATCTAGTCGTCCTGTAGCCCTTGTCAAATTCCTCTGATATACTGATGGGAGGGCTTGTTCACCCCATACTGATGGGAGCCCTTGTCAAATCGTAATCATAGCCAAAAGGCGCATTTTTTCCCGATATTACTCGATGCTTAAGGCGCGGGTGGTTGTGGTTCAGTTATCTCCCTAATTTGCACCTGCTTTCCCGTTTCCACTAGTCGAAAGTCGAAACCTGGCCACATTAACCCAAGATCCTGAAGCCGCCGCCTCAACCCTAGCCGCCTCCAGTTCTTCCTCCTCCATAGATTGGTTCCCCCTCCTCCGGTTGGCTTCGCCGGCGTCAGGAGGAGTGGGGAACCCGATCTATGCGTGGAGTTTCGAATAAAAGTATTGTTTTCATTAGATTATATTAGATTATGTTAGGATATTGGTAGCCGCCTTCTTGTTGGTTTCCCCTCAATGGAGATGGCATCGTCTGCAATAAGTGATCTTCGGCCTTTCGTTCGGCGACGAGATCTTCTTCCCGGCGTCAATGGTGGTCTTGAACGATCACAATTTTCTAGGTATGGGCCTTTGGATCTTGCTTCGCCAGATCGATTTTGGATCTTTTGTCTTTGTTGCCGTGGGGAGGATTATCCTCGCAGTTTTTGTCCCGGCTGCTACGTCCTCGACAATGGTGATTCGTACTCTCGGCTCTCCATCGACGATGACAAAGCTAGTCGGTTATTATTCCCTGATATACTGGTGTTGGTACTCTTGCCGATGTTGTATGACTGCTTTAATGGTTGCGTGCGTGCACGCAGCCTTGGCATTGCGGCTCAAAAAATTATGGGAGAACTTTCATCGGTATCTACAGGTCTATGGTTAGTTATCTATTTTTGGCTGCCTTCAGAAAAGTACAAGATTGTGTTCTGGAAGAAGAAAAAAATTGAAGACCTCGAAGAAAAAAAGTACTATCTTTTAGCTTTTGTAACTACTGATTGCAGATTCGACTCTTCTGCAGACCGAAAGATTTTTAGAGTGACTAAGAATGATTCATGCTTAGCTTTCCATTTTCATGTTTTAAACTTGTTTAAATCTTGCTCAAACCTAGGATTTGACCAAGATTCAAATGGGTTTAACAATTAAAAAAATCAGAAAAATGAAAAACCAAAGCACATAGTATTCTTATGTCATATAGTAAGCATTCAAGTTGATAAACAAGGTCTAGACATATTCAAACCACACAAAACATGTATCTACCCCCTAACCCTAAACTCTGTCTTATGAAGTTAAGTATGAGGAGAAGTGATTTTGGGTTTCAAACATGGAAATTTCACAAACCTCCCAAAAGCTTCATTTTAGAGTGACTAAGAAGGATCCATGCTTACCTTTTCATTGCCATGTTTTAAACTTGTTTTAACCTTGGTCAAACCTAGGATTTGACCAAGATTCAAACGGGCGTAAAAATTCAAAAAAATAAAAAAAATGAAAAACCAAAGCACATATATAGCCTTCTTATGTCATATAGTAAGCATTCAAGTTGATAAACAAGGTCTAGACATATTCAAACCAGAAATATCATGTATCATATCTACCCCTAACCCTAAACTCTGTCTTATGAAGTCAAACATATGAAGAGAACTGGGGTTTTGTGTTTCAAACATAAAAATTTCAAGTACCTTCATTTTAGAGTGACTAAGAAAGGATTCATGCTTACCTTTTCATTGTCATGTTTTAAACTTGATTAAACCTTGGTCAAACCTAGGATTTGACCAATATTTAAATGGGCATAAAAAATTCGAAAAAATGAAAAAAATGGAAAACCAAAGCACATATATAGCCTTCTTATGTCATAAGCATTCAAGTTGATAAACAAGGTCTAGACATATTCAAACAAGAAAAATCATGTATCTACACCTATACTTTTGTCTTATGAAGACGTCAAGGATGAAGAGAAGTGGATTTGGGTTTCAAACATGGAAATTTCAAAAACCTCCCAAAACATGTATATATCTACCCCTAAACCCTAATCTTTGTCTTATGAAGCCAAGCATATGAAGAGAAGTGATTTTGGGTTTCAAACATGGAAACTTCAAAAACCTCCCAAAAGCTTAATTTTAGAGAGACTAAGAATGATCCATGCTTACCTTTTCATTGCCATGTTTTAAACTTGTTTTAACCTTGGTCAAACCTAGGATTTGACCAAGATTCAAATGGGAGTAAAAATTCAGAAAAATTCAAAAAAAATGAAAAACCAAAGCACATATATAGCCTTCTTATGTCATATAGTAAGCATTCAAGTTGATAAACAAGGTCTAGACATATTCAAAGCAGAAATATCATGTATCATATCTACCCCTAACCCTAAACTCTGTCTTATGAAGTCAAACATATGAAGAGAATTGGGGTTTTGGGTTTCAAACATAAAATTTTCAAGTACCTTCATTTTAGAGTGAGTAAGGAAGGATTCATGCTTACCGTTTCATTTTCATGTTTTAAACTTGTTTAAACCTAGGATTTGACCAAGATTTAAATAGGCATAAAAAATTCGAAAGAAATCAAAAAATGAAAAACCAAAGCACATATATAGCCTTCTTATATCATATAGTAAAAAATTCAAGTTGATAAACAAGGTCTAGACATATTCAAACAAGAAAAATCATGTATCTACACCTAACCATAAACTCTGTCTTAAGTGGTTTTGGGTTTCAAACATGGAAATTTCACAAACCTCCCAAAAGCTTCATTTTACAGTGACTAAGGAGGATCCATGCTTACCTTTTGGCTTAAACGTTTGAAACCAAAAACCACTTCTCTTCATGCATATGCTTGACTTCATAAGACAGAGTTTAGCTAGGGTTAGGGGTAGATACATGATTTTCCTGGTTTGAATATGTCTAGACCTTGTTTATCAACTTAATTGATTGCTTACTATATGACATAAGAAGACTATGTGCCTTGGTTTTCATTTTTTTTTGTTTTTTTTGAATTTTATGCTCATATATTTGAATCTTGGTCAAATCTTAGGTTTGACCAAGATTTAAACAAGTTTAAAACATGAAAATGAAAAGGGAAGCATATGTATCCTTCTTAGTCACTCTAAAATGAAGCTTTTGGGATGTTCTTGAAATTTCCATGTTTGAAACCCAAAACGACTTCTCTTCATGCTAGACTTCATAAGATCAACAGGGGTAGATACATGATTTGTCTGGTTTGGATATACCTAGACCTCGTTTAACTTGAATGCATACGATATGACATAAGAAGACTACGTGCTTTTGTTTTTCATTATTCTGATTTTTTTGAATTTTGTGCCCACCCATTTGTATCTTGGTCAAATCCTAGGCTTGATAATGATTTAAACAAGATTAAAATATGAAAATGCAAAGGTAAGCATGGATCCTTCTTAGTCACTCTAAAATGAAGCTTTTGGGAGCAAAACCACTTCTCTTCATATGCTTGACTTCATAAGACGGAGTTTAGGGGTTAGGGGGTATAGATACATGATTTGTCTAGTTTGAATATGTCTAGACCTTGTTTATCAACTTAATTGGCTTACTATATGACATAAGAAAACTATTTGCTTTGGTTTTTCTTTTTCCTGATTTTTTTCAATTTTGATGCCCATTTGAATCTTGTCAAATCCTAGGTTTGACCGAGATAATTTAAACAAGCTTAAAACATGAATATGAAAAGGGAAGCATGTATCCTTCTTTGTCACTCTAAAATGAAGTTTTTGGGAGGTTTTTCAAATTTCCATGTTTGAAACCCAAAACCACTTCTCTTCATATGCTTGACTTCATAAGACAAAGTTCAGGGGTTAGGGGGTATAGATACATGATTTGTCTAGTTTGAATATGTCTAGACCTTGTTTATCAACTTTAATGCTTACTATATGACATAAGAAAACTATTTGCTTTGGTTTTCTTTTTTCTGACTTTTTTTCAATTTTGATGCCCATTTGAATCTTGTCAAATCCTAGGTTTGACCAAGATAATTTAAACAAGCTTAAAAAATTATGGGAGAACTTTCATCGGTATCTACAGGTCTATGGTTAGTTATCTATTTTTGGCTGCCTTCAGAAAAGTACAAGATTGTGTTCTGGAAGAAGAAAAAAATTGAAGACCTCGAAGATTTGTTACTATCTTTTAGACTTTATTTTGTAATCGTTGGAGTCAGTTCATGTATCTCTACCATGTACTATTTTTTGACAATCAATACCACATATATTCATAGTAACAAATAGTACATGGTAGAGATACATGAACTGACTCCAACGATTACAAAATAAAGTCTAAAAGATAGTAACAAATCTTCGAGGTCTTCAATTTCTTTCTTCTTCCAGAACACAATCTTGTACTCTTCTGAAGGCAGCCAAAGATAGATAACGAACCATAGACCTGTAGATACCGACGAAAGTTCTCCCATAATTTTTTGAGCCGCAATGCCAAGGCTGCGTGCACGCACGCAACCATTAAAGCAGTCATACAACATCGGCAAGAGTACCAACACCAGTATATCAGGGAATAATAACCGACTAGCTTTGTCATCGTCGATGGAGAGCCGAGAGTACGAATCACCATTGTCGAGGACGTAGCAGCCGGGACAAAAACTGCGAGGATAATCCTCCTCGCGGCAACAACGACAAAAGATCCAAAATCGATCTGGCGAAGCAAGATCCGAAGACCCATACCTAGAAAATTGTGATTGTTCAACACCACCATTGACGCCGGGAAGAAGATCTCGTCGCCGAACGAAAGGCCGAAGATCACTTATTGCAGACGATGCCATCTCCATTGAGGGGAAACCAACAAGAAGGCGGCTACCAAAATCCTAACATAATCTAATGAAAACAATACTTTTATTCGAAACTCCACGCATAGATCGGGTTCCCCACTCCTCCTGACGCCGGCGAAGCCGACCGGAGGAGGGGGAACCAATCTATGGAGGAGGATGAACTGGAGGCGGCTAGGGTTGAGGCGGCGGCTGAGAGGAGTCAGTTCATGTATCTCTACCATGTACTATTTGTTGCTATGAATATATGTGGTATTGATTGTCAAAAAAAAAACCCCAAGATCCTGAAAAACTGTTGGTCTATCCCGAGAAACGAGGAGGTTTAAGGAAACGAGGAGTCCAGCGCGTGCGGAAGGAGCTTTAATCGTGCGAGCATGCAGGGGCAAAATGAGGAAACTAGCGATTACTTTCTCTCCTGCCAGTCTTATACCTTAATAAATGGGCAAACTGAGCACGTTGTAGCTAATCCTTTTATTAATTAAGCAGCTATATTAGTCAATAAGATTGCCTTATGTTTTTCCTCAGTTTTCGCCAAGCCCTTATTTGTAACCCGCAGAAGGAGCTCAGACGGGAGGATTCCAGTTTAGTTGACCGTTCCGTGCTGACGTGTGGGGCTAGTAGAAAGGGACCGCGTGGGACAGGACGAGACCGCGTTTGGTTGTACGTGAGCAGGAGCTGGGTTCTGTCTCTCTCGGCGCGAATTGGCATTTTTAAGAGCACCTTTTCCCCCTCTGTCTCTTTGTCTTTATTAACCAAATTAGTATCAAATCTAGAGAAGCTTGCATTTCTGTCTTTCTTCAATTATTTGTTCCTTTTGGCCCTCGTTGTTTGCCCAATATGGCAGCAAATCTAGTACTCCCTCTGGTCCATAATCTAGAAGCAAATCTCCAGGGTAATGTACGACAAATTCACAGTCATAGTAAATCGAGAAACAAAAGTAGGGCCAACAAAATATAGTAGAATAGGGATAGATTAATAGGGATCCCTCCCTAGATAATAAGCTGCATACACAGCAGCCAACATAGTAACAGGTTCGAGGTTCTTCGCAACACCATCATACTAACAACATAACAACAAGGGATCCCTAGCTAACAACAAAATAGAAGCTGCTTTGCAGCAGCAGCACACGTCCAGGACTCCGCCTACCCAATCTTCCTCTGCCTCCACTTGCACTACAAGAAAAGTTGCCATGGCCGACGAAGTTGAAGTCGCGCCGTGGTTGCTGGTGTACCATGGCCGACGATTTTGGTCCCTCCGTGGTGCATGTCAAAACTTTTTTTTCTCGTTTTTGAGGCCACCTAGCCCGACGAAAGCGGCCAAAACGTCGCGTATGGTGGCCCGGGACGTGGTGCATCGCGAATTCTCGGGTTCGCCGGCCGAGTCAACGCAAATCCGCACCGCCGAGGGATGTAGGGCCCAGATGGCAGCCTCTCTGGCATTGTTTTTTTCTCGATCGCGCCATCTCGTTCAACGTTCTCCGATCGAGCCGTTTACGATGCAGGATCATGGGTCCCGCATGTCATCCTCTATGAACCAAAATTCTTTCTATTCTTGGATTTTTTTGACCCCCTGATTTCTGGCTTTCTTTTTCTTTTGATCCCTTGCCGCCTTGGAAACGTTGAGACCGCTGCTGCTAAATGGGACCCGCATGTCATCCTCTATGTGCAATCAACTTTCTTTTCTTGGAGTTTTTTGGCACCTCAAATTTGGTCACTTGCCTTTTCTTTCGATCCCTGCCGCCTCTCAAACGGTGATACCGCTGCTGCTAAGGGACCCGCATGTCATCCTCTATGCACTATAAAACTTTCTTTTCTTGAATTTTTTTGGCACCTCAAATTTGGTCACTTGCCTTTTCTTTCGATCCCCCGCCTCTCAAACGGTGATACCGCTGCTAACTGGACCCGCATGTCATCCTCTATGCACTATAAAACTTTCTTTTCTTGAATTATTTTTGGCACCTCATATTTGGTCACTTACCTTTTTCTTTCGATCCCCTGCCGCCTCTCAAACGGTGATACCGCTGCTGCTAAATGGGACCCGCATGTCATCCTCTATGTACTATAAAACTTTCTTTTCTTGGAGTTTTTTTTGGCACCTCAAATTTGGTCACTTGCCTTTTTCTTTCGATCTCATGCCACGTTTGAAACGTTGAGGAACCTGCTGGCTCATGGGACCCGCATGTCATCCTCTATGTACTATAAAAGTTCATTTTCTTGGTTTTTTTTCACCCTCTGATTTTTGGCAATTTCTTTTTTCTTTTGATCCCCTGCCGCCTCTCAAACGGTGATACCGCTGCTGCTAAATGGGACCCGCATTTCATCCTCTATGTACTATAAAACTTTCTTTTCTTGAATTATTTTTGGCTCCTCATATTTGGTCACTTGCCTTTTTCTTTCGATCTCATGCCACGTTTGAAACGTTGAGGAACCTGCTGGCTCATGGGACCCGCATGTCATCCTCTATGTGCTATAAAAGTTTATTTTCTTTAAAAAAATTTCACCCTCTGATTTTTGGCTATTTCCTTTTTCTTTTGATCCCCTGCCGCCTTGGAAACGTTGGGTAAGCTGCTGACTCATGGGACCCGCATGTCATCCTCTATGTACAATCAACTTTCTTTTTCTTTTGATCTCAAGCCGCATTTGAAACGTTGAGACCGCTGCTGCTAAATGGGACCCGCATGTCATCCTCTACGTACAATAAAGTTTCTTTTCTTGGATTATCTTTGGCTCCTGATATTTTGTCACTTGCCTTTTTCTTTCGATCTCATGCCGCCTTTGAAACGTTGAGTAAGCTGCTGGCTCATGGGTCCCGCATGTCATCCTCTACGAACAATAAAAGTTTCCTTTCTTGGAGTTATTTTTTACCCCTAATTTCTGGCTATTTGCCTTTTTCTTTTGATCTCCTGCCCCTTTGAAACGATGAGGACGCTGTTGGCAGGTCGGTCCCACATGTCATCCTCTATGAACAATAAAAGTTTCCTTTGATGGATTTATTTTGAACCCCTAATTAATTTCTGGATATTTCCCCTGCCGCCTTGGAATCGTTGAGGATGCTGCTGCCTCATGGGTCCCGCATGTCATCCTCTCAGAACGGTAAATGTTTATTTTCTTGGATTTTGTTGACCAAACGATTTTTGGCTTATTTTTTCTTTCGATCACCTGCAGCCTTTAAAACGTTGAGGACGCTGCTGGCTCACGGGTCCCACATGTCAACCTCTATGAACAATAAACGCTGAGGATGCTGCTGCCTCATGGGTCCCGCATGTCATCCTCTCAGAACGAAAATGTTTCTTTTCTTGGATTTTTTACCAACAGATTTTTGGTTTATTTTTTCTTTCCATCCCCTGCCGCCTTTAAAACGTTGACGACGCTGTTGGCTCATGGGTCCCCGATGTCAGCCTCCCCGTACAAGAAACATATGATATCTTGATTATTTTGCAGACAATAAACAATGTATTGCGCTCTGAGCTATTTCAAACGGATAATTAAATCTTTATTTTTACATAAACAAACTTATATGTTGAATCTCCTTGTTTTTTTGTCTTTGCGAAGCATAGGACTTTCCTGTTTTTTTAGAAAATTCGGAACTTTCCTGTTTTGGAGTGGGCTGAAATTGTACGAGTCAAAAGGCCTAGCAGGATAGTTCGAAGGCCCAGATGTCCAGATGCAGCCCAATTGAAATCTTTCTTCTTGGATTTTTTTCACCCCCTGATTTCTGGCTACTTCATTTTTCTTTTGGTTCTGCGCCTTGGAAACGTTGAGACCGCTGCAAAATGGGACCCGCATGTCATCCTCTACGTACAATAAAATTTCTTTTCTTGGATTATTTTTGGCTCCTGATATTTGGTCACTTGCCTTTTTCTTTCGATCCCATGCCACGTTTGAAACGTTGAGGAACCTGCTGGCTCATGGGACCCGCATGTCATCCTCTATGTACTATAAAAGTTCATTTTCTTTGTTTTTTTTCACCCTCTGATTTTTGGCTATTTCCTTTTTCTTTTGATCCCCTGCCGCCTTGGAAACGTTGAGTAAGCTGCTAGCTCATGGGACCCGCATGTCATCCTCTATGTCCATCAACTTTATTTTCTTGGATTTTTTTGACCCCCTAATTTCTGGCTACTTTCTTTTTCTTTTGATCTCAAGCCGCATTTGAAACGTTGGGACCGCTGCTGCAAAATGGGACCCGCATGTCATCCTCTATGTAAATAAAGTTTCTTTTCTTGGATTATCTTGGGCTCCTGATATTTTGTCACTTGCCTTTTTCTTTCGATCTCATGCCGCCTTTGAAACGTTAAGTAAGCTGGCTCATGGGTCCCGCATGTCATCCTGTACGAACAATAAAAGTTTCCTTTCTTGGAGTTATTTTTTACCCCTAATTTCTGGCTATTTGCTTTTTCTTTTGATCTCCTGCCCCCTTTGAAACGATGAGGACGCTGTTGGCAGGTCGGTCCCACATGTCATCCTCTATGAACAATAAAACTTTCCTTTGATGGATTTATTTTGAACCCCTAATTAATTTCTGGCTATTTCCTTTTTTTCTTTGATCCCCTGCCGCCTTGGAAACGTTGAGGATGCTGCTGCCTCATCGGTCCCGCATGTCATCCTCTCAGAACGATAAATGTTTTCTTTTCTTGGATTTTTTTACCAACTGATTTTTGTTTTTTTTATTTTCGATCCCCTGCCACCTTTGAAACGTTGACGACGCTGCTGGCTCATGGGTCCCCGATGTCAGCCTCCCCGTACAAGAAACATGTGATATCTTGATTATTTTGCAAACAATAAACAGTGTATTTCGCTCTGAGCTATTGCAAACGGATAAATTAAATCTTTATTTTTACAACTTATATCTTGAATCTCCTTGTTTTTTGTTTTGGCGAAGCATAGGACTTTCCTGTTTTTTTTTTGAGAAAAATCCGAACTTTCATGTTCTGGAGTGGGCTGAAATTGTACGAGTCAAAAGGCCCAGAAGGATAGTTCGAAGGCCCAGATGTCCAGATGCAGCCCAATTGAAATCTTTCTTTTCTTGGATTTTTTTCACCCCCTGATTTCTGGCTACTTCATTTTTCTTTTGGTCCTGTGCCGCCTTGGAAACGTTGAGACCGCTGCTGCAAAATGGGACCCGCATGTCATCCTCTATGTACAATAAAGTTTCTTTTCTTGGATTATTTTTGGCTCCTGATATTTGGTCACTTGCCTTTTTCTTTCGATCTCATGCCACGTTTGAAACGTTGAGGAATCTGCTGGCTCATGGGACCCGCATGTCATCCTCTATGTACAATAAAAGTTTGATTTCTTGGATTTTTTTCACCCTCTGATTTTTGGCTATTTCCTTTTTCTTTTGATCCCCTGCCGCCTTTGAAACGTTTAGTAAGCTGCTGGCTCATAGGTCCCACATGTCAGCCTGTATGAACGATAAAGCTTTCCTTTCTTGGAGTTTTTTTTGACCCCCTAATTTCTGGCTACTTTCATTTTCTTTTGATCTCAAGCCGCATTTGAAACGTTGGGACCACTGCCGCAAATGGGACCCGCATGTCATCCTCTATGTACAATCAAGTTTCTTTTCTTGGATTATTTTTGGCTCCTGATATTTGGTCACTTGCCTTTTTCTTTCGATCTCATGCCGCCCTTGAAAACGTTGAGGAACCTGCTGGCCCATGGGACCCGCATGTCATCCTCTATGTACTACAAAAGTTTCTTTTCTTGGATTTTTTTCACCCTCTGATCTTTGGCTATTTTCTTTTTCTTTTCATCCCCTGCCGCCTTGGAAACGTTAGTAAGCTGCTGACTGGTGGGACCCGCATGTCATCCTCTATGTACAATCAAGTCTCTTTTCTTGGATTTTTTTACCCCCTTATTTTTGGTCACTTGCCTTTTTCTTTCGATCTCATGCAGCCTCTGAAACGTTGAGGAAGCTGCTGGCTCATGGGACCCACATGTCATCCTCGATACTATAAAAGTTTCTTTTCTTGGATTTTTTCACCCTCTTATTTTTGGCTGTTTCCTTTTTCTTTTGATCCCCTGCCGCCTTGGAAACGTTGATTAAGCTGCTGACACAAGGGGCCCGCATGTCATCCTCTATGTACAATCAACTTGCAAGATCTTGGGGCGGAAGAGCTTGTATAAGTGGGACCCATATGTCATCCTCTATGTACAATAAAAGTTTCTTTTTCTTGGATTATTTTTTGCTCCTGGTATTTGGTCTCTTTCCTTTTTCTTTCGATCTCATGCCGCCTCTGAAACGTTGAGTAAGGTGCTGGGTCATGGGACCCGCATGCCATCCTCTATGTACAATCAACTTTCTTTTCTGGGAGTTTTTTTACCCCTAATTTCTGGCTACTCTTTTTCTTTTGATCTCAAGCCGCATTTGAAACGTTGACACCGCTGCTGCAAAATGGGACCCGCATGTCATCTTTTATGTACAATAAAGTTTCTTTTCTTGGATTATTTTTGGCTCCTGATATTTGGTCACTTGTCTTTTTCTTTCGATCTCATGCCCCCTTTGAAACGTTGAGGAAGCTGCTAGCGCATGGGTCCCGCATGTCATACTCTATGAACAATAAAAGTTTCCTTCCTTGGAGTTATTTTGACCGCTAATTTCTGGCTACTTCCTTTTTCTTTTGATCCCCTGCCGCCTTGGAAACGTTGAGTAAGCTGCTGACACAAGGGGCCCGCATGTCATCCTCTATGTACAATCAACTTGCAAGATCTTGGAGCGAAAGAGCTTGTATAAGTGGGACCCATATGTCATCCTCTATGTACAATAAAAGTTTCTTTTCTTGGATTATTTTTTGCTCCTGATATTTGGTCACTTTCCTTTTTCTTTCTATCTCATGCCGCCACTGAAACGTTGAGTAAGGTGCTGGCTCATGGGACTGTACAATAAAGTTTCATTTCTTAGATTTTTTTTACCCACTGATTTTTGCTAACTTGCCTTTTTCTTTTCGATCATATGCCGCCTTTGAAATTGAGGTCGCCGCTGGCTCATGGGTCCCACATGTCAGCCTCTATGAACAATAAACCTTTCCTTTGTTGGATTTATTTTTTACCCCTAATTTCTGGCTATTTGCCTTTTTCTTTTGATCCCCTGCGGCCTTTGAAACGATGAGGACGCTGCTGGCAGGTCGGTCCCACATGTCATCCTCTATTAAGAATAAAAGTTTCCTTTTTGGATTTATTTTTGACCCCTAATTTCTGGCTATTTGCCTTTTTCTTCTGATCCCTGCCGACTTCGAAATGATGAGGATGCAGCTGGCAGATCGGTCCCACATGTCAGCCTCTATGAACTATAAATGTTTCCTTTGTAGGATTTATTTTTTACCCCTATTTTCGGGCTACTTGCCTTTTTCTTTGAAACGTTGAGGACGCTACTGTCTCATGGGTCCCACATGGCATCCTCTCTGAACGATAAACCTTCATTTCTTGTTAACGACAGGTTTATCAGTATTATTTTCGCAGACTAATACAAGCTCTTTGGCTCCAAGATCTTGCAAGTTGATAGATTAAATCAAGGAATTATTAGGATATGTTTTAAATTTCAAATCCACTTTATGAATTTTTAAAAATACCGTTATCCATGTGGGTATGGAGCGATCAAGGATTTTCATATTGGGCATGAGCAGTTTCAAAAATTGGAACCCTATAATTCAAAATAAATAAAAACAACTTTTATGTAGAATCTCCGTGTATTTTTATTTGCCAATCATAGGATCTGTGTTTCATTAGAAAAGGGCCGAAATTGCATGAGCAGAAAGGCCCATTTGTAGTTATTGGGCTTCGACAGCCGGATCAAGTAGACCGATAACAATTACCATGTAGATGTTCCTTGGCAACCCAAAAGTGAAATATTGGGCCCAACAGGGGAAGGTTGAACAGTACTTTTTCTATTGGGAAGGTGGTACATGGGGTTATCCTGACAAAAAAAATGGAACATGGGTTACTGAAGGTTGCCCATTTGTGCCTAATATGTTTGTCAGCAGGAGCTTTACCTTCCGCCGCCGCCGCTCCGCTTCCGCCGCCGCCGCCATGCCTCGTCGCGGGTCGAGCTACCGGTACGGCGGCGTCTCGAGCTCGGGGTACCGCAGCGTCCGCGCGCGCCCCAAATTAAGGTACTTCCTCCTCGGGACGGCACCTACGATAGGCTCGGCTGGCCTTGGGGCATTTACCCCTAGCCTCTTCCATGCTCAAGTTTTTGAAATGTTTCTGGCTCTGTTCAACACTGGATCAAATTTGTCAACATGACCATTCTTATGGAGTAGCAACGAGTTGAATCTCTCAAAACTCTTTAAGTTCTGCAATATAACGACTAATTGGTACTACCTTATACAAAATGATTACATATCCTTATTTTGGAAGCAAGCAATCACACACTTATAGTTTGCTAGTCAGCTGCACGTAACGTTAAAAATCGGCAATTATAATGAATAAACCTGTAATTTTCACTTAAAATGCATTAAGGAGCATCAAATTTGACAAATCAAACCATGTCGTACTGAAAATTGACATGTCTTTCTCATGCAGAAATGTAAAATTATCCATGCATGTGCGTTTATACAGGTTAAGTTTTGCACGTATTATTTTTTGTAACTTTTCTGACTACCTTCAAAGCTCCAATCCTTCTTCATCATCTTTGTTGTACCGCACTGATGCAAGTGAATGCGAGCTGCTCGCCAGACGCGACTTCGTGTCCGATATGTGTACTATGCCTTCTCCATCTAGTGCTAGTTACGCCTCTGTGCTAATTAATTCAGCACAAACCTCTGTCATTGCAGCTGTGACTCACCTCGACCATTGGAGCCCAATCACAAGAGCGAGCTCAGTCTCAACCAGAGAGGCATGTGTCTCATGGTTAGCTATCTACAACTTGCTGTCTTACTAAAACCGTGCCTATCATAGAGATCACCTCGCTGGTGTAGCAATGGCTGCAAGTAGCTGCTAGCATGAGCGAAGGGGATAAGGAAGAAAAGATTAAAAAAATGGGTTGGGGCCAACAAGCAGGAAAGCTATCTACTAGCTTTATGGATGTTTCTGGAATTGGGTAGAAAATAGTAGATGACACTGTAGCAGCGAATCCCAGAGACCAAGGCCGTTGGATGATGTCTAATGAACGGCAGAACAAAATCGGCGAAATTAGCTTGAATTTTGATAATAAATCTTGGGCATTTTCCCTCGAACATGATTTATCAACTTTGGGTAGTCTCTGGACTAGTCTCCCTCGTCCACCAATTATTATCATAAACTACTGCGGAAAGTTGAGGGCAGTCCCTAGTCCCGAGCACTTCGCCCACTTCCCCTGGCCTCATCCCAGAGATCTCACACCAACCACCTCACCGTCGACTAGCCGCCAGTCTACAGCCCTCCGAAGAATCCCCAATGGCGGCGACGCCCCTACTAGAGCGCTCCTCACGCGAGCGCATCATCGAGTCTGGCCCACATGTCTTCCGTGCCTGCCGTGTGTCGGCAAGCACGACCGACTTCTCCGTCGGCGAGCCGCCGGCCGTGGGCGAGGGCGAGGCGTCCCCGTACACTATGACAGTGCACATCTTCTTCTCGAGGACGTACGAGCTCAGGAGGATGGCCGGCCCCCTCCCTGCCCCACTGGATGAGGACGATATCACCACTACACCCTGCGAAGAGGTGGTGCTGGATCTTGGCTTGCCTCCGAGGGAGCTGCGTAGTGGGGGCAATGTCGTGCGAACTATGCGCGAGATTCTTGCCCGTGTATGGCTGCTCAAGAACCTGAACCTCACGGAGGAGGAGTGGGACATCATCATGCCTTACGATGTTATGCACCTGATGTGGCAGCAGGCGTGTCGTCGGCTCGGTGGCCTCCACTTCGACCTCACCCTTAGGGTGGACCACCGGCTCATCGTCAACTTGCCGGCGCTGCAGGACAGTTGGGTCCTAGTTGCGCCGGAGGACGGCCACTGCAGCATATGCATGCTGGGGCTGTCGCAGCGCACAACGGTGCGTCTCCGGGGATGCAAACACCCGTTCCATAGGAAGTGCATCTTCTCCTGGTTTGTAACGAACGCCAGCTGCCCTATCTGCCGCGATAAAGTGCTGACCCATCTTATTTTCGATTTGTAGCATAGTATGAATAAAACCCCTGTATGATAGGGATGCCATGCCAACTTGAATCCTATGTCAAGAGAAATTCTATTTGATTGTGGTTATAAGATATTTTGCATTAGTTTGATCAAGTATTATCATTCTATTTTCCTATGGGATATGACCCTATGAATCAAACAGCATGGGATTACTTCCACACAATTAAGTTTGACCAACTTTTAGTAGGACAACAAACATAAATAATTAGTCATCATGGGATTACAATCCAACAGATAATTGTCTTCAGGACTCATACATTTTCCAAATAGAAAAATCAAAACAAATCATGGTTCTTCATCTCACAGCATGATACAGAGACAAGAGTCTAATCATCATCATCATCATCATCATCATCATCATCACCTCCGTCTTCATTCTGATATTCGTGCATGGTCTCATCCTGCTCGTCGTGTCCATTCTCCTCCTGAGATTCACCAGGTAGCTTCAGTTTATCCATCTCTTTGTCGACTATGCTAACCTCAACAGTGAAATCTACTTCTCCATCATGTGCAGGGATACCTGTATCCAACGAGGTTTCATCAATGTCAGCAACTTTAGTTTGCATACAACCAGCGAAATCATCTTGCTGGGCACCAATTATTGGATCCGCATTCTCATCCAAATCATATATGTTCCTTGCCACAAACTTTTGCACATACTGCCATCCTTTTCTAGATCTGTCTTCCAAGAAAAGTACCTTGGCCGCTTGAGGTACCAAAATATAAGGATCATCCTTGTACCACTGAGCAGTAGTATTAACTGATATGAAATACCCATCATTTCTGGCACCTTTGCCCTTGTTTGGATCTTGGTTGTACCAATAACACTTAAATAGAACCACAGATCGGACAGTAACCTTATCACTATAGAACAACTGAATAACCTCTTCTATGTGACCATAATGGTCAAATGACTCTGATCTCTTCTTTCTGGTTGTCAAGTGATCTCCACTGGTTGTGATGCCACTATTTCGTGTCTTCAAATGTTGTTCACGCTCATAGGAGCTGTAATGGACACCATTGGCAT
The DNA here is from genome assembly GCA_030979885.1 of Lolium multiflorum. NCBI lineage: Eukaryota > Viridiplantae > Streptophyta > Magnoliopsida > Poales > Poaceae > Lolium > Lolium multiflorum. The sequence continues at coordinate 200,475,000 of CM061753.1, read as the reverse complement.
TGCAAGCTGCAGCTACCAACACCCTCTTATCTGGACCACGTGATAGGACAAGGAGATCAGCACTAACAGCGCCTGGATTCTCCGCATGGAGTTTCGAGATCTACGATTACAAAATAGACAAGAGGTCATCTCATGTGAAAACACATAGACAAGTCAGAGTGCAATTGAACATCTTACATATTTCTCAAACCAGTCCTGAAACCCACTCCCACGTGCCGATAGCTTTCCATTCGTTTCCATGTACAACCTGCAAAACATAGCCAAGTCAGCTGAATATATTTCATTTTGATACAAGTTCATAGTATATGCGAGGAACTGAGTATTTCGTGTGCATAGTACTCACTTAACATATTCATCAGCCTCTGTAGCATTATTCAGCACATACCAAGACAGCTGTTCAAATTCAGACTGCTCTAATGTTTTTTCGGTCCTCTTTCCTATTAGCTCAACACCATGATTAAAAACAGATCCTCCAACTTCCAAAATTCTGCGACCCCGGTTGAATCTGGTCTCAATATCAGGAATATATCTTGAGGCAAATGTATATGCTTCAGCAGCAATATACGCCACTGCAATGCAAGCCTCCGGTCTAGCTTTGTTCCTAACTGTATTCTTGAAAGTGCACAGTCGACGTTCTATAGGGTACATCCATCCATACTGTACCGGACCTCTTAAAAGTGCCTCATCAGGTAGATGAACAGCCAAATGCACCATCACATCAAAGAAGGCTGGAGGATATATCAGCTCCAGCTTGCACAGGATTACTGCTATGTCCACCTTAAGACGTTCTACAACAGCTCTGCTTAGAGTTTTACTACATATTTCCCTAAAGAACCTTCCCAACTCTGCAATCACGTTGTACATATTTGGCTTCACTAAATCTTTAATGCCAATAGCTAAAAGCCTTTGCAGCAGGATATGACAATCGTGAGTTTTCAACCCTTGGAGCTTGTTTCCTTCAGCATTGAGACAATTTGCAATGTTGGAAGCAAATCCGAACGGGAACATCACACCTCGGAGGTACTCACAAAATAATCTCCTTTTAGGCATCGGCAATGTGAATTCCGCGCCTCGAAATTTATAATGTTTTTCCTTGCCTTTGTTCACTTTGTCATTACGATCCAGTTGCAAGTGCCTGTTAACATTCAATGTTGCACAATCAATCCTAGCATTTGAGCTATCTTTTGTCTTGGATGGAATGTTGAGTAATGTGCCGACAATGCTGTCACATATATTCTTCTCCATGTGCATGATATCAATATTATGCCGAAGCTTCTTACCAGCCCAATACGGCAAGTCCCAAAGAGTGGTCCTGCGCTTATAAAATATTCTCGGTCTATCATTTTCCATTTCCTTCCTCTTGGTACATGCTGCTATTTCACCTCCCATCTTCCTTTTGGTAGCTGCTAGACTCAGTTCATCTCCTCTCTTCTTCCTTTTTCTATCTGCTACTACTGCTGCTGCATCTTCTGTATTCTTCTCTGCTGTACCTGCTGTGGCGGCTGGTGGTTTTCCTGGTTTAACATTTCTGACCGCTTCTAGGTGCGCCTCCAACTCGTGACTCTTAAAGTGCTGCGGTTTAGTCTTTTTACAGGCCTGATCACCAATAAATTGCAATTTTTTTCTATTTTTTCGGAAACTGTGATCTAATGGAAGGAAACGGCGATGGCCCATATAGCATATCTTGTTTATTATCCTCACTGCCAGCTGATCAGTATCACAGTGAACACATGCATTATAACCTGATGTTACTCTGCCTGACATAGTGCCCAAAGCTGGATAATCATGGGTGCAATACAGTACAGCAGCACGTAATAGAAAATTTTGTTCTTTAGGTTGACACACATCCCGTGTAGGGACACCCTCCCATAATGTTTGCAAGTCTCTAATAAGAGGCTGCATGAACACATCAAAATCCTTCCCAGGAGATTTGGGACCTGGGATGAGTAAGGCCATCATACAGTTCGACTGATCGGTGCATGTCCAGGGAGCCTGGTTGTAAGGTGTAACTAGTACTGGCCACATGCTATACGAGTTGCTCATGTTGCCAAATGGGTTGAATCCATCTGTAGCAAGGCCAAGTCTCAGGTTCCTTGGATCTGCAGCAAAATCTGGATGATCCAGGTCGAATTGCTTCCATTCATCGCCATCAGCAGGATGCCTCAGTAAATCAGGGTCGGGCGTGAGAATCTCTTTGTGCCATCTTGTTTCCCGAGATGTTTGTTCTGAAGCAAACAACCTCTGCAATCTTTGTACAAGTGGAAAGTATCTCAGAACCTTCCAAGGAATCTTTTTCTTACCACCAGCTCCATCATGTTTCCATCTTGATTCCTTACATACTGGACATTCATCGAGGTCATTATACTCCATCCAAAACAGTGCACAGTTATTTTTGCAAAAATCAATCTTCTCATATCCAAGTCCCAGTACCTTGATGTACTGCTTCACCTCATAAAAGGATTTTGGCAGTCCAGCCCCAGGGAGTGCATCGCTGTATGTCTTCGCAACTGCATTGAACGCTTTATTGGTAATCCCCTGGTATGACTTGTCATGAAGTAATTTCACAATTAATTCGAATCTTGACACAACAGAACCAGGGGCCACTAAGCGCTTAGCATCTTCTATCAGGTCATGGAAAAGAGGCTTTTTGTGATAACCATGGGGCTGTTGGCTTGCATATGGATACAGATCCCGTAACAAATTAGCAGTAGCCTCATCCTGGACGAGATCTTCAGGCTGATAACCATCAGAATAAAGAGGATCAATAATGTCAGGCTGATCATAGTGTTCACCATGGTTAATCCACCTGATATATGTCTGGTCCATCCCATAAACGAATAAATGATCTGAGACTACATGTTGAGGCTTGGACCCAATATTCAAACATACGCGGCATGGACAAATCACTTCCTTTGTCTTGTCGCCGTCAGTAAAATCACTAACGTGCTTCATGAAGTCTTCAATACCACTCAAATATGTTGGTGTGTTTAATGAGTGAAATAATATCCAAGTTCTGTCCATCTGTTGAGGAGATAGATGGTCAGAGAAGCGATAAGCTATTTCAACAAACAGGTCACCTACGAATGTAAGCAAACATACCTGAGCAAACAGGTCGAATATAAAACTATAAATGCTACATTATTTGAGCCGATTTCAGCAAACGAACTGAGTGCAAAACTACGGCTACCTAGCGAACAGATTTTTTTAGGCTGACCACTGGGTTTCCCCACTTTGTATTTTTTTATTAATAAAAAGAGGGAAATATGTACAAAAGTTGCTGGAGAGCAGCAACTAAAAGGATCATAGATCCCAAACAGCAAAATATATATAAAATGTTCTACCCATGATATGATTTCCTCTTTGCCTTATGAACAAGGAGAGCAATTTCATCCTTGAATCTCTTGTGCCATCTATAAATGCTTGGGGGGAGGGGCGAACAGATCTATCGAAAGCAATACAATACCAACACATTCTTTCTTCTTTTTTGCCGTAATTCCGCCGATCTATTAGCAGTGCAAAGAAGCCAAAAGTAATAAGATTACATACAGGTTCATAGACCACCAGGGCCGTACCTGAGAATACGGAGGGCCTGAGCAAAACAAGAAATAGAGGCCCTCAACATGATCATTGGCAACTAAAATGATTTTATATATACTACTCACTCCATTTCAATAAACAATGCACCCTTGTTTTTCGTATTTTATCTTCGAAAAAATATTAATCTATATCTCTCTATTTAAAAATGATGTTTCAATTTTATGTAGATATACATGTATTTAGATGAGTTTAGTTTGCAGATACATGCAAGTTTTGATGAAGTTGAAACATATTTTTCAGGATGAAGTATATAAAAAAAATTGATATAAAACTGGTATCATTAGAAAGTATTTTCCAACACGATTCTAACAATGCTGCTTATGTATTATATGATCGTGATATTGTTGTCCTATTTATTTGGTCAAGGTTCACATTGAAATGTGGTAAAATAAATTAAAAGAAGTGCATCGTGTGAAAAAGCAATCTAAGAATTCAAAAGTGCTAATTGTTAGTCGAAACATGACATCATTGAGACAAAATATTAATATTCATTGGAAGACTAACTGAATTAGCTGCACTCGCGATGAAAGAGAAAGAGAAGATATGGGTAAGAGCAAGTACAATAAGGTACAGTCTTTTTTTGTTTGTTTGGGTTGCTCATCAAGCTTATCGCTCGATACAATAAGGTACAGTCAGCGGGAGTGGTGTTTGGAACATGGGTGCATAGTGGGTGGTATCATAGAGTACTATCATAGATATGCTATATTTATTATAGTGGAGTATTGAAAATGGCATATATAGAAGGGGATATTGAGAATTGAGAGTGGCATAAACACAACTTCAGTTTTTGTAATGGCATAAACACAACTTGTGAATTGAGGAGTGGCATAGAACCAATTAACACTTGTTTCAATAACAGCCATCAAAAGCCAATCGAACGCACGAGAATGGATCCAAAATTTACCCATTTTAAGTTTCACGAGAAAATTTTAAACTTAAAATTCGTACTGCCTAGAAGTTTTTGAAACAAAAATCCAGTAAATCTTATATGTCGGGTTATGCATTCTGGGGGAGTTTCATCAGATTCAGCCATATTGTTTATCAATAAACCTCATTTTATGTTTTACAACCAACTTTAAACTTAAAATTCAAACTGTCCAGTAAAAAGAACAACATTCCAGTAAATCTTATATATTTCTTCTGCATTCCGGGAAAGATTGGTCGGATTCAAAAAAAATAGTTTGGGAATAAACATTGTTTTAGTCTGGAAACGACTTATTGTAGAGTGATTTTTGGTTGGATACATTCATGTGTGTTCGATTGGCTTTGGATGGCTGATATTGAACCAAAGTCAACGCTGGGCTTTTGACCTGAACGTCACTGGAGCTGCGTCAAAAGTCCAGCCATGACTTTGTCTCAATAACAGCCATCAAAAGCCGATCGAACGCACAGGAATGGATCCAACCAAAAATCACTCAACCGCTGGAATTTTGACCTGAAAGTCACTGAAGCTGTGTCCATACTTGCCCAACAGGTTGCGTATGAATGTAAACCAACATATCTGAGCAAACAGGTCGAATATAAAACTATATAATGCCACATTATTTGAGCCGATTTCAGCAAACCAACTGAGGTCTATTTTTTTTAGGCTGGACAGTGGTTTCCTCGCTGTGTATTTTTGACTGTAATAAAAAAGAGGGAAAATGTTACTGGAGAGCAGCAACTAAAAGGATCATAGATCCCAAACAGCAAAATCTAGCTAAAAAGGTTATACCCATGATGATAAGCCATGATATGATTTCCTCTTTGCCTTACAAACAAGCAGTGTACAGTACGAACGAATTCGAGCAAATAGGTAAAGCGGAAAACAATGTCAAACAAACACATCGAGAGGAAAACAATATCAACCGATCGATTCGAACGAACTAACGAACTTATAAGGGCTGGGCGACGGCGACTGACTTCGATTGAGCTATAATGAATCGTACTTGCCCAGGCCTGAAGATAGCATGCATACCGTGAGGATCTACCAGCTGACCGCGCCTGCCGGTGCGGCTGGAGAAGAACGGCGCCACCAGCAGTCGCCGGCTGACGCGGCTGATAGACAGCGTGGGGAAGTTTTGGTGCGCGGCCTGGTTCACCGAGGGTGTGTCTAGAGAAGAACAGGGCGCCGAAGGAGGTGTCTAGAGAAGAACAAGGTGGGCTGGGTGCTGAGTTAAAGGCGAGCGTTCGAAATATTGGGCGCGCGTTCGAAAGTTTAGGTGCGCGAGGGAGGTGTCTGCTGAGTTAAAGGCGAGCGTTCGAAATTTCCCCGTCCTCTTCTTTTTTGGGCTAATCTATCTATACCTCTATTCTATCTACATGTTTTTTATTTTTTTCTATTCTATACATGAGTTTTTGAATTTGAATTTTTTCACTCTGTCAGCCTTCCGGCCAATGCTCATTTGAAGTAATTGAAGCTGTTGATTTGCAGCTTAGAGGTGCTATCTACCGCTCATCATACAAGGACTCTTCAGATCTAACGGCTGTGAATGCACGGATTCGTCACCCATCCTTCCCTTGGACTGGCGATGCTGAAAGCCTGAAACACTGGAACCCTCTAGATACTTCGGGATACCTCACTGCCCCACATTATTAAACAGGCCTTTTCCGACACGGGAAGTCAAAAGTTGGGGGCTCCATGCAGTACATATGAATACTCGCTAGCTGCATGGTCTAGAAGCAGACTAGAGTAAATCATCAATTCGTCAAATCAATTGGTGTATAATTTTTTTTAGGAGCTAAGACGCCGGCATGAACCATTTTATCAACTTGAATGCTTACTACATGACATAAGAAGACTATGTACTTTGGTTTTTCATTTTTCTGATTTTTTAAATTTTGTGCCCATTTGAATCTTGGTCAAATCCTAGGTTTGACCAAGATTAAACAAGTTTAAAACATGAAAATGAAAAGGTAATCATGGATCCTTCTTAGTCACTCTAAAATGAAGCTTTTGGGATGTTCTTGAAATTTCCATGTTTGAAACCCAAAACGACTTCTCTTCATGCTTGACTTCATAAGACAGAGTTTAGGGGTTAGGGGGTAGATACATGATTTGTCTAGTTTGCATATGTCTAGACCTTGTTTATCAACTTTAATGCTTACTATATGACATAAGAAGACTATGTGCTTTGGTTTTTCATTTTTCTATTTTTTTTGAATTTTATGCCCATATATTTGAATCTTTGTCAAATCCTAGGTTTGACCAGGATTTAAACAAGTTTAAAACATGAAAATGAAAAGGTAAGCCTGGATCCTTCTTAGTCACTCTAAAATGAAGCTTTTGGGAGGTTCTTGAAATTTCCATGTTTGAAACCCAAAACCACTTCTCTTCATGATTGACTTCATAAGACAGAGTTTAGGGTTAGGGGTAGATATATACATGATTTTCTGGTTTGAATATGTCTAGACCTTGTTTATCAACTTGAATGCTTACTATATGACATAAGAAAACTATGTGCTTTGGTTTTCATTTTTCTGGTTTTTTTATGCCCGTTTGAATCTTTTGGTCAAATCTTAGGTTTGACCAAGAATTGAACAAGTTTAAGACATGAAAATGAAAAGGGGAGCATGCATCCTTCTTAATTAGTCACTCTAAAATGAATTTTGTAAGAGGTTTTTGAAATTTCCATGTTTGAAACCCAAAACCACTTCTCTTCATGTTGGACTTCATAAGACAGAGTTTAGGGGTTAGGGGGTAGATACATGATTTGTCTAGGTTGAATATGTCTAGACCTTGTTTATCAACTTTAATGCTTGCTATATGACATAAGAAGACTATGTGCTTTGGTTTTTCATTTTTCTATTTTTTTGAATTTTATACCCATATATTTGAATCTTTGTGAAATCCTAGTTTTGACCAGGATTTAAACAAGTTTAGAACATGAAAATGAAAAGGTAAGCCTGGATCCTTCTTAGTCACACTCTAAAATGAAGCTTTTGGGAGGTTCTTGGAATTCCATGTTTGAAACCCAAAACCACTTCTCTTCATGATTAACTTCATAAGACAGAGTTTAGGGTTAGGGGTAGATATATACATGATTTTTCTGGTTTGAATATGTCTAGACCTTGTTTATCAACTTGAATGCTTACTATGTGACATAAGTAGACTATGTGCTTTGGTTTTCATTTTTCTATTTTTTATATTTTATACACATATATTTGAGAAGTCGTTTGGAAGCCAGGTTTTCATTTCATTTGTAGCATTTTGAAATGAATACATGTATTCATTTCATTTACATTGTAATTCCAGAAATGAACACTTGTTTGGTTGCCACAGGAATTGTAAATGACAGCAGAATTCAATATTGAATTTGTTTGGTTGCCACAGGAATTGTGAATGACAGTTTCAGTTCGGAATTGTGATAATACATGGCATCATTTTGCTGGATTTCCCAATTGAAATGATGGCCCAATTCTGTGGTAACCAAACAGCCCACCTATGGAATTTTAAAATGAATTCCAGGATTCCAGGCTCAAATGATGGATACCAAACGACCTCTGAATCTTTGTGAAATCCTGGGTTTGACCAGGATTTAAACAAATTTAGTACATGAAAATGAAAAAGGTAAGCTTGGATCCTTCTTAGTCACACTCTAAAATGAAGCTTTTGGGAGGTTCTTGAAATATCCATGTTTGAAACCCAAAACCACTTCTCTTCATGATTGACTTCATAAGACAGAGTTTAGGGTTAGGTGTAGATATATACATGATTTTCTGGTTTGAATATGTCTAGACCTTGTTTATCAACTTGAATGCTTACTATATGACACAAGAAGACTATATGCTTTTGTTTTTCATTTTTCTGATTTTTTTTGAATTTTATGCCCGTTTGAATCTTTTGGTCAAATCTTAGGTTTGACCAAGATTTAAACAAGTTTAAGACATGAAAATGAAAAGGGAAGCTTGCATCCTTCTTAGTCACTCTAAAATGAATTTTTAAGAGGTTTTTGAAATTTCCATGTTTGAAACCCAAAACCACTTCTCTTCATGCTTGACTTCATAATACAGAGTTTAGGGGTTAGGGGGAGATACATGATTTGTCTAGTTTGAATATGTCTAGACCTTGTTTATCAACTTTAATGCTTACTATATGACATAAGAAGACTATGTGCTTTCGTTTTTCATTTTTCTATTTTTTTGTATTTTATACCCATATATTTGAATCTTTGTGAAATCCTAGGTTTGACTAGGATTTAAACAAGTTTAGAACATGAAAGTGAAAAGGTAAGCCTGGATCCTTCTTAGTCACACTCTAAAATGAAGCTTTTGGGAGGTTCTTGAAATTTCCATGTTTGAAACCCAAAACCACTTCTCTTCATAAGACAGAGTTTAGGGTTAGGGGTAGATATATACATGATTTTTCTGGTTTGAATATGTCTAGACCTTGTTTATCAACTTGAATGCTTACTATATGACATAAGAAGACTATATGCTTTTGTTTTTCATTTTTCTGATTTTTTTGAATTTTATGCCCGTTTGAATCTTTTGGTCAAATCTTAGGTTTGACCAAGATTTAAACAAGTTTAAGACAAGAAAATGAAAAGGGAAGCCTGCATCATATCCTTCTTAGTCACTCTAAAATGAATTTTTAAGAGGTTTTTGAAATTTCCATGTTTGAAACCCAAAACCACTTCTCTTCATGCTTGACTTCATAAGACAGAGTTTAGGGTTAGGGGTAGATACATGATTTGTATGGTTTGAATATGTCTAGACCTTGTTTATCAACTTGAATGCTTACTATATGACATAAGAAGACTATGTACTTTGGTTTTTCATTTTTATGATTTTTTTAATTTTCTGCCCATTTGAATCTTTGTCAAATCCTAGGTTTGACCAAGATTTAAAAAGTTTAAAACATGAAAATGAAAAGGTAAGCCTGTATCCTTCTTACTCACTCTAAAATGAAGCTTTTTGGGATGTTCTTGAAATTTCCATGTTTGAAACCCAAAACGACTTCTCTGAACTACAGTTTGTACATACTCTCAGATAATCTGGACCGTACTTTGCACCTATGTTTAATGGATCATATGTGCCCAGAAATGGCTCATATTAGAATAGTAGACTCATATTAGTGTTCTTGACATTCTGTAAAATTATCAGATTTTTCGAAGTTTGTTTTTTTGGACAAAATTTTACCAATTTCTAGACAGAACAGAAAATGTCAGTCTTTTTATGCAAATCTGCACATAAATGGCTCAAATTAAAACAGTATACTCGTTTCAGTGTTTTTGATTTCCTATAAAAAAATAGATTTTCCTGAGAAGTTCTAATTTTTGCCAGAATTTGAAAATTTTGGATTTCTTGTGTGCCCGAAACACCCAAAAGTCGCTCCAAATCTGAACACAGGATTATTTTGGTCAATACGAAAGTATAAACTGAAATACGACTATTTATTGAACCGTTTTCATGTTGTATTGTTGAAAATGGCATAGAAGGGGGTATTGAGAATTGAGAGTGGCATAAACACAACTTCAGTTTTTGGAATGGCATAAACACAACTTGTGAACTGAGGAGTGGCATAGAACCAATTAATCCTAGAACCAATTAACCCCACCAAAAATGGGTGATGCATGTCTCCTTCACCAAAACAGCAATACCTGTCTGAAACAAGTACATGAACACAAGTACACCACCATAATAATAATACTAGGTGACTCAACGACTCAACATTGACTCGACTCAGACACAACTACTACATTGACACAAGTACTAATATAACTAGTTGATACCCCGCTTTGCTGCGGGAACATGCTTAAAAATGCATAACTATTAGGTACAAAATGAACTTGATAATGCAAATGAAATGTAAGAGTTATGGATTTACATTTTAAAATAGAAGAATTAAATGTCAAGAACTTCTCGATGGTATCTTTGTTCTGTTGCTAAGGTAGAAGTTGACACTGTACACCCAAGCAACATTACCAAGACAATATGCAAGAAAAATCATGGTCCTGACTGATCAAGTTTCCTTTAACCTGTTCTATTGTATTATATATCTGGTCAGCCATCGTCCTCGAACTGTTCTTAAAAAAGGAAGAGACACCCACGTAAGTGTTAGTAGCAATGGGAGCTGTGTAAGAATGAATTATCAATTGTACTTTTAAAAAATTGTAGTGAACAAAAGTATTGATACCAAATGTCAGAAAATAGTGGACTGAAAAAGTACTTACAGCCAATAAATCCAACATGAATTGGGGGACGTTTGCCGGATCGTATGCCTGCATAAAGATTTTCTTTCTTTACAACAGATACATCAACATGATATTTAACGAACCTCTGCTGCCTATCTCATCCATAAGTTGTGTGCGTTTGAGCCTGCAGGGCGCATATGGCTATGTTTCAATAGTTAGATTAAGAACTGACTGGGTCATGAATTGAATTTGAGGATTGAGGAACATACATGCAGAATACTGAGATACTAAATCTTGCATGGTGATTCCTTCCCAATTCTCGCGGAAGAAATCAGCTGGTATTGTAATGAAATACAAAATGATTGCCGGGACACGATTTACCTGAAAGATATACTTTAAAAAACAATGGTTTGGGGCTTGACAATCATGCATCTCCCTTGCAATCGGCCCAACGAAATCTGAGAAAGTCGTCTGAAAAACTGGCAGAATGTTGAGAAGAGGCAAGGGTTACTCGTCGGTATATATTTGTGATAATCGCCTAGAAGCTAATCTAAATTGCCGGCTGGATGTCGGAATGGATTGGCTCATGATAAGACCAATCAATTTAAAGGGAGACGATGACTGCTTGGCTGCCTCCATCAGTTCCTTCCTCACGATCTGCTGCCTTTCCATCAGTTTCTTATGTGTTATTATGGTGGAGGATCGGGAAGTGGAGCAGATAGAGAAGACAACGCAGTGGCATGCATACTGTTGGAGAGGTGACCTGCAGGATACAACTAATTAACGGAGAAGACCAAGGATCGTGCAGCGAGATGACATGCTCGGGTTTTTTTATTGAACTAGATAATGTGGGCTTTTAATCTGATTGATGACGTGGAGATTGCATGCTTAGACAAATAGGCAAATGATGTGGCATAGCTGCATGTTGAGAGAAGCCCTTGTAGTGGGGTGCTCCTATTTAGAAATAGAAGATAAAGTAAGAGTACTAGTTTGTTTACATTTCCACAGGCCAATTTTACGAACAAAATTTCGAAAATTAACCTTCAGAAACTCGGAAGCCAGGTGACACAGCAGTCATCAAGGATTGCAGCTAGTGGTACACAGTGACCTGGTCAAGATCTACCTTGAGCCTGCTTGACGCTTCAGCTCGGAGTTGAGAGCCTTCTCCTGTGACAGCTCGGCCTCTAGTTTGTCCGTCCTAACCGTGAGGTTCAGGATCAGTCCGGCGAGTTTGTCCATGGTCTCCGCCTGGCCGAGGCTCCGCCGCTGGATCTCATTACTCGCAGTGAACGATTTCATGGCGATATCGTCGAGAATGCGAATCCGGATCTTCTCAGTGGCGAGCTCAGAATAAAGTCTCATGCACTCATCGGCGAGGGCGCTTCTGTCCGCCGTCTCGACGCAGAAATCGCCCATAACCATTTCTAAAATGGGCCCGATCTCGTAGCGGGGCTTCTATCAGATGGGGATGGAGCACAAAATCAGAAGTGTACCCAGAGAAGTACCAAGAAAGAGAAAATGGGAATCCCAATTTGCACGAATGTCTATACCTCGCTGCTTTGAGAACTTGGCTCCGTGGAAGATGTTTCCGCAGGCAGGAGGGCTGCGGGAAAACTAAGGCCGCCCGACCTGAATATACGATTGAGAGAAGGTAAGAAAAGGAGGGGATGATAAGTTGTGAAAGACATAGAAAGATGCGCAAGAACGGAGGATCGCCTGAAGGTAGCAGTCGCGGGCTGCGACGCCCTTGAAGACTCTTGCGCAGAAGGCACCTCGACAGCAGCACAGGGACGCCATTGCTGGGATTCCCTCAGCTTCGCCGCAGCCGCACGAGCCCTTCTGTGGCGAGACTTGCTCCCGGTCATGGTGGCGAAGTAGTATTCCAAGAGGTAAACAAAGTGGTGAACTGAGGAAGACGGCAAGAGCAAAGGTTAGTCCTTAAATTTGGCCTCCCCGTCTCCTCGGCACCTCGCGAGTAGTAATACTTATCTGGTCAAAGAGCAAACTTCGAGGCAGAGACTTGGTGGGCCATTCATCTCCAACTATACTTCCTCCGATCTTATTATACTACTACATTTATACAAAGTTTCCTATGGATTCAAGGGTACGAAAGCCAAGTTAAATCATTTACATGACATTATTTTTTCCATGAAGCCAAGTTAACTCATTTATCAATTGGTACATTTTGGAGTGACTAAGAAGGATCCAGGCTTACTTTTTCATTTTCATGTTTTAAACATGTTTAAATCTTGGTCAAACCTATGACTTGACCAAGATTCAAATGGGCATAAAAATTCAAAAAAAAAAAAAAAAAGCACGCCGTCTTCCTATGTCATATAGTAAGCATTCAAGGTGATAAACAAGGTCTGGCATATTCAAACCACAAAAATCATGTATCTACCCCCTAACCCTAAACAAGGATCCAGGCTTACCCTTTTCATTTTCATGTTTTAAACTTGTTCAAATCTTGGTCAAACTTAGGATTTGACGAAGATTCAAATGGGCGTAAAAATACTTAGAAAAATCATGTACGTATCTACCCCAAACCCTAAACTCTATCTTACGAAGCCAAGCATGAAGAGAAGTGGTTTTGGGTTTCAAACATGGAAATTTCAAAAACCACCCAAAAGCTTCATTTTAGAGTGACTAAGAAGGATCCATGCTTACCTTTTATTTTCATGTTTTAAACATGTTCAAATGTTGGTCAAACCGTACGTACCTAGGATTTGACCAAGATTCAAATGGGCATAAAAATTCAAAAAAAATGAAAAACCAAAGCACATAGCCTAGCTTCTTATATATGCCATATAGTAAGCACTCAAGTTGATAAACAAAGTCTAGACATATTCAAACCAGAAAAATCATGTATCTACCCCTAACCCTAAACTTTGTCTTAATTATGAAGTCAAGCACGAAGAGAAGTCGTTTTGGGTTTCAAACATGGACATTTAAAAAACCCTCCCAAAAGCTTCATTGTGGTGTGACGTACTAAGAAGGATACATGCTTACATTTTCAACAACCCCCCTAAAAGCTTCATTATAGAGTGACTAAGAAGGATCCAGTCTGGCGGGCTTACCTTTTATTTTCTTGTTTTAAACTTGTTCAAATCTCGGTCAAACCTAGGATTTGACCAAGATTCAAAATGTGCATCAAAATTCAAAATAAATTATAAAAATTAAAAACCAAATTAAAGCACATAGTGTTCTTATGTCATATAGTAAGCATTAAAGTTGATAAACAAGGTCTAGACACATATTCAAACAAGACAAATCATGTATCTATACCCCTAACCCCTAAACTCTATCTTATGAAGTCAACAACATGAAGAGAAGTGGTTTTGGGTTTCAAACATGGAAAATTCAAAAACCTCCCAAAAGCTTCATTTTAGAGTGACTAATATATATAAGAAGGATCCATGCCTGCTTACCACCTTTTCATTTTCATATTTTAAACTTGTTTAAATCCGTGTCAAATTAAACCAAGGATTTGACCAAAAGATTCAAATGGGCATAAAATTTAAAAAAAATCAGAAAAATGAAAAACAAAAGCATATAGTCTTCTTATGTCATATACTAAGCATTCAAGTTGATAAACAAGGTTTGGACATGCATATTCAAACCTAGGCAAATCATGTATCTATCCCCTAGCCCCTAAACTATATCTTATGAAGTCAAGCATGAAGAGAAGTGGTTTTGGGTTTCAAACATGAAAATTTCAAGAACATCCCAAAAACTTCATTTTAGAGTGACTAAGAAGGATACAGGCTTCCCCTTTTCATTTTCATGTTTTATACTTGTTTAAATCTTGGTCAAACCTAGGATTTGGCAAAGATTCAAATGTGCATCAAAATAAAAAATCAGAAAAATTAAAAACCAAAGCACATAGTTTTCTTATGTCATATAGTTAGCATTAAAATTGATATAAACAAGGTCTAGATATATTCAAACAAGAAAAATCATGTATCTACCCCTAACCCTAAACTCTGTATGTCTTATGTAGTCAAGCATGAAGAGAAGTGGTTTTGGGTTTCAAACTTGGAAATTTCAAGAACCCCCCAAAAGCTTCATTTTAGAGTGACTAAAGGATCCAGGTCGGGCTTACCTTTTATTTTCATGTTTTAAAATTGTTCAAATCTTGGTCAAACCGTGCCTAGGATTTGATCAAGATTCAAAAATGGGCATAAAATTTCAAAAAAAATGAAAAACCCAAGCATATAGCCTTCTTATGTCATATAGTAAGCACTCAAGTTGATAAACAAGGTCTAGACATATTCAAACCAGAAAAATCATGTTTCTACCCCTAGCCCTAAACTTTGTCTTATGAAGTCAAGCACGAAGAGAAGTCGTTTTGGATTTCAAACATGGAAATTTCAAAAACCTTCCCAAAAGCTTCATTTTGGAGTGACTAATTAAGAAGGATACAGGCTTACCTTTTCATTTTCATGTTTTAAACTTGTTTAAATATTGGTTAAGCCTAGGATTTGACCAAGATCAAATGGGCATAAAAATTCAGAAAAAATCAAAAAAATGAAAACCAAAGCACATAGTATCATTATGTCATATAGTAAGCATTCAAGTTGATAAACAAGGTCTAAACAACAAACTAGACAAATCATGTATCTACCCCTAACCCTAAATTAACTCTATCTTATGAAGTCAAGCATGAAGAGAAGTGGTTTTGGGTTTCAAACATGGAAATTTCAAAAAACTCCCAAAAGCTTCTCATTTTAGAGTGACTAAGAAGGATTCAGGCTTACCTTTTCATTTTCATGTTTTAAACTTGTTCAAATCTTGGTCAAACTTAGGATTTGACCAAGATTCAAATGGGCATAAAAATTGGGAGGAAGGGTATGAATTACAATTCAAAAAAACAAGGTAACTTAAATACTTGGATGCCCCAAAGATGTGTGGAAGCCCAAAACAATGGCAAAACATGTGCGCACGCTGCATCCAATTCAAGTAGAACACATAGTAGGCATCGATAGTTTGACCTAAATTTGAAATCAAAGAGAAGGTGGTTAGAAAAAATCGAAATTGGCAAAGCAAAGCATGAAATCATAAATTTGTGATGCACTATAGCTATGAAAAGTATCAAACAATGCATACCAAAATGATTTTTTAGAGGAATACTAGTTCAACTTATTTTAATTTTATATTAGTAGCCCAAAATCGAACTAGTAGTTGGATATTTTTGAACATGATCTGTAGTAGTGGGCAAAACCCTAGTTTAACCTATTTAATCATAGATTCGTAGGTCGATTTTTCTACTTTTTTATTATTACTATGCAACACATGTGTGTTTGCCCGTCGAGTGAAACTCGGAGGAAGAGGGATCACTCGGAAGGAGAGAAGAAGGGAGAGAATTATGGTGTCTCCCCTTTTTCGTGTGATGATGTTGACTTTTGTGCAGGGTTTGTCAGTGAGCAGGAGCGAGCGAGCGAGCGAGCGAGCGAGTCGAGCGAGGCCGAGAATGAGAGAGATTTGTTTTTTTTTGTGAGAGGGACAACCGAAGGATCCAGAAGGACCCACATACTTCCGATACGCATCCTGATGCGTCTTCTCTTGACAAAGAAAATGGCTGGGAGTTTGCGTACCTATTGCACGTGACTTGTGCTCACTGAAGTGTGGGACCTCACGCATGGGCACCACACGTAAGTGACAGACCTGTTGATGTAAAAACTCGGTTGATTATTATACTACTACATTTATACAAAGTTTCCTATGGATTCAAGGGTACGAAAGCCAAGTTAAATCATTTACATGACATTATTTTTTCCATGAAGCCAAGTTAACTCATTTATCAATTGGTACATTTTGGAGTGACTAAGAAGGATCCAGGCTTACTTTTTCATTTTCATGTTTTAAACATGTTTAAATCTTGGTCAAACCTATGACTTGACCAAGATTCAAATGGGCATAAAAATTCAAAAAAAAAAAAAAAAAAAGCACGCCGTCTTCCTATGTCATATAGTAAGCATTCAAGGTGATAAACAAGGTCTGGCATATTCAAACCACAAAAATCATGTATCTACCCCCTAACCCTAAACAAGGATCCAGGCTTACCCTTTTCATTTTCATGTTTTAAACTTGTTCAAATCTTGGTCAAACTTAGGATTTGACGAAGATTCAAATGGGCGTAAAAATACTTAGAAAAATCATGTACGTATCTACCCCAAACCCTAAACTCTATCTTACGAAGCCAAGCATGAAGAGAAGTGGTTTTGGGTTTCAAACATGGAAATTTCAAAAACCTCCCAAAAGCTTCATTTTAGAGTGACTAAGAAGGATCCATGCTTACCTTTTATTTTCATGTTTTAAACATGTTCAAATGTTGGTCAAACCGTACGTACCTAGGATTTGACCAAGATTCAAATGGGCATAAAAATTCAAAAAAAATGAAAAACCAAAGCACATAGCCTAGCTTCTTATATATGCCATATAGTAAGCACTCAAGTTGATAAACAAAGTCTAGACATATTCAAACCAGAAAAATCATGTATCTACCCCTAACCCTAAACTTTGTCTTAATTATGAAGTCAAGCACGAAGAGAAGTCGTTTTGGGTTTCAAACATGGACATTTAAAAAACCCTCCCAAAAGCTTCATTGTGGTGTGACGTACTAAGAAGGATACATGCTTACATTTTCAACAACCCCCCTAAAAGCTTCATTATAGAGTGACTAAGAAGGATCCAGTCTGGCGGGCTTACCTTTTATTTTCTTGTTTTAAACTTGTTCAAATCTCGGTCAAACCTAGGATTTGACCAAGATTCAAAATGTGCATCAAAATTCAAAATAAATTATAAAAATTAAAAACCAAATTAAAGCACATAGTGTTCTTATGTCATATAGTAAGCATTAAAGTTGATAAACAAGGTCTAGACACATATTCAAACAAGACAAATCATGTATCTATACCCCTAACCCCTAAACTCTATCTTATGAAGTCAACAACATGAAGAGAAGTGGTTTTGGGTTTCAAACATGGAAAATTCAAAAACCTCCCAAAAGCTTCATTTTAGAGTGACTAATATATATAAGAAGGATCCATGCCTGCTTACCACCTTTTCATTTTCATATTTTAAACTTGTTTAAATCCGTGTCAAATTAAACCAAGGATTTGACCAAAAGATTCAAATGGGCATAAAATTTAAAAAAATCAGAAAAATGAAAAACAAAAGCATATAGTCTTCTTATGTCATATACTAAGCATTCAAGTTGATAAACAAGGTTTGGACATGCATATTCAAACCTAGGCAAATCATGTATCTATCCCCTAGCCCCTAAACTATATCTTATGAAGTCAAGCATGAAGAGAAGTGGTTTTGGGTTTCAAACATGAAAATTTCAAGAACATCCCAAAAACTTCATTTTAGAGTGACTAAGAAGGATACAGGCTTCCCCTTTTCATTTTCATGTTTTATACTTGTTTAAATCTTGGTCAAACCTAGGATTTGGCAAAGATTCAAATGTGCATCAAAATAAAAAATCAGAAAAATTAAAAACCAAAGCACATAGTTTTCTTATGTCATATAGTTAGCATTAAAATTGATATAAACAAGGTCTAGATATATTCAAACAAGAAAAATCATGTATCTACCCCTAACCCTAAACTCTGTATGTCTTATGTAGTCAAGCATGAAGAGAAGTGGTTTTGGGTTTCAAACTTGGAAATTTCAAGAACCCCCCAAAAGCTTCATTTTAGAGTGACTAAAGGATCCAGGCCGGGCTTACCTTTTATTTTCATGTTTTAAAATTGTTCAAATCTTGGTCAAACCGTACCTAGGATTTGATCAAGATTCAAAAATGGGCATAAAATTTCCAAAAAAAATGAAAAACCCAAGCATATAGCCTTCTTATGTCATATAGTAAGCACTCAAGTTGATAAACAAGGTCTAGACATATTCAAACCAGAAAAATCATGTTTCTACCCCTAGCCCTAAACTTTGTCTTATGAAGTCAAGCACGAAGAGAAGTCGTTTTGGATTTCAAACATGGAAATTTCAAAAACCTTCCCAAAAGCTTCATTTTGGAGTGACTAATTAAGAAGGATACAGGCTTACCTTTTCATTTTCATGTTTTAAACTTGTTTAAATATTGGTTAAGCCTAGGATTTGACCAAGATCAAATGGGCATAAAAATTCAGAAAAAATCAAAAAAAATGAAAACCAAAGCACATAGTATTATTATGTCATATAGTAAGCATTCAAGTTGATAAACAAGGTCTAAACAACAAACTAGACAAATCATGTATCTACCCCCTAACCCTAAATTAACTCTATCTTATGAAGTCAAGCATGAAGAGAAGTGGTTTTGGGTTTCAAACATGGAAATTTCAAAAAACTCCCAAAAGCTTCTCATTTTAGAGTGACTAAGAAGGATTCAGGCTTACCTTTTCATTTTCATGTTTTAAACTTGTTCAAATCTTGGTCAAACTTAGGATTTGACCAAGATTCAAATGGGCATAAAAATTGGGAGGAAGGGTATGAATTACAATTCAAAAAAACAAGGTAACTTAAATACTTGGATGCCCCAAAGATGTGTGGAAGCCCAAAACAATGGCAAAACATGTGCGCACGCTGCATCCAATTCAAGTAGAACACATAGTAGGCATCGATAGTTTGACCTAAATTTGAAATCAAAGAGAAGGTGGTTAGAAAAAATCGAAATTGGCAAAGCAAAGCATGAAATCATAAATTTGTGATGCACTATAGCTATGAAAAGTATCAAACAATGCATACCAAAATGATTTTTTAGAGGAATACTAGTTCAACTTATTTTAATTTTATATTAGTAGCCCAAAATCGAACTAGTAGTTGGATATTTTTGAACATGATCTGTAGTAGTGGGCAAAACCCTAGTTTAACCTATTTAATCATAGATTCGTAGGTCGATTTTTCTACTTTTTTATTATTACTATGCAGCACATGTGTGTTTGCCCGTCGAGTGAAACTCGGAGGAAGAGGGATCACTCGGAAGGAGAGAAGAAGGGAGAGAATTATGGTGTCTCCCCTTTTTCGTGTGATGATGTTGACTTTTGTGCAGGGTTTGTCAGTGAGCAGGAGCGAGCGAGCGAGCGAGCGAGTCGAGCGAGGCCGAGAATGAGAGAGATTTGTTTTTTTTTTGTGAGAGGGACAACCGAAGGATCCAGAAGGACCCACATACTTCCGATACGCATCCTGATGCGTCTTCTCTTGACAAAGAAAATGGCTGGGAGTTTGCGTACCTATTGCACGTGACTTGTGCTCACTGAAGTGTGGGACCTCACGCATGGGCACCACACGTAAGTGACAGACCTGTTGATGTAAAAACTCGGTTGATTATTATACTACTACATTTATACAAAGTTTCCTATGGATTCAAGGGTACGAAAGCCAAGTTAAATCATTTACATGACATTATTTTTTCCATGAAGCCAAGTTAACTCATTTATCAATTGGTACATTTTGGAGTGACTAAGAAGGATCCAGGCTTACTTTTTCATTTTCATGTTTTAAACATGTTTAAATCTTGGTCAAACCTATGACTTGACCAAGATTCAAATGGGCATAAAAATTCAAAAAAAAATCAAACCGTCTTCCTATGTCATATAGTAAGCATTCAAGGTGATAAACAAGGTCTGGCATATTCAAACCACAAAAATCATGTATCTACCCCCTAACCCTAAACAAGGATCCAGGCTTACCCTTTTCATTTTCATGTTTTAAACTTGTTCAAATCTTGGTCAAACTTAGGATTTGACGAAGATTCAAATGGGCGTAAAAATACTTAGAAAAATCATGTACGTATCTACCCCAAACCCTAAACTCTATCTTACGAAGCCAAGCATGAAGAGAAGTGGTTTTGGGTTTCAAACATGGAAATTTCAAAAACCTCCCAAAAGCTTCATTTTAGAGTGACTAAGAAGGATCCATGCTTACCTTTTATTTTCATGTTTTAAACATGTTCAAATGTTGGTCAAACCGTACGTACCTAGGATTTGACCAAGATTCAAATGGGCATAAAAATTCAAAAAAAAATGAAAAACCAAAGCACATAGCCTAGCTTCTTATATATGCCATATAGTAAGCACTCAAGTTGATAAACAAAGTCTAGACATATTCAAACCAGAAAAATCATGTATCTACCCCTAACCCTAAACTTTGTCTTAATTATGAAGTCAAGCACGAAGAGAAGTCGTTTTGGGTTTCAAACATGGACATTTAAAAAACCCTCCCAAAAGCTTCATTGTGGTGTGACGTACTAAGAAGGATACATGCTTACATTTTCAACAACCCCCCTAAAAGCTTCATTATAGAGTGACTAAGAAGGATCCAGTCTGGCGGGCTTACCTTTTATTTTCTTGTTTTAAACTTGTTCAAATCTCGGTCAAACCTAGGATTTGACCAAGATTCAAAATGTGCATCAAAATTCAAAATAAATTATAAAAATTAAAAACCAAATTAAAGCACATAGTGTTCTTATGTCATATAGTAAGCATTAAAGTTGATAAACAAGGTCTAGACACATATTCAAACAAGACAAATCATGTATCTATACCCCTAACCCCTAAACTCTATCTTATGAAGTCAACAACATGAAGAGAAGTGGTTTTGGGTTTCAAACATGGAAAATTCAAAAACCTCCCAAAAGCTTCATTTTAGAGTGACTAATATATATAAGAAGGATCCATGCCTGCTTACCACCTTTTCATTTTCATATTTTAAACTTGTTTAAATCCGTGTCAAATTAAACCAAGGATTTGACCAAAAGATTCAAATGGGCATAAAATTTAAAAAAAATCAGAAAAATGAAAAACAAAAGCATATAGTCTTCTTATGTCATATACTAAGCATTCAAGTTGATAAACAAGGTTTGGACATGCATATTCAAACCTAGGCAAATCATGTATCTATCCCCTAGCCCCTAAACTATATCTTATGAAGTCAAGCATGAAGAGAAGTGGTTTTGGGTTTCAAACATGAAAATTTCAAGAACATCCCAAAAACTTCATTTTAGAGTGACTAAGAAGGATACAGGCTTCCCCTTTTCATTTTCATGTTTTATACTTGTTTAAATCTTGGTCAAACCTAGGATTTGGCAAAGATTCAAATGTGCATCAAAATAAAAAATCAGAAAAATTAAAAACCAAAGCACATAGTTTTCTTATGTCATATAGTTAGCATTAAAATTGATATAAACAAGGTCTAGATATATTCAAACAAGAAAAATCATGTATCTACCCCTAACCCTAAACTCTGTATGTCTTATGTAGTCAAGCATGAAGAGAAGTGGTTTTGGGTTTCAAACTTGGAAATTTCAAGAACCCCCCAAAAGCTTCATTTTAGAGTGACTAAAGGATCCAGGCCGGGCTTACCTTTTATTTTCATGTTTTAAAATTGTTCAAATCTTGGTCAAACCGTGCCTAGGATTTGATCAAGATTCAAAAATGGGCATAAAATTTCCAAAAAAAATGAAAAACCCAAGCATATAGCCTTCTTATGTCATATAGTAAGCACTCAAGTTGATAAACAAGGTCTAGACATATTCAAACCAGAAAAATCATGTTTCTACCCCTAGCCCTAAACTTTGTCTTATGAAGTCAAGCACGAAGAGAAGTCGTTTTGGATTTCAAACATGGAAATTTCAAAAACCTTCCCAAAAGCTTCATTTTGGAGTGACTAATTAAGAAGGATACATGCTTACCTTTTCATTTTCATGTTTTAAACTTGTTTAAATATTGGTTAAGCCTAGGATTTGACCAAGATCAAATGGGCATAAAAATTCAGAAAAAATCAAAAAAAATGAAAACCAAAGCACATAGTATTATTATGTCATATAGTAAGCATTCAAGTTGATAAACAAGGTCTAAACAACAAACTAGACAAATCATGTATCTACCCCTAACCCTAAATTAACTCTGTCTTATGAAGTCAAGCATGAAGAGAAGTGGTTTTGGGTTTCAAACATGGAAATTTCAAAAAACTCCCAAAAGCTTCTCATTTTAGAGTGACTAAGAAGGATTCAGGCTTACCTTTTCATTTTCATGTTTTAAACTTGTTCAAATCTTGGTCAAACTTAGGATTTGACCAAGATTCAAATGGGCATAAAAATTGGGAGGAAGGGTATGAATTACAATTCAAAAAAACAAGGTAACTTAAATACTTGGATGCCCCAAAGATGTGTGGAAGCCCAAAACAATGGCAAAACATGTGCGCACGCTGCATCCAATTCAAGTAGAACACATAGTAGGCATCGATAGTTTGACCTAAATTTGAAATCAAAGAGAAGGTGGTTAGAAAAAATCGAAATTGGCAAAGCAAAGCATGAAATCATAAATTTGTGATGCACTATAGCTATGAAAAGTATCAAACAATGCATACCAAAATGATTTTTTAGAGGAATACTAGTTCAACTTATTTTAATTTTATATTAGTAGCCCAAAATCGAACTAGTAGTTGGATATTTTTGAACATGATCTGTAGTAGTGGGCAAAACCCTAGTTTAACCTATTTAATCATAGATTCGTAGGTCGATTTTTCTACTTTTTTATTATTACTATGCAGCACATGTGTGTTTGCCCGTCGAGTGAAACTCGGAGGAAGAGGGATCACTCGGAAGGAGAGAAGAAGGGAGAGAATTATGGTGTCTCCCCTTTTTCGTGTGATGATGTTGACTTTTGTGCAGGGTTTGTCAGTGAGCAGGAGCGAGCGAGCGAGCGAGCGAGTCGAGCGAGGCCGAGAATGAGAGAGATTTGTTTTTTTTTGTGAGAGGGACAACCGAAGGATCCAGAAGGACCCACATACTTCCGATACGCATCCTGATGCGTCTTCTCTTGACAAAGAAAATGGCTGGGAGTTTGCGTACCTATTGCACGTGACTTGTGCTCACTGAAGTGTGGGACCTCACGCATGGGCACCACACGTAAGTGACAGACCTGTTGATGTAAAAACTCGGTTGATTATTATACTACTACATTTATACAAAGTTTCCTATGGATTCAAGGGTACGAAAGCCAAGTTAAATCATTTACATGACATTATTTTTTCCATGAAGCCAAGTTAACTCATTTATCAATTGGTACATTTTGGAGTGACTAAGAAGGATCCAGGCTTACTTTTTCATTTTCATGTTTTAAACATGTTTAAATCTTGGTCAAACCTATGACTTGACCAAGATTCAAATGGGCATAAAAATTCAAAAAAAAAAAAAAAAAGCACACCGTCTTCCTATGTCATATAGTAAGCAAGGTGATAAACAAGGTCTGGCATATTCAAACCACAAAAATCATGTATCTACCCCCTAACCCTAAACAAGGATCCAGGCTTACCCTTTTCATTTTCATGTTTTAAACTTGTTCAAATCTTGGTCAAACTTAGGATTTGACGAAGATTCAAATGGGCGTAAAAATACTTAGAAAAATCATGTACGTATCTACCCCAAACCCTAAACTCTATCTTACGAAGCCAAGCATGAAGAGAAGTGGTTTTGGGTTTCAAACATGGAAATTTCAAAAACCACCCAAAAGCTTCATTTTAGAGTGACTAAGAAGGATCCATGCTTACCTTTTATTTTCATGTTTTAAACATGTTCAAATGTTGGTCAAACCGTACGTACCTAGGATTTGACCAAGATTCAAATGGGCATAAAAATTCAAAAAAAATGAAAAACCAAAGCACATAGCCTAGCTTCTTATATATGCCATATAGTAAGCACTCAAGTTGATAAACAAAGTCTAGACATATTCAAACCAGAAAAATCATGTATCTACCCCTAACCCTAAACTTTGTCTTAATTATGAAGTCAAGCACGAAGAGAAGTCGTTTTGGGTTTCAAACATGGACATTTAAAAAACCCTCCCAAAAGCTTCATTGTGGTGTGACGTACTAAGAAGGATACATGCTTACATTTTCAACAACCCCCCTAAAAGCTTCATTATAGAGTGACTAAGAAGGATCCAGTCTGGCGGGCTTACCTTTTATTTTCTTGTTTTAAACTTGTTCAAATCTCGGTCAAACCTAGGATTTGACCAAGATTCAAAATGTGCATCAAAATTCAAAATAAATTATAAAAATTAAAAACCAAATTAAAGCACATAGTGTTCTTATGTCATATAGTAAGCATTAAAGTTGATAAACAAGGTCTAGACACATATTCAAACAAGACAAATCATGTATCTATACCCCTAACCCCTAAACTCTATCTTATGAAGTCAACAACATGAAGAGAAGTGGTTTTGGGTTTCAAACATGGAAAATTCAAAAACCTCCCAAAAGCTTCATTTTAGAGTGACTAATATATATAAGAAGGATCCATGCCTGCTTACCACCTTTTCATTTTCATATTTTAAACTTGTTTAAATCCGTGTCAAATTAAACCAAGGATTTGACCAAAAGATTCAAATGGGCATAAAATTTAAAAAAATCAGAAAAATGAAAAACAAAAGCATATAGTCTTCTTATGTCATATACTAAGCATTCAAGTTGATAAACAAGGTTTGGACATGCATATTCAAACCTAGGCAAATCATGTATCTATCCCCTAGCCCCTAAACTATATCTTATGAAGTCAAGCATGAAGAGAAGTGGTTTTGGGTTTCAAACATGAAAATTTCAAGAACATCCCAAAAACTTCATTTTAGAGTGACTAAGAAGGATACAGGCTTCCCCTTTTCATTTTCATGTTTTATACTTGTTTAAATCTTGGTCAAACCTAGGATTTGGCAAAGATTCAAATGTGCATCAAAATAAAAAATCAGAAAAATTAAAAACCAAAGCACATAGTTTTCTTATGTCATATAGTTAGCATTAAAATTGATATAAACAAGGTCTAGATATATTCAAACAAGAAAAATCATGTATCTACCCCTAACCCTAAACTCTGTATGTCTTATGTAGTCAAGCATGAAGAGAAGTGGTTTTGGGTTTCAAACTTGGAAATTTCAAGAACCCCCCAAAAGCTTCATTTTAGAGTGACTAAAGGATCCAGGCCGGGCTTACCTTTTATTTTCATGTTTTAAAATTGTTCAAATCTTGGTCAAACCGTGCCTAGGATTTGATCAAGATTCAAAAATGGGCATAAAATTTCCAAAAAAAATGAAAAACCCAAGCATATAGCCTTCTTATGTCATATAGTAAGCACTCAAGTTGATAAACAAGGTCTAGACATATTCAAACCAGAAAAATCATGTTTCTACCCCTAGCCCTAAACTTTGTCTTATGAAGTCAAGCACGAAGAGAAGTCGTTTTGGATTTCAAACATGGAAATTTCAAAAACCTTCCCAAAAGCTTCATTTTGGAGTGACTAATTAAGAAGGATACAGGCTTACCTTTTCATTTTCATGTTTTAAACTTGTTTAAATATTGGTTAAGCCTAGGATTTGACCAAGATCAAATGGGCATAAAAATTCAGAAAAAATCAAAAAAATGAAAACCAAAGCACATAGTATTATTATGTCATATAGTAAGCATTCAAGTTGATAAACAAGGTCTAAACAACAAACTAGACAAATCATGTATCTACCCCCTAACCCTAAATTAACTCTGTCTTATGAAGTCAAGCATGAAGAGAAGTGGTTTTGGGTTTCAAACATGGAAATTTCAAAAAACTCCCAAAAGCTTCTCATTTTAGAGTGACTAAGAAGGATTCAGGCTTACCTTTTCATTTTCATGTTTTAAACTTGTTCAAATCTTGGTCAAACTTAGGATTTGACCAAGATTCAAATGGGCATAAAAATTGGGAGGAAGGGTATGAATTACAATTCAAAAAAACAAGGTAACTTAAATACTTGGATGCCCCAAAGATGTGTGGAAGCCCAAAACAATGGCAAAACATGTGCGCACGCTGCATCCAATTCAAGTAGAACACATAGTAGGCATCGATAGTTTGACCTAAATTTGAAATCAAAGAGAAGGTGGTTAGAAAAAATCAAAATTGGCAAAGCAAAGCATGAAATCATAAATTTGTGATGCACTATAGCTATGAAAAGTATCAAACAATGCATACCAAAATGATTTTTTAGAGGAATACTAGTTCAACTTATTTTAATTTTATATTAGTAGCCCAAAATCGAACTAGTAGTTGGATATTTTTGAACATGATCTGTAGTAGTGGGCAAAACCCTAGTTTAACCTATTTAATCATAGATTCGTAGGTCGATTTTTCTACTTTTTTATTATTACTATGCAGCACATGTGTGTTTGCCCGTCGAGTGAAACTCGGAGGAAGAGGGATCACTCGGAAGGAGAGAAGAAGGGAGAGAATTATGGTGTCTCCCCTTTTTCGTGTGATGATGTTGACTTTTGTGCAGGGTTTGTCAGTGAGCAGGAGCGAGCGAGCGAGCGAGCGAGTCGAGCGAGGCCGAGAATGAGAGAGATTTGTTTTTTTTTGTGAGAGGGACAACCGAAGGATCCAGAAGGACCCACATACTTCCGATACGCATCCTGATGCGTCTTCTCTTGACAAAGAAAATGGCTGGGAGTTTGCGTACCTATTGCACGTGACTTGTGCTCACTGAAGTGTGGGACCTCACGCATGGGCACCACACGTAAGTGACAGACCTGTTGATGTAAAAACTCGGTTGATTATTATACTACTACATTTATACAAAGTTTCCTATGGATTCAAGGGTACGAAAGCCAAGTTAAATCATTTACATGACATTATTTTTTCCATGAAGCCAAGTTAACTCATTTATCAATTGGTACATTTTGGAGTGACTAAGAAGGATCCAGGCTTACTTTTTCATTTTCATGTTTTAAACATGTTTAAATCTTGGTCAAACCTATGACTTGACCAAGATTCAAATGGGCATAAAAATTCAAAAAAAAAAAAAAAAGCACGCCGTCTTCCTATGTCATATAGTAAGCATTCAAGGTGATAAACAAGGTCTGGCATATTCAAACCACAAAAATCATGTATCTACCCCCTAACCCTAAACAAGGATCCAGGCTTACCCTTTTCATTTTCATGTTTTAAACTTGTTCAAATCTTGGTCAAACTTAGGATTTGACGAAGATTCAAATGGGCGTAAAAATACTTAGAAAAATCATGTACGTATCTACCCCAAACCCTAAACTCTATCTTACGAAGCCAAGCATGAAGAGAAGTGGTTTTGGGTTTCAAACATGGAAATTTCAAAAACCTCCCAAAAGCTTCATTTTAGAGTGACTAAGAAGGATCCATGCTTACCTTTTATTTTCATGTTTTAAACATGTTCAAATCTTGGTCAAACCGTACGTACCTAGGATTTGACCAAGATTCAAATGGGCATAAAAATTCAAAAAAAATGAAAAACCAAAGCACATAGCCTAGCTTCTTATATATGCCATATAGTAAGCACTCAAGTTGATAAACAAAGTCTAGACATATTCAAACCAGAAAAATCATGTATCTACCCCTAACCCTAAACTTTGTCTTAATTATGAAGTCAAGCACGAAGAGAAGTCGTTTTGGGTTTCAAACATGGACATTTAAAAACCCTCCCAAAAGCTTCATTGTGGTGTGACGTACTAAGAAGGATACATGCTTACATTTTCAACAACCCCCCTAAAAGCTTCATTATAGAGTGACTAAGAAGGATCCAGTCTGGCGGGCTTACCTTTTATTTTCTTGTTTTAAACTTGTTCAAATCTCGGTCAAACCTAGGATTTGACCAAGATTCAAAATGTGCATCAAAATTCAAAATAAATTATAAAAATTAAAAACCAAATTAAAGCACATAGTGTTCTTATGTCATATAGTAAGCATTAAAGTTGATAAACAAGGTCTAGACACATATTCAAACAAGACAAATCATGTATCTATACCCCTAACCCCTAAACTCTATCTTATGAAGTCAACAACATGAAGAGAAGTGGTTTTGGGTTTCAAACATGGAAAATTCAAAAACCTCCCAAAAGCTTCATTTTAGAGTGACTAATATATATAAGAAGGATCCATGCCTGCTTACCACCTTTTCATTTTCATATTTTAAACTTGTTTAAATCCGTGTCAAATTAAACCAAGGATTTGACCAAAAGATTCAAATGGGCATAAAATTTAAAAAAATCAGAAAAATGAAAAACAAAAGCATATAGTCTTCTTATGTCATATACTAAGCATTCAAGTTGATAAACAAGGTTTGGACATGCATATTCAAACCTAGGCAAATCATGTATCTATCCCCTAGCCCCTAAACTATATCTTATGAAGTCAAGCATGAAGAGAAGTGGTTTTGGGTTTCAAACATGAAAATTTCAAGAACATCCCAAAAACTTCATTTTAGAGTGACTAAGAAGGATACAGGCTCCCCTTTTCATTTTCATGTTTTATACTTGTTTAAATCTTGGTCAAACCTAGGATTTGGCAAAGATTCAAATGTGCATCAAAATAAAAAATCAGAAAAATTAAAAACCAAAGCACATAGTTTTCTTATGTCATATAGTTAGCATTAAAATTGATATAAACAAGGTCTAGATATATTCAAACAAGAAAAATCATGTATCTACCCCTAACCCTAAACTCTGTATGTCTTATGTAGTCAAGCATGAAGAGAAGTGGTTTTGGGTTTCAAACTTGGAAATTTCAAGAACCCCCAAAAGCTTCATTTTAGAGTGACTAAAGGATCCAGGCCGGGCTTACCTTTTATTTTCATGTTTTAAAATTGTTCAAATCTTGGTCAAACCGTGCCTAGGATTTGATCAAGATTCAAAAATGGGCATAAAATTTCCAAAAAAAATGAAAAACCCAAGCATATAGCCTTCTTATGTCATATAGTAAGCACTCAAGTTGATAAACAAGGTCTAGACATATTCAAACCAGAAAAATCATGTTTCTACCCCTAGCCCTAAACTTTGTCTTATGAAGTCAAGCACGAAGAGAAGTCGTTTTGGATTTCAAACATGGAAATTTCAAAAACCCTTCCCAAAAGCTTCATTTTGGAGTGACTAATTAAGAAGGATACAGGCTTACCTTTTCATTTTCATGTTTTAAACTTGTTTAAATATTGGTTAAGCCTAGGATTTGACCAAGATCAAATGGGCATAAAAATTCAGAAAAAATCAAAAAAATGAAAACCAAAGCACATAGTATTATTATGTCATATAGTAAGCATTCAAGTTGATAAACAAGGTCTAAACAACAAACTAGACAAATCATGTATCTACCCCCTAACCCTAAATTAACTCTGTCTTATGAAGTCAAGCATGAAGAGAAGTGGTTTTGGGTTTCAAACATGGAAATTTCAAAAAACTCCCAAAAGCTTCTCATTTTAGAGTGACTAAGAAGGATTCAGGCTTACCTTTTCATTTTCATGTTTTAAACTTGTTCAAATCTTGGTCAAACTTAGGATTTGACCAAGATTCAAATGGGCATAAAAATTGGGAGGAAGGGTATGAATTACAATTCAAAAAAACAAGGTAACTTAAATACTTGGATGCCCCAAAGATGTGTGGAAGCCCAAAACAATGGCAAAACATGTGCGCACGCTGCATCCAATTCAAGTAGAACACATAGTAGGCATCGATAGTTTGACCTAAATTTGAAATCAAAGAGAAGGTGGTTAGAAAAAATCGAAATTGGCAAAGCAAAGCATGAAATCATAAATTTGTGATGCACTATAGCTATGAAAAGTATCAAACAATGCATACCAAAATGATTTTTTAGAGGAATACTAGTTCAACTTATTTTAATTTTATATTAGTAGCCCAAAATCGAACTAGTAGTTGGATATTTTTGAACATGATCTGTAGTAGTGGGCAAAACCCTAGTTTAACCTATTTAATCATAGATTCGTAGGTCGATTTTTCTACTTTTTTATTATTACTATGCAGCACATGTGTGTTTGCCCGTCGAGTGAAACTCGGAGGAAGAGGGATCACTCGGAAGGAGAGAAGAAGGGAGAGAATTATGGTGTCTCCCCTTTTTCGTGTGATGATGTTGACTTTTGTGCAGGGTTTGTCAGTGAGCAGGAGCGAGCGAGCGAGCGAGCGAGTCGAGCGAGGCCGAGAATGAGAGAGATTTGTTTTTTTTTGTGAGAGGGACAACCGAAGGATCCAGAAGGACCCACATACTTCCGATACGCATCCTGATGCGTCTTCTCTTGACAAAGAAAATGGCTGGGAGTTTGCGTACCTATTGCACGTGACTTGTGCTCACTGAAGTGTGGGACCTCACGCATGGGCACCACACGTAAGTGACAGACCTGTTGATGTAAAAACTCGGTTGATTATTATACTACTACATTTATACAAAGTTTCCTATGGATTCAAGGGTACGAAAGCCAAGTTAAATCATTTACATGACATTATTTTTTCCATGAAGCCAAGTTAACTCATTTATCAATTGGTACATTTTGGAGTGACTAAGAAGGATCCAGGCTTACTTTTTCATTTTCATGTTTTAAACATGTTTAAATCTTGGTCAAACCTATGACTTGACCAAGATTCAAATGGGCATAAAAATTCAAAAAAAAAAAAACAAAAAAAGCACGCCGTCTTCCTATGTCATATAGTAAGCATTCAAGGTGATAAACAAGGTCTGGCATATTCAAACCACAAAAATCATGTATCTACCCCCTAACCCTAAACAAGGATCCAGGCTTACCCTTTTCATTTTCATGTTTTAAACTTGTTCAAATCTTGGTCAAACTTAGGATTTGACGAAGATTCAAATGGGCGTAAAAATACTTAGAAAAATCATGTACGTATCTACCCCAAACCCTAAACTCTATCTTACGAAGCCAAGCATGAAGAGAAGTGGTTTTGGGTTTCAAACATGGAAATTTCAAAAACCACCCAAAAGCTTCATTTTAGAGTGACTAAGAAGGATCCATGCTTACCTTTTATTTTCATGTTTTAAACATGTTCAAATGTTGGTCAAACCGTACGTACCTAGGATTTGACCAAGATTCAAATGGGCATAAAAATTCAAAAAAAATGAAAAACCAAAGCACATAGCCTAGCTTCTTATATATGCCATATAGTAAGCACTCAAGTTGATAAACAAAGTCTAGACATATTCAAACCAGAAAAATCATGTATCTACCCCTAACCCTAAACTTTGTCTTAATTATGAAGTCAAGCACGAAGAGAAGTCGTTTTGGGTTTCAAACATGGACATTTAAAAAACCCTCCCAAAAGCTTCATTGTGGTGTGACGTACTAAGAAGGATACATGCTTACATTTTCAACAACCCCCCTAAAAGCTTCATTATAGAGTGACTAAGAAGGATCCAGTCTGGCGGGCTTACCTTTTATTTTCTTGTTTTAAACTTGTTCAAATCTCGGTCAAACCTAGGATTTGACCAAGATTCAAAATGTGCATCAAAATTCAAAATAAATTATAAAAATTAAAAACCAAATTAAAGCACATAGTGTTCTTATGTCATATAGTAAGCATTAAAGTTGATAAACAAGGTCTAGACACATATTCAAACAAGACAAATCATGTATCTATACCCCTAACCCCTAAACTCTATCTTATGAAGTCAACAACATGAAGAGAAGTGGTTTTGGGTTTCAAACATGGAAAATTCAAAAACCTCCCAAAAGCTTCATTTTAGAGTGACTAATATATATAAGAAGGATCCATGCCTGCTTACCACCTTTTCATTTTCATATTTTAAACTTGTTTAAATCCGTGTCAA
This sequence comes from Lolium multiflorum, assembly GCA_030979885.1. NCBI lineage: Eukaryota > Viridiplantae > Streptophyta > Magnoliopsida > Poales > Poaceae > Lolium > Lolium multiflorum. The sequence goes on along the minus strand of CM061753.1, from coordinate 200,442,687 downwards.
ATTAAACCAAGGATTTGACCAAAAGATTCAAATGGGCATAAAATTTAAAAAAAATCAGAAAAATGAAAAACAAAAGCATATAGTCTTCTTATGTCATATACTAAGCATTCAAGTTGATAAACAAGGTTTGGACATGCATATTCAAACCTAGGCAAATCATGTATCTATCCCCTAGCCCCTAAACTATATCTTATGAAGTCAAGCATGAAGAGAAGTGGTTTTGGGTTTCAAACATGAAAATTTCAAGAACATCCCAAAAACTTCATTTTAGAGTGACTAAGAAGGATACAGGCTTCCCCTTTTCATTTTCATGTTTTATACTTGTTTAAATCTTGGTCAAACCTAGGATTTGGCAAAGATTCAAATGTGCATCAAAATAAAAAATCAGAAAAATTAAAAACCAAAGCACATAGTTTTCTTATGTCATATAGTTAGCATTAAAATTGATATAAACAAGGTCTAGATATATTCAAACAAGAAAAATCATGTATCTACCCCTAACCCTAAACTCTGTATGTCTTATGTAGTCAAGCATGAAGAGAAGTGGTTTTGGGTTTCAAACTTGGAAATTTCAAGAACCCCCCAAAAGCTTCATTTTAGAGTGACTAAAGGATCCAGGCCGGGCTTACCTTTTATTTTCATGTTTTAAAATTGTTCAAATCTTGGTCAAACCGTACCTAGGATTTGATCAAGATTCAAAAATGGGCATAAAATTTCAAAAAAAATGAAAAACCAAAGCATATAGCCTTCTTATGTCATATAGTAAGCACTCAAGTTGATAAACAAGGTCTAGACATATTCAAACCAGAAAAATCATGTTTCTACCCCTAGCCCTAAACTTTGTCTTATGAAGTCAAGCACGAAGAGAAGTCGTTTTGGATTTCAAACATGGAAATTTCAAAAACCTTCCCAAAAGCTTCATTTTGGAGTGACTAATTAAGAAGGATACAGGCTTACCTTTTCATTTTCATGTTTTAAACTTGTTTAAATATTGGTTAAGCCTAGGATTTGACCAAGATCAAATGGGCATAAAAATTCAGAAAAAATCAAAAAAATGAAAACCAAAGCACATAGTATTATTATGTCATATAGTAAGCATTCAAGTTGATAAACAAGGTCTAAACAACAAACTAGACAAATCATGTATCTACCCCCTAACCCTAAATTAACTCTGTCTTATGAAGTCAAGCATGAAGAGAAGTGGTTTTGGGTTTCAAACATGGAAATTTCAAAAAACTCCCAAAAGCTTCTCATTTTAGAGTGACTAAGAAGGATTCAGGCTTACCTTTTCATTTTCATGTTTTAAACTTGTTCAAATCTTGGTCAAACTTAGGATTTGACCAAGATTCAAATGGGCATAAAAATTGGGAGGAAGGGTATGAATTACAATTCAAAAAAACAAGGTAACTTAAATACTTGGATGCCCCAAAGATGTGTGGAAGCCCAAAACAATGGCAAAACATGTGCGCACGCTGCATCCAATTCAAGTAGAACACATAGTAGGCATCGATAGTTTGACCTAAATTTGAAATCAAAGAGAAGGTGGTTAGAAAAAATCGAAATTGGCAAAGCAAAGCATGAAATCATAAATTTGTGATGCACTATAGCTATGAAAAGTATCAAACAATGCATACCAAAATGATTTTTTAGAGGAATACTAGTTCAACTTATTTTAATTTTATATTAGTAGCCCAAAATCGAACTAGTAGTTGGATATTTTTGAACATGATCTGTAGTAGTGGGCAAAACCCTAGTTTAACCTATTTAATCATAGATTCGTAGGTCGATTTTTCTACTTTTTTATTATTACTATGCAGCACATGTGTGTTTGCCCGTCGAGTGAAACTCGGAGGAAGAGGGATCACTCGGAAGGAGAGAAGAAGGGAGAGAATTATGGTGTCTCCCCTTTTTCGTGTGATGATGTTGACTTTTGTGCAGGGTTTGTCAGTGAGCAGGAGCGAGCGAGCGAGCGAGCGAGTCGAGCGAGGCCGAGAATGAGAGAGATTTGTTTTTTTTTGGTGAGAGGGACAACCGAAGGATCCAGAAGGACCCACATACTTCCGATACGCATCCTGATGCGTCTTCTCTTGACAAAGAAAATGGCTGGGAGTTTGCGTACCTATTGCACGTGACTTGTGCTCACTGAAGTGTGGGACCTCACGCATGGGCACCACACGTAAGTGACAGACCTGTTGATGTAAAAACTCGGTTGATTATTATACTACTACATTTATACAAAGTTTCCTATGGATTCAAGGGTACGAAAGCCAAGTTAAATCATTTACATGACATTATTTTTTCCATGAAGCCAAGTTAACTCATTTATCAATTGGTACATTTTGGAGTGACTAAGAAGGATCCAGGCTTACTTTTTCATTTTCATGTTTTAAACATGTTTAAATCTTGGTCAAACCTATGACTTGACCAAGATTCAAATGGGCATAAAAATTCAAAAAAAAAAAAAACAAAAGCACGCCGTCTTCCTATGTCATATAGTAAGCATTCAAGGTGATAAACAAGGTCTGGCATATTCAAACCACAAAAATCATGTATCTACCCCCTAACCCTAAACAAGGATCCAGGCTTACCCTTTTCATTTTCATGTTTTAAACTTGTTCAAATCTTGGTCAAACTTAGGATTTGACGAAGATTCAAATGGGCGTAAAAATACTTAGAAAAATCATGTACGTATCTACCCCAAACCCTAAACTCTATCTTACGAAGCCAAGCATGAAGAGAAGTGGTTTTGGGTTTCAAACATGGAAATTTCAAAAACCACCCAAAAGCTTCATTTTAGAGTGACTAAGAAGGATCCATGCTTACCTTTTATTTTCATGTTTTAAACATGTTCAAATCTTGGTCAAACCGTACGTACCTAGGATTTGACCAAGATTCAAATGGGCATAAAAATTCAAAAAAAATGAAAAACCAAAGCACATAGCCTAGCTTCTTATATATGCCATATAGTAAGCACTCAAGTTGATAAACAAAGTCTAGACATATTCAAACCAGAAAAATCATGTATCTACCCCTAACCCTAAACTTTGTCTTAATTATGAAGTCAAGCACGAAGAGAAGTCGTTTTGGGTTTCAAACATGGACATTTAAAAAACCCTCCCAAAAGCTTCATTGTGGTGTGACGTACTAAGAAGGATACATGCTTACATTTTCAACAACCCCCCTAAAAGCTTCATTATAGAGTGACTAAGAAGGATCCAGTCTGGCGGGCTTACCTTTTATTTTCTTGTTTTAAACTTGTTCAAATCTCGGTCAAACCTAGGATTTGACCAAGATTCAAAATGTGCATCAAAATTCAAAATAAATTATAAAAATTAAAAACCAAATTAAAGCACATAGTGTTCTTATGTCATATAGTAAGCATTAAAGTTGATAAACAAGGTCTAGACACATATTCAAACAAGACAAATCATGTATCTATACCCCTAACCCCTAAACTCTATCTTATGAAGTCAACAACATGAAGAGAAGTGGTTTTGGGTTTCAAACATGGAAAATTCAAAAACCTCCCAAAAGCTTCATTTTAGAGTGACTAATATATATAAGAAGGATCCATGCCTGCTTACCACCTTTTCATTTTCATATTTTAAACTTGTTTAAATCCGTGTCAAATTAAACCAAGGATTTGACCAAAAGATTCAAATGGGCATAAAATTTAAAAAAAATCAGAAAAATGAAAAACAAAAGCATATAGTCTTCTTATGTCATATACTAAGCATTCAAGTTGATAAACAAGGTTTGGACATGCATATTCAAACCTAGGCAAATCATGTATCTATCCCCTAGCCCCTAAACTATATCTTATGAAGTCAAGCATGAAGAGAAGTGGTTTTGGGTTTCAAACATGAAAATTTCAAGAACATCCCAAAAACTTCATTTTAGAGTGACTAAGAAGGATACAGGCTTCCCCTTTTCATTTTCATGTTTTATACTTGTTTAAATCTTGGTCAAACCTAGGATTTGGCAAAGATTCAAATGTGCATCAAAATAAAAAATCAGAAAAATTAAAAACCAAAGCACATAGTTTTCTTATGTCATATAGTTAGCATTAAAATTGATATAAACAAGGTCTAGATATATTCAAACAAGAAAAATCATGTATCTACCCCTAACCCTAAACTCTGTATGTCTTATGTAGTCAAGCATGAAGAGAAGTGGTTTTGGGTTTCAAACTTGGAAATTTCAAGAACCCCCAAAAGCTTCATTTTAGAGTGACTAAAGGATCCAGGCCGGGCTTACCTTTTATTTTCATGTTTTAAAATTGTTCAAATCTTGGTCAAACCGTACCTAGGATTTGATCAAGATTCAAAAATGGGCATAAAATTTCAAAAAAAATGAAAAACCAAAGCATATAGCCTTCTTATGTCATATAGTAAGCACTCAAGTTGATAAACAAGGTCTAGACATATTCAAACCAGAAAAATCATGTTTCTACCCCTAGCCCTAAACTTTGTCTTATGAAGTCAAGCACGAAGAGAAGTCGTTTTGGATTTCAAACATGGAAATTTCAAAAACCTTCCCAAAAGCTTCATTTTGGAGTGACTAATTAAGAAGGATACAGGCTTACCTTTTCATTTTCATGTTTTAAACTTGTTTAAATATTGGTTAAGCCTAGGATTTGACCAAGATCAAATGGGCATAAAAATTCAGAAAAAATCAAAAAAAATGAAAACCAAAGCACATAGTATTATTATGTCATATAGTAAGCATTCAAGTTGATAAACAAGGTCTAAACAACAAACTAGACAAATCATGTATCTACCCCCTAACCCTAAATTAACTTTGTCTTATGAAGTCAAGCATGAAGATAAGTGGTTTTGGGTTTCAAACATGGAAATTTCAAAAAACTCCCAAAAGCTTCTCATTTTAGAGTGACTAAGAAGGATTCAAGCTGATTCAAAGTTTTGGACATGCATATCAAACCTAGGCAAATCATGTATCTATCCCCTAGCCCCTAAACTATATCTTATGAAGTCAAGCATGAAGAGAAGTGGTTTTGGGTTTCAAACATGAAAATTTCAAGAACATCCCAAAAACTTCATTTTAGAGTGACTAAGAAGGATACAGGCTTCCCCTTTTCATTTTCATGTTTTATACTTGTTTAAATCTTGGTCAAACCTAGGATTTGACAAAGATTCAAATGTGCATCAAAATAAAAAAATCAGAAAAATTAAAAACCAAAGCACATAGTTTTCTTATGTCATATAGTTAGCATTAAAGTTGATATAAACAAGGTCTAGATATATTCAAACAAGAAAAATCATGTATCTACCCCTAACCCTAAACTCTGTCTTATGTAGTCAAGCATGAAGAGAAGTGGTTTTGGGTTTCAAACTTGGAAATTTCAAGAACCCCAAAAGCTTCATTTTAGAGTGACTAAGAAGGATCCATGCTTACCTTTTCATTTTCATGTATTAAACTTGTTTACATCTTGGTCATAGCTAGTGTATTTGACCAAGATTCAAATGGGCATAAAATTTAAAAAAAAAAAAAAAATGAAAAACCAAAGTACATAGTCTTCTTATGTCATATAGTAAGCATTCAAGCTGATAAACAAGGTCTAGACATATTCAAACCAAACAAATCATGTATCTACCCCCTAACCCCTAAACTTTATCTTATGAAGCCAAGCATGAAGAGAAGTGGTTCTTGGTTTCAAACATGGAAATATCAAAAACCTCCCAAAAGCTTCATTTTAGAGTGACTAAGAAGTATCCATGCTTACCTTTTCATTTTCATATTTTAAACTTGTTTAAATCATTGTCAAACCTAGGATTTGACCAAGATACAAGTATGGGCACAAAACCCTCTTAGCCAAAATCAACTACGAGCAAGATTTTCTGTATTGTAGATGCCCCAATTGACTCTCATCCCCAATGTAGTCTTTTTTTATGTCAGTATAGACTTCTTTACTGGATGTATACTATCGTACATGGCATGCATTTGCCTAATGAGCAGCATTGTTTAGCCGTTCTAGCCAACCCGATCAATCTGTCAAGCTTCATGCACGAGATGCCAATTTACTCCCTCGCTCCGATCCATATTTCTTGGTGCTAAAAAGAATGTGAATCGGAGGGAGTACTTTTCTTAGATAGTACTATATCAGTTCAAAAAAAAGTACAGTACTACTACATCACAAATGCATCAAAAGAGTACTACTGTACATCACAAGACCACGACAGTTGTATAGTAGAGTTTAATGCTGAACTTTAAACAGGACCAGGAGCATCAGGGCCAGCAGCAGGGGCGTTGACCGGCAACAAACCAGTCAAAAGACGTAAGGAAGAGGCCATATGCTGCGTGCTTGGCCTTGATTGCAGGGTGGTGATTCTTCGCCGCTCGCCATGTATTCACGCCGTACCAGTTCCGCGTCGCCCGCGAGCGGATCGAAGCGATCCCGCGCGCCGGACACGCTCGAGGAGGCGTGGCGGCTCCAGTGCAAGCAGTCCGCCGCCGGGAGTCGGCGCGCGGCGTGCAGGTACAGAGGCTCCCTGTACATGCCGTCGTCGCTCCGCGAGTTCGCCCCGGGCGGGCTCTGGTACAAGGCGGATCCGCCGCTCAAACCGATGAGCGGCCCCGTCTTCAACAAATGGCGCGCCGACCGGGAGAGGAACCGCCGGTCGAAGGCGGCGTGGGAGGCGAGCACCAGCGGCGGATTCGCGCCGCCAGCCGGCGAGGAGGCGGAGGAGGCGGAGGAAGGGGAAGACCCCCTCTTCTTGAAGGCGCTGGCCGCGTCCCTCAAGGACGATGCCGACAAGAAGAGGGCGGAGGAAGAAGACAAGGCGGCGGCCATCGCCGCCGTGAAGGAGAAGGAGGCGCGGGATGCGGAGGAGAACGCGACCATCATCTTCCTCGACGACTAGATAGGTTAGAAGTCGCGATAAGGATCGCGCAATTCTGTATGTATGATCCGTATGTATGATCAACTATGAATTATGAACAATGAACTATCAAACCAAACCACATAGTTTTTTTTATGTCATATAGTAAGAATTCAAGTTGATAAAACAAGGTCTAGACATATTCAAACTAGACAAATCACGTATATCTACCCCTAACCCTAAACTCTGTCTTATGAAGTAAAGCATGAAGAGAAGTGGTTTTGGGTTTCAAACATGGAAATTTCAAAAACCTTCCCAAAAGCTTCATTTTGGAGTGACTAAGAAGGATGCAGGCTTACCTTTTCATTTTCATGTCTTAAACTTGTTTAAATCTTGGTTAAACCTAGGATTTGACCAAGATCAAATGGGCAAAAAAAATCAGAAAAAATCAAAAAAATGAAAACTAAAGCACATAGTATTCTTATGTCATATAGTAAGCATTCAATTTGATAAACAAGGTCTAAACATATTCAAACCAGACAAATCATGTATCTACCCACTAACCCTAAATTCTGTCTTATGAAGTCGATCAAGCATGAAGAGAAGTGGTTTTGGGTTTCAAACATGGAAATTTCAAAAACCTCCCAAAAGCTTCATTTTAGAGTTACTAAGAAGGATCCATGCTTACCTTTTATTTTCATGTTTTAAACATGTTCAAATCTTGGTCAAACCGTACCTAGGATTTGACCAAGATTCAAATGGGTATAAAAATTCAAAAAAACTGAAAAACCAAAGCACATAGCCTTCTTATGTCATATATAGTAAGCACTCAAGTTGGTAAACAAGGTCTAGAGATATTCAAACCAGAAAAATCTTGTATCTACCCCTAACCCTAAACTTTGTCTTATGAAGTCAAGCACGAAGAGAAGTCGTTTTGGGTTTCAAACATGGAAATTTCAAAAACCTTCCCAAAAGCCTCATTTTGGAGTGACTAAGAAGGATGCAGGCTTACCTTTTCATTTTCATGTTTTAAACTTGTTTAAACCTTGGTTAAACCTAGGATTTGACCAAGATCAAATGGGCATAAAAATTCAGAAAAAATCAAAAAATGAAAACCAAAGCACATAGTATTCTTATGTCATATATTAAGCATTCAAGTTGATAAACAAGGTCAAGACATATTCAAACCAGACAAATCATGTATCTACCCTAACCCTAAACTCTGTCTTATGAAGTCAAGCATGAAGAGACGTGGTTTTGGGTTTCAAACATGGAAATTTCAATAGTGTGCGCAATACACGCGGTAGCCACTTCACAAATACATCCTTTTAATTTTGCCCCCCTTAATTCGGCCAATAAAAATGAAAAGACTTTATGTGGAAAACCAAAAAAACTGTATTTGGCAAAGTATAGTCGAAAATAAGAAGTTTTTCATTGATCTCTTAAAAAAGGGGTCATGATTCGAAAGTTCGCCATGCATGGTTCTTGCGGTAACCAAGCTAGCTCACCCATGTGGCAAGAAGAGAATCAATGTCCAACATGCATGGTTCCAAAAATATATATTTACAGAATGATTCTGCTTCTCAAGAATATTTGCATGCCATCATGTTTGTTATTTTTCCTAGATAAAAGTAGTAATTGGTGACTTCGTGATTGCCTTGCTTGCTGATTTCAATAAGTTTGAACCTCATTTTGGCTTTATTTCAAATTTAGGCAAAAACTTCTTGGCAATCGACTTTGTGAGCTACTATACTTGGATGCAACCCACATTTTCGTTGGCTAATTAATGTTTTCTGATTCCACAACAATAGGGCACATCCCTATATCATCCCAAATTTTGAATTCTTATTAGTTTGGTTGATGACCACCATTCATATCCGAACTTAATTAATTGGAGTACAAATGATGGTTTCATGGTAAGCTAGTTTGACAAATTAGCCTTCGAAATGGCGATTCGCCTACCATGCATGCATGTTTGGCCTACCCGTGAAATTTTGATTTGTGGTATTGTGCACACACTGCACATGATAGCGAATAAACAAAACACATATTTGGACCCCTTTGGCCAGCAAGGGCATGTTTGGTTCCTAGCCACAATTTGTCAAGAAGCCAAAATTTGGCAGCCATGCATATAGTTTATTTGGCATGTGTTTGGTTTTTGCCACAATTTGGCTTATCACACTTCATTGCATGTATATATGGTCCATTTGTCATAGACTCAACTTTTTTTTACAAAGTTTTGACAAAGTTTGGCTTTAATATTTTAAGCCACAATTTGGTGGCTAGCCATACTAGCTTTTTTTTTGTTGCTAACCACACTTTGGCTTTGGAAAAATGTGGCTACCAAACATGGGTCCTAATAAAAAGAAAACAACACACTAATGTGTGGTAAACCAAAAATCCCTACTTTGCAAAGTTGCATATGTGCAAAAGGGGGGCAATGCATGCATTATTCAGAAGTTGACTGTGGTTTTCGTAGTGTAACCAATTAATTAAGCTTACATATGGGAAGAGGCTAGCGAGGCGAACTCAAGCAGCTATGGTTCCAATGTTGTCAAGTTTGAAGTGGACACTGCATGAAGCTTGCTCAAATTAATGGGTAGAAAGCCAAAAGTAGTCCATATTTATTCTATATGTGTGTGAATAATAACTCTTCACCCCAAACCTCTATGTATGATAGGGTTTTATATTTTTTACTTGTTAGTAGTAAGTACATGTCATGTGATGGCTCCATGCACATGTTTCACAACTTTTTTTTGATTTGTTTCTACCTCATTTGGTTGGTTTCAAATTTGCTCAAACTTCCTATGCGCGCTATGTTGTACTATTGGGACCCATGTTTGGGCTTTGTTTGTGGTACCACACTTGCAGGGTACCTCCAAGTATTTTATTCCCAAAAATTATGAATTCTAATTAAATGGTGAACTATAAACTGATCATCTAAAGTTGGAAAATAAAATCCATATATAGCTACACATCGAGATATGTGTATAAGGTAGACAAACTGCATTGCCACCTTTTTGGCTTTTGGAACTAGTTCCCTACATTGTTAGTTCCACACCGGATGCTCCGATTTTCTATCATACTATGGTTTTGGCTCTTTTACATTGATATTTGGAACTAAACATTGTGGACATAAGTTGGAAAATAAAATCCATATATAGCTACACATCTAGATATGTGTATAAGGTAGACAAACTGCATTGCCACACATGCCTTATATAAGTTTGTTTTTTCTAGCGGAGTGGATTCCCTAATCACCCCACGGTTGTGACATTGTCAATGTTGTCATGATAAATAACATTGCGAGACTTTCCATCTTATTCTTTTTTGTAGAAATGATTGTCCCATTATGGCAAACGTCCCCATTCGTTTTTCAAATTAAGTAAACGTTATAGGATGAAAATTCATTGAAGTGACAAATTTTCTAGATTTCTAACTATTTTAGCTCATTCAAACAAGTTTGCAATAGGCCGACCTGTTGTCCAGTGACAATTTTAGAGTACAATTTGATCAACATCACAAAAAAGTGCTTTTAAGGCTCGTAAGTAGTATCATACATGCCATGTTGGCAAAAATCTAATGTGTCACATCAATTATGAGGTGAGAGATGAGAGTAGTATTATAACACATAAACCTAGAAAACTTAGAAAACTTCATGACAAATACATCATGTACACACATTTGCATTGAGATTCTACAAAACTTTAAATATGACATAAGTATGAACCATATTATGATACTATGCATTGTGGAGGTAGTATCACAAACTAGTAGTGTATGATACTACGTACTACGTACTTCCCATTGTGACTAGTCTTAATCACTCTGACCTCGCCGTCTCGCCGTCTTACTATAGTACATACTACACCCCCACTCCGTCTCTCATACATCGCCCCACTCGTTTCCCACTCCGTCTCTCATACAGCGGCTGCGCCTGTAGATATCTTCGAGGATCTGGGCGATTTTGACCCGCTTTTCGGCGCTCGCCGTTTCAAGGTGAAGACCCCAATCTTAGCATGCATGTTGGACCAATTAGGAGTACAAAATTATGTTCTAAATGTTGCTCAAACTTTCCATACAACTAATATATAACTTATACTACGTAGGTTACACCATCGAAAAAGGTATGACCAGTTGAGAAATGGGAACAATAACTTGGAACCTTTCTTACTATCGAGTGGGACGTGTGATATTGGTGTGACCCTGCTTTTTTCTTCTTCTACATAATGGCTACATGATGGTTCTAGAAAGAAGTGTATGCTGTTGTGGTATCTCTTGACGCGAATCCCTCTAATCACAAGCGTTAGATTTTGGAAACCAACGGTTAGTACTGCTGTTACATGTCTAGTTCAAAACTGGTGCATTTTGTATGTTGTTGTAGTAGTCTAGTAGATAGATTCAGATGCATGGTCAGGAGTGCAAACATTTCGCAACTAGTTGATCCCTCATCTTATTGTCGGATGTCACATTTCGAGTTTGTAAAAAAATGTAAATTCAAATCATAGTCACGGGTTATGTTGTATCTTGCGCACATCTAAACATTTGTTTCAAAAAGTGACCATATGTGAGCTGTGGAAAAAAGAAAAGACCAAAGTGAATAATATTCCTTAACTATTCACATATCATTTGTCTTTTTTGTGCAAGCTAGAATTTTTTTTACATACTCATCTGTGACCTGTGGAGCAATACACAACATAATATGTGTCCCAGTTTTGTTTTTCTTCATATTTTTTAAAAGTGCAGAAGTGTGATATCCGATAATAGGATGCGAGTGCAACTAGTTGCAAATGAGATGCTAATGCATGCTGATATGATACTACCTCTGTCCATAAATAGATGTATGTCTTTTGTCGTGGCCCCATCCTACTTCTGCATTTTCTTTACGGCCATTTTTGAGTAGTTGGGACCTGGACGTGATCGGACTAGTCGATACTCGATAGTAGTCGTAGTACTGTACAACTTCTGCATGTGGCGTCAGCCTCTAGAGTAGTAGTACTAGCTAACGGATAGATTATATCTGGAGAAACTGACATGGCCATTGATATGACAAGACTATACCCGGATTCGGACGCATTGTAGTGACTCCATCAATGTTCCGCTATGATGGTCTATTTTACTGCTACACCAGATTGTCGACGCAGAGGATTCCTTGGCTTCCGCGCAAGACCCTTCCCAAAGAAGGCATCTGCTCTGGCCCGTTGATTCTATGTGGACGGTTCCAGATTGCTTTATGTGTTTTTGTACAGTATCAGATACTAGGTTTTCCTTCCCTCCATATTAGGGGTTGTTTGGTTTAGGAGATAGGTTTATGGGGTGAGAGTATCCCCAACCACCTGGCTAGGGATAGCCAATTTTTGTTGTTTGGTTGTGTAGGAATTGAGTGTAGGACGAGAGGTGGGTAGTGGTATAGATTTTTTTTTGTTTGCTCGAAATGTTAGGGGTGGCTATAAGATGGTGAGATTATCTCTACACACATCAAATATACCACACCTCCTATTTTTATAGCCCAAAAAAATACATAACCGGTGGTATGTGAATTGATCTGGGTAAAAATATTACACAACCGTACAAATATTCAAATCCTATAGTCAAATCCTACATAACTCCTATAGTCAAATCCTACATAACTCCTATACAAATTGTACGAATCAAAGGATATGATTTTCCCCCTATATAGCTTGTTTGATTTGAAGAATTGAATCCTCCAAAATTTCTATGTATTGTTTTCTTATACTAGTACAACCCTATGGGATTTCTAATAAGAGGTTAGACCTCTTGGAAAAATTCATATGCATCTGTGACAACTATGCTATGCACTCTCAATCTATATAGAAATTTCCTTTGTCTTTCCTATGATACCATCACACACCTAGCTCTACCAATTCCTGTAGATTTCTTTCCCGTAGGATTCAAGGAGGCATATGTCATAGCGATTCTCCATTATTCTATCATATGAATCTAACATGCACTCTCAGTTTGAGTGATGCAAAGTGGCCACTATAAGATTTATTTAGTCAGATTAATTGGTCATGCATACACTAGTTGTTTTCTATCTTTCCTACACATGTCAATTAGCGAAATTTATAAGTAAAATCCTAAAATTCAAATAAATTGCTGAAAATTGGAAATAATATTACAGTTGTAGCAAATTACTAAATCGATCCAGAAAATATGTACATGGCTTCAAGAATCTTTTTGCCGAACTGAGTAGTCCGTAAATGATGTCCTTGGAGTAGTTTGTGAGTTAAAGAACGTCCATTTCGTCAAACTGACATGGCCTTTGATTTGACAAGAGAACACTAATATTTTGGACCTGAATCAGAGTGGTAAAGGCGTACAGCTCGATCAATGCAATGGTATGATGGCTATGCAGCTATACCTATATAGGAGTAGACTACTAGTAGACTTTGGGACACAGAGATTTGGCTTCCGCGGCCGACCCCGAACAAGATTCTTTTACATTGCCCATCTTTTCACTGACATTGAATCGCTGAAACTTGGGGTCCGCCTGTGGCAGGACCAGCCTGTCAATGGCCCAAAGTCTTATGTGCTCCCGCCCTTTGATTTTGGATGGACGGACAAGATTGCCCAGTCCCATCCCTGTCCTGTTCGTTCCAGTTTTCATCCTCCTCCCCGGGGAACCCTCCCCGGAGAGCTCTACACCGACCCCTTCTATCCCCACCTGCTTGTCCCTTCCTTCTTCCTCCAGCGATTCATCCATCGTTCAACAAGTTGTCTAAGAAGAACATGAAGAAGTGTAAGAAGAGGAAGGAGGCGTTGTTGTCTGAGACTAAATCCGCGGTGAAATCCATCCCGCTGAAAGTCCTGCAAACTCCGACTTTGAAAGTGTACCAGCGGCGCCGGCGGACAGGCATGTCTGCGCTTCCATCGCAAGCTCAGTCTGCGCTTCCATCGCAAGCTCAGTCTGCGCTTCCATCGCAAGCTCAGTCTGCTTCGGGCTTGTTGGGTCAGGGCAGAGTAATCCAGCAAGAGTCCTGGTAGGTTTTTATCGCCATGTGCTTTCTTTGCCCCCATGAACGCAGATTACAGCAAGGCAAACAGATCCAACTATTTTTTTACCCGGGAGAACCAGCTATTTGACCGTCTTTCTTCCAGGGCCGCCCGTTCAAGTGTCGCCCTTCCTACCGATGCCGAGAAATCGACCGTGTTTCGCCAAGATGGTGGGTACGTAGCTCCCCGGTATGTTTCCATCGCCATGCCGAAGTTTCTCTGCCTTCTGGCTGGCTAGCGGATCAAACAATTTAACCGTCTTTCTTCCATGGCGGCTGGTTTCAGCGCCATTCCTACCCAAGTTGAGAAATCGCTCGTTTCTCGCCAACCTGGTGGGTACGAAGCTCCTGGGTATGTTTCCATCGCCATGCCGGATTTTCGTTGAGTCCTTGCTGGCAGGCGGTGCCAACTAAACCGGCTATCATCTTCCAGGGCCGACGGTTCCAGGCTCGTGCTTTCTACCGCAGGATCCACTTCGTACTTAGCTATCGAGGACCCGTTGTTTGATGAGCACTTGTTAGCTCTCAAGAGCATTAATAATGTATGCACTATAATATACGAAGTATATCCATTGCTTTTTTTTCTTCCTCTTCATCTCCGTACTGCATGAGGGCTTCTTTAATTCGTAGGACTTCTATAAGAATTGTGTAGCATTTAGATCCTATGGGTTCTTCCCTACATTAGTTGTTTGATTTATAGAAATATATCCTATGTTTGTTCCTTTTTTCGAAATGGGGGACATATCACAGCCTCTGCATCAAAATGATGTATATGGCTGCTTTATTGCTTTCTTCAGTTCATACACAAATTATGACAACTTCTCACGGATCAGCTAGAGTCGACACAAAGATCCACCAACGAAACATAGAAAACAGCGGGTGCCAAAAAGGCAAAAACACATCAGTAAGTAATTCTATGAGGAAACTGCCAGCCACCCTGGCTGTAAAAATCCCGTGCGGCTGTCTCTAGTCAGTTGCACCCAGACTCCATGATATCCTGCTGATCCTCGGGCTGGAGATAAGAAACATACGGATCTAGTGAATAATCATAGGGATAACCTGCAAGAAGGGATGAGATTTGGGTTTATTAAACACGACTTCATTTTGTACATTCCAAAATAGCCCATAAAATAGCGCATACACCCTCTCTAATGTATACAAAATCCTATGCTTTTCCTAATCTTATGATTTTCATATCCTGTGAATGAAAAAGGATCCCTGATTCGTTCCTGGTGAATTTTTCCATGCAGGAAGGGATTATGAGATTAAAGGGCCACAACACCACCCTTCAGAACAGAAACCTCAAACTCTTGCATAGGTTTGGTATCCTGAATGCAGAATCAGAGACGAATGCTCAGTCTCCGGGAGAGGAGCAGCCAGTGCGCGTGTGTGCATCTTCGGCCGTGTATGTTTCCATTGCCGTGCCGCAGTTTCATCGCCTCCTTGCTGGCTGCCAGATCCAACTACTTAACTGTCTTTCTTCCAGGGATGGCGGTTCCATAGTTGAAGAGGTTCCTATGGACAAGGACTTTGCAGCTCTCAGGCATATTGAAGAGGTTGGCACTCCATTTGTTTATTTCTCCCCCCTCATCTGCACTCTGCATACTTCATTGCTGTTGAATTTGCAATGCAGGATGTGATAACACGATTCTCCGCGAAACTGGACCAGATCAAGGGCCACAACACCATCCTTCATAAGAAAATCCGCCACCTCGTGGGCAGGTGCATTTTAAATCGTGCCATATCGAAGGAGAATGCCCGTTCCGTGCAATCTTCTTTTGATAAACGGTACTCAGACGTTCTCGCGGAGTGTAAGAAGTTGAAGAAGGAAGTCGAGGAACTACGCGCCCAGCCACCGATGAGTGTGGTCACTGACAAGGCTGGTCAGTGTGATTGCAACTGTGACTGTGAAAGTTTTCAACAGGAAGTGGAGTTGCATGCTGAACATGCGCAATATTTCGAGACGAAGTACTTGAAAGTTCGCACAGAGTGCGATAAGTTGAAGAAGGAAGTCGAGTGTCTCCGCTCCCAGCAGCCAACTATTGCGACATCAGGAGACCAGGGTGTGCTAATTGCAGCCAGAATTTTGGAATCGATGAAAAGTTGAATTTGGCTTTGTTGTGCAATATAGCAAGACCTGTTCCTCCTCTGCCTTCGTCTTTTGGCATAATTGCTTTGTCTTCAGTATTGACTCCTGAATGATTCGTATATTTCTGACGGTTTCTGAATTATGTACAACTTTTGTAATATTGGTCAAACTAGTTTTGACCAGGGTTTGTGTAGGGTGGTTGAATTTTTTTGGTTGGTCCAAATTGTGTTGTGTGGTCCAAATGTGATGTATCATCACACCACCATGTGCCCCGCCACCCCCAGGTTTTGGTAATGCCATTCTGATACATGCTTCATAGAAGGAACATACATTTTTTCCGTTAGGGCATGACAATTTTGAAAAATTCAAACAAAAATGGGAAGAGAGAATGGTAACATCATTTTCCATGTGATGCCCCTGTGCCAAATTTTGGTTCATTTTAAGAATGTAAGGTGACAAATTACTCGAGGAAGCTAGTTGGAGTAGACGGGCATGACCGGATTGGCATAGGGGATTTATTTTTTGAAGGATGTTATTTTTCATGGACAATATCTGACACAAACAATAAAATGTTAAGGTCTCATATTATTCTGAATGATTGTGAATTACTTATGACGTTTGGAAGTATTGGTATACGTGAGAATCGAGTACATGCACGACTTCACGCGTCCACAACTAATCGGCCTCATCGTCTGTCGCGTCCACAACTAATGCCATTCTGATACAGAGAGTCAGAGGCTATAAAATAATCGGCCTCATCGTCTCTCGCGAGCTCGTCCTCTCCCCTCCCATCAACTCACCGCACCTCCGAGGCATCGACTTCCTCGTTTCCAACCGCAGCAGCATGAAGACAGGTCTTGCGTACGAGGCGGAGCAATCGGCGGCCGCTCGCGCAGAGGATGCCTCTGCGGTAGTGGCCGTCGCGGCGGGTGAGGCTTCACCGGGCACCCAGGCCGCTCGTCTCCTCTGCTTGTCTGATTCTTCGACCTCGGTCGAAACGGGCGTCCTGGCCGTCGAGGAGAAGGTGGATAGCAACGCCGTTGCTCCCGCCGAAGATCCGCAAGGCGTTGCAGGCCACCACGGCGAGGTCTTCCTAGACCCGGTGCTGGACGCGGACCTCGACCCCTTCGACGATTTCGGCCCAAACGTTCAGTTCCAGGAGGATGTCGAGGGTGACGACGAGGAGGTACTGCTCTTTTACCGAAACTGTCCCGATCCTTTTTGTGTCATATTACTGTTCGCGTGGTTTGCACGAACCTGGTTCTTGATTGATTTGATCCCCTACCTTGTTCTTGTAGACGTACTTGATTCTACGGTTCGTACGGTCAGATTCTAGTTTAATTTCGACTAATCTGCCATGTAGTTGGCTTGATTTGTCATATAATTAATTTATGTGTTCATACTTAGTGGACTTGCAATTGTTGTGGCTTATGTTCATTGCTGTTCATAGGGTTTTCTCGTGATTTAGTATGATTTCTTCTGCCATTTACTTGTTCTACACATTTAATTTTAGGGTTTCTAAGGTTTGCTTATGATAGTGCAGTATTTATTCGATCTTTCATTAAGCACCTGATTATTATGTACTTTATAATTCACAGGAATATTCTGATGACATGGACGACAACAAGGAGCGCAGGGACCAGAAGAGCCGCTACGTTCTGAAGCGGCTGAAGGGTGGTGAAATTCGTTTCCGCATGCGCGGGGAGCTATTTTGCCCATTCTGTGGCAAAATCCTCCAGAAGGACATCCGCAGCCTGATCCAGCATGCGACGGGTGTAGGCCTAAGTACATCGGGGAAGCACCGCCCTGCAACCAAGGCCAAGCACGCAGCATATGGCCTCTTCCTCCAGAATTACGTCTTGCCTGGCTTGTTCCCAGTCAACGCCCCTGCTGCTGGCCCTCATGCTCCTGGTCCTGTTTAAAGTTCATATGTGTAATCTTATTCCCTTTGGAAGTTCAGTATTAAACTCTACTAGTACAACCGTGGTGGTCTTGTGATGGTAGTACTCTTTTGATGCATTTGTGATGTAGTAGTACGAAGTGGATAGAGATCGTGAAATGCATGTACTACTAGACATGCGGCCTAAATCCAAATTTAAACATTAAAAAATCTGAAAAAAATCATGCATGTTCACAACACATATTAAGATAACCCCTAAAAATTTCAGATCAAAATTCGAAACATACATCGAGAAACAAAAAAGAGAAATCTGTCATGAATAGTTCCCGAATTCAAATCTGAGTTTCTCTGTACACTATTCACATCTGAGTTTCTCTTTTTTGTTTCTTGATGTATGTTTCGAATTTTGATATGAAATTTTTAGGGGTTATCTTAATATGTGCTGTGAACATGCATGATTTTTTTCAAATTTTTTAGCAATGTTTAAATTTGGGTTTAGGTATGTCACCGGTGACATGCAAAAGGTGCATGTCACCTGATCTCCCTCCGTACGAAGTACTAGTATTTTTTTTTGAAATGGTATAGTACTATCTAAGAAAAGTACTCCCTTCGATTCACATTCATTTTACACCAAGAAATATGGATCGGAGTGAGGGAGTAAATTAAACATGGCATCTCGTGCATGAAGCTTGACATATCGATCAGGTTGGCTAGAATGGCAATACAATGCTGCTCATTAGGCAAATGCATGCCATGTAAAGAAGTCTATACTGACATAAAAAAAAGACTACATTGGGGATTAGAGTCAATTGGGGCATCTACAATACAGAAAATCTTGCTTGTAGCTGATTTTGGCTAAGAGGGTTTTACTCACATTACACGTGCCACTTTCCTTGTCTGCAAAACAAGTTCCAATAAAGGAAGAGGAAAGAAAAGGACATTGTGGGCGAGATTGAACACCTTTTTTATGTGTTAAGCTGAGGCCTCGTTTAGCTGAGGATTTCGACTTAGGCCTAACAGCTCAGCACACCCACAAATAAATCTCCTTGCGCGCACCACTGTCAGCAAAAATAACAAAATTAGCACGCAAGATTAAGAACGAAGTGAATTTAATTAACTTGGTTAGCTTTTCAAGCAATATATTCAGAGAAAGAGCACACATGTTCGGCTCGAAATAATCGTAAGAGAAGAACAATAAATCTAAGGCACCCCACTTCATCGGAAGAAGGGGCGCGACAACGCATGGATTCATACCTTGAGTCGACGCTGGCTCGTAGAAGGGCGGCCGCGCCTCGAGGATGCCGGCGACGTCTCCACCTCGGTATCACATGTGACTGCTTCTCGGTGGGCGGTGCGCCACGCCATGTAGAAGATCTATCAAAAGAGGAGAGCCCGATGACGCTACCGACGCCTCAACCTTGATAGCACCGGCCTGTTGCTCCGCACTGAGATGCGCCACATGCAAGATTTAGCGGATGCGCCAATTTCAGAGATATGTCATGATCGTTGTAACAAATTTCACCGTGATGATGATTTGATCCTGCACTCGGCCTTGAACACAAGTACTAGTACAGTCTCACAATTTTTTTATCATTATACTTTGCGAGATTTAGCGGATGCGCCAATTTTAGAGATATGTCATGATCGTTGTAACGAATTTCAACGTGATGATGATTTGATCCTGCACTCGGCCTTGAACATAAGTACTAGTACATTCTCACAATTTTTTTATCATTATACTTTGCGAGATTTAGCGGATGCGCCAAATTCAAAGATAGATCATGATCATGGTAACACACTTTTCAATGTAATGATGATTTGATGTTGCACTCGACCTTGAACATAAGTCCTAGTACGGTCTCACAATTTTTTTATCATTATACTTTGCAAGTTTTAGCGGATGCGCCCATTTTCAGAGGTAGATCATGATCATGGTAACAAATTTTAAACGTGATGATGATTTGATGTTGCACTCGACCTTGAACAGAAGTACTACTACTGTCTCACAATTTCTTTATCATTATACTTTGCCAGATTTAGCGGATGCGCCAAATTTAGAGATAGATCATGATCATGGTAACAAATTTTCAACGTGATGATGATTTGATGTTGCACTCGGGCTTGAACATAAGTACTAGTACGGTCACTCAAAATTTTAGCATTATACTTTGCAACGGATGCACCAATTTCAGGTGCATGTCACCAGATCTGTGTCCGATGATGATCATGGTAGTAACCGATGTTCAACTTGATGATGATTTGATTTTACAGTCGGCCTTGAACAGAGGTACTAGTACGGTCTCACAATTTTTTATCATTATACTTGGACCTTAGCGAAATTCAAAATCTCATAGCGGCAAAACTTCCCGCCCACAAAATACAAAAATTTCACACGCTTCCAAATTCCGATTCTACCCCTGTGGAGATGACAGCAAAGTCGGTTGGTGGGGGGGTCTGGCCGTCATTTTTTGGATCACCACCTCCCTAGCCCCGGATACCCTCCCAAAAAAATTCATTTCCCTCACTCTCTCATCTGAGACCACCCACCGGAACTTCCCAAGTCCCTCTCTCTACCACCTCCACGACCACCGCACCGGAACATCCCCGCCGGACTTCCCTGGCCTACCCGAGGCCTCGCGATCCTCGTCATCCGGCTGCCTGCCGGAGCCGCTTCATCGACGCCGTCATCAACCGGACCGGATCATCCCCGCCGAACCTCGAAACCATATGCTCATCCAGCAGTCTACCGCAGTCGCTTCAGCTGCGGTATCGTCCACCCCACCGGAGCCGCTTCGCCGGATCCGTCGTCCACCGCATCGGATCTAGCTCACCGACACCGCTGTGCATGAACCGGATCTGCTTCACCCGCGCCGTGCATGATCTAAACTCTTCTACTGTCGCTTTTCTATTGCTTGCCTGCAAGTTCTTGTTTAATCTTGGGGGAACCTGTTTGTGCTAACGACGCGCCGTTACGTTTTTGCAGATGAGATGAGTAATCATGAAGTGTAATGGCCGTCTCTCCAACCCCAAGTAGCACATGTAGCGTACTTCATCACCGGATCTATCAACCCCAGGAAGATCTGCTGTGACTCCCACAGAGTGCTTCTCCTAATGTAAGTCCCTTGTTTTAGCGCCATGTTCTGGGTTCAGATGCTTGTTTGTCTGAAGCTCTTTTAGTTCATTCCTAGCTATGACCGTAACACGTTGCTATTTTCTACTTCATTGCTAACTTTAAGCGATTGAACATTTTGGTTTGCATTCCCTGCTCTGTAGATGTAGCCATCATAACTTCTATCTTGCTCAGTCGTTGTTACAAAAATTATAGGTATTATAGTAACATCCTGCTATTATTTAGTTCACGGCCAATTTTAAGTAATTGCACATGTTGGTTCGCATTCCCTGCTCTATAGCTTTTGGCATCGTAACTTCTATATTTGGTTTACATTCCCTGCTCTGTAGATCTAGCCATCATAACTTTATCTTACTCAGTCGTTGTTACAAAAATTATGGCCTGCTACTATGTTGTTTGTGCCAATTTTTTACTCCATGAACATGTTGGCTTGCATTCCCTGTACTACAGGTGATGCCATTGTTTTGTATCTAGTTCATTGTAAGCTAACAAAGTAAGGACTTAGTTTGGCATGCTATCACTCTGCTATCTAGCCTGTAGTACAAATAAACTTGTCATACTACTAGATAATAATTTTGCGTGCCATCTTGTTCTTCAAAAGCTGCATTATTGACTTGTTTCTCTGACTTGGCATGACGCTCACATATGGAAAGCTGAACATATTGGTTTGCATTCCCTCTTATACAAGTTCACAGGTGATCCCACTATATTCTGTATCTGGTCCATCCTAAGCTCCAACATTAACTATCCTCTATGTGTTGCTCATTACAAGTTTATATCCCGAAACATCTTGATTTGCATCCCCTTCACTATAAGTTCAGGAGTATTATTTAGTTCACGGCCAAAATGAAGTAATTGCACTTGGCACATGTTGGTTCACATTCCCTCCTCTTTAGCTTTTGCCATCGTAACTTCTATTTTTGGTTTACATTCCCTGCTCTGTAGATGTAGCCATCATAACTTCATCTTGCTCAGTCGTTGTTACAAAATTTATAGCCTGCTACTATGTTGTTCATGCCAATTTTGTACTCCCTGAACATGTTGGTTTGCATGGGACTCGACAGTAGTAAGTCTGCTGTTTCATTCTAACATGCTCTGTTATATTGGCTGTTGGTATGCGGCATGCACTCTTTGTTTGCTTATTGTGCGCATTACAATGATCTTGTTATAACGACGAAATGATGAGTTCCAAATTCTTTGGCAAACAATATTGCAGTGTCTTTGCGTTTCCATTGTTGCTGTCTTAACTTGTAATGTCTTTGTTTCAGATATAGGTGCTGCATGGACAACTTAAAAGATTGCCGGATCGCTTCATTGTATTGCTAGGTTTAATTACCATTCAATTTCTCTGGGTTCTGTAATATTTTTTCAAAGCCTTGCAGCTGATGTAATATTTAGTTAGTTTTTATAGTTCTTTCGCGCATTTTTTCTTTGGTGCTTGTGGTAAGTGAGGCTATCCGACAGAAATCAATGCTGCGTAAATATTCTCAGTATCTAAATCACGAATTCCCATCCCTTAAACCTTGTTTAATTGTCCTTAGTAAAAATTAGGGGGAACAAAAACTTTTTCTATAGACTAATTAGATGAATTGCCTTGATCTTGTTGAGTTTTGTCTTGAGCTACCTCAAAGAACAACACCTCTAGTGGTAAAATCATCCTTGAATTCAAAACTTGGGATCATCTACCCCTTAATACATCCTTCTCTCTTACCCTAGTCAAAAACCCTAAGGCATCATAAATTTGGCTAAGTCCCAAAATCTGTTTAAGGTTCCATTTTGGAACCCCTGGATTAAGCTACCCCTTGCCATCTAAGGCAATGCACTTGGTCCTAGACCTACCTTATCATGATCACTTCCCAACCATGTCCTTGTCTTGGACCAGATCACTCTTATACCCACTTATCCATGTTGGTTTTAAAGTCAAGTCAACAATCTGTTTTGGCAGGCTTAAAATGTCCAAACTTTGACCGTTGATCTTTAAGCACCCTCAATTGTTTTTGGTGACCTCAATGCATGGATCTCATCTATGCAACACCCTCTACAACTTCCACGTCTTACATGTCCCAATCTACCCCTACAATTCTTATTTTCACTTGATCTTCTACACTATCTGCTATTTAAGCACTAGATCACTTCCTCCTGTTTTATCTCTTGTTTTTAATCCAAGATTAAATCTTCAAAAAACCAAGATTAGAATTGGTGGCTACATTATGTAGTAATCATCTACCCTTGAGATCACTTGTCCCAAAATATTTTATTCGCCAAGAATCCTATTTAAGATTCTTCTCTAATTTTCACTACAAAACTAATCCTAGTTTTATCAAAGCTTTTCAAACTTTTAAAATAGGAAATGTGGATGGTGTTTTGCATCATCTCATTTCCTTCAACCCAAAAATACTTTCTACAAAGGTATTTATTCTATTTAACAAAATGCATGTTATGGTATCTATACCATTTCTTGCCATCCTTTTTTTCTCATACTCAATTTTAAGAAAATCTCCCTTGCTCCCTAAAGTGGGAAGATCATTTTAGAATCTTATGTACTACCTAGCCTATCTCCACCTTTCAAAAAACGAATCTCTTTCAAATGAGCCATATGCATAGGTAATGATCCAAATCAAATCCCTATAGGTTCAAGATCAAGTGATGAGTATTGGGAATCCTTTGTACCTCTCCTACAACATCATCACCTCACCTACTTAGTATGATCTAAATAGATGATCAATTGATCATTCCTTGTAATCAATCTCTTTTACCATCACAAACTACTAAACTTGTTTCTCATCATCTCATTCCTCTATCTATCACCTAGACTCCACCTTGGTTGATCTACACTACACATATACCCTTTCCTTGTCCATCATTGCATGACTTTTGAGAGAGGAAGTGGCCGGCCATGCCATGCCACCTCTCCATGCACTACCCCTCCTTTATTCTCTCTCCCTCCTTCCTCTCTTGGTCAAATATTGGGAAGCCACGACCTGCAACTACCTGGCTCCCCTACACAGCTCTACATCACCCTCCACCTCCCCTTGCTTTTATACTCCCCCTTCCCCTTCCCAATGCCATCAATGGCACTTGAGCACACGGTTTGGAATAGAATCTTGATGTAATCTTGCTGCAGCCCTCTCCTACACCCACCAGCACGAGCTACGGGACCCCATGCAACTCCTGCACCCTACCCTACCGCCAAGCCAACCCTAGTGCTCTCCTTTCTCCATGCCAACCTGGTGGTCACCTCCATCTTGGACAGCACGACGGCGAGCACCTCAGGCCCCGATGCTGCGCCATGATGCCTGCAGCATCCCTCTACCCAACGGGCATGGTCCCGAGGCAAGCCCTCCACCTAAATGGCCTCTCCCATGCTCGCCATAGACGTGGTCACCCTACTCGGCCGTGCTCGTGCGTTCCCAAGCAACCAAGCCGTCTCATCCTTCTCCACTTCATTAGGCCTATAAGGCACCGTATCTTGACCCTATCCAGCCCTAGATACCTCCTAACCCTCGTTCCATCATTTGATTCATATCGAACACCTGTGCGCTGCTTAGGAAACCACCTCGGCGTGACCTGTCCGGCCACGCGTATTCCCGGGTTTTCAGCGGCACTAGATCCGCCTCTAGATGCCCTACTCAATGACACCACTTTCCCGTCCAATCACGCTCGACCCCGACATGGCTTCGTCTCCCTACACCACGTCCACCGTGAGCCCGTGATCGGCTATAAAACGCCACCCAGCTAGCCAGCTTCTCCATTCGCCTCCTCCCACCTCACGGCCTCCTTCCCACACGAACACCCTCGGCCAGCACCGGGCGCCCACTTCAGCATGCGGCATGGTTACCACCGCCGTGGTCACCGTCAAGGAGACGGGCTAAGTGGACGTCGCCCCGTCGTTCTCATTGCTCCCTCTCTGTTTCAACTTCTTCCCCATCCTCTTACGGTCCTAACCTACCCCTCTACGCTGCCCAGGATCGTCGGAGACCACCGCCGTCAAGCCGGACCGAGAGGTGCTGCGAGGAAGAACGCCGCCGAGAGGAAGCTGCCGAGGATGGAGGTGACGACGCACGCCGTCCTGCGCCCGACCCCGCGCTACCTCGCCCAGCCGTCGCCGTCGACCGCGCGCGCCGGTAAGCCCGGCCGCCTCCGTTTCCTCCCCAGACCCGCCCGTGCGTGCGTAGACGAGGGAGGACGACGAGCCCGGTCGCCGATGCGTGTGGCTGCGTGGCCTGCATGGCCACGTCAGCCCATGCAAGGCCTGGCCCGCCTGGGCCCCTCCTCTCTCTCTTTTCCTTTATTTCCCCCCACCTCCACTGGACAACCACCTGGGCCGGCCCACTTCGCACCCCTGCACGGCCCGAGCTTTCCGCCCGTTTATTCGTTTGAAAATTTGAATTTGCTGTTTGTTGTGGTAAAAAAACCAGTGGCACTTTTTTGTTAATAACTCTAGATCCACAAACCCAAATTCAGTGAAACCAATTGCATTAGTTCACAAATTTAAATACCGTTCCAATGCCTGGTCACGTATTTTAGGATTTCTGTACGATTTTTAGTGCATTAAACATGATCACTGTATTCTGGTTAGTATTTCTAATTCCTAAAATTGAAAAATAAATATTTTTGAATGATTCCAATTGTGTTGATCTTGTTTTGTTACTGTGCATCTAGGAAAAATATCATTTTTCACTGATCTTTAAAATTTATCTCTGTTCACGAGTGTATGTGTGTCACATGCATTGATAGAATTAAAATCTCTTTGACTTATTCAAATCTTGCTATTTGTTTTCAAAGTATCCAAACCATGATTTGTTACTTTAAAACAACTCCCCTGCATATTTTCATGTTTATTTTACCCGACCCTTGGTTCTTGAGCTATGTGTTGATTGTTTGCTTTATTTACTTTTGCGACGCTAGACACGAACGAGGGAGAAATTGAAGGGGAGGATTTTAGAGAAGATTTTGAAGAGGACCAGGGACAAGCCAACCAAGGCAAGCCATCTCTTGATCTCTGAATATTGAATCACATATTGTGGTTACTTTGTTGTGTATTATTGTCTCTCGATCTATCTTGTGTGATTTCTACTTTTGTTGTCGGGCATGCTTACCGTGAGCATGTTTACTCTCTTTGGCACCTCGCCGACAAACCCCTTTTGTGAATGGTGGTTGTCAACATCATGATCATGGTGTACCCTCTAAATGTGATGGGTATGCCCACTTACCTTGAGTGTGTCGACCTCTCGACACCCTTTTTGCACCCCTTAGTGGTATGATGGTTAGTATCATGCCCTTGTTATACCTTCTACCTTGTGATGCTATGCATACTTACTCCCAAGTGTGCCGAACCTCTTGTTGATGCTATACATACTTACTCTCAAGTATGTTGAACCCCTTGTTGTTGTTATGCATGCTTACCCGAGCATGTATGCCCCCTTGACCACCTATTTTATCATCTTCTTAGTGGTATGATGATCAACATCATGACCCTTGTCGAATCCTCCTACTTATGTTGTCCCCATGCATGCTTATCCTAAGCATGTATGATCCCCTTGACACCTCAATTATCATCTCCTTAGTGGTATGACGGCTAGCATCATGCCATTGTTGTATCTTAGCTCCTACATAAAACTTTAGGTTGGGAACCCCTCAAGGTTTACCTTGTTGTAAATGTTTATGAAAACCTTGGGTGAGGCAATCTTACCCAAGTGTATGGTTTATGAAGGCAAAAAGGATCTTGACAAAGATGGTTGAGAAAAGGAATGTGTGTGTGACTTGGGTTTTGAGAAAAACGACACATGGTTCTTTGTATTCGCCCGGAACAATTACACAGCGCAACCATAGCTACTCCAACGTGGGCACGGGGCTTAACTTGACGTTTGTTCTTCTTAGCATGAGGCACCGCACAACTATACAAGGGTACGGTTACCCCCGAGTCCGGGTTGTCGAGGTTGGGACAATAGTATAACGGGAGGCCTTCGGGGCTGACCCGTCCGGAAGACACTATGGGTCTCCTGGCTTGGCGGTGGAGCCACGCTCTAGAGGAGGTGAGCTGCCACGGTGCCGGGGAGGTACATACTCCATAGGGTAGGACCTCGTGTTAAGTCGAATGGGCGAAAGGTTATGTCCGGGTATCCGTCGTGGCATATGTCGTTATGCGGGGATGATGCCCACACGATAGGTATCCGGATAGTTGTGGTGAAAGTGTGCAAACTCTGCAGAGTCAAAACTATTCGAATAGCCGCGTCCGCGGTCATGGACGGTTGGGATGGCCGTTACCGAGCTGTGTCGAGTTTTGGTTTTGAAAATGATTTCCAAAGGAAATGTGTGTTGGAAGTACCGGAAGGGTACGGGAAAGATGGTGTGCCGACCATGTGGAGATGGTCGAGGAAAATGAAACAAAAGAGGGTGACCCTTCCTAGTGTTTCATGTAGAGGAACTCTGCTTTAACAAAGATATAGAGATGTCATAGGACTTTCTTAGTGTCCCCTTCAACTGTGATGTGGGATGCTATATCCACAAGAGAAACTGATTCTCTTTCACATGCTATATCCACCAGAGAAACTATTCTTCCTCTCTTGTCTTCTTTAGTTAGAATTGTTATCACCTTCTTGATGGTTTGCGAGTACAATTCAAATGTACTCACGGCTTTGTCCCTGGCTATTTACTTGGCCAGACCTGGAGGAACTTCGACAGATGAAGAAGGAGTTGACGACGTCTATGCGAGCTAGGAACGTCTTCCCAGTCAGTTGCCTGTAGGGTTAAGGCAGATGACTTGGGCTCTACGCTGCTGAAGTGATTCTGCTACTCTGATGATTAGATTAGGCCCTTCGAGGCTATCTTGTAAAGATGGGTCATGTGACCTTATTGTAATTTTCTTATTCCGTTTTGTAAAGGATGATGTAATTTGATATCAGTTCGGTTATGTGTTCACGGCACACTGATCATGGGAACGTGAACTGTATACATAACAGGGTATTTCGGACAGCTAGTCCGGGGTCCCCACAGAGCTGGTATCAGAGCTATCCTGACTGTAGGAGACCTTAGTTAGCATGGACGTTAGTTAGGAAACAAGTACTTGGGAAAAACTATTTACGAAACAAATTCTTTCTTTAGTCGGAAGCATAGCTTCTACTCCTCTTATTTATTCAAAGCTTCTAAATTCTTATCTCTCCGCTTTATAAAAAGTGTTTGAAAATTCTTACTCTATTGTCTCATCCACTTCAAACCTACATATTGGACGATGTCCCCAACTCAGACCGGAGACTCGAACTCAAAGATGGATCAATCCCTCAGGAAGACTCATGAATCTCCAACGACAGCTATTGAAGATTGGAGGCCGACTTAGTGTGCACATAAAAGGATAATAAGATCATGTCTTTGGTTATCACCAAAGTCTGTCAAGGAGCTGACCTTGTTCCTCCGTGGACTTGCACTTTTTGCAGTCGTCAGGGATCAAGTCCTCAGTTCTTGACTAGTAATTTTTAGGCCAGCCACCAGAAGTTGCCAACTTCGGGAGCATCAATAGCTACCTCTTCAAAGACCTCATGTTTCCGGGATGTCGAGACTAGAAGTTCTACACAGTTTCCGCCTCCACTTCGACATCAACGGCTAAACACCCGGCCCCTTCACCACCAACTGCTACAATGATCCAAGTTGAAGCTGATGCTGACAATATGAAGACGGCGACATATGTGACCAGCCCCCAAACCTATAGGATGGATAGGACAAACTCAATCGCTTTGATTGAGCTACCCCCGCGCATTAGGAATTTCTGGGTACTTAGAGTACCATGTCTGGTTTGATGATTGCTTGTATTTCCCTAGTGTGCTGCCTTGAGTGTTTGTATCTGTTTGTTGTGTGTATGTTTGTCCTGCTATTTAGGTCTAAAAACATTCTGAGTGTGATAACCCAGCGTAGGAAGCCTCTCTAAGATGTTTTCACCCTCATCTACCTTGCCGTTAAAATGCTAACTACTAGTTTTGAAGTTAGCCTTGTTAACAGTTGTTTTCAACCGTCGGAAAAACTAACCCAGGCCCCTATCTTCGATAACTACTTTCAAGATCAACTGAAGCATCTCTACTACGCCAAGAAAGAAGCCCATACCTTCAAGAGTGACTGCACCTCTGCAAGAAGACATACTAACTTGGAGCATAATCGCTAACCTCGAGGATATATATCTTTTGAAACTACCCTCTAACACACCGTCTAACAAGCTGAGAGAACAATAGCGTCAAAGCCAAGCTACATCACATGGTTCATCTGGTCCTCATCAAGTGAAGCTCCTGAAGATACCTCAAGACTCAAGGTTAGGTGTAATTTACCCACTCACTTCTTAACTGGTATAAGTCAGCACCGACTCTCAAGCTGAAGATTGTCTTCGACGCCCTCTGTTGCGGCTTCATATGGATACCAACCATGCATTTCTTCAACTTACTAACTCACCGCGCGTCCCATATGGTTGAGTTAACACCGTGAGTGCCTCTTGAAGTTGTGGTCTGCACGTCGCCCCCGAAGATCCTTCAGCTGAACAAGGAAGACCGATGACTTCTTCGAAGCCCCAAACAGAACTACAAGGCGAAGCTCTGAGTTTTTCGAGAACCCAATGAAAAATCTTAAGGGTGGAAGACTTCGTCTTCCACTAAAAATTGGAGCTAACCCTAACATTTTTAACCTTTCTAAAAACACCGTCGAGAACTTGGGATGCATTTACTGCCCTTGAAGTCGTGGACTACACAACGTCCTCTGAAGATGTTCGACTCAAGACGAGAGAAAGATTACTTCTTCGAAAGCACCGACAAGACCCATGGCCGAAGCTTAGAGTTTTAAACCCCCCTATGAACAATTTTAAGGTTAGAAGACTTCGTCTTCCACTAAGATTTAAAGTTAACTCTGAAAAGTTTTCAACCTAGCTAAAGGACCGCTGGAGTGCACTAACTCTCCCAGAATCTTCAACCCCCGCTAGGATCGCTTAGAAGCTACAGATCTAACACCTACATGGAGTAGTCAACCTCTTCATGAAGCTCGCCATCGGCAGGAATCCATCATGTCTCCCAGAAGATGAAGCAACGACCTTCTCAACAATGGCACATCTACAGAAGAATGGAGTCTAACTTTAGTTAAACTTTACAACCCCTCTAGTTCTACGCTTAGTAATCTCGGGACGAGATTATTTTAAGGGTGGAAGATCTGTCACACCCCAACTTTTGCAACCTTGTTTAATTGTCCTTAGTGCAAAAATTAGGGGGAACAAAAACTTTTTCTATAGACTAATTAGATGAATTGCCTTGATCTGCTTGTTGAGTTTTGTCTTGAGCTACCTCAAAGAACAACACCTCTAGTGGTAAAATCATCCTTGAATTCAAAACTTGGGATCATCTACCCCTTAATACATCCTTCTCTCTTACCCTAGTCAAAAACCCTAAGGCATCATAAATTTGGCTAAGTCCCAAAATCTGTTTAAGGTTCCATTTTGGAACCCCTGGATTAAGCTACCCCTTGCCATCTAAGGCAATGCACTTGGTCCTAGACCTACCTTATCATGATCACTTCCCAACCATGTCCTTGTCTTGGACCAGATCACTCTTATACCCACTTATCCATGTTGGTTTTAAAGTCAAGTCAACAATCTGTTTTGGCAGGCTTAAAATGTCCAAACTTTGACCGTTGATCTTTAAGCACCCTCAATTGTTTTTGGTGACCTCAATGCATGGATCTCATCTATGCAACACCCTCTACAACTTCCACGTCTTACATGTCCCAATCTACCCCTACAATTCTTATTTTCACTTGATCTTCTACACTATCTGCTATTTAAGCACTAGATCACTTCCTCCTGTTTTATCTCTTGTTTTTAATCCAAGATTAAATCTTCAAAAAACCAAGATTAGAATTGGTGGCTACATTATGTAGTAATCATCTACCCTTGAGATCACTTGTCCCAAAATATTTTATTCGCCAAGAATCCTATTTAAGATTCTTCTCTAATTTTCACTACAAAACTAATCCTAGTTTTATCAAAGCTTTTCAAACTTTTAAAATAGGAAATGTGGATGGTGTTTTGCATCATCTCATTTCCTTCAACCCAAAAATACTTTCTACAAAGGTATTTATTCTATTTAACAAAATGCATGTTATGGTATCTATACCATTTCTTGCCATCCTTTTTTTTCTCATACTCAATTTTAAGAAAATCTCCCTTGCTCCCTAAAGTGGGAAGATCATTTTAGAATCTTATGTACTACCTAGCCTATCTCCACCTTTCAAAAAACGAATCTCTTTCAAATGAGCCATATGCATAGGTAATGATCCAAATCAAATCCCTATAGGTTCAAGATCAAGTGATGAGTATTGGGAATCCTTTGTACCTCTCCTACAACATCATCACCTCACCTACTTAGTATGATCTAAATAGATGATCAATTGATCATTCCTTGTAATCAATCTCTTTTACCATCACAAACTACTAAACTTGTTTCTCATCATCTCATTCCTCTATCTATCACCTAGACTCCACCTTGGTTGATCTACACTACACATATACCCTTTCCTTGTCCATCATTGCATGACTTTTGAGAGAGGAAGTGGCCGGCCATGCCATGCCACCTCTCCATGCACTACCCCTCCTTTATTCTCTCTCCCTCCTTCCTCTCTTGGTCAAATATTGGGAAGCCACGACCTGCAACCCTACCTGGCTCCCCTACACAGCTCTACATCACCCCTCCACCTCCCCTTGCTTTTATACTCCCCCTTCCCCTTCCCAATGCCATCAATGGCACTTGAGCACACGGTTTGGAATAGAATCTTGATGTAATCTTGCTGCAGCCCTCTCCTACACCCACCAGCACGAGCTACAGGACCCCATGCAACTCCTGCACCCTACCCTACCGCTCAAGCCAACCCTAGTGCTCTCCTTTCTCCATGCCAACCTGGTGGTCACCTCCATCTTGGACAGCACGACAGCGAGCACCTCAGGCCCCGATGCTGCGCCATGATGCCGCACTGGCATCCCTCTACCCAACGGGCATGGTCCCGAGGCAAGCCCTCCACCTAAATGGCCTCTCCCATGCTCGCCATAGACGTGGTCACCCTACTCTGGCCGTGCTCGTGCGTTCCCAAGCAACCAAGCCGTCTCATCCTTCTCCACTTCATTAGGCCTATAAGGCACCGTATCTTGACCCTATCCAGCACCCTAGATACCTCCCTAACCCTCGTTCCATCATTTGATTCATATCGAACACCGTGCGCCGCTTAGGAAACCACCTCGCTGTGACCTGTCCAGCACGCGTATTCCGGGTTTTCAGCGGCACTAGATCCGCCTCTAGATGCCCTACTCAATGACACCACTTTCCCGTCCAATCACGCTCGACCCCGACATGGCTTCGTCTCCCTACACCACGTCCACCGTGAGCCCGTGATCGGCTATAAAACGCCACCCAGCTAGCCAGCTTCTCCATTCGCCTCCTCCCACCTCACAGCACCTCCCTTCCCACACCAGAACACCCTCAGCCAGCACCCAGGGCGCCCCTTGAGCATGCGGCATGGTTACCACCGCCGTGGTCACCGTCAAGGAGACGGGCTAAGTGGACGTCGCCCCCGTCGTTCTCATTGCTCCCTCTCTGTTTCAACTTCTTCCCATCCTCTTCTGGTCCTAACCTACCCCTCTACGCTGCCCAGGATCGTCGGAGACCACCGCCGTCAAGCCGGACCGAGAGGTGCTGCGAGGAAGAACGCCGCCGAGAGGCTGCCGAGGATGGAGGTGACGACGCACGCCGTCCCTGCACCGCCCGACCCCGCTGCTACCTCGCCCAGCCGTCGCCGTCCACCAGCGCGCCGCGCCGTAAGCCCGGCCGCCTCCGTTTCCTCCCCAGACCCGCCCGTGCGTGCGTAGACGAGGGAGGACGACGAGCCCGGTCGCCCGATGCGTGTGGCTGCGTGGCCTGCATGGCCACGTCAGCCCATGCAAGGCCTGGCCCGCCTGGGCCCCTCCTCTCTCTCTTTTTCCTTTATTTCCCCCCCACCTCCACTGGACAACCACCTGGGCCGGCCCACTTCGCACCCCTGCACGGCCCAGAGCTTTCCCGCCCGTTTATTCGTTTGAAAATTTGAATTTGCTGTTTGTTGTGGTAAAAAAACCAGTGGCACTTTTTTGTTAATAACTCTAGATCCACAAACCCAAATTCAGTGAAACCAATTGCATTAGTTCACAAATTTAAATACCGTTCCAATGCCACTGGTCACGTATTTTTAGGATTTCTGTACGATTTTTAGTGCATTAAACATGATCACTGTATTCTGGTTAGTATTTCTAATTCCTAAAATTGTAGATTTCATATTTTTGAATGAATCCAATCGTGTTAATCTTGTTTTGTTATTGCCCATCTAGGAAAAATATCATTTTTCACTGATCTTTAAAATTTATCTCTGTTCACGAGTGTATGTGTGTCACATGCATTGATAGAATTAAAATCTCTTTGACTTATTCAAATCCTTGCTATCACTTTGTTTTCAAAGTATCCAAACCATGATTTGTTACTTTAAAACAACTCCCCTGCATATTTTCATGTTTATTTTACCCGACCCTTGGTTCTTGAGCTATGTGTTGATTGTTTGCTTTATTTACTTTTGCGACGCTAGACACGAACGAGGGAGAAATTGAAGGGGAGGATTTTAGAGAAGATTTTGAAGAGGACCAGGGACAAGCCAACCAAGGCAAGCCATCTCTTGATCTCTGAATATTGAATCACATATTGTGGTTACTTTGTTTGTATTATTGTCTCTCGATCTATCTTGTGTGATTTCTACTTTTGTTGTCGGGGCATGCTTACCGTGAGCATGTTTACTCTCTTTGGCACCTCGCCGACAAACCCCTTTGTGAATGGTGGTTGTCAACATCATGATCATGGTGTACCCTCTAAATGTGATGGGTATGCCTACTTACCTTGAGTGTGTCTCGACACCCTTTTTGCACCCCTTAGTGGTATGATGGTTAGTATCATGCCCTTGTTATACCTTCTACCTTGTGATGCTATGCATACTTACTCCCAAGTGTGCCGAACCTCTTGTTGATGCTATACATACTTACTCTCAAGTATGTTGAACCCCTTGTTGTTGTTATGCATGCTTACCCGAGCATGTATGCCCCTTGACCACCTATTTTATCATCTTCTTAGTGGTATGATGATCAACATCATGACCCTTGTCGAACAATCCTACCTATGTTGTTCCCATGCATGCTTATCCTAAGCATGTATGATCCCCTTGACACCTCAATTATCATCTCCTTAGTGGTATGATGGCTAGCATCATGCCATTGTTGTCTCTTAGTTCTTACATGAAACTATAGGTTGGGAACCCCTCAAGGTTTACCTTGTTGTAAATGTTTATGAAAACCTTGGGTGAGGCAATCTTACCCAAGTGTATGGTTTATGAAAGGAAAGGATCTTGACAAAGATGTTTGAGAAAAGGAAAGTGTGTGTGACTTGGGTTTTGAGAAAAAAATGACACATGGTTCTTTGTATTCGCCCGGAACAATTAGCGCAACCATAGCTACTCCAACGTGGGCACGGAGCTTAACTTGACGTTTGTTCTTCTTAGCATGAGGCACCGCACAACTATACAAGGGTACGGTTCCCGAGTCCGGGTTGTCGAGGTTGGGACAATAGTATAACGGGAGGCCTTCGGGGCTGACCCGTCCGGAAGACACTATGGGTCTCCTGGCTTGGCGGTGGAGCCACGCTCTAGAGGAGGTGAGCTGCCACGGTGCCGGGGAGGTACATACTCCATAGGGTAGGACCTCGTGTTAAGTCGAATGGGCGAAAGGTTATGTCCGGGTATCCGTCGTGGCATATGTCGTTATGCGGGGATGATGCCCACACGATAGGTATCCGGATAGTTGTGGTGAAAGTGTGCAAACTCTGCAGAGTCAAAACTATTCGAATAGCCGCGTCCGCGGTCATGGACGGTTGGGATGGCCGTTACCGAGCTGTGTCGAGTTTTGGTTTTGAAAATGATTTCCAAAGGAAATGTGTGTTGGAAGTACCGGAAGGGTACGGGAAAGATGGTGTGCCGACCATGTGGAGATGGTCGAGGAAAATGAAACAAAAGAGGGTGACCCTTCCTAGTGTTTCATGTAGAGGAACTCTGCTTTAACAAAGATATAG
The DNA here is from genome assembly GCA_030979885.1 of Lolium multiflorum. NCBI lineage: Eukaryota > Viridiplantae > Streptophyta > Magnoliopsida > Poales > Poaceae > Lolium > Lolium multiflorum. The sequence goes on along the minus strand of CM061753.1, from coordinate 200,407,566 downwards.
AGATGTCATAGGACTTTCTTAGTGTCCCCTTCAACTGTGATGTGGGATGCTATATCCACAAGAGAAACTGATTCTCTTTCACATGCTATATCCACCAGAGAAACTATTCTTCCTCTCTTGTCTTCTTTAGTTAGAATTGTTATCACCTTCTTGATGGTTTGCGAGTACAATTCAAATGTACTCACGGCTTTGTCCCTGGCTATTTACTTGGCCAGACCTGGAGGAACACGATGGATGAAGAAGGAGTTGACGACGTCTATGCGAGCTAGGAACGTCTTCCCAGTCAGTTGCCTGTAGGGTTAAGGCAGATGACTTGGGCTCTACGCTGCTGAAGTGATTCTGCTACTCTGATGATTAGATTAGGCCCTTCGAGGCTATCTTGTAAAGATGGGTCATGTGACCTTATTGTAATTTTCTTATTCCGTTTTGTAAAGGATGATGTAATTTGATATCAGTTCGGTTATGTGTTCACGGCACACTGATCATGGGAACGTGAACTGTATACATAACAGGGTATTTGGGCTATCCGACAGAAATCAACTAAATCACGAATTCCCATCCCTTAAACGGCCCAATTAAGCGAAATCACATATGTGCCGGCTCGCAAAATCCTAAAGCGCCTATTACGCCGCATATAAACAGCAACTAAACGGGCTGGCCACACTTATTGGCCAGCCCATTTGATTTCTTGTGGACCCCACACCTAATTGGGCGGCCCACTTGCTTTAAGGTGGACCCCCACTGCGGCCGGCCCACTAACTAGTTGGGCCAGCCCAATTGCTTTTGTGGTGGACCCCACATACTAAATGGGCCGGCCCTTTAAGACGAAAGTGGGCCCCACCTCTGTTTTTGGCCCGGCCCACTCTCCTGTTGGGCCGGCCCACTTGCGCTATGCTGGACCCACGTACTAAATGGGCCGACCTTTTACGGAGAAAGTGGGACCCACTATTGTTTTTGGCCGACCACGCGTGTTGAAGGCCCACTTGCTATATGGTGGACCCCACATACTAAATGGGCCGGCCCTTTAAGAGGAAAGTGGGACCTACCTGTGTTTTTGGCCCGGCCCACCATCTTGTTGGGCCGGCCCACTTGCTATATGGTGGACCCCACATACTAAATGGGGCCCTTTAGCAGAGAAAGTGGACCATGTGTTTTTGGCCCGGCCCACTGTCTTGTTGGGCCGGCCCACTTGCTATGGTGGACCCCACATACTAAATGGGCCAGCCCTTTAACAGGAAAGTGGGACCCACTGTGTTTTTGGCCCGGCCCACTATCTTGTTGGGCCGGCCCACTTGCTATATGGTGGACCCCACGTACTAAATGGGCCAGCCCTTTAACTGGAAAGTGGGACCCACCGGTGCTTTTGGCCCGGCCCACTGGCTTGTTGGGCCAGCCCATTTGATCTAATGTGGACCCCACGTACTAAATGGGCCGGCCCGATAGCAGGAAAGTGGGACCCACATGCTAATTGGGCCGGCCCACTAACTTCTTGGGCCGGCCCAGTTGCTTTAATGTGGACCCCACTTTGTAAATGGGCCGGCCCGATACCAGGAAAGTGGGTCCCACATGTCTTGTGGGCCGGCCCTTTTGCCTGTTGACCGGTCAAACGAGTGCATTCGGCCCGGCCCACATGCTTAGTGGGCCGGCCCATTAAAGTTTTGACCAGTCAACCTTAGAGGTTAGGCCCGGCCCACGTAACTAATGGACCAGCCCAGCTATATAGTTGACCGGTCAAACTAAGTCAGCTGGCCCGGCCCGCAAACTTAATGGGCCGGCCCGCTTAAGACGTGGCAGGCCTCGTGTGGGCCTACCATCTACCACGGGGTTTCAGCGGTTAACGCCGTTAACTGCCAGTTAACGGCGTCTGCCACGTGTCAGTTTGCATGACGTCAGCAGTCAACGGGCTCCCGGAAACACTTGGGCAACGGTCCGATTTTCCGTGGCGGAAGGGCGCCCAAGCGCGACGGACCGAAAAAATCGTCGTAGGACTTTGCCTGACGCAGTTTCCACAACAGAACCCATATCGTCGGGTTAGGCCCATGGGCGACGAAAAATACCCCTTAGCGGACGATTTTGAGACGTTGTCTATCAGCCTCTGCCTCCACTTGTTGCTCCCCTTGGGAGCCTTGGGCTTGAGCGGAGGCATGCGCCCGGCGGAGATCTCCACCCGCTGGATGCTGCGGAGGTGCATGCCGAGCGCCCTGTGCTTGGAGCGGAAGGAGTAGGGGTTCACCGTCGAGCCGACCTTGGGGAAGGTGTTGCCGATGTTCTCGGCATGCGTGAGGACGCAGTTGAAGTCAGTGCCGCCGAGTCTCCTAGTGCAGAAGGGGCACCTGTAGACACCCTTGGCGAAGTAGGAGACGTACTGGCCGACCTGCAGCCTCCGCAGCACCTGGCGAGTCTTGACGTGCTGGTCCTCTTCGTCGCTGCCAACGTCGCTGCCAGACAGCTGATCCATATCAAACGGGAACTATTAGTGAATGAGATGCAACGATGACTAACGTGCATGATAACAAAGTAAGGAAAAACAGAGCCAGCCTCAGTTAGAGTGGACACGATTATATGTCTACAGGGATGGTGTTAGCGAACCATAGCTCATGCACAACAGATTTGTACACAGCAATGGTTCGCTGAACCCACTCTGTAAAAATTTGTGCCCAACGATTCATCATAGGCAAAGAAACAGATTCCAGATCTGATTTTGAACAGATTCCAGAATATTTGCAAAATTAAACGGTTGATATCTTTTGATTCGTGCATAAAATAACTGACTGAGATCCCATAAATTAACTGATTGAGATCCCATTATTACTTGCATAAATTAACCGAACGGCCGAACTCCAAATCTTAAACGAAATCAAGAAGGGATCAAAGCAAAATGGAATAAAATCGGCGCAAATATTAACCCAATACTCAACCATCTACAGATCGGCACTAATAGTTACTAGGGAACCAGCAAAAATAGGGTTCAAAAAGGAATGGGGAACAAAAAAGGGAGCAAACCATAGTTACCTCGTTCCATGGGTCGTCCATGCAGGTGTCGTAGGGGTTCGGAGGCGAGATGTACGGCACCGGCTCATAGGGGTCCCATCCCGGCGGGATACGACCGCCACCGGCGGCGGCGACGGCCTTTGAGGGGACGACGTCGAAGAGGGAGGCGTCGCGCTTGGAGCCGACGGCGTCATGGACGATGGGATTCGCATTCTCCATGTCCATCTCGCCTGCAGAGAGGGAGAGGGTTTTTGCTTTGGAGAAGATGATGGGACGTGAGAGGCGGCGTTGCATGAGCGAGTGAGAGTGACAGAGATAGTGCGAGGAGGCGTCTATAAAGGCGAGGGGTGGTTAATGCGACCCGCGTCCTACGCGTCCACCATTTAACGTCTGCACGTCTTGGGCTTCTGCAACGCGACACGCGTCCACGATTGCACGTCTTCGACTTCTGCACCGCGACTCGCGTCAGTACCCGTCAACAATTGCACGTCTTCCACTTCTGCACCGCAACACGCGTACTCGAGTCTAACCCTGGAAATTTAGATATACTCTCGAGTCTTATACTGTAGCATTTTTTGTGTGCTCGGTTTTCCCCTTGAGTACTAATACTGGCTAGTGCAATATACTCAGTTTTACCTCAAGTGCCTGGTCAACAGAGAGTCAACAAATGGGATTAACTAGTTAAATGAGTCAACAAATGGGATTATCAGTTCGTTTTCACGTGTTAAACTTGTCTAAATATTGGTCAAACCTAGGATTTGACCAAGATTCAAATGGGCAGAAAATTAAAAAAAAAACAGAAAAATGAAAAACCAAAGCACATAGTCTTCTTATGTCATATAGTAAGCATTAAAGGTGATAAACAAGGTCTAGACATATTCAAACCATACAAATCATGTATCTACCCCCTAACCCTTAACTCTGTCTTATGAAGTCAGGCATGAAGAGAAGTGGTTTTGGGTTTCAAACATGGAAATTTCAAAAACCTCCCAAAAACTTCATTTTAGAGTGACTAAGAAGGATACATGCTTCCCTTTTCATTTTCATGTTTTAAACTTGTTTAAATCTTGGTCAAACCTAGGATTTGACCAAGATTCAAATGGGCATTAAAATTAAAAAAATCAGAAAAATGAAAAACCAAAGCACATAGTTTTCTTATGTCATATAGTAAGCATTAAAGTTGATAAACAAGGTCTAGACATATTCAAACCATACAAATCATGTATCTACCCCTAACCCCTAAACTATGTCTTGTGAAGTCAAGCATGAAGAGGAAGTGGTTTTGGGTTTCAAACATGGAAATTTCAAAAACCTCCCAAAAACTTCATTTTAGAGTGACTAAGAAGGATACATGCTTCCCTTTTCATTTTCATGTTTTAAACTTGTTTAAATCTTGGTCAAACCTAGGATTTGACCAAGATTCAAATAAGTAAAAAAATCAGAAAAATGAAAAACCAAAGCACATAGTTTTCTTATGCCATATAGTAAGCATTCAAGTTGATAAACAAGGTCTATACATATTTAAACCAGACAAATCATGTATCTATACCCCTAAACCTTAAACTCTGTCTTATGAAGTCTAGCATGAAGAGAAGTCGTTTTGGGTTTCAAACATGGAAATTTCAAGAACATCCCAAAAGCTTCATTTTAGTGTGACTAAGAAGGATCAAGGCTTACCTTTTCATTTTCATGTTTTAAACTTGTTTAAATCCTGGTCAAATATAGGTTTGACCAAGATTCAAATGGGCATAAAATAAAAATATAGAAAAATGAAAAACCAAAGCACATAGTCTTCTTATGTCATATAGTAAGCATTAAAGTTGATAAACAAGGTCTAGTCTTATTCAAACTAGACAAATCATGTATCTACCCGCTAACCCCTAAACTCTGTCTTATGAAGTCTAGCATGAAGAGAAGTCGTTTTGGGTTCAAACATGGAAATTTCAAGAACATCCCAAAAGCTTCATTTTAGTGTGACTAAGAAGGATCAAGGCTTACCTTTTCATTTTCATGATTTACTTGAAGAATATCCTGGAAAATTAGTGAATCGGCCTGTTATCAAAGTTTGGGCTAGTTAGCCCGTGTATCTTTATATAGTAGGTTACGTAGAGATTAGAGTTTGTCTCGTGCACGGTTTAGTGCACGCCCACATTAGAAAGTCCCCTGGACTATAAATATGTACCTAGGGTTTATGGAATAAACAACAACACAACGTTCACCCCAAAAACAAACCAATCTCGGCGCATCGCCAACTCCTTCGTCTCGAGGGTTTCAATCAGGTAAGCGACATGCTGCCTAGATCGCATCTTGCGATCTAGGCAGCACAAGCTCCACGTTGTTCATGCGTTGCCCGTACTGAAGCGTCTTTGATGGCGGGCAACGTAGTTATCATAGATGTGTTAGGGTTAGCATAGTTCTTCGTATAACATGCTTACGTAGTGCAACCCTTGCATGTCTAGCCGCCCTCACGCCTATCTCAGGTGGGGGGGCGGCACCCTGCTTGTTCATCATTTAGTAGATCTGATCCGTTACGATTGCTCCTTGCTCTGCAAGGATTAGTTTAATATCTGCAATAGTTAGGCCTTACAAAGGGGGAGGATCCAGTGGCACGTAGGGTGGCGTTCGCAAGTCCTAAACAGGATGTTCCGAGGATCAACTTCATGTTGGTTTTTAGGCCTTGTTTAGGATCGGCTTATGAGCACCGTGCGTGGCCGCGAGGCCCAACCTGGAGTAGGATGATCCGATTATGCGGTGAAAACCCTAAATCGTCGTAGATCTCATAGCTTTATCTTGATCAAGCAGGACCACCAAGTATTCGTGCACCCCGTACGGATCATGGGTGGATCGGCTCTTTGAGCCGATTCACAGGATAACCTGAGAGCCGATCGAGGCTCGTATTTAATGTTTACGTGTATGCCATGCAGGAACTAAGCGAGGCATCCCCATCACCTTCCTGACCAGGTATAGGTCAGGTGGCACGCCCTTGCACTTCGCATCGCCGCGTGTGACCAGAAGAGCATTGCGGGCCGTTGCTCGGAGGGGTCTCAGCCAGCCGCAGCTCTAGGCTCTTCCCGGCTCTACCGTGTTGACAGGCCGCTGCCCGCCGGTGGGTTTTGGCAGTCAACACATTCTGGCACGCCCGGTGGGACAATCGTCTACATCAACCACATCGCCATCTACATCTGAGATGGCGGAAAGCACGCCAGTCACCTACGAGGAGCTGCCTGCTGAGCTCAAGAAGAAACATGACGAGATCAAGGCAACCCTCGAAGCCGACCTCATCGGCTCTTTTCAGAGAACCCGTACCCATGGCATCAGATGGAAGGGGTTCTCACCACAAGGTGCACTCGATGGGATAGATCTCTCTGCCCCGTCGGAGGAACGCACCAGGTCCCTGCGGCAGGAGATCAACTACTTGGTGGCTCACTCGCTACACCGCCACTCTGAGAACCTGGTCAACACGTTGGAGCGTGTCGCTCTTCGCGTGATCCAGGAGATCATGAGGCACCAGTACTCGCCGTCAGGACCAGCTCTCGGGACGCATCAAGGAGAGTTGCCACTCCAGTCCCGTCCACCGCTGCCATATGCGTTGGCAGCACCAGCTGAAGTGCCGGCTACACCGGCATTCGTCGTCTACAAGATCGGTGGTGACCCTAGTGACTACCAGTTCTTGGCTGAGGCGCCTAAGGAGATCCCTCAAGGATACGCGTGCACGTATGTGCCAGATTGTGGCAACTGGGCACTCTCAAACCAGGCCACAACGTCAGGGACTCCGGCGCAAACAGGAGGAACGTCAGCAACAGAGCTTGAGAAGCAGACGTGGCTAACTAAGTACGCCACCCCGACGAAACTCCCGAGCCCAGCTCCTGCAGTTGGCTCAGAGCTGGAAAAGCAAACATGGCTGGCTAAGTACGCCACCCCGGCGAATCTTCAGAGTGCATCTCCTGCAGCCAGCACAGCGGATCAGATCAGTACCATACTGAGAGACCAGTTCGGCATTATGCCGAAAAGGAGGGCAATCGGCTATTCCAAGCCGTACCCCGACGATTACGAGATGATCCCGCTGCCACCTAAATATCGGCTCCCTGACTTCTCCAAATTCAGTGGATCGGATGGCTCCAGCTCCATCGAGCACATCGGCCGATATTTGGCGCAACTAGGACCGGCTTCAGTGTCGGATCAGCTACGCGTGAGGCTCTTTTCACAGTCCCTCACGGGATCGGCTTTTGGATGGTACACCTCTTTGCCAGCAAACTCCATCCAGTCTTGGAAGCAATTGGAAGAACAATTCCATACGCAATACCATTCAGAAGCTTCCGAGTCTAGCATTGCCGATCTAGCACAACTACGTCAGAAGCGCGGAGAAACGGTGACAGAGTACATCCAGCGCTTCAGGAATCTTAGGAACCGATGTTATTCGGTTCGTATAACTGAAAAGGAAGCAGTCGAGTTGGCAGTAGCAGGCCTTGCAACACAGCTCAAGGACATGGCCTCCCAAGCAGATTATCCCTCATTGGCGCACATGGTTCAGAAACTGTCGGCATATGAACAGCGCCACCCGGACCTGTACCAGGACAAATTCAAGCGTGCAGTAGTCCTGGTCGATGCAGAGGAAGACGAAGTTCCTGCGGGAGACCAAGAAGTAGCAGTGGCTGAGTGGACTCGGGGAGGAACCCCCGTGTCCTGCAAATGGGTAAAGCCACCAGGGCCGCCCAGGGGATTTGATTTTGACGTGACCAAGACTGAACAAATCTTCGACCTCCTGCTCAAGGAGAAACAGTTGACGATTCCTGAAGGTCTCAAGTTCCCCACGGCGCAAGAGCTAAACGGAAAGCCGTACTGCAAATTCCACAACTCGCTCTCCCATGCCACCAACGACTGCAGGGTGTGGCGTCAGCACATCCAAGCGGCGATAGAGAAGGGGCGTTTAATTTTCAACCAGTACGCCATGAAGGTAGACACCCAGCCCTTCCCCGCCGTTAACATGGTAGAAGTCATCTACCCTGAGGGTTGCCAGCCAGGTCCCACGTTCAGCATCAACATGGTAGGACCTGGGAACCACTCTGGCAAAGATGGAGATGAGGGCAGCTGCTCTCATAGCAAGGACACAGAGGAGGCCGCTCCACGCGATCGGCTCCATCATGATGGCAAGCGCTACGTCACAGAGGGAGAGGTGAAGAACATAAGATATCAGCGACCTCTCTCTGATCACCTCCTCAACAAATATGTGAGTCAGTATGACCAACGCCGACGGTCCAACTATGATGATGAAGGAGATCGTCTGGCTAGAGAAGCCAGAAGACATCGTCGGCAGGATCGCGATGAGGAGGAGCACGAGCGCCGTGCCACGGACACATCAAGGGAGCAAGATGACAACGCCAGACACTGGGACTGCCCTTTCTTCAGACACTGCTGGGATTCAGGAATGAGCCGATTGCCCACAATCGGCAATTGCCCAGAATGCAACAAGAAGAAGAAGGAGGCAGCCATGTGTTCGAGCGCCTAGGGCCTCTCCCGCCACAAAGCAAACGCGCTGAGTCACCTCGTTGGGCAGATCTTGAGGATTCAGAAGACGAGGGAGAAGAAGAAGAAGACAGGTACCACCGTCCAAGGTGGTGCCCTGACGGACTCAGCCGTTCACAAAAACGCAGGGTTCAGCGGTTGCGCGGCCTGGAGGAAGCCGAAAGGTTATACCTGCATACGC